>OY987268.1:21202620-21915955 GCA_963920665.1 Straminergon stramineum | reverse complement strand
AATACATGTGATTACAAGGATGTACATCTCAATATCAGACTCTAGTGTCAATATTGGGTGCATTTGTAGTCGGCTCCTTAAAAATTCACAACTTATTCTCAGTGTCCAAATAATACATTTGAAAGTGCACATGAATTATTTTTCTCTAGCTAATAGGGTCCAATGATTTGTTGGATGTCTATTAATAGAAATCATGTTCAAAACCCTTAAATTCACAGTTATGGGTGCGGCTACCTTATCACCCCTCAAATGGATGCTTTATGAGCCTTCTACCTACCTTGGGTGGGATGGAAAACTTAACAGAATGCAGTGTAACAGCACAGTACAGTGCTAATGTAAAAGACATCATAGTCGACCACTGATGGACAGTATTACTTCAATGTTGAGAGGTTGAACTCATTTGCCTCTCTTCACGGAAAGACGTGTGATAGTAAGCTAGATTGATTTTGAGCTTGCAAGGAGGTAGTGCACGCATTTTTCAGCCCCTGACCCCTAGCGAAGTTGCCACCCAAACCACTATTTCTTTGCAAGTTCCATTGCTCAAAATGCTAACCCCAGTGAAAATCTCCAGGGTTGCCAATCTTGTCCGTTTCAATTGAGTAAATTTACCTCCAATAGGCACTTCACACCTATTGCAGGACACGATGCAACACACCCTAAATGTACATCCTTTTACATTCACAAATCTTTCCCCTCGCCTACAAAATGGTCTCCTCTACCCTATTATGTACGATCAACTTCACTCCCGTCTCTACCTGCACATCATCAACCCACATGGGTCGCACTTCCGTAGATAACCACCTCGCCACAACGCATAGATTCATCACCTGAAAACACATCAACGCATACCTTAGCGACCAGCACCACGCGAGAATACCATCTACAAACGTTTGGCAAGCACCACTTCCGATCAACATCAACGCTCGACTCCACTCTTCCACCGCCATCTTCACATTAGCCCAAACCCCTCGACATCCAAGTGCAAACCTGATTTCACGCTTACGCGCAAACTTGACGACTCATCAAGCTGCCTGCATTACAGGTACATCAAACAAAATACAAGTGAGAGGAGGTTTAAAATCAACCTGTCCACGCACACCGCCGCTCCATTCCACAGTAAGGGTAAATCCGCTCCGACTGACCCCAATAGACATCGTCTCCGCCACGCGACCCATGGATCCTCCCAGGTCTAAGTGGAACAAAAACCAGATGCTCTCCTGTCCGAACCCAACTCCCCCGACGGCCGCGATCTTAAATTGCAGACCTCCATCCGAAACATGGTTCTCCACCTACTCACTGTTGCACAACACTGGTCGTCGGCTGAGACCCCAGCACCGCTGCTGGACCACTGGGTACCACAGCTGGGCCTGTCATAGCCAGGGATGACGCCGCTTGAATCTGGCCCTGCCCCGAACCTCCCACATGCAATGAGCCTCCACTGAATCCAGGCCTCCCGTTTCCTACGCTCTGTACATTCGTGCCGCTGCCACTCATGCCAACACCACTCCCAGAACCGCTCCCCGAGTTCGACATCATACCCGGACGAAGCTGACCGACATCCCCAAAACCATTATACTGGCCACCGCCACCGGCTTTCGTCGGACCGGCAACACCACCGGGGCCGTGACCGGACCCACCGCTCGGGACCCGCTGGGACGAACCCGGCGCACCAGGGGACGCTGCCATCGGAGCAACGCCTCTTGCTTGCGCGGAACCTGGCGACACACGCACGCCATTCACTTGCTCTTGTCCACCATCTGCCATGGCCCATCCCAAACACACAAGGTCCGTCAGAAACCAAAGCCACCACAAAATCCCAACACGACCTCCAACGACCCACGACTCACATTCACACTCCTATATCAAAACCTACACACAAATGCCTACACTCCAACAACTCCTCACCAGGAAAGCTCTTGCCATCGCCGGTCCTTCCACTAGCGCCCGAGATCGCGTTCCCCTGGGACTGGGGGTAACCGGACGCATTTCCACCGCGAGGGCTGCCCGACTGCTGCTGACCCGACGACACAGACACAGACGATCCAAACTGTTGCAAAAATACAGGGCCCGCACCAGGTCCGCCACCCCGCTGACCCACGCCATTCAAAGCAGGAGCACTCCCGCTTCCGGACGGCTTCACAGACTGAAGCGGTCTCACATTCAGACCACCGCCCGCGGACTCCGAATAGCTGCTCCGACCAACGCCAACGCCGCCTCCACTGCCGCTGTTCCCAGCGCCCATGGAAAGACCCGAACTGAAGGCCAAACTACCGTTCCCAGAGGGACCGACAAACTGCTGTTGAGGCTGCGATGCTTGCTGCTGGAGGTGCGCGTGCGCCTGCTGCTGCTGCTGGGTTTGTTGGTTAATAGAAACCTGCTGCGCCTGCGCTGACGGACTAGGCGGCGGTGGCGGCGGCTGGTGACCACCCTGCTGTTGATGAGATGCTTGCTTGGGAGCTTGCAAATGGGGAGGGCCGCTCTGGGAGCCCTGTACGTGGGGAGACTGTTGCAACTGATGCTGTTGTTGCTGATGCTGCAAACACAAACATTACGCACTCAGTACAAACGCCACGCTCATGGCAACGACCAACGAATGTCCCAACGTAAATTGCACACGACCAATTCAAACACCACTCTCTTCCGATCACATTAACGCTCCTTCTCTGAATCGGGGAAACAGCGAAAACTCAAGATGTCCGCAAAGACACCACGTTGCCACAAGAACGAGAAACAACAACTAAAATACACGGAAATCCAAATCATCGGACGACACGCCAAACCCATACCGCCACGGACTCAAACCGTGATATCCAGTACCCCAATTCACATCGACACACGAGGCAAGCCCTCAACCGTTTAAACTAACACATCCAAAACCCAAACCAATCGAAACCACGTACATGCTGCTGAAACATCTGCTGCTGCATCATTTGCTGCTGCTGCATCATTTGCTGCTGCTGCCGCATCATCTGCTGATGGTGGTGGTGAAACTGCTGTTGTTGCAGCAGCTGAGGAGGCGCCAATTGTCCCTCCCACTGCCCTGGCCCTTGCATCTGCACCTGAGCTTGCTGAGAGCTCTTGCTCGGCGTGTTCTGCGCCAGAGGACTCGGACCCAATATCGATGGAACGTGACCACCCGACGAAGGCGACGATGCCCGCTTTCCACCACCACCCGCGCCGCCCTTACCAGACGCTGGGAACGAGGACTTACCAGACGAACTGCTCTTCGCTGGGTTCGCCCCGGAACTCTTGGTCGGGGGAGCGCTGGAAGACAACGGAGCTGAACCCGACGAGGACGGAGGACCGGACGGACCCGCGCCAGGCCGCGCACTCGAACCAGTCGGGGCACTAGCATTCGAATTGGCATTGGCACTCGCGTTGCCGCTCGAACGGGGCGGCTGCTGACCCTGGGAATTCTTCGCCATCGCAGCCGCAAGCACCGCTTGCAAATTCGTACCCGGAGCTGTGGGAGTCGCAGGCGCGCCGGAAACCAGAGCCGCCCTCCCACTCGGGCTCGGGCTCGCTTTCGCTCCCGCATGCTGACCGACAGGACCTGGCCTACCAACCGGACCCGACACCATGTTCAAACCTCTCGGAGGGGACGCCTTGCCGCCCACGCCCACGGACCCTCCCGACACTGCAGGAACACGCTCCGAAAAGGAAGCCTGCGTACCCACCATATGAGGACCCCCGGACGCTGCCACACCAGTTGGACCCGGGCCAGGCCCAGGGCCCCCGCTACCTTTCGGCCTAACGCCGACCGACTTCGACCCTGCCATCGCACCCGTCTGCGCCTGCGCCTGCATGGGAGCCCCCACACTCAACGCCACACCCGCCGGACCACTCGAACGAACACCCATCCCGCCATTGATCGGAGCCATCAGATTCAAAGTCGTCCCCACGCTACGAGAAACACCTCCGACACCCCCCGGAGACGACTGCATCCCACCGCCTCCTTCCACGTCACGAGACAAAGGAGATGCTCCACCCGACGAGGAACCCCTCTTGCCCGGCAACTTCCGATCCTCCACAACCTCACGCTCACGAACACGACCACTCGAATAGCTCCCATCGGCCCCACCGCGGCTATCCTCCACACCGACACCTGCGCTGCTTCGCGCATTCGGCGCACCACGCTGCTGCTGCTGCTGCAACTGCTGACCTTGAACGGACTGCTGCTGGAGATGCTGCTCACAAACACAACAAACCCAATCAGACAAACCAACCAAAACGGAGGTTCAAGACACTCCCGCACACAAAACAACATTCACAACACCCACTCTCCCTCAGAACGACACAAACTCAACTCAACACTCGGCGACGCTGCAGCTCCTCCACTACCCCATCCCACTACAATCGCGAACCAACACCCCTACCTGCTGCTGCTGCTGCTGCGACTGCTGTGCTTGAGCTTGAGCTTGAGCTTGAAAATGCTGCTGCTGCGCGTGCTGCGCGTGCTGCAACTGCATCAGCTGTTGATGACCCTGCTGCATCATGCTGGAGTGGCCCGCACCTCCACCCATCTGCGCGTGCGCATGAACACTACCACCACCCTGAGGGTGAACCCTCCCGCTCTCCGACATGCTCTGGATCATCGCATGACCCTGCGGGGCCATCACGGCAGCCACTGGGGCCAGACCCAAAGGGCCAGGACCCACGGACGCACCACGGCTATTCATCGCACCCGCCATGCTCATGTTCACAGAAAAACCCTGACTCGTCGCACCCTCAGACCCCTTCCCGACTCCCAGACCCCCAAGGTGCGCACCCGCACCCGCACCCGCACCCCCGTGATAGTGATGCTGATGCGGACCCTGGCCCGGGCTCACTCCCTGCGAGCCGATACTAGGAGCAGCCTCACGAGACTTCGACTGCTTCCCCAAACCGGGCATCAGATTGTACTCCGACGCCACCGAACCTCCGCTGTGCAATGACATCCCTCCCGAACCGCCAACGCCCAACGCAGATCCACGCGACACAGGAAACTTGCCATCCCCCGACGAACCGTTCTCTCCCAACGCAGAAACCTCCCTCTCTCCAGACCTACCCACCGCGTGCGAACCACCCTGCACCGCAGAATGCGAAGGGGACTGAGGGGGCACACCAACGCCACCACCAAAGCTACGGCTCCCACCTTGCTGCTGCTGCTGCTGCTGCTGCTGCAGTTTAGAGACCGGACCACCGCCCGCACTGCCACTCGGCGGAACGCCTTGCAGCTGAGACGGAGACACCAAATGTTGCGCGAAGTACGGACCACCAGCATAAAACTGCGCAGCTGCCTGCACATTCCAAAAAAAAGAAATCGTCATCCACGCAGGCTCACACAAAGCACACCTCCCTACACAACTCCACTCCGAAAAACAAAACAAAAAACCCACTCCAACACCAAAACAAAACCTCACCTGTTGGGCACCCATGTGCGGCGCAGGACCGCTGAACGTCGCCGCACCAAAATGAGGAGGAAACTGGCCGAACGGAAAACTCCCCGACTGAGCCTGATGCATCATCGCCTGATGCATCATCGCTTGTTGCGCTTGTTGCAACGCCGCAGATGCAGAGGCCGCCGCGCCGCTGCTACCCACAGATGACAAACCGCCCACCGGACCGCCAGGACCCAGCACCAACGCCGAGCTGCTGCCACCAACGGAACTCAGGCCGACACCAGGCACTGGACCCGGCGGAAGATTCAGATTCGTGCCTCCCATCGCACCGCCACCGCCACCCGAAACCCCGCCCACCACACCACCCGACGGGCTGCCGCTCGCCGCGCCCGGAAAGCCGAACATCGCACCGCTCTGCACACATCCATGCACGCACTCGCCATCAGACCACACCAGCGGACACCTTCACATCCTCCTCCCTCAGTCCAAAACCACACACGCAACTCCACGCATCCTACAAACTCCTTCACAGACTCGCATCCACTCTCCCAGACTCGAAAAAACCAAGACACCCACACCCGAAAGAGAATCCAACCACCACCGGAAACCGGAAGACGGCACAACCACGGACAATCCTCCGCTGCACTCCACCTCCCACCCAATTCATACCTGCAGCGAAAGAGACGGAGCCCCTGGACCGCTCCCCTGATGCTGACCTGGGGACTTCCGACTCACCATGTCCATGCTGTACGCCGATCGCTCCTTCACTCCCTGCATGCTCGCGGCTGCTGCGGCCGCCATCACCGCCGCATTCAGACCACGCTCCGTCGCCTCCAAAGTCGCCGCCGCGGAACCGGAACCGGAACCTCCCGTCGAACCGCTCGACGCCGCGCCGCCCACAAGGCCCACGGACCCGACACCGCCCGCGCCTCCGAACAAAGACTCCGAAGGAGCCAGAGGCACGTTCAAATTGTAAGACTTCGGGTACGCCTGGCTACCGCCCGGGAAGAAAGAATGGTGATGCCGGTTCACCTGCTGCTGCATGTCGATGAAACGCGCAATGTACACGTGCATCGCGCAACGCTTCCACGTCGCACGGCCTCCCATCATGTAGGGGGACACCTGCACAACCATTCCAACGATTCAAACACCAACAAACACACCCAAAAAAGGACTGGAACACGCCTACCCACAAACCGATACCGACGAACAAAAAGAAACCACGACATGCCCTCGCCCTCCCCTCACACCAGTACCTGCGCAGCAGCAGAGCTGTCTTCGACTGCTGCAGATGACACCGCAGCAGCGCCGGGAAAGTAACTGCGCCAACCACAAAAAAAAAAACTTCAGTGCGACGCACACATCCACCACACACATCAACTCCCACCAAAACAAACGAAAACTCCAAACCACACAACACTCAGGGCTCACCCCATGCCACCCGCCATTCCTGCCGGCCAGCTCAGCATGCCCACCGACATCGGCAGAACCGCAACGTTCCCGACCACGCCGGAGCCAACACTCCCAACACCCGGAGCAACCGAACCCGGCATTGTCGATGCACCACTCGCCGGACCCGACCCTGGACAATCGAACAAAAAACATCACATCTCAACGCTCAGGCGACAACAAAGCCTGGGGCCTTCGCACGGAAACAAGGCAAAAAAGATTCGAACCAGGAAAAGAAAACATGCAGCGGAAAACGAGCAACACACAAACGAACGCTACTCGAGCTCGCTCAGAAAACGACTCACAACATGGGCGGCGGGGAGACAAGGCCAAAAACGAAGAGCTCAGGGACTCGGGAAAAACAACGCTACCTCTCGATGGCGTCCATCACAAAACGGAAGCCCAATCCATCGCAACGACAAAACACAAACCGGCATACCCTCAACACAAACCACGCACGACGGCACACACCGCCAACACTGCATACCTGCTCGCTCGGACGCCTTCGGAGCCCTCCCGTTCTCGGCCTTCCCGCTCTTCCCCGACCTCTGCACGCCCAGACCCGCCTTGCTCAACTCCGCACGCTCCCTCTCCTTCTCCCTCTCACGCTCTTTCACAGCCTCCTTCGCCAACTCGCGCGCACTCTCCGACTCACGACGACGATCTCGCTCCACGCGCTCGCGTTCCAACTCCCGTTCTCTCTCTTTCTCTCGAACCCTCTCCAGCTCCGAACGCTCCTTCTCCTCCCTCTCGCGATCCCTCTCAGCCCGAATACGGTCCTCGGACACCGACGCGGACGACGCATCCACCTGAAAACAAAAACAACAAAAACACTCGTCACACGGAAACCTTCACTCGACAACACCAGACAAAAAAACACACGACACGGACAAATGGAAACTCCGCTCCAGACCCCAGTCAGCGACCACTTACCAGGCGTTTCTCACTCGCGGATACAACATCCGCCTCCACGCTGTAACCGTCCTTCTCAACACTCGACAAACCAACCGCTTTGCTTGGAGACACCTGAAAACAACGCACAATCACAGAAAGTCAGAACAGGCTCCTCCAACCCCAGCCACATCTCAAACCACGCGAAAAAACGCAAATCACACACGGAAAACGACCCGAAAACGCTCGGGGGACGAATACGAAACCTACCATCAGGTCGATGTCCCGCTTCGACACGTGATCCACATCGCTCGGACCTGCTGCCGCATCGGGAGACCTGGCACACACACGGACGACCAGTCAGCAGGGCAAACAGATCCACACATCCAGCCATCCTCCAACCAATGCCCATCGACACTCCAACAAGGAAAACAACACAATGCAGCCAAATCCAACATCGAACACCACCTCATGTCCACTTCCATCTTCGTCGACACTGCTGCCACCACACCCAAGCTCGGGCTCGGCGCGGAAGGAGCGTCGCCAGGCGCAGCCGCAACTGACGAGTCCCCACTCGCAGACTTCTTCTCCCGAACCGGCGACCCCGAAACACGCTTCTCCGAGGAATTGGAGATCGGCAACTCCGACTTACCGCCGACGCTCCCGATCTTCTTCTCCGATGACACGCCCTTCTTATCCACCACCACCTTCTCCACACGACCCACGGAAACGCCCACGGAAACGCCAGGGACCGCAGACGCCAAACCCACCATCCCACTCGACGAGACACCCGCAACGGAAGCCAGCAGCGACGGGACGCTCACAGGCGGCGCAACCGCAACACCGACAACTGGAACGGGAACGCTGCCCTCCACTTTCACGCCACTCCTCTCCGCAGGCAACGGACGGCTTGTCAGCAGATCCGCATCTTTCACTGGAGCTACAACAATTCCAGCAGCGCTCGCCGGGCTGGGAGCCATCCTCGACTGAACCACCACACCTTCTTCCGTCCGAGTTCGCACCTTCTTCGGCTTCTTCTTCGACCCTGCACAAGAAACAAAACACTCACATAAGCAAAAACCCAGGCACGCAAAACTCAGACAAACGACACCATCTGCGCGGGGATCGGCCGCACCACATCCCAGCGCTGCCTCCCACCTCAAAAAGTCCACACTCGAAACCAACTTCCAAACTCACATCGCTCGGGTTCTCTTGGAACGCAACACGAAAGACCAAGGAACAGGGCCCAAAACGTCCACACACCAACACCACACGAACCGCGCGAAAACAAAACATACCGTCGGCAACGGAACCCGACGCTGCAGCTGGAGGAGAGGGGGCGGGAGAAGCCGCCGAAGCGACGCCAGGGGAGTTGCTCCGAACACTCCCACCCGCAACGGAAGAAACCCCCGCGCTCGTGCCGGGAGGAACCGCGGAGTGTCCATTCGCGGCGTGCGAGGCCAGGCTGCTGCCACCCACTTTCGGCTCCTGCTTCGCTTCGGATTTCACCTCGTTCACAAACGATCGGGAATCCTTCTTCGCCTCCGGGGCGGAGGCCGACGGAGGGGGCTGGGTGCACATTCGCGCCAGGTCGAACAGAGCCTCCGCGACCTCCACCTCTTGCTCAGACACCAAAGATGGGGTCGAAACCTGTCAAGCCCGCCAATAGCAAAAACGCTTCAGACGCATGGCAACCCTCCACGACTCCCAACCATGCAACGCCGCCCCAACACAACTGCCACAGAAGACTCCACACACTCTAAATCCACCAATTCCGCAGCGCCGCCGGACACAAACAAAGGCATCCCCGACAACGGAGCAGGAATGGACCCACGTTCAACACTCAGACCTTCCGCAGCAAATCGACGCCGCGGAACACTCCTACAAAACTCTCACCTCACAATCACAGGCTCTCAACACTCCGACACTCACACTGGCACCAGCGCCTCACCCCTCGACCAAACACCAAAACGGGGCTGGAACAATCAAGCTCGACCATCAAACCAACATCCCCGGAACACCGCTCTGCACACTCACACTCAAACGCACTCTCGCCCAAAATTCCAACACACACTCACACTCCTCACGGCATTCATTCCCAAGCATCAGTCCTCATCCATGCACTCACTCACTCTCGACTCCACAGTACCTTCGCAAGCTTATGACCCCGAGGTTTCGATCCGCTCGGCTTCTGCAAAAACAAACAACGACACCCGTCAATATTCAACACACAAACACGCGCAGAAAAACAAAAACAGGCAAACTCAAAGACCAATGGCCGACTCTCACCGTCCGTCTTCCGGGTTTCAGCGACGCGATCGAAGAAGACGAAGGCGTGCTCGACGGAGCCGGCGTCGACGCTGCCACTGCGCCCGATCCGTGAGCAGGAGACTCGGACACCGAGGCCGACGCTGCCTCCTGAGGACGCTTCCCCATCGCTGCAACAACAACAGGACAACAGTCAGACACCACGCTTCGGCAATTCAACTCTCCTCCATCCAACACAAACGAACCCTCCACTCTCAACTACGAAAACACTCTCCAATCCCTCACTGCCAAAGGCCAAATGCACACTGCGGAATCATCCAACAACCTGTGCGCGCTTTCCGTGGCACCGCTGGGAGATCCACCGCAATGCCATCTTCCGCAAACTGCCACACACCTCACAACAACAATCAAGTCAGACCACGCAGCACTGCACAACCCGCCGCCCAAAGACACGACTCTCAACATCCAGACCTCCAACAGGACGCATCCACCACCCGCACCTTGGACTGAGGACGCGGCTTTCCGGGACGCCGGGGAATGATCGGAGGCGGAGGGTCGTCGTCATCTTCCGACACGCCCATCTCCGTGTCTTCCGTCGTCTCCTCCACCTCATCGGCCGGACTGTTCCGGGCGTGCACCTGGATCTCCTGCGAACCCTGACGCTTCCTCTTGTTTCGAGAGCTCGGGCCGACGATGCTCGTCGCCACACCGTGGACCCCGCTCAACCCACTCCCATCTTTCTTCGTTCTCTCCCGTAATCGAGAATTGTGCACATCGTCCATCATGTCCTCCGCGTCATCGCCAACTGCACAACATCCAAAACGCGCCAAACCCCAACCTCCAGTCAGCATCACCTCCCGAAAACGATCCACCAGCAGCTTCGACTCTGCACTCGGGACACGCAACAATTCACACTGCTCGGCTCGACTGCCCTGCCCTAGTGCTGCACCACTTCCACTGCAAAATCCAGTCCAAAATGCGGGAAACGAAATACAACCGCCACATTGTCACAACACTGTCACCTCCGCTCATTCGCCCGCTGCATTGTCACCTCGAGACCCAAACTGGGCACAGCAACTGCATTCTCGACGACCACTACCGAAACGGACACTGAAGAACGCCAGCCCGCGTCCCCGCACCTCATCAGACTCTCGTGTTCCTCCACAATTCAATGCGACGCAACGCGAACACTAGCGCTCCACAAAATGCGCAATCAAAACGACAATTTCCACCGCGACGATCGGTAACAACGCTGATGTTCAATCAACAACGCCACGGACCGCACTCTTGCTTCGATTCCAGACCACACCAAATCAGCCAGTAAGGACAATCCAAGCACCGATCACTTTCGCTCTAGCTCATGGGAAGGGCGCCTGAGAACAACACTCAGCATCGTCCAATACAGAGGACTCCACCTCCGTCCTTCACCGGACGGCAATCGGGGGATTCATACGTATCAGCTCGGGCTTACGCAAAACAGGGCATTTCACGCCAGGCGCAACTACGAGGAAACGCCCTAGCCAGGATTGGAAAAGTCAAGAGTCAACCCCAAGACCCTCTCATACTCGTCGCTCCAAAAATGTGAACTTCAACAAAGCAAGGAACGATCAATGTTCCTTGGCCTGCCGTCGAGTCCTCTAATCCTCGAAAAACAGACCCAGTCGACATGTCTCACTCCTCTCCTCCACTTTCTCGCACTCGTTGCGTATCAAGCACCTACATCTCATCACCTGATCCCTACCGAATTCTGCAAATTACTGTCTATGTCTCCATTCCACCGCCAAGTTTCGAATCCAGGCTCTCGCAGCAAAGCGCATTAAAGGCGATTGCTGCATCGCAGGCAAACATCGCAAACAACCGCTGCGAAAACGGACACACACTACACTCTCACGACGCCAGCCGTCGAGCTGGCACGCCAATTCTCACCGCGACCACGCCTTCGTCAGACCGGGGACACCGAGCCCTACGCAGCAACCTCGCTCGGCTGTCAGGCACCACGGTGGCTCCTGCAAAATTAATCTATCACAGAGGTAGAAGCTCCTAAGACTCACACGAAGGACTTGCTCTCCAGCACCCTTTCTCAAGGAAATCATTCGGGATCTGACAGCCGCGGCGGCGGACTGGAACCAGTGGCAGCAGCCGACACCAAGACTCCCCCAAGGAATGGCAAGAACAGGAGTACGGAAGTCAAGATATGCGATGAGGGAGGGGCGACGAGCAGCAGCAGAGCGCGTGCAACAAGATCAGGATTTCTAATGCAACCAGGGCAATCGAGGAACAAAGAACCAAAGGACCGCACCTGCAGCGTCTTTGAAGCCCGTGCGTGGTCGCCGGGGTGCATGAACGAGGCCGCCCCCTCCACCTCCACGCCGACCCTCGCGACCGCGCTCCATGAGGGCTACCGAGGAACGAGCCCGCTCCTATCTTCCCTGTTTCTCCTCACCCTTGGGACTTTGTCGTCTGCGCGAGCGAGAGTGACCTCCCGCTGCGACAGAGATTATCAACGGGATGGGAGGAAACGCACGCCCGCCTGTCCGCACAGTCCCTGAGACCAGTCTCCAAGTTCCACACGGAACAGAGAAGAAAGATGGTGAGAGGCAAGATGGGAAGCGCAAGTGCAACCACCCGACCGTGGGATTCATCAACTTCCACTGTCTCCGAAAGGAAGGCAGCTCTCGCAGGAGACACGCTCAAACCCCAGAGCTGACTAAATAAACAGGCACGGAAGGAGTCGGGGGCAACAGAAAGGACCCGCGCAAGAAGGGGATACCACAGAATGAAATGTCGCCAACCGTAATCAACAAATGGCCCGAAAACTCCACGCGTCCCGGAATCTCTCCACCGGACGCAAGCAAAGGAAACTACCAAACTACGAGAGTGAGAACTACAGCACCACCATCGCATCACGGCGAACTCTACTCACACAATCCCGTGGTCCTGTCCCGGTACCGCAACAGAACAATCCCGATACAAGACGAGCACGACGGTGCACCAGGGGCCATCGCAGCTGCTCTTCGCCGCACGACCACCGGCCGGAACCAAATCCATCTCTCCGTCACTCCCTCTTTTCTCTCAAACACATCTCTCAATACAGAAAACCTCGCCTTCCCCTCTGAAATTGGCGCAGGGCAACCTCTTCTCTCCTGCCACTCGTTTTGTTCCCTGCACAGGAATCAGCAGCCTCCGCCCCTGCACTCAGGCCCTGACCTCACTTCCCTCGGAATGCCGCAACCATTTGCAGAGCACTCACATGACCTTCCGCCAGGTCCAGGAGCAAGGTCCGCAAGAGAGAAACAAGCAGTAGCAGCTGCTGTCGCAACAAAACAGGCGGGCCGTCTCGCCAACGCCAACCCCTGCCTCCAGCCCTGGCTTTGGCTTCGGTTTTGGCTTCGGGATGCCGAACCTGCGCACCCACCGCGATCCCCATCCCTGTCGAGCACTGCGCTGCCCCGCCCGGTAGGTAGCTTCGCCTTCCTCCACCACTCATGGCGCGCGGGGTCAGTAACTCGGGCGGGGCGTACTTTTACCCTGTGGGCCCCCCCGGGCATGGCCATTGACCCTTGCATGACCCCCATCATCCATGCCTTGCAAGCTGGGCTTGTGTAAAAGCAATTTTTGTCTATTCTTCTGTCAGTTGAGTTCCATTGTCATTCGATGCTTCCTGATTTTCGTACAAGGGTCTAAATCAAACTATAGTGGGATAGGCACAAAGTTTGATTTGTAGAAACTATTGATACTATGAAAACCAAAATAATCTTTATTTACATTTTGAAATCAATTTTGAAGAACACAACTTTGATTTCATTTTGTAGTACCAATAATTATATGTTGGTAAGATATGCTAATTTTATAAAATGATACAAGTGACATTTTCCTACATTTCTCATATGATTATTTTTTTCTTGAACCTTATAAATAAAAATTCTTTTAATAATAATACATCTAAAATTTTCAATGAAAAATCACTATCTCTTTCAAGATGTAAGGTTTTTTACTACAATGCAATTTCTAAAGTCCATCTAACATACGTATGACCTCCAATTTATTAGAACAAAGAAAATAGTCAAGCATGGAACATTTAGGACTACTACAATGTCCTTGCATTTCATTCTACCCTCACGCATCTCCACATTATGATTGTTCTCCTTAGCACCCAATATTTTGTACATCATGTTACTAAGTCTAACTTCTCAAGAGTCCTATTAGGCTAACAACAACAAATAATTTTCTTCTATGCAAGCTAACTTCTTATCATGTTGCTCATTGTAGTGCAATGAAATTTGATGTTCTACTCTTTGGATCTTTATCCCCTATCAGTTTGTTCATATTTAGACACCCAAAACTACTTCAAAATACTCAATCTCCAAAGCAAGGCAAAAATCTATAACCATATTTATTTTTTAACAAACCGAACCTTAGGATCCTTTAGTACACTTGATAGAGTAAACCCTCCTACAATTTCAAAATAAGAAACCTTAACAATTGCAAGATCATGTGGCTTGGATTTCAAAAAGAAATATTTTCAATTCTTCCAAAAATGGTTAGATTTCAGTTTTCAAAATTTTCACCCACAATAATGTAGTTTCTACAACTTTGAACCCTCCATAATATGCTAACAAAATAAGTTGGGAATACATGTAAAAAATTTCAACAAAAACTATTTCATATTCATGTTTGAAAACAATAGTAAGTAGAAAGATATAGATAATGATTCAAAATACTAAATTGTTGGGGATTTAGTCATGGAATTGAAAAATGACTATTCAATGGTTGTAATGTAATGTTGTAATAAAAAATCTAAATCCTCTTATTTAATTTTTTCAAAAATATGAAAATTGAATTTATTAAAGGACTTCAAAGTTTAGTTTGGAGTAGAGATTCCATTATTGTCCACAAACTAAAACTCCTCGTAACTTTCATCTCATTAATCAAAATGGAATGATTCAAAGCTTTCTACATATATATAACTCTAGAAAATCAATTTTTTTTTTAATTTCTTGAAAAAAGGATATTTTTTTTCTAAGTTACCTATATTGCCCATGATTCAAAAGAAACTACATATCTTTACAATAACTTCTTAAGCATGTACTCAAAAGTTATGGAAAATTGTTGCACCTTGAAGCTACTCCTCAACCACATATTTTGTAAAAATTTCAGAGAAAAAAAAGGAAAATTCCATTTGTAAATGGATGCCTAAAAATGCTTAGAAAAATACTTTTACTTTTATTTTGACTGTGGCAATGACACAAGGCACACTAAGTTAGTATTCTCTAATTTGTGACATTTTTCATTCCACATTGGATTCGTGGGGATCAACCCCTAAGTGCTCTAACGTCCATTTTTTGGACAATGAACATATTGAAATTGAAGTTATCCTCCTTATTGCTTAGATGAAAGTTATCTTAATTTATGGAGATACTTTATCAAGTTGTTGTCTTATCTAAGGGTTGGATTTGGTGTTACTAGAGTACATTATATTTTTCTAAAATTACAAATATGCAAGTATGTCAAGTAGTCAAATTGCATTGACTCTAGTACAAAATTGGATTTGCCAAAATGAGGTCATAGTTATTAAGAATACAAAAATTTCAAAAAAAATCACCATGTGAAGAGAACCTCATTTCAAATCCATTCCAACAAATCTCACTCAAAAATGATAATATTTGTTTTGTAATCGAATTTTGAAGGAATTTTGAAATTTCCCTTTCAAAATTTATAAAAAACACATTGGTGATAGCACTGGTGAATCTAACCGTATAGATGGAATCTAAAATTCACAATCTACATCTGTTACTTGTATATGAATTCGAAAATATGCTTCCAAACAACACTTTATGATGATTTTTCTTGAATCATCAATTCTAGAGATGAATCTGGAAGTTTAGGGGTTAATGTCTCCTACCTTGATAAATTGCAATCAGTTTTTTGTTTTGTTTTGTTTTTTTGTCTTTTTGAAACAAGTAGAAATCCATTGCAAACCCTCAAAATACACAACAGCCAAGCCCAAGGCTGGACAGACAAAGAGAAAAAATTGCAATTAGTTTGGTAGAAAGGTAGAGTTCAAATCGAGGGGAGCTGGATTCAGCTGAATAGAGTGCCTTTTCAAGTACAGCGAAGCACCCACAGCAAAAATTCGAATTATTTGGGGACCCTACTGTACAGTAAGTTAAGTTACAGCATATCCTCTGTTGGAGGAAATTTAAATTTTACAATATCTGAATTGGGGTTCATTGGTGTGAGCCCAACCAATGAGAACAAACTTTTTTTCACACGGTTCCTTTTAAAATAAAATGCTATGCCTTGAAATAGTCTACGTCACTACTGTTGAAAAATATTGACTAGGTGGAAAAAAATATTCCGCTGGGGACATGTTCCCTTGGTTCGATGTACCTTTTCCCCTATCAAGGGAAATTTTTTCATGCGTATCTAAAAATAAATAAATAAAAATTTATTGACAAGGTTGATACTTGGTACTCACTCCATCTGGACAGGGTTCTCAAGCTTGTGGAAATGGACAAACTGACACTGAAATTTGTACCACTCCACTAAAATGAATACCCTAATCAAAGGTCAGATTTGACATAAATAAAGGGTTTTTTTTAAGTGACACATGTCATCTTGTGAATGGTGTGAGGTGACATGGACCTCTGAGAATATGACGTGGAGATTCGATTTCACCACTAGAGTGCCGAAGCACACCTTCAGGTACGGTAACTTAAGGTGACCAATACAATCAATCCTCTGCTACAGAATCGAAAACTACCAAAGATAATTGATGTCCCAAATTCAGAGGCCTTCCTTACTTCAATTCATGGATGAGTTGCCATGTCTTGGGATTCATAGTCAAATCCGAAACTTGAATCTTGCAACCCCTAACATATTGTAATATAATGTAATGTAATGTGTAATGTGGAGGACAGACAGTCAGTCAAAGTCAATTAAATACAAAGCGTCCAGAATGCCCTCCCCACCGTGGATGCGGGCAATTCAAAGTGCCTCCAGCGAATTCCCACCGTGGGATTGAGCTGTGGAGGACTCCAGTATCTGACAAATCTTAGTATAGCAGCATTCGATTTCTATCTTTGTTTTTTGCAACAGTGGGTAGGGAGTGGGTAGGGGAGTAGGTAGGTAGGCAGGCAGGTATGTAAGCAGGTAGGTATGTGAAAAGCCCAATCCACTCTTGGAATGGAATGGAATGGGTCTCGCATTGTCCGCAGCAGCAGATGGGGGGAGTGAGGGTATCCTGAATCGAGTCAAGGGCATCTGCTTCCTGTAAATCCAATCCGCGTGGGGGCCCCCTTGGCCCCATTCACCAATGAACGAAAAGCCCAAGACGCATGAAACAATTTTTTTTAAATTTTTTTTAAAGTTACTTGCAACAAAGAATGGGTTTGTCAGTCTTTGGTGAACACTTTTTGAGGGTTACCCTACGAAGGTCAGATTCGGCAGAAATTAAGTCATTTCTGGAAAAGGGAAAGTGCCACGTGTCATCTTGTGAGTGGTATGGACCCCTGCGAATATGACGTGGAACTCAGTTTGGGTGAATGAGTGCTGAATTTAGACCTTCACGGATGGTAAGTATTAACCTTAGAAAGGACAAGACCTATCATGACTCAAGGTACTTGGTCAAAAAATGATCCAATATATGGTACATTCTTCATTTCGTTTTGCAAGATGCTAAACCCGTCTCATGAAGTGGGCTATGAAGAGTGTATTTACTTTTGGGAAAAAATATGCAAATCTTGAATTTGCATTTGCAATCAGTGGCTCCAAATTAGCTAGGAGAATTGAAGAACATAGAATTAACAAGGTACAAAATAGGGGACATATTTTGTACCAAACACAAAATTCACCTTGCGTAGCCTACTTCATAGAGATGAGACTTAGACTTACACTAAGTCAAGTTGGGGAGAAAGGGGGCACATTGTAAATGCATTAGAGAATTCATGGAGTTAATTTTGAAATTCAGTAATAGATGTTGTGTCCTTAAACCTCTTGTTTTTTCATGACTATGATTACAGGTTTGACATGTAAAATGAAGGTTGAAAGAATTCATGTCACTTTCAAAATTTGAATTCCCTTGTTATCAAACATTTAAAATTTTCTACATGGTCTACAAAAATCATAGAAATGACCCACATACAAGGAGACCTACAATTTGCCTAATGCATAATGTGGACCTACAAAATGTTCACCACTAATACATCAAAAAAACTAGTACCACCTAATGTGGTAGATTTGTCGAAGGAACTCTTTTGAAGACATACAATGTTTGTACATGCCAACTTGTTTATATAGGTCAACATGTCCTCCACATATAAATGAATTTAGACCAAAACATCTTTAGACTCCCCCTCCATGGGATATGCAAAGAAGATTGAGCTTGTTGAACTTATTTGGGCCCATGCAGTCTATGGTTCAATTGCTAGCAATATCTATTGCCCAAGATCAATCATCTAACTTGATGAGAGGAAACTAAAAGTCCTCCATCTATGCAAAGGATTGTTACTCGATGAAGAAATGCAATCATGCAAGGTTAATCTAACAATTTCTTTTTTGTTGTAGCTTAGTCGTGACTACCACGCTTATGTGCTAAAAATAATAATAATAATAATAATAATAATAATAATAATAATAATAATAATAATAATAATAATAATAATAATAATAATAATAATAATAATAATAATAATAATAATAATAATAATAATAATAATAATAATAATAATAATAATAATAATAATAATAATAATAATAATAATAATAATAATAATAATAATAATAATAATAATAATAATAATAATAATAATAATAATAATAATAATAATAATAATAATAATAATAATAATAATAATAATAATAATAATAATAATAATAATAATAATAATAATAATAATAATAATAATAATAATAATAATAATAATAATAATAATAATAATAATAATAATAATAATAATAATAATAATAATAATAATAATAATAATAATAATAATAATAATGAAATCATACATGTTGTTGTCTTTCCCACGACCATCTTCAAAGACAAGCAACCATACTACCTGTATAAGGGACTCTCCTACTTGCTTTTCAAATTGAAAGATTCTATCCAAACGTCCTCACATTCACTACAAATGTAACTTAACTTTTTGTCAAAGCAAAGCCTCCCTCCCCCCCCTTTCCCCTTCCCTTTCCCCTTCCCTATCCAGACCCAACGAACATCATGCATTACGGACGAAGTATCTGGATAAAAGTTCCATCCAGCCTTACTCCAGCTCCTCCTGCTCCAACAGCCAGTGGAAAGTGGCCACGTGGATTTCAATTTACTTTTTGGTTTCAGATTGATATTTCCAGAAATCAGGGATTCCACGCCTCTTGATTCGTGCCTTTTAGGGTTGAAACATTGAAGCTGGACAGTTATCTGAAAGTGTCCACATGTCCTCACCTGATAGGAGAATTTGTACCTCAGTAGGGTGTTCCTGAACATAGAAGTAATATAAGTTATCTTAAGTTGGGAAACATGGGTCCTTCTTCACTGTCACTCTGTCTGTGTGGGATAAGTTTGAAGTCCTTGTTACTGTTCATTGGACCACAGTACATACATTGGCAAGTTATAATTTTATGACTTTTTATAGTAAAAAGTTCCTCAATTCATAAGGGAAAAAAAGGGCCGCTTGAGTGCCCTAAAAGTTCAAAAGTTCAAGGATATTATGAAGCACATGAAATTGAGCTTTAACCCCTAAACAATGTGGCGGATGTTTTTTGTCTAATCAGTGACAAGGAATTCTCTTGTGTAGGACAAAAGTGCAATTATTCATCCTTGTAATTTAATGGTGGAAGGGAAAGATCTTCTATAGTAGTTTGACCTCTAATGAATCTTTTTAAATTTTTTTAAGGTAGATGATGTTACACAATTCCAAAATGGCTAACTTCCATGGTCACCTACTTCGCGTTCAAGGATTAAGAGTATGGGCCCCCTTAAGTGCTAGGGGGATAGACACTCTTCAAATAAATGTGGATGAAAAGTGCTCAGGCCTTTTACAATATTTTCTCAAAGATTCAATGATCCTAGTGTGAAAAGGAATGGCCCTTGAAATCACTCTTCATCTTAAATTTTGTTGTTTTATCCTTTCTTCTACTTAATGAGTGGTCACTTGACTATAAATGGAGCATATTTGGTGAGTAAGGGTGAGGGACAAGGAAATTGAAGGCCCTTCAAAATTAGATGGAAAAATTGAGTGTCCCAAGTTTAGTGAGTAAGGGTAGCCATGCTCTAAGCATTCTCTCCCCTTCACAATGTAGAAAGACATTGCATTAATTCTTGCTAAAGGGGGTGATCAAACTTTAGTTTCTATTTCCACTTTGTCCATCACAAATGAAAAAGTAATAATTGTTTTATATTTTTTAAACTTGAAGTCATATTATTTTCTATACATTGGATTTTTTCAAAGTACTAGAACAAAAACTAAAGTTATTGGTAACTTCTCGAGAATGATAAATCAATAATAATCATTGCCCTTGAAGGACAAATTTAGCCTGAGGGACTTAGTTTTTAAAGGATCTTCACTATAGTATCTTTAATACTTGTATTAGAAAGTTTATTATAATTTTTTAATACCATGTCTGGCTATAAGGTTCAACATTTCATGTTGAATAATTAATTAAAGTTGGAAAAAGTGATTTGGCAAGTACTTTTAAGATTTACAAAGTATTTGATTCTTTAAATTTTATTTTTTCCAAACTTCCCACAACTCTTTTGAGGTCACTTTGTCGATTTCTATCCTACATATTTTTACAAGACACTTAATGTTTTATTTGAGGAGAGAAAGCAAGTTGTTTACAAAAGTAGAGAGGTAGTAGTTATAATGATCTATCTAGGATATGAAAATTTAGATATGAAAGAACTCGATCATTTATAGTCAAGTTAAAATAATGCAATATTTGATTTGACAAATGAACTTTATACCTCCATAACTCTTTATGAGAGACTCAAAATCACAAACAATTTTTTTGAGGTGAAACTCAACTTCATTAATCACATTTACGCAGTCAATTGTTCTTGAAAAAAAATTGATTTGGAGTCCTTAAATGAGGTCTAAAGTTCCGGTGGAAACACAATTACTTCATTTTTACTATGAGCTCCCACTTTGCCTCAAATATCCCTTAACCTTTGAGGATTGATGAAGAACAATGAACTTCACTACAAGAAGATCCTCTTCACCCCTATATCATAAGGATTTTGAAATCCAATTTGGAGAAGCCTATCCAAGATCCAAAATGTCCTTTAAAAGTAAAATCTCACCACTCTTTTGAAATTTGCAAGTGCACTTGCTAATTTTCACGTATCAAATTTTCTTTCTCCACTTTTGAATTCACATAATTCTTTGAATCTTAACTTATATTTATGATAAGCTAAGACACCTAAAAACATACCAAGAAGTAAAGAATACATTAAAGCTTCGTCACTCCATCCATTATCCAACTTTCATGTGGAGTTTGCATTGTATTTGAATTTGCAATTCCTTGAAAATGCAATTTCAAGAGTGCAACAAAAGACACTAAGATCCCATAGAATCTTGAAAATCAATTCAAAAATTGACAAACAAGTTAATTCAAGGCCTTTACTCACTTCATCTCGTTTCACCTTTCACGATCAATACAAGGACCCTCATTTAGAAATTTTGTGTCCCTTCAAAGCTATGTCCAACTTTTATGTGTACAATTCCTCCCATCAGTTTTAAAGATTGGCATACATAAAGCATTTGTTGTTTACACTAGAGTCCATGGTGTTCTCAAAGGAGACTCCACATAAAAAGTTCCTTGTACCAAGTTAACTCTTCAAACAAATATCTTTATTTACACTATCATCAAAATCAAAGTCATTGATTGACCACCAATTGATTCCTTAGGGAGTCATCCCCAGATTACTTTGGGATTCACCGAACCCAAATACCCCCCCCCCTAAATTTAGACTACCCCTTTCACCATGTCTTCATATATTATACTTTAGTTCTATAATGTCCAATGTTGCTCATTTATTCCCCAATTTTTTAAGCAAAATCAACCAACTAGCCTCACCCTACCTACCTATGGAGCTTGCTAGCAACCTCACCATATTGCTGAATCGGCACTACCATGCAGCTTCTCTAGTACATCTTTCCACCATAACTTAGAGGTGCTGGCATTTTGTATTTTTGTTGGTGCGACCCTTGACCCTCCCTCCCCGATGAGTGATGAAGGAGGGAGGTCCGAAACTGATCCACCCAGACCGTCAAACTGCACTGGCGTGATGAAGACAGACAAGCGGCCAATGCGCAACTGCCAAAGCAGCCGAGGGAGGAGTTGAAGCGGTCAATCGTCGGAACTCGGAAGACGGAGATGACGGACGGAAGAAAGAAAGAGAGCCAATCTCTCCAGCCGAACAAACTGCCGAACTGCCGAAGCTGCCGAAGCTGATCCGAACCGGAAGAGTTGGCAGAAGCTCCGGGGGTCTCACTCAGATCCTCAGATTTTTCCAACCGAGCCTGCTTTTACCCTTTTTCAGTTGCGCAGATATTATTGTGGGGCTGCACCCCTCCCCTGTGACCGAACCTAGAACCGAACCGAAATACGAACCTAACACTGAACCAAAAACCGAACCTGTATCCGAACCTGGTGGAACCGAACCTTCCGTGGTGTTGTACTGGCTGGGATCTGAGCCTCTGACTGGTGCTTGCTTGACCAGGTATATCTCAAGGTAAAGGGAAGGGAAGCTTTAGGCTGTCATGATTGCCACGCTGGAGCTGGCGCTGCCATTTTTTTTTTAAATTAAAATATTTTTTTTATTTTTTGCCTTGGGGGAACTTACCTTAGTTAGTCTCCGTTTCGAGCACTGGTTGAGTGCCCACTTGAGGGAGGAAGACACTCAAGGGAGGGCGACTGAGGGGGACCTCTGACAGGCTTTCCTTTAATGGGCAAGGGGAAAGTAGTAAGTTAGTAAATTCAGTTACCAAGAGACGTGGGGTCCGGAATTGATCGCAAATAATTACTACTGTAGTGTGCCTTGCGTCATTGCTCCAACCAAAATAAAAAGTAAAAATGACTTTTTCATTTTTTCATTTAACCCTTAAACGCCGAGGCGGCCGTTTTTCATCCAATGAATGACAAGGAATTCTCGGGCATAGGACAGAAGTGAAACTATTCATCCTCAGAATTAGGGGTGAAAAAGGAAGATCTTGAACAGTAGTTTGATTCCCAATGAGTATTTTTTATTTTTCTAAAGTAGATGATGTCACACGGTTCCAAAATGCTTGATTTCCACGGTCACCAACCCGGCGTTCAAGGGTTAAAAAAAATTGGAAATTCAATAACTTGTATGCACAAAGGAATGCAAGGGCTTCGATGTGGTGTTAAAAGTTAGCATTCTTGATATGATTAGAAAGTTTTATGCAAGAAGGAGTGCAAGGGCTTTGTTTCGTGGCATTTGGACATGCAATGTGAAAGTTACAGTTTTTCTAAAATAAAATATAATTTAATTAAATATTTGAATTTTAAAATAATTTGAAAAAATCCATGACTTTCACACCATAGGTCCAAATACCATGAAACAAAGTTTGTGAACTGCCCTCCTTGTAGTGAGAGCTTTCGAATGATACCATGAACCCGGTTGAGGGACTCACAATTTCTTAGATTTGTTTCATCTCAACGTATCAAACAAATAAACAAAACAAAACAAAACAACCTAATTTTAAAGTTGGGATGTGTGTCATGAACTCTAGTCTTTGTACAAAAAATCTAAGCTTAAAAACACATTATCTAGCTTTAAAATATAAATTGAATATATTATCATATTAAAAAGAATTCAAACGCAAGGGCATTAAGATGTAACAATGGTTCTTATTGCAACCTATACTCCCTCTACAAGGCCTAATACAACTTTGTACTTTCAATCCAAATTTTTTATTAAAATGGCATGTAAACCAACGTCATTTGCATGCTTGTCAAATTGTGAATATTTTCAATTTTGCAATGTCAGCTTCCTTTAGTTTTTGTGTACAACAATCCAAAACGATGTATAACAACATGCCAAGGCACAAAAAAGTTTTTTGGAGCCCTACATTTTTCTTGAAAAAATCTATTTGTAAAGTAATTTCAAATTGTGGCATACAGAACCGAGTCTTAGACATGGCGAACTTTAAAATAAATTTTCTTTCAAATCACAACTGAATAATTCTTCAACTTTCATATTAATTTATTATATGTTAGATACTACAACTTTCCTCTATCTACTTTTGAACTTTGCCCATTGATGCTTATGATATGGTTGTTTGAATGAAAAAGTTTCAAATCTATACTTAGTTTTGTTTGCCACCATATGTTTACATATATAGTATTTATCTAAAAAACACAAATTCAAAGACAACTTCACTTAATTTTGACCTATTTCTAGAAGCAATCCCTATATATGAGTCAATTCTTTTTCATTTATAGTATATTCATAACAACATCCTTCAACGAATTATTTTTTTGCACTTCAAAAATTTAGTATTTCAAGTAAAAATGCAAAGATTAACCCAAAGCAATTCAGTAAATAATCAAGTAACAATAGAAAATTTTAACTCTTAGCTAGTTAGTTCTTTTTTCTTTCCAAACAATGAAATCAATAATAAGGTGTCTTCAAATGTTTTTACCACAAAGTTATATAGGTATGATGATACTATACCCCCACCTTTCTTTTTTGCCCTTTTTTCAAAAGGAAAAATACAAAAGTTCATTATTTTAATACTACTAAAAAATTAGAAATATCAAATTTGTATTTGGAATCAAGGACTTGGAATTAATTAGGAGATGTTAAGGGATACAAAATTTACCAACCACAAAATATGAGGCAAATTATTACATTTATCTTTAAAAGAACCAAACTATTGGAAATGAAGGGGTCAAATCTCTATAGCTTCTTTTTAGGTGACACTAATTCTAATCCTTCAATGTTAGAATAAATCAATTGAGCTAGAAGCTTGTATTAAGTTAAAAGAAAAAAAACTCAATTGGTTAGCCAATTTATTTCTTTTTATGAATTTTGCAAATTATTATAAAATCCTAGTGTAACCACCAAACCAAGAAAATCATTGTGCAATTTTTTTCAATTAGTAATTTCCTCCAAATTTTTGGAGACACCTTGGTAAAGAAAATGAAATGAAAAAGTATATGGAATATTCCCTACATGTGGGTCTATTTAGATTATAATCAATTCAAAATGGGGGATGTACATTTTCCTTTAGAAAAAGTGGTATATAGAGTAGTCATTCATAAAGAGAATTTTATATAAAAGATATAAAATTTATCGAAGAGCTTGAAAAACAAAAAATTATGGAGAAACAAGGGAAGTTATAGTGTCTATGAAAAATAATGTAAATCATTGTAGAAGCCTGTGGAAAGGAGTTTCAAACTTTTGAAATGACTCCTTCAAAAACTACTCCATATAAAATAATTAATTTAAATTATGTATGGTCAAGGTTAGTAAAAAAATTCCTTAAACACAAGAGTGTTTAAAATAACACCCACATCTAGAACTTTTTATTCCCAATGTTGTAAAAAAAAAGATGATGAACTTGCTTACTACTTTGAATAAAAATAAATAAATTTAAATGTAGACTTGATTGGGTGCCAATAATCTACTACACTCTTCTAAGCAACTATTATTGGTTAAATTTATATTTACAACACAATTTATATTATCAAACTCTAGTCTTATTGATTCAAATTCTGTGGTATCAATCATATTGCCTCACACAAAAATGTCAAGTATGTCAACCTCAAATGGATCCATTGGAAGGTCAAAGGTTGTCAAATGGACCTTATATTCATCAATGATATACTTCTCTACAACCACTCTTATCTAGAGGTTATCATTTGACTGTAGAAACTATTATTTCTTGTGGCTAAACTAGTTATAGGTTCCAAATTGAAGCGAACATCTTATTTGTTATTGATAGTTATGTAGAAGTGCAAAATAATATTCCAATAGACCCATTAGATTTTGAATTGGTGGATACAAGATGAATACTACAATAATAAAATCTCTCAACAAAAAGTGACCTATACATCTACTATATCAACTTTAGACCATAGCTATTGTAGCAAGGCTAGAATCTAGCACTTAGCCAAAGTGGATGAGAAGTGATATAAGACTCTTCAAATGTTTTTCAAATACTCCATTATACTATGTAAAGAACAAACAAACCAAATCTACGTTCAATAAGTTGGTCTGTTCATTCTACATATGATTGGCCATTCACTAGTGATACGACACATTTGATGCACAGGAGCATCCTTGGAGCATTGCAAAAAAAAAATACATAGTAATGGCACTTTCACAATGGAGCCAAAACATATGAAAGGAAACCACGACCAATGCAACAAATAATATGTGACTCAACATAGCAATCACATAGTCAAAGTCATCCTAACTAGAGACATCCCATCCCTTATTTTGAAGGGTACTTTGTTGAAGTCATCCCATCCCTTATTTTGAAGGCTACATTGTTGAAGTCATCCCATCCCATCCCATCCTATCTAAAGATATTATAAGGAGTCCTTCATTGGCCTACATATAGCAGGGTGATAGTCATATTTTGCACACATGAGACATGTCCTATGTTGCATATTTATTTTTTGTGAAATTAAAGATAAAAAAATCTCCCCTTCGATGTTCATGTTCACAATGTCCAAACCCTCAAAATCTCTTGATTTCGTCATGCCAATGGTTGTAGAAAATATCACCTTACAGATGACATGGATTAATGAGGCAAAAGCTATGGGATATTGGGGCATTTGTATTCATATTCATATTCACATTTGTATGGGTAATTTTACGTCTATATTCTTACACTATCTTTTTGTATCTATATCTGAATGTGGAATACTAGATGTTGAGGGAGCATGTAATTTTGGGGGTGATGATGTAATTAGAATCAAAAGACATGAAAAGATTAGAAAAGACACCTACTACTCGACTCCCCACATTACAATATCAAAAGAGTCTTGGAATTATGCTTGTGAAGTTGTGTACATTAGCCTACATCAAGGTTACATTTAATCTCTCTAGTAGACATAAAGTATTTGAGCACCCAACTAGAGTGTCAAAGTTTGGTGGCACTACAAATGCTAATACAAGCACCAAGATAATGTTTGTATAGGCCTTTGACACCTAACTCTAACCCTCTTGCTTAGAACTCAAACTCTTCCCATCTAATAGGGCAATCCTCATGACTTTCATATGAGGTGTCAAAATTGAATTTCTACATGTGTCTACTCTACATTCAAAGTAGGATGAATGAATGTCAAGTGCACATTGAAGATGCTATGAAAGTAAAAGAAAAATACAAATATGCTCTAATTGCCATCCCAACTACTGGTTTTGTAATGCAAAGAAGGGAATAGAACCTTGATATGTGGCATTGGGTGGTTGGGGAAGGCCAACTTGAAGAATTCCTTGAGCTTTATGCCAACACGTGGGAACTTTTACTTGCCTTTTGTAGTAGAGCTCAATGCCTAGCCCTACATGCCCAACCCTACAACAAATTGGGTGCAAATTGGAGCAAAAGAGTGCATTGGTAACCGTGATTTGTGAAGACCACTATAATATTTTTTGGTCTCTTAGCTAGTT
Source organism: Straminergon stramineum (assembly GCA_963920665.1). Taxonomy (NCBI): domain Eukaryota; kingdom Viridiplantae; phylum Streptophyta; class Bryopsida; order Hypnales; family Calliergonaceae; genus Straminergon; species Straminergon stramineum. Next base: position 21,888,322 of record OY987268.1, on the reverse strand, counting down.
TTCAAAGTGGTTTATTTTCTTTTTCCAATGTCTACATTTGTTTTCTCTTGTACCTCATCAACGTACTTCAGAATGTACTTATGGTGGGTACTCCCAAAATCGCCTTGTGTCTAAAAGCGCCATCTACAGTAGATGAACATTCCTAAATTCAGTTATGTACCTATTTGCATAGAGCGCTTTTAGAAACAAACTTTGACTGTGAATAACTTTTGCATATAATATCCAAATGAGGTGTTCTTTGGTGCATTGGAAGCTCCTTTATCTTGCCAACAAGGAAATATAAATATCTGATCAGCCCAATAATAGTAACAATGCATAGTACCAACTTTTGGCGCTTTTGGGTGTATCTACCTTAGTTACAACGATAGAAATTTCAAGTTGTAATTCCAAAAGCAGTCCAAAGTTAGAATTTTATTTGGCAGGGCAAATTCCGTACTCGCTCTAACTTAACTTCCCCTTTTCCCCTGGGATCAGTTTCTCCCTGGCCCATATCTTATCTTTTGTTTTGTCAGGCACTGAGCTGAAGGAAGGGTGGGGGCATGATTAGTTAGAGCCTGGATAAATATAAGTGCAGGCCATTATTTGCGCAGACTATGCTTCGAACAGAACTCGACTAGTGTACCAATCTGCATAATCTTCTTGGCAGGACAGAAGACTGTCAAGCCGCTGCTGAACTGGAATTCTCAGTCAGTCAGCGAAAAAGGGGTCGTCACTTCCAACACAATGAACATCTTTTTCACAATCTATCTAAATTATGCTTAACTTAACCCTTAAACGATGAGGCAGACGTCTTTTGTCCGATGAATGACAAGGAAATCTCCTCTGTAGGACAGAAGTGCAACTATTCATCCTCGGATTTAAGAGTGGAAAAGGAAAATCTTTTACAGTAGTTTGACTCCCAATGAATATTTTTTATTTTTTTTGAAGTAGATGATGTCACATGGTTCCAAAATGGCTGATTTCCACGGTCACCAGCCCGGCATTCAAGGGTTAACTCAAGTTTTTGTCACAACAAATGAATGCTCAACATGGACAGCCACAAAGTACTTTAAGTTAGAGTGTGTGATACAGCTCTGAGATAAGATATAAGTTGGTACATAAATCGAAAGAAAGTCTGCAAAGCATGGTGTTGAGAAACTAAATCAAGAACAAAAATAATTGTTTGACAAGTTCGTTCCATTGATGGAAGGACAATGCAGTTAAGTTATTGGTTTTGTCTGGAGTTGAGTTGATGAATTGGAGAGAGGGCTTGGAATGTCAATGAAAAGGTGACAATCATTGCATCATTGGAAACACAATAGTCTGAGTGAGTGAGTAGACCAAGGAACTGAACTAAGAGAACTACACCTAAAATTGCACAAATAAACAATTCGGCATGGTTTTCATTATTTCATTGAAAACCTTTTTGTGGGGTCTTGTTGGTAGTCAAAAGGGGATTTTAGATTTTGTGAGAATGCATTTTTTGGACATTGTATGAACTAAACTATGAATTTCCAAAGTGTTGAAAATGGGTGTCTCTAAAATCAACAATAGACTCTCAAGAGTAGTGGGAGTACATTTTAGGCAAGAATTTATAGTGGTCGGTTTCAAAAAGTGTTCAAAATTAGGTGTAGTTACCTTACATGACTAATTAGATTAGTTGTGAGTCATCTCATGATTTCCAATTGTATCTAAAATGATTAGTTCGTGAATTGAAATTTTGACTATTTAGATACAATCTATGAGTCATTATTTAAAAGTCATCACGAAATTAGCCCTCAAAGTTGCACTCTATCCAGTAATAGAAATAGAACCTCGGGACATCAACTACTATACCAATGGTTGGCGCCATGAGACTTCCTCTTTCTATTAGTGATTCCACATCTTGAAAGTTTTGAAATTTTGAACTACTTCCAAGTCCATCATGGTCTAACACTAGGACTTATATAACAAATGTTAGAACATCTCCATTCCAACTGTTCAAGACAATGAAATGAGAATCCTCTTGTTCTTATAGTCTTACTCTAATTTGAACCATACAATTTTGTTAAAAATTTACACAAAAAAGGCACAAAAAACTATAGATTTAGATAGTAAATGATTGCAGTGATCCTAAAATACCTCCATTTTGCAAGGTAATTTGGAACGGTGACCATATCAAAATTTGTTGTTGGTTTGGAAAAATTATACACAATTTAATTGTGTCTATTTTATGCTATTTAAGTTCTAATTCCATTCTAATGGAGGAGGGAATTAGTCCATTTTGGAGCAATGGAGTGGAGATGCTTGTGTTATACCTTAACAAGATGTTCTATTAGAAATCTTCTTAGGGATTGACTATGATCTCAAATTCATAGTAATATTGAAGTAGCAACAAAGGAGACATAAGGTGAAATTTTGTGCACTTTACTTGTCATCCTTATGAGTGGTATGTTATCATGCACACACTTGTGCTCCTTTAGCTCATGCTCAAAAGTCCATAATATTGTTGAAAAAGTCTACAAAATATTACATGGACCCAAGAGTTTGGATTCAAAACAACGGAGTTATCCTTAGCGTGACCTAGAGATGATATATTTTCTTAGATATTTGACTCTTTCATGAAGTTAAAGGAAATACAAAATATTGTATGTGTCTTTTTGTCTCTATTTGTAGATTGGTTCACAAATCTCCAACATCTTGTTCTTTGTTTGAAAAAAAATTGGAACCAAACTAGCCAATATTTGATTTTCTAAGAGTACATAATTATTCATTGGTATTCCTAACATTTGAACTTGAAACAACCATTTCTTTGAAATATATTTGGGCAATGGTCAACTATGGGTAGCCAAAAAGGTTGGCTAAATTACAATGTCAATCCATTCCACTGTATCAAACAACTTCATTTTTTAAATGTAATAAAGTATGATTTTACAAAATTTGGTTCCAACTTCCTACATTGATAATGTATCAAGAAAAAAAAACTCATTAGAATCAAAGAAGTTTAAGATTTTTTAATGAATTTTTTAGTCCAAAAAGTAAGTTTCATCCTATGTACCTAAAATCTTCAATAACAAGCATTTTGAATTTCAAATGATTTTATTTTAATATCATTTTTGGATATGACTTATTTTTAGAATACCAATACATTAAATAATTAATTTGATCAATTAGAATTTAATAAACTATGCAATATGATGCTTGCAAATCCCTAAATTTAGCATTTTTTTGACATCTATCAATAGACCCAAAACTTTAACTAAAAACAAACAAACTCATTAGGTGTATATATTTTGATCGTATTGAGGTGCACGAATTTTTTTTTCATTTTAGGGTCTTCTTAATTGATCAAAATGAACAAATTAGACAACCTTTGAAGGTTTTAAACAAAAATCACCTAATCAGTGTGTCCAAAAAGTGATATCCGAAATTGCTCATTGCCCATATTTGTAATTTGCCTACAATTGTCATTTTGAATTGCCAATTTTAGAAATTGAACCAACTTTACAACTGATTTTTTTATCTTTCCACATTCTTTCTCTAGCATCATGCATGTGTTTGTATGTCTAGTGAAATTTGCAAAGAGTCTCTCTTGAAAGTCACTCATTATGGATTCTTCAAGGCTTCGGGGAAGGGCGACTTGTTGATACAATTAATGGTCATGAAGGCCAAGTTCTTCTCCAAGATTTCTGAAAACAAGAACAAAGAGATAAGTGGTGCAATCATTTTGACTATCCAAGATTTGACATCAAAATTTGATTAGTACTTTAATAGTATCTAATAGAGGGAGTTACAATATCCATGGTAATCCCAATGCATTGTTTTGGCACTATCTAACTTCCCTTGAAATAGAATTTATAATTTGTGGAGACTTTGTGAAGACTACCTTGATTGTCATCACAAATCATTTCACTATGCATTTAAGGTAACCAACATAGTTTTGGTGCAAAAGGAGAAGAATTTTTCAATAGATGAAGAGAGCCAACACATTCATTTTTTTTGTACATTTTGGAAGACTCTATACAAGGAAATGGACAAAAATCTAGAGCTTTGGGAGACCAAGTCCTCAAGCATCATCTTGAGTATACATTAAAAGACATTTGGCCCTTGTGTAGGATTGTTTGATTGCATGAGAATGTGCAATTATAGAAGAAAAATTAAATTAAATTAAAGAAAAAATTAAAAATTTAGTCCACATGATCACTAGGTGTGCTACATAAGACTTGGGACTAATAAACTCCCCCCCCCCCCCCCCCTAGATTTGTACATTTGCCAAAAAGCAAATGGCCCTCCCTAGGGGCCAAATTTTCTCTAATGAAACCATTGGGAAGATAGGAACAATTGGTGTGCTTTCTTCAAAGCAAGTTGGAAATGGTCAAACATGACTTGAGCAAGTTTGTTAGAGTGTACAAATTGGTTTATGATCTGAAGGAATCTAGCACCACATTGGAAGATGTTCTTCAATACACCTTGGATATGTACAAGTTGAAGCACCTAGAGAAAAAAAAACTTATTTTTTTGTATAGTTGGAGGATTTTAAAAGAAATCTTCATTGGTTTGAGCAACCAAAAGACATGCAACAACTAATTAAGAAGTGCACTTCAATGCCACAACCAATAAAGCAAAAACAAGAACCATGTATATGTACATGAATTCGGTGGGTAAGGAAGAGGACAAAGGCATGGAGGTGTAGGAACTTTCCTCATTTTCTAAGCAACCTAGGACACCCCAATGGGTTCTAGGGCAGTGAAGGAGGATTTCTAGAATTAAAGGACTAAAGAGGGCTCTTAGAGGGTATAAACCAAAACAATGGCAAGTATGGCCACTACAAATTTGTTCTAAATTCAAAACTTACAGAACCAAATTGCCACAATCATTTCCACATTGCCAATCAATGGAGGCATGTCAGAACATGTGTGCATGAACTTCTAGATGTATTGTGAAGAAGAGTTTGAGCACCTACATGAGTAGTGAAAACACAAGTAGGAAGAAGTGTAGCGCATTTTGGCAATATCGTCTACACAAAATAATTCTAGGAAAAATAGATATTGTCTTAGAACAAATAGTATTGGAAATATGTTTGGCCATTGACCACAAAAGGTCAAATCATAGGCTTCAATATTCAAGAACTCTCAAAGAATAGGAGATGGATCCCAGACATTGATGCCATTGTGTTTTTTTTGCCTCCAAACAATTTTCAAATAGAATGTTGAATTTCCAATTATTCGTCAATCACAACCTCTAGAATAATCAAGTTTTTTTTTTGGTCTTTGTCTTGAAATTGTTTGTAGAAGGAAAAATAATTACCTACTCAGAAATTATTTAATAATATAATGAGTTTGTTCTAAGTGAGAATCAAGTAGGACAATTCTATGCTAATAGATTTAACTCCAAACTCAAGCACACAATCCAACTACCTAATGATACACAATAGTCTCACAACTTTCATCGTACAAATTCCACACATAAATTTTATAACATGAATGATCAATTGATTTCCAATTAGGCTAATACAAATGGACGCAAAGGCTAATCATAAATTCAATTTGGCATTCCATCACAAGATACATAAATAGAACACTATTTCAATCACAAAATATCCAATTTGACAAATGATTCATTTCATTTCAATTCTGCATGGGTATTATAGGTTTTACTTTATGCACAATCCAAATAAGTATCAAAGTTCTCATTTCCCATTCCTATCAATCTAACATACAAATTACTCAACCAATTAACACTCATTTTCTACAATAAATTGTTACAAACTCTCACACAATTTAATTGCTCAAAACAAAGAAAATGCAACCAATTCGGTTGGGACTCTCATGCACACACAAGTAGTAGTGGGTGACAAAACCCAACTTGGAAGGAACCTAAATAGCCAACATTGACACCCTTCCAAATCCAACTTGGGAAAAGGAAATCACAACCATATACATCCCATTCACAAAACCATCTTTGAATTGATAACTTGTCCAAACCACCAACTAAAATTCTAATTAGGCTACACTACTACTGAATTAACACCCTACTTTGGATCCAAATGGCTAATACTCCAAATTTACACTTCAAAATTGACAATTGGACACCAAGAAAAATTCCTAGTAAATGTTCACATTCTACATCGTTCATATTACGCTACAAGAAAAATTTCCACACCTTATGCCTGCAATCTAGAGATGCAAACATACTTGGAAAATCCCGTTGAGGATTTTATTTCCACTTGTCTCTGAAAATCTCCGAGTATTAGCTACCTCCAGAATTTTGGTTGAAAACACCCATGAATTGTAATGACAAGTTGTTTCAAAGCCTTGTGGGTGCTTTTCTCCCCCAATTTTCAATATTTAACAATTGCATCAACAATTGCTCTACAAACAAGCATGAAAAGTGTTGTTGTGTACTTTTGTAAAAAAAAGGAGCTCCAACCTTCTTGAAGCATTTCTCCTTTGTATAGTATAGGAGTTAAAATTGCATATGGAATCCATAATCCTAAAAAATAATTCTTAGCGATTTCAAAATCTACACCTAAGTTTTTTATGTGATCATACATAGGATTGGTAGCAAAGTAATCTTGCACCAAATGGGAATGCCACAACTCTCTATCTCTCTTCACAAAATTTCTTCCATATCAACTAGCTACTCCCTCTCTATCTTTGCACCTCCTCTTCAAAATTAGACTCATCATCACTTAAAGTTGCCATGAACACCTCATCCATTTCCTCATTTGAACCATTGTTGGCTTGCTCAATCACCTACTGAAGCTACAAATGCCAATGTTCTATAGCTCCACTCAATCACAACATTCAAGAATGAACATGCAAAGGCAGCACTAGGAAATTTGGGTGTTTGTGCCACCTTTGTAAACCTTAGCCAAGCTAGAATTTTGGGCCCCATAAGCACCGTACCCATTGGGATAACAAGGCCTTCACCACCCACCTTATATTATTGTAACCATACACAAAACCCAAAAGTAACATGCAATATATCTTTTCTCCCCTCACATACTAGCTATGATGCTCTAAGCAAACAAGCCAATTGACGTCACATGGAAGTTTTATTCCCTATCTGTAACAGCATTTTGTTTTCACAAGTTGGATTTTAGGTCACAAAATTTAGGGTTTACCCTACCAAGAGTACTACCAAGATTAGGGTTTGGACTCCTTCCTTCAATCATGGGAAGCGCAGTGTAATAATAAGCTTATAAAAAATAAGCCAAACATGAGTATCCAGCATGCAGGCAGAATTTTGCATGGAATTGGGGGCTCTTTTTAACCTGATGACGACACGTGTTCCCCATGCCGAGGGGCCGTGTGGCGCTGGATAATTTGAAATTAATGGCTGGATTGGTGCGCCGAGTAACTTAAGATATGGTTGTCATTTCAATCCTGAACTCCGACGAACGGCAGCCACAACAAAGGATTTTTCATCACTGTTGCAATACTCCGATTTCAATTTTGTGCATATCTGGGGCCTCGCTTACCGACGGTACAGTACTTAACTTACTAGTAAGTTAGTCAGCAAATAATAGAATGGATGTAAGGTAGGCAAACCTATTATCAGCCCTTGACCCAATACCACCTAAATGTAAGGTCCTCATTGATTTTATGACGAGAATTTATAAATAGTAGTACATGCCTTAACTTCACATTAACTTCGCATAAGACATGTATTATAGTTTTACATTCTCACTCTAGAATCAATGAGGACCCTACATTTGGGTGGTATTGGGTAAAGCTACCTTATCTTGGAACACGCTTAGTTATATGGAGTAGCATCTAAGGTAGGGACTCCCAAATGCGCCACCTTTTCTATTAACCCCTTAGGGTTTTTGACTATGTTTTCACCAAAAACGTTCCAAAATACCATTTCTAAATTGAATAGGGGTATTATGTGGACCAAAAAATTACAGGGACTAATTGTAGAAAATTGTAGATGTTTGAAACATAATGTACATCCCCCGGACACTTCAATAACTACTAATGTACAATAAAGGTAGACATTTATATCATGTGGAATGTTGATTAACCCCTAAGCGCTCCGAAGTCCAAAAAGTGGATGACGAACAAATTGAAACTGTTGTATCTTCTCATCACTGCTTGGATGAAGGTCATCCTAGTTTTTGGAGATACTTTATCAAGTTGTTGTCCTATCCAAGGGTTGGATTTGGTGTTACTAGAGTACATATTTTTCTAAAATTACAAATGTGCAAGTATGTCAAGTGGTCAAATTGCATTGACTTTAGTTCAAAAATACATTTGCCAAAATGAGGTTATAGATTTGAAGATCACAAAATTTTTAAAAAATCACTATGTGTAGAGAACCTCATTTCAAATCCATTCCAACAAATTGTACTTAGAAAATGATGATATTTTGCTTGTAATTGAATTAAGAAGGAATTTTGAAATTTCCCTTTTAAAATTTATAAAAAAATATTGATGATAGCATTAGTGAATTTAACCATATAGATGAAATCTACATCTCACAGTCTACAACTTTTGATTGTATGTCAATTCCAAAATATGCTTCTAAATAGCACTTTACAATGATTTTTCTCAAATCATCAATTTTGGAGATGAGCCTGGACGTTCCAGGGTTAATTGATATGGGTCCCCTTAATACCCCTATTTAGTGTAGTACAAAGACCAAATCTTAGAAAATAAACATTTTTGGACACATGTAACCGTAGCATCTTGTTGTATGCTCCTAGTTTGAGAAGATGTCAGAAAAAATTCAGAAATTTCTACCATTTCAAAGATTTGCAAGATATTAGCATTTGAATTGACTCAAATCCCTTTGGGGGCCTTATGAAAAACTAGGCAATTGCAATTCACAAGGTCACATTTGTATGAAAAATGTCCAAAATGGTGATGCTTCTTTGAATTCATTATTCAAGGCAAGTTGGATACGTGCATGAAAATTTTCAAATCATTTGGAATTGTAAAACATACAAGAAATAATTAGTTAGTAGAAAGATATAAAGAATGATTTAAAATACTAAATTGTTCATAATTTTGTCATGGTTTAAAAAACTGCCAATCTCATTGGTTGTAATGTTGTAATAAACAATCTACCTCCTATGATTTTATTTTTTTTCCAAAAATATGAAAAATTGAACGAAATAAAGGACTTCATAATTTTAGTTTATTTTAAGTTTATTTTAGAATAGAGAATCCATAACTAATTGCAAACTAAAGCTCCTCATAACTTTCATCTCACTAATCAAATAGAATGATTTGAGGTTTTCCATGTATATATAAATCTAGAAAACCAATTTCAATATTTGTTTCTCAAGAAAGTAATTTAAGAAAAAAAATTGAACTACACGGGTTGCCTGCTAAGCAATGAAAATCACACATCATACAATAACTTTTTAACCATGTAGTTAAAAGTTGTTAAAATTGTCGGGCTTTAAAGTTACTCCTCGGCCCTACGTTGTGTGAAAATTTCAAAGATTATTTTTTGTTCATAGTGAGCTACCCAAAATCGCTATGTTGCCAAAAAAATAGTTTAGTACTTTAGGAGTTAATTATAGGTACTATTATCATTAGACTCATCAAATTCATTACATTTTCTTGTTGGCAACTTGAAGACGATTACAATTTACTAAAAATAAATGTTTCATTTGGCTATTCCATGTAAAAATTATAAAGGGTCAAAGTTTTTTTTCTTGGTAGATAGTGTTCCATAATCCTTTCTTCAATGGAGGTAGATATTGATCAACTCGATGTACATCTATAGAAGATGGTGCTTTTAGGTTGGTGGTGCATTCAGGAGTCTCTACCTTGACATTTTTAATTTTTGACAAATATGATGAGGAGAGCTTTGCATTGATAGAAGCTATCATAGCATAGAAAGCCCATCAAGGACCTTTTAGTTAACCCCTAAAGGAAGGATCATGCAATTACATTTTGAACAATGAATGAACAGAAACTCGCATCCCAAGCATGTAGAAATGCATGTTTTTCATGCATCATTTTTTTGAATATTTGTGTCTTAGTTCTATAACATTTGTATGGTATAGATTCTCAAGACTTTGTTATGCAAATATTCTATTATTCAATAGGCATTGGTAGTTCTGGCCTCAAAAGTAACCTTTTCAATTCCAAAAATGACCTTCTAAAATGACTAGGAAAAAAAATTCAAAAATCACTCTAATCAAAGCTTAACATGTTGAACTCCAAGAAATTTTTTTTGCAGAAATCACAAATATTCAATCTACAATTGATTTCAGAAGGAATTTTCAAATTTTGGCTTCAAATTTTATTGAAAAATACTGGTTTGTTTACTAGTTGATATAGATATGATATGTGGATCATATTTTACAACTTTTGTTTGAAAGTCATCATTAAATTATTATCCTAAATTATATTTTATAATACATCTTCACAATTTTGGAAATTTGGACACCCCCTAGTCCCTAAGGGGATAAACAACTAGGAAAAATGGGAAAAAACTTACCTCATATATTTTGGTAGTTAATTTTGTATTTCTCAAGCATCTCAAGTTAATTAACTTCTAAAGGGCCATTGTCCCTATGAAGGACAAAATGGATTTTAGGCAATCTCCTAAAGTCTTAATTTTTGTCATGATTTTTAAAAAATTTTATAAGATAGAAAAATATATTTGCTTTATGAGAATATAATTTTGATTTAATTTGTGTTAGAAAGCAAAAATTATACCATCTTAAGCTCAATTATCAATTTACCGGGCATCAAAAGAGATCCACAAATACTTTAAAATAATTTTTTTCAAATTTGTTTCTTACAGATCATTTTTGTCTATATTTAAAGATTTGATTGATTCCATTCACATTAGTGATGTGAAAGTTATAGAGTGTCTTGTCTTCTTGAAAAAATAGCATATCATATTCATTTTGAATTCAAACTTAACAATTTTTCGAAAAAAGAAGTTCCAAAAGGTTTAGTTTGCTTGCTAGAACAATCTCACAATTGGGATTAGTATGTGTCAATTCAATCCATCTTATAGCTATTAACAATTTAGTTTTTTCCTTCTATCTCATACCTACTTCTAATTGTCAATTTTTTAAAGAATAAAAAACACCTCTCTCTTTTTGAACTTTTTTTCCCTCTTTTTTGATCTAATTCTTCATCATTAATTTTTTAATTCAAACCCCATAGTGTAAAGATTTTATATTAAGAAGATTTACCAAAGTCTCATAATCTAGTCACTAAAGGTGCAAAAATACTTGTATTTCTTCACTTTAAACACTAATATCTCATAATCCATGCAATCAAAGTTTCTGAATTTTTTCCACACACTCTCACACCAATCTAGTGCAAGATCTAACAGATCAAATATGCCAAAAGAAACCCCACCAAGTTTCAAATTTGATTGTACAAATAAAAAGAAGTTCGTGCAATTTCTCCTTAGGAACAAACGGGAATTGGTAACAGAAGATTACCCCATGTTTTATGGTAGAACCATCCATACCCAACCGGGCCCCATGGCCAATTTATAGGCACTAGAAAATTCAATAGAGAAGTGATTGATTTCTAACCATTAGGTCTTGGTTTCCGACCACCTTCTAACCATCAATGTCATGACACCAATGCTTGGTTTTGTGAGCCAAAGTGTTGTTTGACAAAATAGTTAAGGAAGGCTCTATGTACTGGGGATGATTGAGTCCATATCAACTTTTGACTACTAAAATTCATAGTATTTGCAATCCAAGGCAGAAAATTACCAAAAAAAATTGCAATCCCCATGATTTCTATTTTTCTACAAGGTAGTAAATTTAAATTGTCTTTTGTTGCTTTAGATCATGCACAAAATGCTCAAGTAGTTGGTAAAGGGTGGTTCTACCATACCCCTAGAGAAAATTTTGGAACTTTTTATTTGCCACCCAAATTTTCAAATTTTCAAATTCCAAATTCATATTTGCAATCAAAGGCCCAAACTTAGCTATAACAAATTGGGTTATTAAAGGGACCAAGAAATTAAAGGGATTGATTGTAGAAAATTGTAGATGTTTGAATCATAAGGTAGTCTGCCCTGAAAGCGACCTTTTAAGGGCTGGTTGGCCTTTTCGATGGTTCTTAGATGCACAAAGTGATTTTTTCTTATTTTCACTTGAAGAAAAATTGATGTGGAATCTAACCCAAGTGGTTTCATATTTTTTGGAGCATTTTTGAATTACTTATGAATTTCTAAAGAATTCTATTATAGGTACCTATTTATGATCGTAGGCCTTACAAAACCCACACATGCATAGTCTGAAAAAGATATGGCTTCACCAGAAACAAGCACTACGGCATGCAGAAAGTAATAGACAGGGTTACAAAATGCAACCTTTACTAAATTTAACTCTTAAAGGGTCAAGGCCTATTTTTTGATAAAAATCACTCGAAATTGTCATTTCTATTGCATTCATTCAAGAATTTAAAAAAAAAATCTAACCATAGGATCTTGTACTATACTTGTATGAGATCATGTGGTAAAATTTTTTTTATCAAGTTTGACTATACAAATTGGAAAATATTAGCATTCAAAGTTGTGGGGGAATTTTCTTTTTAATTCAAGTAAACATTTCAGAAATGGACCCACCTTGGCTCTTATTCCATCCACTAGCAAAGTATAAAGGAACCTTTGACAAATGTTAAACGGCTCTGCCATCATTGACAAAACATTCAATGCTTAGTACATATTCATTTTACAACCTCTTAACCCCTAAAGGACGAAGGTGTGTTTTTTGGCAACATAACTTTTTTGGGCAGGTACTTGTGACTATAGATTTCCATGTTTTTGGCCCAAACTTTAATAGAGAAGATGTGGACGAGGAATATCTTTCATGTGCACTAAATTTCAGGGCATTTGGAAATATGAGTCAAAAGTTATGGCCTAATATGTAGTTTGTTTCTCAACTTGGGCAGTCTGGGCAGATCTGAAAAAATCATTTTTTTCAAAAATAAAAATTTGAATTTGGTTTTCTAGATTTATATACACATAGAAAGATTTGAATCATTCTATTTTGATCAATGAGTCAAAAGTTATGAGATCTTTTAGTTTGCAGGCAAGTATGGATTCTCTACTCTAAAATAAACTTTGAAGTCCTTTATTGAAACTCAATTTTCAATATTTTTTGAAAAAAATAAAAACATTAGATGTAGATTGTTTATTAAAATATTACAACCATTGGGATTGGGATTTTTCAATTCTATTTATAAATTGTTAACAATTTAGTATTTTGAATCATTCTCTACATTTTTCTACTTACTAATTTTTTCCTATATGTTGCACAATTCCATATGATTTGAAAATTTTCAAGCATGTAGCCAACTTGCATTGAAGAATGAATCTAACGAAGCACCACCACTTTGGACATTTTTTCATACAAATGTGACCTTGTCAAGTGCAGTTGCCCATTTTTTCATACAAATGTGACCTTGTCAAGTGCAATTGCCCATTTTTTCACAGGGCCCAAAAAAGGATTTTTGTCACTTCAAATGCTAATATCTTGCAATCTACACGGTGTAATTTTCTGAATTTTTTTCCACATCTTCTCAATCTAGTGTACTACAAGATCTACTTGTATTAGAAATGACAGTTTTAGAGGGTTTTTGTTGATAATGTAGACAAGGAACTTTAGGGGTTAATGTCCATTTCAAACCTTGTCTAGGGACAGTCTAAAGAAGAGGGTCGAAATTACAGCAAACTACTATAATGTACATCCCCGGACACTTCAATAACTACTAATGTACAATAAAAAGTAGATATTTATATAGTGTAAAATGTCAATTAATTAGTATGGGTCCCCTTAATACCTCCATTAAGTGAAGAGATTTTTTAAAAATTGACAAGGCACAAACTAGGGGCAATTTTTTTTTTCTTACATTAGCCCTTGGATAGGGCAACAGCCAGGGGGTCCATCCTCCGTGGCCGATGTGTGATGCGTGGGAATCCCCCTCCCCAATGAACATGCTCTCCTGCATTTTAACTTACTTCCATGCACCCTCGCCAATCTTTCTTTCAATAAGGTAGGGTAAGGTATTGAAAATTGTTCTTCAGTTGCAAGATGTTGCTTGCTTGTGCTGACTCCTCAACTGTCCATGCATCACTCATAAATGGAAATGGAAAAGCAAGTAGTAAGTCTGGAAAATTAATGGGCCACCTTTGCAGGCCCTGCCTGGAGCATTTGGGCAACAGGAGGGTTCACAATAAGTTATATGGGCACTGATGGGCACATGCCAACCTAGTCTCATCCCAGTTCATATAGTAAGTTACAAACAACCCGGGGTCCAGTGGGAGTCCCGGTCCCCAACTCCCCGTCCCAATTCCGTTGTCTGTAGCTGGCAAACTTAAGTTAAGTTAAGTTAACCCCTCAAGGCCCAAGGAGCTTGTTTTAAGCCTCTGACGTGTTCAACAGGTCAAAGTTGTAACTTGATTTTCCTACATTCTCAAAAAGTATATATCTAAGTGAATTTCATATTCTGATGTTCATGTTGAATAGGGAAGTTCAAAAGTACAATTGACATCGTGTAATAAGCTTGATGTACAATGCATACTGCCAATCAAAGTTCAAACTTGTGGAAAAGTACAGAAGCTGCTTGGGCCTTGAGGGGTTAAAGGCTTGACGAAATCAGCCTTTCTGCATGATAGACTTTGATGAATCTTCAGGTTTTCTTATCAGGGTGGGCTTCCATCGTGGAGTGGGGACGGTGAAGTTCACCGATCATTGGTGGACAGGGAGTTTGGACTGAGGCTTACCCCATGAGTGTCACAGAGAGAACAGCATAAGTGGGGAACTTTTTTTTTGGTGGATCTTGAAAATCCAGAATTATTTGAGAGGCTATTAGGTCACTGAAGTTTTCGTGGTTGAGATTTGAAGCCAGCTTACTGATGAGTACGAATCTGCAATTTGTAAGAGGATTGACCATGCAGATTTTGAGATTATGATATTTGATGAACTTGGTATTCCAAATTTCTATTTTCTTAGAGTCCCAACAACGTCCACCCTGATGCACATGGGGTTAAGTATTGTAACACCTGTCCCTGAAGAAAGGCCCCACAAAAAACTTATTAAATAGTTTGATTGTAGAAACTACACTCAAGTACCATATTAACTTATTGGGGTGATTTTAGGTGCAACTAATTTATTTTAGAGTATCGGATTTATGTGACACTTGCAGACTACCCTCAATCAATGTTTGAATCCTTTCCAAGCTGGGCTTTTGCACATTTTTGCTTTCATCTTTGTACAAATTGATTCTGTATGTCTATATCATCAAGTTGATCTTAAGAAGAAAGATTCTTTTTAAGATTCAAGAAATGCTTTGAATGAAGAAGAAGATATTTGGACACAACATCAGCTTGAAGGACTCTCAATTCATCATCTTGAATATGAATATTGGAATGTTGAGGGATTAATCTCCTTTAACTTTGAAAGGACGTCGTAAATAAGTGTATGATGGATGGTAGATAATCCTTTTATGTAGGACATAAGTGCACATATTCATCATTGGAATTTTGTGTGAAAAGGAAAAGTCTTGCAAAATAGTTTGACATCCAATGAGTGCTCTTAGGTGTTTTTAAGCACATGATCCACACTATACAAAAAAGGCTGACTTCCATGGTGACCAACCCATCCTTCTGGGGTTCATGTCTATTAATCCCATTGTACTAATTATCCCATTTCCCCCCTAAAGACCAAATGACATTTTTTTGGTAACATAACAATTTGGGGTAGCTTACTACAAACAATTTTTTAAATTTTTTTCTTGGAAATTTTCACACAACTTGTGCCCGAAGAGTAGCTTTAAGGTGCAACAATTTTCATAACTTTTGATCTCATGGTTAAAAAATTCTAGTATTGTATGAAATTTTTATTATTCATCGGGTAGCCTGGGCAACTCAAAAAAATTCTTAAAAAAAATTTCTTTTCATAAACAAAAATTTGAAATTTCTTTTCAATATTTATAAGTATTTGGAAAGCTTTGAATCATTCCATTTTGATTAGTGAGATGAAAGTTATGAGGAGTTTTAGTTTGCAGGTGGTTATGGATCCTCTACTCTAAAATAAACTTTGAAGTCCTGTATTTAACACAATTTTCAATATGTTTTGGAAAAAATAAAATCATAGGATGTAGATCGTTTAATACAACACTACAACATTGGGATTGGCATTTTTCAATTCCATCACTAAAATATGAACAATTCTATATTTTGAATCATTTTGTACTTCTTTCTACTTACTATTTTTTTTTCTATATGTTGTTCAATTCCAAATGATTTGAAAATTTTCAAGCATGTATCCAACTTGCCTTGAACAATGAATTCAAAGAAGCACCACCATTTTGGACATTTTTTCATACAAATGTGACCTTGTGAAGTGCAACTGCCCATTTTTTTCGCAAGGCCCCAAAAAGGATTTTAGCCACTTTAAATGCTAATATCTTGCAAATCTCTAAAATATTAGAAATTTCTAAATTTTTTCTGACATCTTCTCAAACCAAGAGCATACAACAAGATGCTATGGATACATGTGTCCAAAAATGTTTTTCTTCTAAAATTTGGTACTTGTACCAGAAATGGCATTTTTGGAGCATTTTTGGTGAAAATTTAGTCAAAAACCTATAGGGGATAATCCCATTGTGCTAGTAGTGAACCATCCATATTTGTATCCTCTTTAACCCCTAAATGCCCGAGGCACTAAAATCTGGTGTTTGCAAAATTTTGGAGTTAAATAAAACCTAACCAATATGCTATTTTTAGTAGTTTGTATTTTTGGGTAGTTCTCTTTGAAGTCTAGTTTTAGCATCAAAAATCCGATTTTGAAAATGAATGATATTGATTTTTCTATTTAAGATTTTGTGCAAAGGTATCCATTGCAATCTTGACTTTCCATAGTGTTGAGGGCTCTTGAAAAGGAGCCTCAAATACACTAGATCTTGGAGAAATAATCACATTCAAAATTCATTTAAAAAAATTATAGAGTAGATTTTTGAGAAGCCATAAATTGATTGGGGTTATGCATGTTAGGCCCCTTAATCTCATGTTTTTTTTTAAACACCAACTTCATAGATTTGACTTGTGAAAAGAGGATTGAAAGGCTTCACATCACTTTTGCAGTTTTAACACCCTCATGGTCAAAACATCTTATAATCTTTCACTCCATAAGTAATATGGTTGTGTTTTCTTTTCCTATGTGATCTCTAACATGTCTAATTTGAATTTGTATGGTTACAAATTCTAAAAAACTAATACAACTTATCAAAATGTTGACATTTTCTTCAATTGAGAGCAAATACCGAAAAACTCAAAACAGGCCTTGGGCATTTAGGGGTTAAAAACTCTATTTTTTTTTTTTCATGTTTGTGCTTGGATTCCATTGCTTTGTCAAGATGCTCCATTTAAAGTGAGTCGAGTGGTTTTTCTCCATCCCTATGGGGAGTCCCAGATTCTCTAACTGTTCCCTTTGTCCAGTTCTTGATTAGAAACGATGGTTGGTTATGGATGGTCATCATGGATGTGCGTTGCCATGGATGAAATGGAGGGCAAGGCAGGCAGGCAGAAATGCTTCAAAATGCAGCAACAAGGAGATTCTTCTTCTGTCTGCATTGATAATAAGTTACCCATGGCATGAAATCAGCCTTTCTCCCTGACAGAAACCCTTGTAGTGTGTTCTTCAACATGCTTGTGTCAAAAAGAAAAAGAAAAAGAAGGTTACCCATCCCTTGATTACTGATTACAAGGTTGCCATGGTGAACAACTGAAACTTGAGTAGAGGACATTCAATTTGTCACTTTGTGGGGTCAAATATGATGGTAAGAGCAGCCTCTACCGCAAACTAGAAGGCAGACGTGGTGGCCACTGTAGTGGCAAGGTGGGCACTTTTGGGCTCTACCGCATCACCGTTATCACTTTTTGCTCTTTGAGGAGAGATGCTATAATGCTCCATCTAGTGTATTTTTGAGGTCTTTTGAGTCCACAAGAGAGCTCACATAACTACTCAACCTCTTCACCATGGAGGAATCATTCTCTTTCATTATATCATTGATGATGTAAAACAAGTTGGATAAAGTGTTGCCGAGGGGTGAAGATTGCACTACGGCAATTTTGGAAGAAGTGGAGACAGAACAACAAGTGTCCCGCAACGCCACTCTATGCAAGCCATTTTACATTCCTTTCTACCTTGATGCAGTGAAGTTGCTATAATGTAGGACTATAGTAGGTGATCCCACTTACAATAGTATGCTCTTGACCTTTTAAGAGCATCCTGGATGCTATGCCGATAACTAAGCATTGCAACAATACATGTTTGCATTTGTGTCCCCTTTTTTTTAACTGTGTCTCTTAAGCTATTGGTACATCAAAGAAAGCACAATGTACCTTGTGATAGTGGTTGCTTTTAGAGTAGGGGCAATTCTAGAGCACCCTACCTTTTGCCACAATTTAGAAGCCATCTTGTTTTTGCCAATATGTGTGCTTGATGTACATTTTCAAAGTTTCAAATGTATTCCACTCATACAATTCCCTCTATCCCACTAAAAAACTTTGAATCATAAATAATGCATGTACCATTAAAAACGCTCCATTTATTGATTTTTAAGATTGAGCAAGTGATGTGGAATTTTTGGAATTGATTGATTGAACGGAATTCGATTTGGATTCCACATCACTTGCTCAATAATCAAAATCAATGAATGGAATGGTTTAGTGGTACATGCACTATGTCTAGTTCAAAGGTTTTTAGTGGGATGGAAGGAATAGTGGCCAAAAAGTGAGACAAATAGATACATAGTACGCATGGGGGCTCCTACTTTAGACCATCTAAACCTTCTCTACTTTCTTTCTTTTTCTTTTTCTTTTCTTAGAAACAGTGTGATTCTTTTTCTTTTCTTTTCTTTCCTCTTTCCTTCTTTCTTTATATTATGAATTTAAAAAATTATATCTTTTCCCAATTTTCTAGAGAAGGTGTACCGTTCTTGAGTTTCCACATCTCCTAATATAAAATTCTTGAATAGGGAAGGAGTCCTTCTACATCAATAGTGTAACAAAAAAAATTCATGTTACAATGGCACACAATTTATTCGCAAGTTTCCATGCAAAGATTTTCTAGTGAAAGGAGTCTTGATTCATGGAAAACAAAGCTGATCCTTTGCCTTGAAGTTAAAGAATGTTAGAAGACACTTTGGAGAAGGGGGCCATTTCTTGAATATCTATAACTTTTCTTCAAATACAATCTTTGGTGGCAATAGGTCGGAACTACATAGAAGAAGAAAGATCAAGAGTTGAAATTCTATTCCATAAATCTTTATAGTGATTTGTTTAGGTTCTACATTGTCTTGGACTTGTTTAATCTAAACCTCTCTTCATTGACAATTTGGAATATCATGCACATTTGCAACACTACCATTGTCTAGAGGAAACATGTCTCATATTCAAACTACTTAATGAATATATGTAGATCACAGATAAAGCATCATTTATTCATCCAAACTTATATACATTGACTTAGTATTTGAAAATGCCATCCTTTTCTTGATTATTGAGGGTACAAATACGATGGTTTCTTTTACCAATATTCAAAGGCTAAGTTACAAAGGTAATATTAAATATAAAAAATACAATAGTCAATGGTTTAGGGTTCAAAAATACATCCATTTTTGAAAATGGATTTCTAAACATATTTTAGGAATAGTCAAATTTAAAAATCCTATACCACATTGTTTTTTCATCCACAAGGTTTGTATTTTCTCTAACTTAATGTATTAAAGAGTTAGGAGATTTAATTGACAAAAAGATAGGTTTCAAACAATTTGAATACCCTCTCCCTTACTAGTTTTTGCACATTGAGATTAGACGGTATTTTAATTAATGCAAAGACTAGTAAAGAAGATCTAATTATTAGTACATTACTAGTCTTTGCATTGATCTATTGCTTGTAATGTACAAGTAGTTAGGTTTCTTTGATTTGAACTTTATCTCATCTTCATTAGAAGGGGGGGCTAAACTAAAAAATTGCCCCATAGTTTGTAGTTGATGGAGTCCTTACAAAAAACAATATTATTTTTTGTGTACTAAAAATGTTGTGACACCAATATTGCTTATTGGGCTTCTCCACTTCATGATTGTAACTTTTATGTAATGCAAGTACAATTTTTCTTTTCTTTTCAAGAAATTGTCCAACAATCATTTCCAAATACTTATATGCTGCCTTTAACAAAACTCTTGAATGAAAAGCAAACTTCCTAAATTATGGCGGCACTTTGACAAGAACACTCTTTATGTACTAGCATTGCATAGGGGACAACTTCAACTTTGGGTTCAACAATGTTATGATCTTTTTCCACTATTCTTTCCATTGTTCTAATAACTCTACGTAAGCTTTCACATGATTCTTCTACCAAAATGGTCTTCCAACAAGTTGAAGTACAATATATTGGTTGTCACCTAAAACAATTTTTTTGAAAAATCACCAAAATTAGAACCTACACTTGAACCTAAAGGAAAGAAATTCTTTTGAAAATTACTTTTATTCAATCAACAATGAAATTTATAAAGAATTTCTAAATTTTGGTTATATTTTTTATTTATAATTATTGGATAAGTGGTGTGGTAGATCCAACTATACAAACATGATCTGTATATTACATATTACAACTAAAAAATTTTACATTCAAAATTTATCATTTAAATTATTCTTATATTACATTGTCCACAATTGTAGGAATTTCGACCACCCTTGGTCTTTAAAGGATTATACATATATTATATTTAATATAAATATTTTTCACTTTTCCTTCCAAAACTCAAGATAATTTCAATTTTTCTCAAAAAATCTAAGACTTATGATATCATTTCTAAGAAATATAAAAATAAATAATCATTTTGAAATAGGAACCACATAAGGTGTGAAGTTCATGAAGTGCCTATTTAAGGATTAAAAATTCATTTTGGGTGGTTAGACTTCTTGGATTATTTTTCATTGAATTTTACTTAAAATCAAAATGGAATTGACATCTAACCCAAGTCATTTCATGTTTTTAGGAAAACTTCATGGACTTCATTATGAACTTTTGTAATTGAATTTTTGTGGTCACTAAAAGTATGATCCACCTCTTGAAATGTATACTATTTGTATTGCATGTTGCTAATGCAATGAGAAAAGCCAAATGCACCTTTGCATTGGAGGAAGCTTTTAGAGCCTGAATGATTTAAGGACATTCTACCTTAGCACATTTTGAACTTCAATTAAGCTTACATGGTCATAGTTTTGTCTCAAATGAGAGGTTTCAAAATATGAATTATCCCTAGAAGGATGCCTTGGACACTAAGTGTCCAATGGATGACTTCACTTGAGATTGTAGAATGGAGAAGAACTATTTTTTCATCCAAATTATTTTTGAAAGTTGTTTGTATACATTTTCAATGAATAGTACTACAAATTCCCTCATTATGTTACTACAAGTAGAACCTCTCTTAGTGTGCCCTCCCTTGGTATATAATATGCATTAAGAGAGTTTGTAAAGAGTAGGTGGCCCATACTTATGATTGAAGATGAAAAGACATGTGGCACAAGCTTCAAGATAAAAAAGACAAGTGGCCCTATGCCTTCTCTAAATGCAAAAACTTGTCTTTAGTGCCTAGTCCCAACACCATGCACTAAGGGAGGTTCTACATCTATTGACTTTTCTAGAGAAGAGAATGTTTAATTCATAGATTACATTTGTAGTGTATTTTGGATCACATTTCTTGTTACTTACTCTTCATGTAAATTTTAGCCATAAAAATGATATTTTTTGAATTTGAGTGCAACTAATGAAATGGATGTAATCAAGTGAAGTTTATATCCGATTGAAAAATTTGAAAAATACGTAAATTTCAATATTTTATAGCTATATGAACTTTGGGCCTATAAACATTGTTTGCTAATTTTCTAATTTGAGAGTGACACAATAACTTTGATTTATACCATGATATTATACACTATAATATACATGTATGGTGAAATTTTCAGAGTTTTTGAGTATATTTCTATAGATATGACTTTTCTTCATTAAAAAAAATTCACAATAATATCAAATCCCCCCCCCTAATTTTTATTTATTTTTAACACTTTACAACTTGCAACAAACATCCGAACTCATCTCTAAAAAATAAATATGAAAATTTTCATTGATATTTAATTGCCAAATGGTAGCAACAGAGTGATGGATAGTGAGGCTTGAAATCAATGGTCATAGGCCCGTCCTTCCATCTAGAGTTAAAAATTGCCCCAAAGACTATGGGCCCCTACAAACATGCACCCCACAAAAATGAACTAATATAATACTGCCACTTTTTCAACTTCATAAATTCGTAACTAATTCCACAAAGGTCCAAAAAATACGAAACGACTTCGGTTCGATGCCAATTCCATTTTTCCTTCCTACGAAAATTCACTGAAAATTATTTCAAAGAGTTTATCTTCCCGGAAAAGGCAATCACAGCTCTTAAAAGGTCAGTCGCTTTTAAGAGCATACACTCCCTTATTAATATGATAATGCCGCCCCCGCCTTGGCTCTCCTTGTCCCAAGCAGAAGAGCCGATTCCAGTATTGCCGTCCCTTGGTCCGGGTCAGAGGCTCCCCAGCAGTAAATGGGAGAGGGGGATCCCAGTCTGACACCAGTAATAACCAATGGTTGGCTACTTGGGTCGGTCGGTCGGTCGGTCTTGGGCCTTGGGCCGGTTCCACGACCCAAGGGAGGTAGGTTCGGCAAAGCCATTACTCCACACATGGTAGGAAACTCATCAGAGGTTTCGACCGACCCACCTACCCTACGAGAAGAAGGAGAGATAGGCCACGCTCATGATTCCTTGCCGGGTACGTAACAAGAAGGGGCCTTTTCCATCACCCTTGATATAGCTGACTGATGGGTGAGTGGGTGACCTTATAGTCTAGTCCTGGTAGGATTTTAAATGGAAACTTAACTGCAGTTAAGTTAAAACCGGTAACCGAAGCAAACCAGGTAAGGTAAGGTAAGGTAAGGTAAGGTAGCTACAGTAATGTTAACTGAAACCTTTTTACTTACTTCCAGTCTTGCACTGACTGGTCGCACTCTTATTGGTGTATTTTTTAACCCGGGTTGCGATTAGTCAGAGTTTTCTACCCCCGGATGGAATTAATGATGGGATTTCCTTACCCGCTCCAGGATTGGTGGATATTTTCACCCGGGAGGTAAGTCATGATGGACTGGCCGGCTCCATATGGGGCATGCCTGCATGGGGATGGTCATGGTCATGATGGGATGATGGACCATGGATTGGAGAGTGAGGGGGTTGGTGTCAGTAGTGGCGAGAGGCGTCAGTAAGTTAAAGGTAGTGTGTGGCTGGAGACTCTGTTTTTCGCAGAGACTGGCGCGGACGGAGGGCTTGTTTTCGCAAGAGCCGGCAAGTAGAAAATGATGGAGCCCCGGACCATCCTCTTTGTCGCTGCTGTTACGTTAGGTGTCTCTTCTTCTTCATCATCCTCTCCGTGCGTGTTTGCGTGCAGATGGACTCACTTATGAGGTACGTGCACTTAAAATCGCCACTTGAAATGAATGCCTTCTGGACAAGTTAAGTGGCGACTTTGAGTGCACATACCTTATCTTCTTTATGAAGAGCAGGAGCGAGCTTTGGTTACTCGGATTTGAGTGCACGAACAAGGTAGGGTTGAGAGGAGAGAGTGAGAGAGTAGGAATGGACACAGTCGGACTGTAGATTGGGGATTGTGTATGCAATCGCTTTGGGAGGAATGTCCATTTGGGGAGGGAATAGGGCGGCTGAGAGACCTAGTTTATGATTTGACCAGCGTCTATGGAGCGAGGTATCGTCTTGTTTGACCTTCGGCGTCCAAGACGTTGCGAGACTTGTGATAGCGCGAAAGGCATTTGGAGTTTAGAGCTGTTGTGGGAGGAGCTTCCATGGATTCTTGCCTTCTGGAGAGGGTTGGGCGGCTGAGAGACCGAGTTTATGATTTGAGCTGTTTTTATGGAGCGTCTGTGCATCTTCTTGTTCTAACGTCGGCGTTTTAGGCGTTGCGAGGATTTTAACAGTCTGTGAGTAGGGAAAGGTATCGGAGCTTAGTCTTGGATTCTTGCTTTGCTGTGGTTTTATGCAGAGCTTTCTGAAAACTGTTCGTGTCTGGGCGATTTGGAGTGTCCTGGTCGGAGACATTGGTTGATGCGGTATTTTGTGTCCCATTTTCACTCTCGGCCTCGTTTCATGGTCGTTTCTCTCCATCTCTGGAGGCTGACACTGGTATTCTCTCTTAATCCCTGAAGGTTCATGCCTTTGTTTCACCAGAAACTAGTCCGAAACTGCCATTTCAAACTGCGAAGAGCCATAATGAAAAAAATCTACTTTTTACTGCGTATCCAACCTTACGATCTTGCATAATTCTTGTGCAGAATCGGAGAATTCGTGGAAACAAGTAGATAAGTAGATTGGAAGATATTAGTGTTCAAAGTGAAAAGAACTGTTATTTTTGTACCAGGTTTTCAGACTTTAAATCCTCTTTAACTGAATTTTTTTGCTGTAAATAGTTTTGAGAACTACATCTTCATGGTGAAGAATTGAGTTGAAAATCTAGGAATTTTTTTTCATTATAACCAATTTGATTTTTTCCCTTTGAAAAATAGAAGTAGATACAGGACGGTGGTTTGAAAATTATACTGGGATTAGTTCTAAACTGGAATTGAAGCATGTGAGACCTTTTGGTGAGATTGTTTTAGCAAGCAATCCTATACTTAATTTTTTCCAATGGATTCCTAAATTGCCTTCGAATCAAAACAAGACTCTTCATAATTTTCAAATCACTACAACATCAAAACTCTCTATAGGCCTAAGTATAATCTCCTAGGAAAAAAATTTTAAAAAATTAATTTTGATATTTTGCATTGTTTTTTGGCCGCCCAGACTTGAGCATTTTGTTAGTGTGCTTAGCAAATTGAATCAAATTTGTATTCCTCGAAAGATAGTATGTTCCCTTCAAAAAATATTTCAATAAATTACAATAAAATTTTACATCGTGAAAACCTACCTAAAATCCTAAAAAACTCATTTCAGGACTTCGAACCCTTAGGTGTTATTAGCGCTCTATGCACCCAGTTGTCCAGCAGCAGTGGTGGGTCCTGAGCCGACTTCCAGTTTTTTTGCAACAGTTACTGGTGGAAGGCGGGTTTGCGGTTAGAGGTGCGCAAATGCCGATGACAGCCGTAGAGCGATTGCTTTTCTGTTCCACGTATTCCTGACAACCTTTCGCTCGGGTTGGTCCTACCTTCATTGGCGACATTCCCTTGCATTGGAATCGAGATGCAGTGCACGATGAAATTGTTATTATATAGGCCTTTTTATTTTATTGTTATGCTTCGTGGCCTTGTTTGGCAAGTGGTCATTGGATGTGTTCTGGTTGCATTTTGATGCAATGGTTCCGTCTTGGATTGTATTTACTTGGCCTGTCTTGTGATGCCCAGGTGCCAGTTGATTGAAGAAATTCGAATACAAGTAGCTTTGGAGTTTGTTTATTTTAACGTTTGTAGCGGTCATACTGTTGGCGTAACCCGTGCTGGAGATGATGAATTGAGGGTGGTGGATGTGATGGAGTGATGATTCTGTGTCGTTTAATGTTTTACGTCCGTTAGAGGTATTCTTTCGTGGAACAGCACGTTGAGTTGGCGGATGATTTCTTGTCAGGTGGTTGTAATGCTGTAAAACGCTCGGAAGATCATCAAGTGGGAATCTCGAAAGTTTGTTGATGTCCATATGGATATGCGCTTGATGTAGAATTGATCATTTTGCAGATGGTGAGCCTTATGAGTGTAAAATGATGTACATTTTTGTTCCAGCAATTGGCAGGAAGTGCCTATTGAAAAGTTTACGCAATTGAGGTGGATAATTTTGGCAACCGTGGGGAGTTTTTCTGGGTTTAGCATGTTTCAGCTGTGGAACTTGCGAAATATTCGGTGGATTTTGAGGAATATGAACCTGAAGGGGAATTTGTGTTTGAGATGCGAGGTGATGAGATTGTGAATACGTAGACGGTAGTTCTGTTTGACTAGAGTTCAGTCCAAAGTGTTCAATTTGAGCTGGCACACGGGTATGGGAGTTTCACATCCTGACTACTCCGAGAATTTTGATTTGAAGTCTTCGTTGTCAAAACTGTGACAACATCTGGTTTTCCACATTGTGAGTTTCTTCAATAAGACTTCTAGCCACTCATCACTATTTCACGACTCAGGGCCAGAGGAGACAACCTTGTTTGTTAAAAGTACGACAAAATGTAGGCATGAAAATCTTGGAATTTCAGAAGACGGTGAAATCCAAGGAAGAACTTCACTGTAGCGTTATTTGTAGGCTATTGAGAGCATTCGATTGGCACTGCAAGTACGTTCGACCCTTTTCCTCAGCTAAGCGGATCGCACTGTCCGAAGGTGAGGAAACTTACAATAAGGCAAAGTACAATGGCGTTCCAGTCTAGGGTAGTGGGGTTGGCTCTCCGCAGTTGCACCCTACCCACTGCGCTCAGTAGCAGAACTTTGTTTTATTGAGAAAGTTGGACAAATGCCGAGAGTGCAGTCACAGATTCTGAGATAGTTAGACTACTGTAATAGCGTGCATGGGTGAAATAAGTAAAATACTGGCAAAACTTTCATCTATTTGCAAACATGAGCTCAAGATGTCGGGCAAAAGTAATTTAGACTTCTTAGTAAGGGTATTCATGGAGATGAACCACTTGGTTCATGTTAGATTTATTTTAGATTGCATTTTAACCTTCTAAGGATGGTGTGAACCTAAGAGGTTTGATGGATGACTTCACTTTCAACTCTAGAAATAAAGAATGTACCTATTGGTTCAATAATTAAAGTATTTGGTGACTATCTTGGTTATAGGGGACCGTGGCTTTCTAGGGTTGAGTTGATTGAAATCATGTTCTTTCAAAATGATAGTAAAGCAAGGTTTTATTAACCCCTAAATGCTAGAGGCACCAAATTTTGGTGTGGAAGACAATACTTTGAAGTTAAATAAAACTTGACCAAGTTTCTATTTTTAATAGTTTATACTTTTGAAAAATTCTCTTTATGCCTAGTTTAGCATCAAAAATTTGATTTTGAAAATGAATGATTAGGATTTTCCTATTCAAGATTTTGTGCAAGGGTGTCCATTGCAAATCTTGATTTTTTGGTGTTGAGGACTCTTAGAAATGAGCCTCAAATACACTAGATCTTGGAGAAAAAATTACATTAAAAATTCATTTAAAAAAATTATAGAATAGATTTTGAGAAGTTATAAATTGATTGGGGTTATATTTGTTATGTCCTTTAATCTCATATTTTTTTTGTGACCAATTTTTTAGATTTGATATTGGAAAATAGGATTGAAAGACTTCAAATCACTTTCACAATTTTGACACCTTCATGATCAAACATTATAATCTTTCAATCTATATGTGTCATTGTTGTGTTTTCTTTTCCCTTATGATTTCTAATATATCTAGTTTGAATTTGTACGCTTACAATTCACATATAATTGATAAAACTTATCAAAATGTTGGCATTTTGTTCAATTTAGAGCAAATTTCAAGAAGCCAAAATAAGGCTTTGGGCATTGAGGGGTTGAAAGAACCTTTGATGCTAACAATTTTGTAAACAAGATTCTAGTTTTCTAAAGTTCATGACCTTATAGTGTAACTAGGAAATTTACTTTTTTACAAACCTTACTACATCAATAACCTAGTCTAAATATACATTTTTACATTAAATTTGCACCACGTAATTATAAAGGTAGATGATCCCTTCCTACAGTTGCTAGTATGTGAGCCTAGGATCTTGAGCCCACGAGCTTAGAAGCCTAGTCTCTTATGTTATTGGTCCCTATATTATAAGTACCCTTCCATAGTTATAGGATGTTTATAATTATAGGTGTTTATGTTGTAGGTACCTATCTTATAAGCACCTTCCATGGTTATAGTATGTTTATATAATAAGTGCCTAATTATATTATGGGTGTCTATGCTTTAGATACCTATGTTATAGGCACTTTCTATGGTTATAGGATGTTTATATTATAAGTACCTAATTATACTATAGGAGTCTATGTTTGAGGTACCTATGTTACAAGCACCTTACATGGTTATAGGTTACTCATATTATAAGTATATATGTTATAAACACCTTCCATAGTTGTAGCCAATATCTACTTATGCTTAGGCTCAAGGCTCATTGGCTCTCATTTCTAGGCTTACATGCTAGTGTTGTTGGATCCCTTCCTAGTCACTTTGTGGGTGTTTTCAAGCTATGGTACTATTGGAAAAGGTCTCTTGGGATCACTAAGCTATAGTATTAGAGTTAGGTGCTCTAAGACCATATGAGAACCAATTTGGTGTTCACATGGGCTTGGAGCACCAAACTCTAACACTATAGCTTAATACTCTAAGATATCCCTTCCTATGGTTGTGGTTACTCAAATAGCTTGCATTTTTGGATTGCATTTTTAGTGCACAATAAACAATAATGATCACATGAAGCATTTTCAATTTTATTGATCATTTTGAAATTAGTTTTGTAATAAACTCTTATGAAATTAAGAAAATTTAAATTGACTTGTAGAAAATTTTATGTATATTAAGCTATAAATTTATTTTTTTAATAAAAAAAATCAATATTGCAAAAGATTTTAGGGATTTAAAATTTTTGTTTAAAAGATATTTCAAAATAGATTTTGGTAAGAAGTTGAATGTATATTAAATCACGAATAAGTAGAAAAATGTATATGAGATGAATTTTTTGGCACTTAGTCCTCACATATCTAAATAATTTTAAAAATCTAACTATATATTTAAAAGATAAAAAAAAAATTTTGAAAAAATTTACAATTAAATTATATTTGAAATGACAAAAAATTGTTAATTTAGGTGGATGAGGGTCTAGTTTGGTGAGTAGTGAGAGTGAGGATGGCATTTTATGCAAACTATTGTTGATGATTTCTATTATTTATGAAGAAGGCAATACTTGACATTGGGTTTTCTAGCTATTGTGTACTATAGGTGTTTCCATTTGAGTTGAGGTTTTGTTTTGATGAAGATACAATACTAGCACAAGAAATTTGGAAGCATTTTTTTTTTTTTTTTTTAAGTATTGGTGGTTATAATGTGTTGAAGTTGAGGATGTCAAGTATCTATTGAATCTAATATAGCGACTTTTGAAGGACCTTATCTCATAGGTTTTTGATTATATGGTTGTGAAATTTGATGAAAAAAAAATAAGGTTACCTTTTCATTAGCATTCCATAAAAATTTCTTGAGATTTGAACTTAATCTCAATTAATTATAGTCAAAATAGCAACCGTGAGAGAAGTTATGAAATAGAAGCAATAGTTTATAAGTTGGTAGTAGAAAATTGTCCATTAAAGTTGGTCAATGTCTTATATCAAGATCAAAATTTATGTGTGAATATTTGAATAGTTGATCTACATTGTCATGAAGTTTCAATTCATTTGAAGAGACTTACCATCTTTAATACTACATCAAAGCTAGGTATGACAATTTCTTGTTTATTGTGGAAAGGGTTAAAAAGCCAATAGTAGGAAAATGTCCACCAAAGTTGGACAATAACTTAAATTTGGGTAAAAATTGGTATGCAAGTATTTGATGTAAATTGTAGTGAAGTTTCAAGTCATTTAGAGAGATTTTTTTTCTTTTATGTTAAACCCAAGCCAACTGTGCTATTTTAAGCTATTATAAGAATTAAGGATAAGGTTTTGGGGAAAAGGGAATTTGAAAGAAAGTTTAGGATTAGATAGAAGATTCAAGGATATCCAATTTTTTATACAAAACATTTTTACATTGAAGGCCATGTGCTATTTTTGACCTATTTGCAAATCTTTGTGACATCTTTTGGTAAACCCAATAAAAAAAGTTTAGAGTAGTAGTACATAGTATTTTGTGTGAGCCTTGGGAGATCATAATGGAACAAAGGGTGGTCTACTTAGCATTTTGGATGAAGGCACAATGCAAATGTTTGAGATATTCAACTTGTTTATGAGGCAACAACAAGTTGAGCAACAAAAGGAAGCATTAACAGCCAAAACATTGCATTATGTAGTGAATAGGATGAATCAATTTTATGGGCGGGATACTTCAAAGTACATTTGGTCTTATGCAAGAGAGATGGAGTTGAATAGAATCTCAAAGCACAAGATGATTGAAAGCTTTGAGTTCTTTGAGGTTCTTAAGATTTGTAGAAGAGTGAGTGAAAAAAGAGAATGGTGGTGGGCCGTAGGAGGCATTTGTACAAGCATCAAAGGACTTTTTATGGAGGATTTAGAGAGGGTAATGAAGAGGACATTCTTGGAGTGGGTGGTACATCTTAGTAAGGGTCTATCAACAAAACTTTTCAAGATGACAAATTCATGATTTTAAAATTACTATTTTGATTGATCGTATTGTAGAAGATATAATTTAAATTGACAAAGTCTTTAGTTCCTTAGTTCCTTAGATTGATAGACATGCATGGTGCTCAACCCATTGCACAAAGTGGACCATGTAGGGTAAATTTTGTGTTATGTAAAGAAAAGCCCCTTATTTTGTGCTATTTTGATTTCTATATTTTACTATCCCTAGTAACAAATTTGGAACCTCGGATTACAAATATGAATTTAACTTTTGCAAATTTTATCATGTGTGGCAAATAAAAAATTCCTGTGTTTTTTCCGCAGGGGTAAATTCACCCCTGCATGGTTCACTTTGTGGGACGGGTTTAGTGTCCTGCTTCAGGCACCCTACTGAACCTGCAATGCCATCGTCACGAGCAATGATCGGAAAAAACTGGCAATTAGTTCAAAGTTAGCTGGTGGATTTGGGAAAAAAACTGGTTGCATTTTGAAATTAAAGGATGCTAAACCGGGAAGAAATTTCTAGAATTGGAAATCAATTGGTGCCACTCAAAATTTGAAGGATATTTGACCGCCTCCTTAAAATATTTGGGGAATTTCAGTTGCCTTGTCCAAAAAATTATTGGCTAATACCCGGTTAATGAAGGTCTGTTGCCATTGGATATCAACCTTTGCACTTGTGCTTAAGGCCCTAGTATGTAATTCTAATTACTAAAAAATGAAAAAAAATGTGAAACCTTACTAGCTCGCAGCTCACAGAGTTGTGGCTTGCCATCTCGTAGCAGTGCAAGGCACCTCCCGAAGTTGCTAGAGGAAAAACTTTGAAATTGCATGAAAACATCCAATTTGGACAGTGTCATGCGATTGGCCTTAGGAGGACCTAACAAAGACTGTGACAACATAATAGAAGAGGCCATTGACCTAGGGAATAATTCTTCTAAGTTTTACCATTTATATGCAAATCCTGAGTGGTACCTTACAGGGGCAACAAAAGAAATATTTGAAGACATAAAATTGGTACTTCCTGAACTCTTTTGATTTCATGCAACCTTTTTATAACCATCCTCAACTCCATATTGCATGGGTTGGGGGATCCCTGGCCTTCAAGTGGTGAAGGACTTTGTCAAGTTCAATTTTGGCTAAGGATGCAATATTAATTAGTACTTTCATTTTTAATCTTTTTTTCTAAATGTTATACAAATTTTGCAATTTAGCTGGTGCCAATTTCAATTTAGGGGAAATTTGCCGGTGAGAAATTGAAATTGGAGGAAATAAACCGGTACTTTTTGTGATTCAAAGGATGTAACCGGTGCCCATTAAAAAAAACCGGTTCATTTTTGCGGAAGGAGGAAATCAGCTGGAGGACCTCGGAAAATTTCCCGAACACTGGTCACGAGTCGGTGCAAAGCAATTCCACAGATCCAGCTCGTGCAGGTGTGTTCAATAAATTAGGGTGCAGGACTTCCAAAGGAGTTTACATCCCTTCATGTGCATTAGCTATGTCGCTAATTTCCAATGTTGCTCACCAGTGAGTTCGGTTATGCCGTGTCGCAGGAGAGTCTGTGCCCTTTGGATGGATGGATTGATTTAGGTTTCAGGCACTCTGTGATTTTGCGCATTTTTCGAATGTTCCATTTGTTGAGTTTCTCTCGTCGTTGTGGAACAAACTAGGCACCACAGTGAAAAAAGTGAGGTGATGCCAAGCCCTATTCTGAATTCCTGAAAGTGGTTGATTAGTGTGATTTTTTGGCGTTTTCATGGAATATAGTGCACCCTCAGTCAGTTTCTTGTGATCCGGATGCTGGGTTTTAATTTTCTAGGGTTTTGATCTGCACGGACGTGATTAAAAGAAACAATGCATTAATTGTCACTTATCAGGCACGAGGATTCCTGGTGAATCGGACGTTGTTTCTCAGCCTCATTCTAGGATCGTTTTGAGCGGAGAATGAAGGCAGCCGTGTATGCCGAACTCCGGCAAGCACTATTGCAAGAGGACAAGAAAATCTTGGAAGCTGTGAAGGAGAAGTATCCATGGGTGGAGTTCGATACCGTGGTGGCCATAAAGTCACAGGAAAGCTCGCGTCAAATTCGGATGCAACATCACAAGTTCCGCACGAGGCAACGTATTCAAGAATTCATCGCAAGGTGTGTAATTTGCAATGACCGGACTCTCTTAAGTGATCTTACATTTAAGAGTTTTTTTATTGCTTCTCTAGATTGATCTATGGTAGAGGATACTATAATTGTTACGGACCGGATGCCGTCTCCTATGCTGACCCCTGTTACCAATAGCAAGTTATCTATTCATACACTAGGTTGGCCTTCGATTAGCAAGTTGGGTGTAAACATGGCTTTGCTGAACGTCTTGGCCACGCATCTTTGAATGGAAATGGGGTTAATCTACTGTCATTAATAGCGATCTACAACCTCCCGCTTTGAAATTGCATAAGAGATTCTTTCGTTGGGATAAAATTTTATCTCAAGAGAGTTTGGCTCTTGAACCCAAAGATCTCTAGAGCTCTATACATCTCCCCCGAATCACAGTCCTACATACGTTAAAGTGTTTAAAAGGACGCAAATGGTTCCTCTTAGGGTTCGCTAACTGGCTTCAATCTTGGATTTAGGTATTCAGGTGGGGAAGATATATTGGAGATCAGCAGGGTATATGATATTCCTCCCTGCTTTCTGATGCGCATTTTGTTGGAGCACATGGCAGGCTTGCAAAAGCATCAGGTGAGCGCTTGCCTTAAGGATCCATCTTCGTTACCGGACTCGTCGACAATGGTCCAGGCGCAGAGGGTTGCAAACAGAGAAAGTGCTGCCACAGTTTCAAGGGGCAGGCTCTGTGCAGACGTGTTTCGTTGCATTGACAATGACACCGTGAGTTCTCCTGCGGTGGAGACGATACGAAGGGTTACTGGATTAGAGTAAGTTCGAGGCATGGGATAGAGATCCTGTACTATGTCATTGTCATCACTTGCGCATACTTAAAGCTCGAAGCTTAATGTCGATGGCCTTGCTGGCAGATGTTCAACCACTTCTTGGCTCTTGGAGGCAGTTCTCTTCTTAATTTGGTCAAAGCGTACCCTTATATTCATGTTGACATTACCTTGCAGATACGAAATGCTGCTGTATGAGAAATTGCAAGAGCTGGGTATTTCTTACCAGTCAGAGGACGACTTGAGGGCAGCTGGCTTTAGCAAAACCCCTGATGTGAAGCTGGATGCTCCAATAGGTGTGTGTGGTCGCATGGTAAACTGGATCGATAGCAAAGCCTCATTTGGAGATGAACATATCCACAAATCTCAAGGCAGTGATCAATTTCAAAGGTATCTCTACCCTTCGCAAATCCTCCGAATTTCTGGTCGTTTCCTATATTGCCTTTGCATGAACTTACAAAATAAAATCTGTTTATGATTTGGTATGATGGCCTAATGCATTTATGCTACCCTAAGCCAGCTTAAACAGTATATTTCTGATGCCCAAACGACTGAACGCAGAGTTTTTGTCTAAAATCCCAAATCCGTGGTTTCTGTCATTTCTGCCTCGTGACTTTTGGCTGTGCGTAATTTATCGCCCTAAAGTTCAAATCTGGGTGCAGTTATGTGAACAGGTTTGGTCCGGGAATGGTTATCTACTGGTTCGGATATATAGATGAACTTAACGACAATCCCGACATTCTTCTGATGGATCACTTCCCGGACAAAAGTGAAGTTTATTGTCTTGCTGTATTACCCGTGCAAGCTAGGCCATAACTTTCTCACCCAACTGTGCATGAATATGGGCACCTTGAACCCCACTTTCTACAACTGGACAAGCTGCCAATCGATTTGCAAGATTGGTTTACTTGGCCACTGTGGACTTCAACGGTGGGATCTACGAGATTCCCAACATGCTTTAGCTGTCCAACAGAAAGTGTGGGCTCTCCATTTGGCCCATTCCAAGTATGTTGTTGCCTTGGTGATGATCGTTATGGTCGTTGCTTTGAAAGATGCTTGGCTGACTGACATCTGAGTTTTAGTGCTTCTAAAAGTACACTGAAAGTGTACACATTACAATTTTTGTAAAATGATTTCATTTAGGAACAGCTATTCTACTCTGGAAGATTATGTTATGGGTTCAAAGATATTGTCGGAGAGACATGAAAGAGTCTGACATCTCTCAGATTCCTGGGCACCGGTGGTCTAGTGGTAGAATAGTACCCTGCCACGGTACAGACCCGGGTTCGATTCCCGGCCGGTGCATCCTATTGTTTAATTTTAATATAATTTTCTAAATTTAAGGGTTGTTAACAATTTGGAGCAGATTCCAGCTTATGGAAGTAAGAATTAATTGGTTATCATATGCAATAATTATGGGAATTCAAAGTTTTATGTTTAAAAGTTAAATTAAACTTTCAACATGCAAGAGTTTGTTTTCTCTCACATGGTATATTTTCACATGTTTAAAAGTTTTGTATTTGTTATCAACTTCCAACTAAGTGCAATCTTGGATTATTCAATGGATGACTTTCCTGTAGAAATAAAGTCAATGCACTTATTGGTTCAATAATCCGAACATTTTGGTGAGTGCTTACATTGATTATAGGAGGTTGCTTTCTTTAAGGGGTAATCAACAACTACAACAGAACTTCTATGAATGTTAGGGAGGATGATTTGCATTCTTGATTTTGGTATGGGAGCTGGGCTAGAATGCAATTCATATTACTTTACAAAATATTATATTATACCATAATATCTTTATATATATTTATTAATACAATGAATAGGTGTAAAGTAAATTCAAGAACAAACTACATCACTTCTTCATCTTTCTCATAGAATATGCCCAATTTGACACATGTGGAAAATATTTGTTTCTAGAGGTCTATAATCAAACCACCAACTAGATTTACCATCCTCTTAACAATCATTTTTCTTAGGATATCAATTCAGAAGCATGTATAGCATATCCATTTAACATTCTTGTGTATTATTAGTAAGGCCCTAGGCTACAACAATCCTTCCCTTATAAAGTAGGATCAACTCATCTTTTGCATGTATGTACAACTTTAGAAAATCTTCCCATAAATCTAGTAGCTTCTATTGAGCTTGTCTATAAAGACATTTAACCCAATATTCAAGAATGATGGTATTGTATGCTGCATCACTCTTATGAAATTGTTAGTTGTGTATCCTAAAACTGTGAACTATCTCTACAACATGAGAATCACTAGAAGAAATTTGAATTCATTGATCTAATGTGTTTTTGTGAAATAATACAAAACTGTGTTGGAAATAACGTAGTTTAGCATTATTTTAGTCACAATCCTACAAATCTTTGTTATTTCCAACACAGTTTTGTGTTATTTAACAAAAACACATTAGATCAATGAACACAAATTTCTTCTAGTGAATATGTGCACAAATATTAGCATACTCCCCTTCGAGTCTAATGAAGTATTCGTACTATCTTTCAAGGGGTTGTTTTCCCTACTTGAGAAAAAAGGAAAAAGAAGTTAAAAAAAACTCAAAATTTTTGTAGGTCATTAATTTTGTATTTCAAAATCTCTCATTGCTAATTTGAACACTTCAATTCAACATATATTCAAAATTCTCAAATTCAATCATTTGTGGTATCATGCATTTTCCATCCTCCGCATGTCTGAAGCACTTCTCAATGCTCCGCCACTATCCTCTATCTCTATGAACCACCTTCCTATTCCAAAACAAAGCTTTCTTTTTCCAGGTGCGCTCCACACAACTGCGCTCGGGTGCAGGAGTTGTGATTGACCACGGGAATAAGCAAGCCTCACAACTCCAATGCACAGTAACTGTGTCTCGGAAACAGCTGATCCAAAGTTACGACCACATTCAAAACAGAAAACCATAAGATTGAAAAAGGGTTTCAGTTCAGTCTTCGTCTTGGCAAATTCACAATTTGGCAATTAAACGTCCACCACCATTACATTGAATACGGCCAATGGGCAAACTTCACATTAAACACGAACCCACACTTGTTGCAAAGTCCAACTAGTTCGATACAAACAGATGCTCTTTATGTCCGTTATCATACCACATTCTACAGAGTAGGGACCCATGCCCTACCTTTACACTCTGCAAGCTCAGTTCAGATACTACTACACAGGCTCTCTCGTTATGGGTTCTACTTCTTTAACAGAAGAGGTCCCACATTGTCACCGGTTTCCTTGTTGAACTTCACATGAGCTCCGTTGCACAGTGGGAATATCTCCGATCTCCAGCATCTGCACGACACATGATCACAGTTTAAGAACAATTTCAGAGGAAAAAAAGGAAATCTTCAAAACCGTAATCTTCCAAAGCAGAGATGGTGGATAGATTGCTGAGAGTGCTTGAGAAAAATTGAAACGCAATTATGTGGAAGTTCCTCGACTGAGCTTCAAATGGAAAAGATCGGTTAAAAGCGAAAAAACCACAAGAAAGGCAAGACGTTCACAACCACAATCACATAAAAAAAATTACGGGCGTGCATGGCTTGCTCGGAGAGCTTAAGAAAGATTCACAATGAAATTTTAAAATTTACCATGGACGAAATGAAACGGAGTTTACCAACTCAATTCAACCATTACCAGCTGCTAAGTGGTCATCTCCGTTTCATTACTATGCTGGTAAACTCTTAAAACTCTCGTCATTGAAACGCAACTATGTAGAGGTTCCTCAACTTAACTACAAACGGCAAAGATCGGTTGAAAACAAAACCAACACGAAAAGTAGAAAGTTCACAACCACCACGTAAAAAACATACAGACACCAATGAAGCTCTTGACGGAAGCTCCAAAGCAGAGACGAGAATTGATTGCAGAGACAGCTTGAGAAGGACTAAACCCCAGAATATATAAGGGCATTAAGAAACACTTGAATCCCGGCCAGCTTACCTGCAGTACGCCGTGAGTGGCTTGGAAAGCTCCCCAGCCTGCACCGTGTCCACCACCTTATCAGAGTCCTTCCGAATGGAAGGGTTGATGTGCCCAGGACTCGTAGAAGTCTCCACCTCCGCACGCACTCCCACCCGCCCTCTTCTCTGCGAGGGGCTTCCCACTCCTGGTGCCGAAGCACACACCGCCACTCCACGAAACATCGTGGAAGCACTCGCCAATGCCGCCATCGCTCAAACAGCCCCTTCAAACAAGAATCCCAAAGTCTTTCCGAACAAAAACCAAACTGCCCCTTCAAACAAGAATCCCAAAGTTTTTCCAAACAAAAACCAAACTGCCCCTTCAATCAAAAACCAGTCCCTCCAAGCCAGAATCAAACAACCCTTCCAAGCAAGAATCAGCCCTCTCAAAGACGAATCAAGCAGCCCTTCGAAACAGCAATTGGTAAGCTCTTCCGAACAAGAATCGGTGAGCTCCTGCAAATAAGAATCAAACAGCCCAGAATCGTTGATCTCTTTCAGACGAGCCTTGCAAGATCTTTCAACACGCGTTCACCACACTTCCTCCACCTGAGCTTAGCCTTGCACTGCTGAGGTGAGGATTCTTGTTATGTAGCGAGCGTGTGGGGGGCACGGGAAAGACGAAGGCGCGCACGAAATTGAAGGCACAAGCCGCCGTGCTTTGCTTTGGATTGCTCAGATGCTGCCAGCGATGGTTCCGGTGCCCACTGCAATTGGGTGGTGGGATTGTGTGGCTCTGCCTGCGGGTCTCTGGTGATCCATTCGCAACTGACTGGGAAGAACTAAAGGTAAAACAGCCATTACGGACCAAATGGGGGGTTTGCCCTCTTGTCATTTCTGAAATTTTTTACTTTTTTTTCCAGAGAAAGTCTAGTGATAGAAATGGCGATAGCATTTGAAACTATGTTTTCTTGACAAAGTGTGAATTTGTTATGAATTTTTGAAGTGTTCAGCCCATCACAGCCTAAAAGAGTCTGTAGACTAAGGTAGTCTGTTCTTATTGTGACCGCCACAAATGTTAGAGTATAATTAAGATTTGTCAATTATTGCTTCATACTTTGCCAATGGATGGAATAAGAGTTAGAGAGGGTCTATTTCAAAGCCAGGGTGTGTCCACTTAATTTTTCTCAATGAAAATTGATTGCCCAATTGCCTTCTTACAAATGTTTAGGGTCCATTTAAGTTTAGTAATGGTTGCATTTAAGAAAATTGAGTATAACTTTTTGAATGTTGCAATGCTTGTTTTTGGTCAAGCCATCTCTTTTTTCAGACTGCTTGTGTGTGAGTTTTGCAAGGCCTATGATAAAAAAAAAATAGGTGCCTACCACAGAATTCTTTGAAAATTCATAAGTAATTCAAAAATGCTCCGAAAAATATGAAACCACTTAGATTAGATTCCACATCAATTTTTCTTCAAGTGAAAAATAAGGAAAAATAATTTCGTGCATCTAAGAACCATCAAAAAGGCCAACCAGCCCTTAAACAGTCACTTTAAGAGTAGACTACCTTATCCCAAAACCAACCAAAATTGATCCATAACACTAATCTTACTCACCTATTGCAGTCACAATATTTTCTAACATAGAAGACCTGAAAAAGGCACTTCCTACAATGAACTAACACTAAAAAACTGAAAGTTCCTATTGTGGTCACTAATTAAGGTAGACCAACCCATTTCCACTAGCTTCCTATAACCGCCATCCTAATTTGGGCCCCATCTCCACCATAAAACTCACCCAAATCCATTTATTTTTTTGACAATTTCAATGTATTAATTCCAACTTGGGTTACGTGTCAATCCTTGATTGGTGGATATTCAAGTGCTAATAGGGACTTGGAATGGCAGTTATAGGCTTAGGATAGGACATTTATGACTCTGTCTAGTGATGGTTTTGTAATTTCAGGGCAGACCATTGTAGAAATTTATAGAAATTACAATTTTAATCAAAAAATTATAATTCTACTTGGGTTTGATTTGTGAAACATGCACACTCCTTTGAAAAATGTGTACCGCTCTTGGAGTTGGTCCTAATATACTCAAATTGTGAATCAAGGTGGTAATAGGCTAGTCTACCTTATTCCATTCCAATTAGCTAAGACATTGAATGTGTCCCAAATCTCAATAACTAAAAGAAAACCATAATGGAGTCATTCTTAGGAGTCCACAATGGGTAAAAAGTCCGTAATGGGGTGTTTTACCTTAAAGGCGTTTGAGTGGGGTTTCATGCATGTTTCAAGGCACATGTTTGGGTGGTTTGGATGAATGTTTGCATCATGGTTGGATGAGATTCTATTTTGTGTGTGTGTGACAGAGTCAAATAGGGGGAGCTTAGTTTGGCCTAAGTAACATGTCAATCCAAAAACCTTGGAGGAGTGTGGATAGATGTGTGAGAACTGATGCGCTTATTGCCCATTTTGGCAAATGGTTATTTAATATGGATGATCAAATTTAGAGAATTTGAAATTATATTTGGGATCTTGAATAATCTTGTATTTTCGTATGCAAATATGAGAAAGATTCAAGATTCAATATTGTGCGAGTATTTTTTTTATTAGAATTGTATAAAGTTCTCTAGTTTTTAGGTTAATTATCTAGATCATGTTAAATTTGTCCCAATGGATGCATAATTCCGATAAGCATAAATGGTCTTTGTAGTTCTAAATCTAAGTTCATCAACAATCTCACTATATTATTGTAATTGTTCCTTTGGTAACCAAGTAGTGTTTGCATTCTCTATAAAAGGATTTAAAAACATTTGTAGAATCTTAGCCTTGTAATAACGTGGTAGCCTAGAAGTGTCCAATGGATGATAAAGAATCTTTCTATATAAAACAAAAGTATAGATGTTCATCCTTGAAAATTTGTGTAGGAGGGGAGGTTTTGCACATCATACCAAAAAGGATATTTTTCGCGATGACTTGCCATGAGTTATATCATTCATTCTCCTTATTCAACCAACTATTTGTATACCTCCTCCAATTATTGCTTCTACTTTGTTTTCTATATTTTAGTTTCATATTTCATTGGGTTCTTTTTTCCCCATTTCCCCGGTTTACAGTACACTAACCCACCTTTTCTCCCCAATCATTGGACTCAGCGGAGAAGGTGAATGAACTACAAGGTGAGAACTTAAAAGAGCTGAAAAAAATACCTTTATGAAACAAAACAAGATGTCTTTGTGCACAATAAAAATTACTCTGGAGGATGAACAGCACATTGTAAAGAATGCGATGAAGTCAGCTAGGGATAGAAAAAAAAAATACACGAGATTTGAGTAATCCTTCGACATAATCCCACGCTTACAGAGTTTTCAACCTCATTTAAAGTTTATAAAAAAAAAGTACCTCAAAACAATTTTAAAAAGAAGCTTTCTAACCCTGCAGATTCAATCAGGGTCATCAATTTGCTGGACAAATTTAGATCGACCTCTTCTCCCACACTTTGGTAAAATTAAAGGACAACACTATCAGCGCACTGTGTAGGAAGTGTATGTACTGTACCAGGAACACTGTAAACAATCATCTGAACAGGCACTGTACAGGGAAGGTTTGATAAGAAGAATTGTGATTACAACTACCATCCTAAACTCTCCGAAATAAGTGTCTCATCTGGCATAGACAGGTCGTGTCATATTTGGAAGCTTCTCTGACCTAACATGTAATAGATTTGCAGCAGGGCTGCAAAGCCAAGAATAGGACTTGTTTGTCAAGTCCTCACACTTGATGACTCGTATGCGTTCTATTTTGCCTATCAGCCTACATATTCGTAGACGGAAGAAAAGAGGGAGGAAGCACTGGAAGGCAATAGAGCCCTCAAGAAGGTCCAAACTGACCGTAAACCTCGAGTTACTGGTTGTTATACAGGAAATCTTCGCTAAGGTATCTTCAATCCAGTTCTGGGTGACCAATACCAGTGCACCATCTAAAATTGAGAAGAGGAACATGGCTTTTCAGTGAAAGTAGGGGCACGCACTTCGTGCACACGAATTATCGAAGCTGGAACTGGTTTCCTGTCTCAAAGATGGCAGTAATAAGATTTTTGTTCAATTCTTCATATGAATCATAGTCGGGAAGTATCAGTTCGTTGAAGCATGTGTGCGCCTGTAAAAATCACAAACATGGCCATTCGCAGTCAAACACTAATCTCGGTAATGACATTTACTTCCCTACTTCAACCACACAAGATGAAGCACTAACAGGAGAAAGAGAGAAGCGAGGTTCGTTACAGGAGACGGTATACTCACTTCTACTCTACTGGATCAAGTGATTTACTTCAAAAGATTAGAAGCAAATTGATATGACTTGTAATATCACTAACTGAAGGCACATAGCCATACAAATTGCGTCGGAAGAAAATATTTACCTGGGGTAACCTTGTCGAATCTGACACGCGAACGATATGGAACATTCTTAAACCTTCACTACCTCGCAAGCCCTGTGGCCATAAACGATTGCAAATGAGATACACGTCATATATATCATAGTTTACAGTTCCTGCATACTGGCCAACACAAAAAAAAAATCTGCAATTCACATAATGAAAAATTCAAGGTGAAAAGGTGGTACCTTGAAGCCTTCTGGATATGGCACCTGCTCATACGTATCCCCCAAAGAAAAAATTAGCTACCTCTGCTTAAAGCTATTCAACATACAAAATCTGAAACAGAGAAACAGTGAAGATGTGATTGAAAAAAAATCTTATACGATTGGAGAATTCTAAAATTTCACCTTTGATGTGCCAGTTACAAACTGCAGCAGCCTGGCCCGCATTTCCTGATCCCAAGATTCGACCAACTGTACAATGAAGAGTAAATTAACATCAGAAAGTTCCCTCACAAATCTGATGACTGATGGCAGCTACTAAGAATATGGATTTTAAATTGTTCGAACAAGGTTTAGTGATCTTACACATCCATGTCAGCTGCGAAAAAACACCAATATGCAAATGCATTTGAAAAGTAGACACGAATATATCATTACCTGCCAGAACCACCTAATTACATGACAGTCCGGAGAGTCGCTGAATCCCGCCTTGTATACTGTATTTTTCCTCCTGTAGAGCCACTCTCTTTTCATCAATAAATGAGTTGAAAAAAATGAGCAGTGAGCTGGATTTTGCAATTATCGGTTATGATAACCAGACCTCACTGCCCTCACAATATGCTCTGAGCACAGGAATGCCACTAATTTCAATATGAAGTATTAACCCTTAAAAGGACATTGCAAGCTCCACGGACATTTTGAAAGTCAATGTTTCTAAGCTTAACTAAGAAAATATAGCTCAAATAATGTACTTTTCGCTCCATTTTAATTTTCTTCAAAATTGTTAAAACTGTAATTTTGGAACACTTTGAATATAGCATCTTGAAAGCTCATAATACACCACTTTTAAAACTTTTTCTATCTAATTTCTCTTAATGTGAGCTCAAGGAGTACATCAAATACACCGTGATGTTTGTCACTATTATTTCCATTTTTCATAAAAATTTCGTACTATTTCAATTTGATGTTTTTAATTATGAAAAAATGAGATTAGATTTCAGACATATATTACTGCAGGTGAAAAATATCAATTTTTTGAAATATGTGTTCTAGTGTAGAAATCTAATGACGGTT
This sequence comes from Straminergon stramineum, assembly GCA_963920665.1. NCBI lineage: Eukaryota > Viridiplantae > Streptophyta > Bryopsida > Hypnales > Calliergonaceae > Straminergon > Straminergon stramineum. The sequence goes on along the minus strand of OY987268.1, from coordinate 21,845,461 downwards.
GACCAAGCCCGGACAAGATTTATCCTTTAAGGGTTAATTGTAAATCGTTATTCAAAATATCTCAAATTCCGGGAATAGACTCACCAATCACCAGCATCAATAGTCGGCAGCCCTCCAATAAGCCACTCGAGCTCCGCCTCATCAAAGTGCTGGGAACAAGTAGAGAATTTAGATTCCGATAACTCAAAAAGTACTACAGTCCGACAAAAAGCCAAGATGGAACTACAATGATCATCCTCTAAACCACATGCTCGGAGCTGATTTATATTATCCAGCCAATTAAAACACGACAACTACAGCTTATACACACCTGTAGAAGAACTGGGTCCACCACTCGCGATAAACCTGTCCGCAATGCCTGAAACTGCTGTTCTACGCTCTCTGTATCACAAATCGAGAAAAACAGAATATGTGATCTTGCAGCAACAGAATCTCATTTCCAGCATGTGATCTGAATCCCATGAATGATCATAAGGTTGCTGCTTTGAAATTTCATATTCCTTCGATAAGGGAAACCAGACTAGGATCAAAGGATTTAAAAATGTTTTGAAACTCCAGCTTATTTTAAATATGATTGAGCAAAGTATTTCAATGGCTAAGATACTCGAGTTGCTCAGGGTTCCTCTGGACGCTGAACAAACTAGGATCGACAATCCTGAGCTACACCTTCACTTGCATGCGAAAAACGACAAAAACAAAATACGGCAGTAATGCTAGCAGTTGGTACTCAAGTAGCAAGTCACATTCATAAGATAGAATCCTCAAGGTGAAAGACCTCTTAAGCGCCAGCTTGCCAACAGGTCAACATACTCCCGCTTGTTTTGCTCCGTTACAACTGTTTCTTTTCCACCCTTCTTAAGCTGCAATCAACAGCAAACAATGCACACCTTAGAGATCCAGTAGGTGTCAATTGCACAGCATGTCATACACGTTCTCTTCCAGATTAAACTCGGAAGCGCCTTCAGAGAACACTTATACTATAATAACGAGTTGCTCAAGTCGGATTGAAATCCTATCTAACCAGCAAAAAATGAGATAGTGCTATTCAATACAACTGTCAGAATCAAAAGAGACGATTTCACATACTTCAATCTCTTCATACGCGCCAAAGTTATCGGTGTCCACCGAGAAGGTTAAGCCCAAGTCCATCCCGTCCAATTTGTTCTCAAGGAGCTGCAGTTCACAAACGCATGCCCCTCGAACTTTCAGAAAAGACAACTAAGGATATCCATGAAATAATTCCATCAACAAGCATGGTCGAGATTCCACACTTAGCGTATCAAAATTTTCATCCAAAGTTCACATCGCACAAATTGTCCGCACATACTTCATGAATAACACCTGGATGCTGCGTAATCAAGTTCATCACTCCCTACCCTAACCATCGAAGTGGCCATCCATCCCCTAACCTTATGAAAATCAATAGAACTTAGGCGCATAAATGAATTTTGTATGAGATGGGTACATACCCAGCAAAGGCTTTTGTAAAACTGAACGTCGACAGAAGCCATATCATGATAAGTGACTGGTTTATCCAAAATCCGTTTGTAAACGAGTCTCGTAAAATGCGCATCAAAAAGACAGCCATCATATAGAGCCTTGCCGACAATTGTGCCGATGTACCGAAAGAAGTCCAGATGGTCAGGATTGACTCCTGAATTAGGGTTGATCTGGAATGTATAATCATCCACCGCACTATGAGTAAATAGGGCATACTGCGGATTAAATATCTCCTTTGCGAGCACACTGTACCAATCTCGGGTGACACCCCCATCGTCCCGCCCTACCTCCCCAACAAAGTGAACGGACAAGGGGTTCCGCAAGTCGTCATCACTGAGAGATGCGAACTGCACAGAGTATCACAGATGACTCTTATATCAGATCAGACCAAGACTGTAGGTAACGATGTTATCGTAGCTGAAGCATGAGCTTGCAATCTCCACAGAACTGCTCTGCTGGTCTAAAAAGAGATTAGCAAGATGATGAGTACCTGCAGGTATGAATCTTGGAAAACTTGGTCTCTACGCACAACAATTTGCAAAAGCCTCCGCTCATGTCTGGCAGGAGAGGGCTCACCCTTTGCACCATTCTTTCCTTTCGAAAGCTCTCTGATAACGTAGAAACAGCTTATTAGCAAATTGACTCCTCACACAATATATACTGAATGCAAGAACACCGCATAGAAATGTATGTTAGTACCTGACTTAAGAGAGTAATAAACGCTAATTAACCTGATATGAGTCACCTCGTGAGCAAAAACCTGGATTATTTTGAATTATATTAGTCATTAAAGAGGACACTACACTCTAGATACAAGGCTAGAGACGATCGGATCATAACTGCTGCAGTTAAACTGTTCCAAATGTTGAGGCTCACTGCTCATTCATAGGTCAATTAATCCAGGTGTGAAAGGCCACGTTCCACGTCACTCTAAGTTCAGAATTATATAAAAGGCCGGACCTTTCAGTCAATCTGGATATTCCTAACCTAGCTGAAGCTGCGGATAGACAAATTAATTGAAGAGTATGATCATGGTACCAACCTCGCCAGCCAGTCACGCTTCATTTTGAAGAGTGAACCGATACTTAGACGATCCTTGAGCTCATGTATGGACTTGATACTGGGCATGTCAGCTGCAGGGGCCACTCTAGCATCCTGAACCCGTGAGCCATCGATTCTCACCACCGCAGCAGGAATAGGGCCAGGGGGAATATTGACGACGATTTGTTGCCGGTTTTCGTTAATAGAAAGCTGAATAGCTGCAGCTAAATCACCAGCTGCAAATCAACACGACCACAAAACCCTTTACATCAACCCTTGAACATCAACTAAGGCGATACGTTCCGCTGATACTCGCGGCATTTCACAGCAAACGAGAGATAAAGAGAAACGATGATCTCAGAGAAGGAATTCTTACGGGAAAGGAGCTAGCCAAATCATCCTAAGTCGAAAATAAATAAAAATAGAAAACAAGAAAAAACATTTATGTAGGAATTATATCCCTACAACCATAATTCCAGGAAAAACAATTCTAAAAAGTACTATGTTACTCGAAAATTACGAAACTAAGACAGAACCATAAAAGACTCACAGAGGTGATAGACAGCGCTGGAACTAACTACCAGTAAACTAAATCTTCAATTTCAGTATGGATCACCTAGCCCGGTTCAGATTTGAGCGATGACCATTCTACAAGACGTGTCAAAATTTGTATGCCGGTACATCCACTGCAAGAAGAGTGGCTCGTTGGCATTGATGAAATATTGATGAAATACGGGTCATGAAACTTTAAAATACCGGTACGTGGTCCAGAGCAACTGCTAAGGTAATTAAATGTCCACATCAAAGCTTCTTGCCATTGTGCCCGCTTGATGTTTGGGCAGCCCAGCAATACATTAATGAGGAAAGTCAGCCCACCGATACACGGCATTACGACAATCACTAGGAGCTCTCGAGAACTGAACACTATCCAAAGTTCGAAGGGGAATACGCCAAGAACCTCCGATCCAGTTGCAGGAACCGAAGTCTATCGCCTCGTATTAATGCCTTCGTTCCAAAACCGTCATACATTGATGTACAGCAACGAAGTAAAAACCCTAACATACCACAAATTCGGTGCTTTGATCAAAGTACCCGTGGGCTACCCAAGAGTGAGACACCACAAACCAAACGCAGTTTATCAATTTAATCGAGAGCTGAATAAACATCGAAGATAAAAATTCATTTACTGCCTAACAGGCGCAAGAATACATACAGGCATCCCATCCGTCACCGACATCTGACACGCCAGGAGCCGACACGAGAAATCATCACAGGCCAAGTAGATAGTTGAGAAAAATAGTGAGTTCGCCCCACAGAGAATAAAGACTAGAGAACTTGCCGTATTTCAAGAAGATAGAAAACTCGAGAAGAACAAGGTGCATCGAGGGATTGGACAAAGAGAGCAACACAAAAATGGGCAAGCGAGCGTCAACCTTCTCTACGACGTTGCATCCGTCTCCTGTGCCAAGCACAAGCCGAAAACGACAGCATCATCATCATTGTCGATAGCCACGCCCATAGCACCACGTAGACAGAATGAAGACCAGATTCGCCTCCGACTGTCTGGTCTACCCCCACCATATCCTCCGTCGCTTTACTTTCAGGCTCCACAAGCCCTTCCAAAGCAACGTCGTCCTTCTTCGCCTTGCGCGCTCTATCTACACTATCCAGCAATCACCTCATTTTGCTCTCATCACAGTCCCTCTCCAAACTCCATCTTTAAGAAAACAGACAAGCCAATCAGAGCTTCAAATTCCACTACTACCTCGAAACCCCTGACTCGGTCCACCTCTCATCAATTGCCAATTCTGACACGTGTTCTCGAAAACATCAAAAAACTCCGATTCAACCAATTCCCTCACCTCGCCGCCAGCTTCAGCTCTTCGTCCCTGAACCTTCCTCGTGCCGCCACACGACCGTCAAACCCTTGCTACACTACTGTTCCACTTCTTAATAACCTCGCTCACTCCACTCACACTTGCACTTCGGTACCAGAAATATCCTCAAAGCCTAATTGAGCCGCCACAACATCACACGCCAGCCACAGAACCGCAAACCAAGATTATGACACCGAAGAGAAAGCTCGCAAAAATGGCCGGCTCGTCGTCGTCGTCGTCATCAGCAGAGTGTGTGTTTTTCACGAAATCACTGCGAGATTTTGTCCAACATTGATAAGTTGGGAAAATAGAACTGCGGTGCTGCTGCTACGAAGCATCGATGGCTAATTTCTCAAAGCTCCTTGTTAACGACGGCAACGATCGCCATAGCCATGGCCATGGCCAAGCTTTGCAAAAAAAGGAAGGACAACAACTCCAGGTTCTCGTCCGTGCGTGGCGTGTTGATGAGGGGGGAAGTGTTCCTTTGCGGGGGACGTACTTTAGCTTTTTATCTAAACTTTTTAATAAAGTTCGCAAGGTGTGAGCGGTGATTTTACACTGCGGGTTTTCGCCCTTCCAAAAAACTCCATAAATGAAATTAACCGGTATCAGCCCATTACTGGTAGTTGCACAATTTCAGCATTTACTAGAACCCTCCTATTTGCACAACAAATGTCATACATTTTCACAAAGTGTATAACTCATTTTCTTTAAGCAAGCAATTGGGTGCTATTGGAAAAGAATGTTATCAAATTCATATCTATTTATAGACAATAATAGGTTGATAAAGATGTGATTCAATAAATGTTGACTTAGGTAGGCTTAGTTTTGAACAAATACTTATCATAATAAGTTGTAATCTTAGGCAATAAAAGATTTGTTTTTAGAAAGTGAAACTTGTGCTTTCATAACACTCATTGAATGGGATTAATTAGGGTGCATGTCACCTATTTAAGATGGATATGACCCCTACCTACTAACAATTTTATATTCATCCACCAAAAGAGTTTGAAAATTTATATCAATTTTAGTTTTTATTAGATTAAAATGAACCCACTTGTATTTGAGTCCACTCCATTAATTCTTTCTTTGAAAAATACAGACAACAATTAGCACCTTGCACAAGATACCCAAATTGCTAATCTAGGTGGTAATAAGCTAGTTGACCTTCTCTAGAATTTATGAATGTTTTCAAGAGCTTATTGCCAAAGTTGTGGGAAACAAATGAAGTACATCCAAGTATGTTGAAAAGTAATTTTTGTGGCTATTTTTCAACAATGCAACTAGCACAATCATTTGGTGTTGCATGATTATTGTGCAAGAATCTAAATGAGTTTATGTAGAGATGGGAAGAAAATGAAGATTTGATTCTACTTGTATGATCATTTATTTTGCCAAAACCATTCAAAATCTACATTCTCCCAATCCTTGGACTCTGAAAGGTTAATATGAACCTATTCAAAAACTAAAAATGTACAAAAAAATTGATATATTTTTTAAATATACATTTCACAACATGTTAATCTTCAAGGAGCATGTAAAAAATCATTCAAGGTACTATAATTATTGGAGTTAACAATAACTATTGATAATTATAAATAAATTGTTTTCTACTACAAAATATCTATATATTTTGTAAATGTAGATCAAGTTCAGTGGAATAGAATTCTTCAAAAAGAAATAGAACATTTTAGCTTACATTGAAAATCTTGCACTGTGTTTCTTAAAAATCTTAAATGCATATATTAAATCTTATATCTTAAAAATAATAAAACATTTGGCAAAGGTGCATCCATCATATCCTTCACATACAATATAATGAAATTTCATAACATTTTGAAGGGTTTTGACCCACAATATCTTATGGATCTAGTGATTTTGAACCTATGCTATCTTATATAGGTAGAAACTTTTATTAGAATGATTTCTAAAAATCAAGTCACAAAGTTTAAAAACTTATAAACTTACTGTGACACAAGTAAGATTATTGTCAATTTTTGGAATCTATACAAAATTGAGCATACTAATTAGGAAATCATCATGTGGAGGTTGTAAGCACATTAATGCCTCACTTTAGGCTCCAAAACTTCCTCTATACCTCCTTTACTAAAGGGGACCAAAAGTATCCTCACATAGTTTCAAGTCCAATTCAAAATGTTGTAACTTTTGTATCTCATGTTTGAATTCAATATAACTTGTTGGAAAATTTTCACTCTCTCTTACAGTTTGTGTGATAAAATTTTCATATCAATCCAAAATTTAAAGATTCTTTGGAAGCAAATCAAAGTTCACAGGTTCAATTTGAGTTCACCAAATTGCATTTTATGGCTACAACTTTGGGGGCTTTTATCTCCTTCATCCAATGTTCATTTTCAATAAAATTTTGTTGGATTATGTTTTCTTTGAAGTCTAGTTATTGTAGTAAAATTTTCATGTCAACCCAAGTTGTTTTGAACATTTTGGAGCAATTCGAAGTTCAAAATCTGGACATTTTTGGATAATGGTGAACTTCGGCAACTTGTTTCTTCTTTATATTGTGTTTGTTTTTAATGAGTTTTTTGAGAAGGTTGCACATACTAGTCTTGTTTGTGTGGTTGAAATTTCATATCGATCCAAGATGTTACAAGTGACTAAAAAGCATTTTAGTAGAAGAAGGTTCACGTCTTGGTGTGTTTTTTGCAACTTTCCTTGCTATTTTTTGACATTTCAAAGCCACTTTGCAAACACAATGAGTCAATTGAATGATATTTTTTCACCATGTTTTTGTATGTTGGTTTTGAATCACTTTATAGCTTAATTTCTTTCATTTGAGTAGGTTTAGAAATCAAATTTCACCTCCAACTATGTTTCTAGGAAAAATTCAGCATCCTTTTTCAACACTGAAACATTATAATCTTGCAATCTATGTGGCCAAATGACTTCAAATTTGATTCACATCATCTAAAACATGTACATTACAAGATTGTACAGTTGAGATCTCTATAACTAAGTGACATTTAGGTCTATAGCACTTCAAAAGTTATGATGATTTTTAACTTGTTGAGGCCTTGGGCGATGAGGGGTTAAGCCAAGTTTTTCTTCCAATCATTGGAACGATTACATTTGTAATCATAGAACAAGCAAACTAGTCAAAATTAGATGCAATAACCTTAGATTCATTTTTTTGCTTGAGAGTATTGACTCAAGACTAGCATATTAACCCTTAATGTTCGTTGATCCACTTTCACAAAAGAACATTTAGTATTCATTTGGTGCCAATGACAAACCAATGTAAATCACATAGGATTTCTTTCCATTCACAACAAACTAAATGTGATTCTTCTCATTCAATGTTGCTTATATGAATTTTGTAGCATATAAAACCATCTTAAGATGCCCACTTTCAACCTTACTTGTATGGGCAACGATTGGTTTTGATGATTGATCACCAACCATTGAAACGGCTTGTGGAGTCAAACAAACTCATTGGCAAGCTTCTTAGGTGGGCATTATTGCTCCAACTATATGATTTTGAGGTTGTACATCAAGCAAGCATTACCAATTTGGATGTGGATGGCTTTTCTCACTATCTAAGTCCTCTAGATGATGATTTAACCTATGCTAGGTGGCATGGGGATTGTAACAAAGAGTCAGTTTCAAGCTAGCATGTAATCACTTATCTCACATTGATGTCAAGATTTGCTTTTGAGGCCCTTATTGAGGACTATGATGAAGAATCTCACTATGAAAAAGCTAGCCTTAGTTGTAGACTTGGACGACCCTAATGTTTGGATGCAATGTCTATATGGCCATTCAAAGTTTTTCAATAGAACCATGCTGATGACTATGGAGAACTTATCTATCATTGAACATTGTGATACTTTGTGTTATGCCCACATTCATAGAAGCAATTATTGACCTCAAAGGCGGACATTCTCTAAGAAAAATTATCTTTATTTGCAACATAAGGTGTCTATAACTTTAGATGTGTACCATCTTCCAAATAAAGGATGTATTGCCTAGTGGCATTTTATTGTTAGAAGGCAAGGACGGAGAAGAATGTTGAGAACATTTTAAAAATTGTGCTCATTGTCACTTGCCCATTGAGGGTATTGTACACCTAGAGTTGACAATGGTGTCTGATAGTCTTTCATATTTTGATTGTAGAAAGAAGAAAAAAGTAGCTACTATATTCTTATGTGACCAATGCCAACAAGGTTGGCATATAAACCTTTAACTTTTGCAAACCTTGTCGACTTTGCCTCCAAGAGATTGGATTTGCCCTCGTTGTCGAAGATCTTTAGGTCATGCTCTATCCTCAAACAAGCAATGAAGAAGTCTAAGAAGACAAACCATTGATGTTCATAATGACATCATTACTATTTGAGTTGATTAGATGCTAGGTGCATAGTACAAAAACCTAGATTTTGGATTGTGATTGATATAGAGATTTGGTATCAAAAACTTGTCAAAGGTGATTAAGATTGGGGCTCACATTTGCACCCAACCTACAATTTCTTGTCATGCCACATTAAACTCACATTTACATACATTGGCCAATCCATGACCTTGATTTGGATGTAGGGGATGTTTTATAATTATTTCATCATGACATTCAAATCCACCTATACATATTAATTATATAATCCTAGTTGTTTGTCAAGGCGACATTATTAGTTAGAGGGTACTTCAAAGGGTATTTCTGACACTCTCTTGTTTTGATTTTGATTGATGTTTTGAGTAACAATTGTGACAACATAATGTATTGTATATGGCAAGTTACAATAACACAACCACACACACACACACATCAAACACAAGTAGATGACTAGATGCCTACTTTGACTAGTGAATGACTTGTTTTTATAGAACTCATGTGATAAACTTCTCTATGCATGGTCCTTCTTGGCAATGAACTTTCCACCGGTTCCAAAAACAAAACCAGGGAGTGCATGGTCCATGAGATCTCATTGTAATAAATAAATAAAATAAAGAAATAGCCTAATTCAAGGTGTATTTCAAATTTTTCAAAAATAGCAGAGGCAACTTTCTTAATGACTTTATAAGATATGGTTTTTCTTTTTCCTTTTGGAATTTATGTATCTTTTGTAGATGAAGTGAGTCTTCAAAGTGGTATCTTTTGCTTTTGGATTCATGTTGTTTATCTTTGGTTTATCATTAGTTGTAACTGAAGTCTAAATATTTAATTGCTTGGTTAGAAATCTACTTAAAATTCAAACACTAGAAGAAACTCGCTTTTTTATACAAATTCATTCATGTGGAAATAAATTTTTTCTAATGTCAAGCATGCCCCTATGGATGTCCAAAAAATCCGTCAAGACTAAGTAGAAAAAACATGAAAAAATCTAAGAAAATTCATCCTATTTTTAGTGCAACATCTGCACAGACATGGTCAAAGAAGGTGCCAAAAGTGTGCCATGTGGCATCCCTATCACCTCCACATAAGAACCACATGAGCAGGCAATGCCACATAGGATTGTTTTCACCTCACTTGGTGTTGATGTGGCACCTATCACAACACCTAACATTACTTCATTTGAGAATTTCAATACTATTTTTAGTTATGTCAATTGAGACATCTAGAAAAATTTTAATAATTTTTTTAGCAGCGTCGGCTTAAGTGTTTACAAGAGTTTTATATTGTTTTCAGTAATATCAACTTAGACATCTAGACATTTTCTTAATCATCTATTGGTGCATCCCATGCCCATAGCCTAGTAAGGATGGCACAAAATCATTATTTAAAAGAAAGTTAGAAAAAAGGAACAAGAAAAATTGAATGCCAAATTCAACAAGAATTCACCATCTACTATCAAGAGAATTTTTGATGGCAAAGTGAAGTAATTACTTCATGGACATTTAGTGAAAATGAAGGGTGGAGTGGTCATATTTATATTGAAAACAACTTGTGACAATAGATGAAAAGATTCCTTGCACACATAAAATGGATGAATAAGGATACCAAGTATAGGACTCTAAATGTTTGGAGTTGCGAAAGTTATTAGAAGGTAGATATCAATCAATCATTTCGTTGTAATTTCTATGGCAAAGAGAACCTAGAGAGAACCATATCTATTGTTTGTCCATGGTTAGACAAAAGATATGGGATAATTAGAAGATGGGAACTTGGCTACTATACATGTGGACCTCTTATCAAACATATGGACATTTTTTCAGATAGTCTACTACAAATACAATTCTTATTTTACATATCCCAATTGGTTTGTTGTACTTTCTATGACCCCACTTGTATAAAGACCTTTTTCTTTTCATCCATGGTGTGCATCCATTCATTTTCTTTTTTTACAAAGCATGCCACATGGATGCCCTTCCCCTATGTTTTCACATCTAGTTAACATTTTACCGAAGCCTACAATAATTTTCACTAATTTACCTAGAGTTAAACCAAAATCCCTTCCCAACATAGCAGTTCCATGTTTTTGTGAATGTTGTTAAGAATACAACTACATTTCTTTTCAATGTCTTTTGAAACATAACCATTGCACATGACATCAATTCATTGGATTTTGACTCCTATGGCAACAATACCATCTTGTTGCTCTTGTTTTGAAAAACATCCTTGTTCAATGCTAACGTCAAAAAGGCAAGTTTCTTCTCATGAAAACCACGCTTCAATTCCATATAATTGGTCAAACAAATTTATGTAACAAAACTAACCAATACATACCTCCCAAATAATGACTCGAATAATTTACACTAAACGCTATAATATTGTCAAGTATATGACATGGTCAAAATTAGTATTAAAAGTATTTGAAAGAGTACCATATTTTTACATCTTTGTTTTTTATTTCATATTCTAAAAGAATCTCATTGAAAATTAATGAAACAAGCCTATTCACATGCAATCAACTTCAATATGAATATATATAGAATTTGTATTCCAAGCTTAAAACCTAATCAAGTAAAAAAAATTCAATTTGCTTTGACATGCTTAAATCAAGAATTGGATTGGAAAGATAATGTATATTGTTTTCAAAATATTTATGAATCAATTGCACACTAAAAAGTTTGGAAAATATGAAAATTTGGCTAAAAAATCTTAGATATCTACTCTCAAGTGTTACCACTATTGGTACTAATTACAACACTCATTTTATGAAGCCTTATAGTAGAAATGTAAACTTCATTTAAACCGATAGAAATCCCTTCCTATAATATGTACAATTGTATTGATCATTTTTTCCATGTATTTTTTAACCTAGACTTATTTTTGGTATGGCCATTTTATTATTTTTCATGCTTTTCAATGGGTTTAACAACACATAGCACCCATCTTAACTCTTAACAATATTTTGGATTATAGTGGGCATCCTAGACTTGGATTTCAAAATCTTTCTTATATGGGCAACATGAAGCTTATTCAAATGACAAATAAATGATCAACTTGTGCCATGTTTAAGGCAATGGGAAACCTCAAAGCTACTATTTTGAAATTCTAACAAACTTTATAATGTAAGAATATCAAATTCAAAGTGTGTTTTGAAAATGAAAAGATAGTAATACTACAAAGTTGGTATATAGTTGTATATAGAAGAGGCAATGGTAAAAATTCTCTCAAAATCAAAATCCCTATCAAATTGGATATGCCTTTGATGGTTAAAATCTCATTCATTTGTCATATTTTTCGAATTATAAATTTTCAACATCACAAGTTGTAATTGTCACTTTTCTATTGCTATGTAAAAATGTTCTAACATGTAAATTTAATTGAAATAGACAGTAGTCACAATGAAAGCTTGAAGGAAACTATAAACATTTTTTAAGATGACTATGCACCCAAAAGATGCAAACATATTCCCATTCCTTACCACTTTGACTCAAAAAATCCAAGACTCTCAATGTACTTAAGAAAAATTGAGCCCCCCCTCCCATGTTGTTGATGTAGATTGCACAAAAATATTATTTTGATTGAATCACCGTCATTGATCTCAAATACATTACTTATGCACAATATAGTATATGATATACATATATATATAAGGAATATATGAATATATGGTAAATGATGTATGGATATACAAAAGTGTGGATTGATATGGGATACAATCCTAATATCCCATATCAATTGCAATAACAAAAAATATAAGTATATGGGGTACAAAGAGGATTTCACAAGTACATTGTGATTGCCAATTAATTAATTGGCAGATTATGGCTCTTGTGGCACTATGTACCCCAAACTGTATAGCACTATCAAATCAAGCATTGGAGTTATTCAACTTGAAACATGACGGTTGAAAATTAAAACACATGCAACATTCAAATTTCCATCTTCAAAGGGCTTTGTTTGAGTATTGCACACGTTTTATTTGATTTGTGAGCAAGAAGAAAGGAAAATGTAATTATTTATAAAAATTAATTCATGTGAGAAAATTGAGCCACACTCAAAGCAAATTTGAAGTAGAAAAATGAATTAATTTAGTGAATCATTATAAACCATATTGGAGTTTTCCCAATGGTTTCATTCAAGATTATGCCTCCTTTTTCACTTTTGCCTTATAGAAACAAATGTATTTGATAAATTTAGTATAGTAAATTCATACCTTCTTAGATTAATTGCACACTTATAAACTCTAGTTTTCAATCAACACTGGAAGTTCACATCAAGAGATATAGAGTTCGAAATATAAAAACAAAGATTATCCTAGATTTCAACATCTTTTCCCTGTTAGAACTAAAAAAAATCATTTGGAGATCATGGACTTTACAACTAATTGCCCCCATATAAACTCAAGTCTTCTCTCAAATCAAGCATTGGATGTATACAACAAGAGATGTCGAGATTAGGAGTTTAGGAAATTAGAAAAGGTTACAATACATATATAACTATTTATGAATTTGGTAAGTGACAACCCAATATTGAACTCTCTATGAAGTAAAATTTTATTACTTAACAAAAAAAAACTTCTAACATGAAAGATATGCATATCGTGCTTCCATCATACCTTCAAAATTAAATTTAAAAAAAATTAATCATTGAATTTTTTTCAATCATTTATTATTGAAAACTATGAAAACTAATCAAATAATTCTTCAAAGGTGGAGTTATAGTTTTCAGAAATGGACATGTTTGAATTATATTACTTAACCCTATAAAGATGGGTTGGTCACAGTGGAAATCTTCTTTTTTGAAACAGTGTGAATCATCTACTTTAAAAAACCAAAAAGTCATCATTGGAGGTCATACTCGTGTGCAAGACCTCCCCCTTTTTGCACAAAATTCCAAGGATGAACAATGGCACTTTTGTCTCACATACAAGAGTTCTCTATCATCCATCAGACCACTTTGGTCCGTAGCTTCCTTACTGGGTTAACCCCTTAAGGATGTGCTAATCACCATGGAAATCATCCTTTTTGGTATAGTGTGAATAATAATTTATTTAATAAAATAACCAAGAGCACTCATTGGAGGTCAAACTACGTATTAATTAAGACCTCCTCTTTTCATACATACACGGGTGCCAAGAAATATCCCATTCAAAAGGTGTGATGATGATTTCCCATAATCCCCCTTTGACAAGTGAAATCCGTGTAATTGATAATTACGGATTTCTCATTCATCAATCACATATTTCATCCATTTATGGACGGGTGTTCATGTTGGGCAATCCCCTTGTTGTCAGAAATTCTAAATAAAAAAAACAGACATTCCTCGTCCGGATGAACAATTGATACGGGCGTCATCTAAAATCTCAGTAGTAAATTTTCTTTTTCTTTTTCTTTTTTCCTTTTTGTAGTAAAATTTTTTCATCGAGAAAAATTCTTTGAATGGCACAATAGATATTTTGTAAAGAAATTGACCCCTACTGTACAGTAAGATACTGTAAAGGACAGTCCAAGTAGGGTTCCTCTGTCCTGTCATCTGTCTATTCTTCCCATTCACAGAATCCTCCTTTTGGCAACAACCTTTTGCACAGGAAGTCAGGATTCAGGAACTGTCAGCTGACATATTCCTCCTCTATTTCTAACTTAATTAGAAGTGTACCACCATCCAAAATTATTACCAAAGGTAGGAAGTCCTTAATACGCTCGGGCTCTAAAAGCATCCACCTCCTGAAATATACACGATTTGTACATTTTGGCTTCATCATTGCTTCAACAATTTTCATATTTGTGAACATTGGAAAAGGTGTACGCTTTTCATAGTCATTGCGTTTCATCTGGAAAATTTTATAACTAATTCTAGGAAGTTTTCCCAAAAAATGTTACACGTTGGGGATAGGTTCTAATTCCATTTCTTTTTCAAGGAAGATTTACTCGAAAATTAATTTCAAGTAGTGGACCTCACCAAAATAATTTCCAACTTGTAATGGGCACTTTATGGAACTACCACCCCGATTGCATCTTCAAGTGAACTAGTATGCCTTGTGCCATTGTCACAACTAGGGCCTTTTTTTTCATTTGTTATCAAGTGCCAAAGTGTTGATATAAAGTGTTATAGTAGTGATCCAAATTTCAACATTCATCCACATATTGGATAGAAAATATTATATTAGCACATATAATATGTCTGTGATTCTCTTTTCATCCACAATCCGGCAATTTCATCCAAGATTTATTTCTAATTTGAAGTTTTTGGGTGAAAAACTTCACAATTTTTTTGTCATTTTTTAGCTGAATTATTTTTTTCTAGTGCAATTTGGCACTAGAAAGCCAAAAGAAAAGCCTTGGTCACAACCATAGGGTTTTTTTCATTTTCTATGAAGTGCCAAAGTGGTGATAAAAAATATTGTAGTGGTGTTCCGAATTTCAACATTCATCCACATATTGGATAGAAAATATCACATTAGCACTCATTAGGAAAAGGCCTCCCATTGCATCAGTATTGTTGCAATGAGGGATTACTTTCTTGATGTACATATCCATAATTATGTTTTCATTCACAATCTAGTGATTTCATCTAAGATTATTTTTTAATTCGAAGTTTTATGGTGAAAATTTTTATGGTTTTTTGCCATTGTTTAGCCAAATTAATTTTTTCTAGTGCAATCTAGAACCAAAAAGCCAAAAGAAGCCCTAATCACAACCAAAGTAAAAGTAAAAATATTTTTTTAATTTTTTAATTTTTAACTTTTTTGAAATTCAATATATTTTTTTGAAATGCCACAAAACAAAGTTTATACACCCCTCATTGCAAAGGGTTCTCCAACAATACTAAGAATGCAACTAGGGATACATGGTTATGGAGATCTTACTATAACAAAAGAAAAAAAAAAACATCCTAACTTAAGGTATCAATTGGAGTGAACCCATGTAATGCTAGCATCAAAATACGATCAATCTTTTCAAATTTCAAGTTTGGGTATCCTACATGAAGGTCAAATTCAACATACATTAACCCCTAAATGTCCAAATTGCATTTTTTGGCAACATAGCCATCATGGGCAACTCACTATAAATGGAGGGTTTTTTTTCTCCTTTGAAAACTTCACACAACATGTGCCTAAGGAGTAGCTTTAAGGCCCAACAATTTTCATAACTTTTGACTACATGGTTAAAAAGTTATTGCATGATATGTAATTTTCATTAATCTTCGTGCAACCCTAAAATTTCTTGAAAAAACACTTTTTTAAGAAATAAAAATTTGAAAGAGGTTTTATAGATTTATATGTACGTGGAAAGGTTTGAATCATTCCATTTTGATTCTTGAGATGAAAGTTATGAGGAGTTTTAGTATACAAGCAATTTTAGATTCTCTACTCTAAAATAAACTTTGAAGTCTTTTATTTAACTCAATTTTCAATATTTAAAAATTAAATTAAATCATGGGATGTAGATTGTTTATTATAGCATTACAACCATTGGGATTGGCATTTTTCAATTCTATAACAAAATTCTTCACAATTTTGTATTTTGAATCATTCTCTAGTTCATCGTATTTATTTATTTATTTTCCTTTATGTTGTACAATTTCTAATGATCTGAATTTTATCAAGCATGAAACCAACTTGACTTGAAGAATGAATCCAAAGAGTAACCACCATTTTGGAATTTTTTTCATATAGATGTGGCCTTTTGAAGTGCAACTACCTGTTTTTTCACAAGGCTCAAAAAAGGATTTTTGCCAATTCAAACACTAATATCTTACAATCTACATGGTGGAAATTTCTGAAATTTTTCCCATATCTTCTCATATCAATGTAGTACAAGATCTTATGGTGACATGTGTCCAGAAATATTTTTTCCTAAAATTTGGTATTTGTACTAGAAATGACAATTTTGGAGCGTTTCTGGTGAAAACATGGTTGATAACATTTAGGGGTTAAATCAATTTTGTAAAAAAAAAATTACCACATGTCATCTTGTGAATGGTATGAGGTGACATAGACCCCCTAGAATTTGACGTAGAAATTCAATTTTGGACCTTCACACAATACCTTCATGTAAGATAGGAGGCTCAAACTCCATGCGAGCATTTAGAATCATCCCTACTTTAGCTTTGAAATGGACATAAGATGGTCCTTAAATCAACCTCTATAGTCATTTAATACCTAAAGTCTGAATGTCCATACACAGGACAAAATGGATTTCGGGTAGGTTCCTATGAGCTCAATTTTTAGTGAATTTTTTTGAAACTTTATCATAAGATAGAAAAACTTATTAGCTTTGGGGGAATATAATTTTTATTCCAATTGGTGCTCAGGAGCAAAAGTTATGCCACAATAACCTCAAAATGGGGGAGAGCAAGCAACAAAAAAAATTTGTAAAAAATTGAAATATATTTTAAAATTATTTTATTCTTGTAGATTATATTTTTTTCTAAATGGGAAGCTTTGATTCATTCCATTTGGATTAGTGATGTAAAAGACATAGAGTTTCTTGTTTTGTGGGCAATTGGAGCATCTTCAAAAAAAACACTTTTTCTTTCACTTTGAATGCTAATATCTTTCAATCCGTATGGTCAAACATCATGAGATTTTTACTACATGATCCAAGAAAATTTTGGTACAAGATTCTACGGTTAGATTCTAAAAAAAGTAATTTTTTTTTCTAATTCTTTAGATGAATGCAATAGAAGTAGCAATTTTGAATGTTTTTTGGTAGAAAAATGGCCTTGGGACTTCAGGGGTTAAATGGATGGAGAGAAAAAGTATAATTTATTACAAGAGCCAATTATTGTCCTTGCTTTCTCCATTTCTCTTTATAACTTCAAGTGAACAATTTATGAAAGACCTAGTGTCATAAATAGAGACCTATGATACAACTTGTTTGAAAATTCATAACTAATTCAATAATGCTTCAAAAAATATGAAACCACTTGTGTGTTACATTCTACATTTATTTATCTTTGTCTGAAAAATAAGCTAAAAATATTCCCACAAAAAGAAATACACAATTGAATTTCCAACCCTTAGATGAGTGGTTTATGATCCAACTACCTTATGGTATATATATATATTTATTAATTACATAATGAATTCCAAGAAACCTCCAATTGCGTGAAATCTATGACCTGATCGCTTTTCCAGGATCCGCTAAAAAGGCCAAAACTTATGTTTGTGCAAGAGTGCCGAATGTACGAACCCAATGGTACCATTGGAAGAGGAATCATGAAAGTTCATGTATGGTAAACACATAACGCCAACAATGTCATTGAATGTCTGTCTCTTTGGAGGTGGAGTAGAGAATGGGCCTGGAAATGGTTCTATGACCTCACTCTACCTGATGTCAGTTCAAAAGTTACCACAGGTTCATCATCAAACAATGATGTGAGCGTCACGAAGCCAACTAAACTTAACTTGAGTTAATGGCAAGTTGGTGCAACATTCACTGGAGATAATTATTATACTTCAATTCCAAGTCAGTCAAGTTTCCTTGTTGTGTTTTTTCTTTGACCTCTTGTAAGCTAAGTTAGTGTAGATAATCATGAATCAAGGATCCATTATTCATTGTTGAAAATCTTGGATGCAAGCTTGGCCATGAATTGGAGGCCATTGTAAAATGAATTTTCTCTTCTTGCATTGATATTAGAGAAGGACCTCCAACCTTGCTCATTTATGAATATTGTGTTCTAGACTAACTAAATTGTTGTTTATTCAAGTTTCAAATCAATCGAGGGTGTAGAATGAGAGATGTTGAAGTTGGGAGTTGATCAAGAGTGCATCCAACATTGAGAAGTGCATGAGAAGTAAAGTAAAATAGAATCAAAAGGTAAAATTTTGAGGTATATCAAACAAAGAGAAGTAGTAATAAAGAAATTTAGAAAAAATTAAAATTAAAATTGTTGTTAGAACCCTTTAACTATAATTTTTTTGAAATGCACCACTAGTTTAACACTAATCTACTCTCAATCTATAAGACCCTATGTTGATTAGAGGTGCTTTCATGTTCTATAGATCAATATAGAGCCTCAAAAATGTTGGTGGATGATGCTAAATAGGGCACAATCTTTGAAAAATCCAAGTACAAAATTGAGCTTTAGGGGGGGATAAAAGGATGGTGGTTTGGTGGAGCACTTGTCTACATCTCAACTTTTAATACATTATCTCTCCCTTTTTCAACTTTGAAAATATGAAATTGATTTTAAATTTGGTGGAGATTTCACTTCATAGGAAAGGTACGGTCCAAGTGAAGAATGGACAATTTTGTCCATGACACTCCATCCCATTAGAATAGTTGCAACCTTGCAATTCAAATATACTATTTCAAAGCCCTCATAAGGTATTGGAGTTGTTCCTAATCCATTTTGTAACCAAATAAGTAAGATTAAACAAAATACAACATGAAATTTAATGAAGCTTTATTTCATTAGAGTTTTTGAGTTATATAATATGTTGTTGTTAGAGACCTAATTTCCATTAGATTCAACACCCATTATCAAATTAATAATTATCTTTTATTTTTCATACAATTATATATTGAATTTGGCTAGCCGACTACTCCATTGGTTCCTTGTATAGCTTCCCAAGCCAATTAATGTGGTGAGAACACAAATTCTTTGTGCAATTGGGTGAGAAGGGGTACAACAAACCATATAAAATATGTAAATTAGGATTTGATTTCAATGTAAAATCATCATTAGATGAGATTTGGGCCAAATAGACTACGAGTTCCTTGCAATTCCAGAAAGTGGGGACCCCGTTAAACTACACCATTGTAGCAGTGCTGATGTGGTTGGACATTGGCCATGTCAAAAAAAATTTGATTTTTTTTCAGTTTTAGGACCCCAAATTTTTTATTTTTAAAATTTTTAGTATTTATGACAATTAACATTAGTTAGATGTGCCCTCATTTACTATGGGAACAACATGGGGAATAGGCTTGTGAAATGGACCCTTACTTCCCAAGAGGTTTGTGGCATGTTTGGAAAGTATTATTCCTAGACTTGTTTTGACATCTCCACCCCAACCTATCTATTGTACAGTGATTTGACCCCTAAAGGTTTTTGACTATGTTTTCACCAAAAATGCTCCCAAACTGCCATTTCTAGTACAAGAACCAAATTTTAGGAAAAAATATTTTTGGATACATGTAACCATAGGATCTTGTAGTAAGCTGGTTTGAGAACATGTGTAAGAAATTTCATAAATTTCCATCTTGTAGATTGCAAGATATTAGCGTTTGAATTGACAAAAATCTTTTTTTTGTCTTTGTGAAAAACCGGACAGCTGCTCTTCACAAGGTTATATTTGTCTGAAAAAATATCCAAAATGGATGTGTCTCTTTTAATTCATTCTTCAAGGCAAATTAGCTACACGCTTGGAAAATTTCAGATCATTTGGAATTGTACAACATATAGGAAAAAAATAGTAAGTAGAAAGAAGTAGATAATGATTGAAAATACTAAATTGTTAAGAATTTTGTTATGGATTTGAAAAATGCCAATCCCAATGGTTGTAATGTTGTAATAAACAATCTACACCTTATGATTTTATTTTTTCAAAAAATATTGAAAATTGAGTAAAATGAAGGACTTCAAAGTTTATTTTAGAGTAGAGAATCCATAACTGCTTGCAAACTAAAACTCCTCATAACTTTCACCTCATTGATCAAAATGGAATGATTCAAAGCTTTCCACATATACAGAAATCTAGAGAATCAATTTCAAATTTTTAATTTTGAAAAAAATGATTTTTTCTGATCTGCCCAAGTTGCCTGAATTGGGAAAGAAACTACATATCATACAATAACTTTTTAACAATGTAGCCAAAAGTTATGAAAATTGTTGGGCCTTGAAGCTACTCCTCGACCACATGTTGTGTCAAAATTTCAAAGAAAAAAATGGAAAATTTCGCTCGTAGTGAGCTGCCCAAAATATCTATAATGCCAAAAAAACATGTTTGGGACTTACTTACTTTAGGGGTTAACCCCTAAAGTTCCAATGTCCCCTCGAGAGACAAAATGGATTTGGGGTGGGTTCCTATAAGCTCAATTTTTGGTGAAACTTTTTGAAACTTTCTTATAAGATAGAAGAAATTTATTAGCTTTATGGGAATATCATTTTTATTTCAATTGGTGCATGTGAGCAAAAATTATACCCCATTAAGCTAAAAAATAAACTCAAAAGGTAGAAAAAAATCTACAAAAACTTGAAATACAAATTTTTAAATTATTTTCTATATATTTCATTTTTGTCTACATGGATAGCTTTGATTCACTCCATTTGGATTTGTGATGTGAAAGTTATAGATCATCTTCTTTTATGTGCAATTAGAGCATCTTTTTGAAAAATGACACAAAGGATTTGTATTTTAGCTCAATTTTCATATTTAAAAAAAATCTAGAAGGTTAACTTTGATTATTAAACTAATCTCACAATTGGGATTAGTGTATTTGAATTCCATCTTAGAGCTATTGAAGATTTAGTTTTTCCCTCTATCACACACTTTCTTCTACTTTATAGTTTTTTAAAGAATGGAAATCACATTATTTATATAACTTTTATATTTCCTATATTCACTATTCAATTTTTCATGATAATTTTTTTTAATTCAAAATCTATAGTGCAAGTATTTTTAAACTAAGAGGATTCAAAGTCTTATAAACTAGTTTGTTACAATGCCCAAAAATTTGATTTCTTCATTTTGAATGCATTTATCTTGCAATATATGTAGTTAAAGTGTCTAAATTATCCTTACATGTTTTCATAATAGTATAATACAAGATCCTACGGTTAGTTATGCAAAAAAGAACTCCCTCCATCCCATAATGATCTTCTTGTTGGCTTAAATTTTTTGTCTTGAAATAATCTTCCTAATGCACTTTATAACGTTAGAATAGGTCAAATTCGGCTTTCAATTGCTTTCGGGGCCTAGCAAAACAACTCTAAGTAGTAGTTCTCCCTCCATCCATGCAATCATCAATCAAAAGACAAATGAAATGATTGGAGAAATTGATCAACATTGTTTGTTCTTATTTTTTGCATCACTTTGACTATTTTCCAATTGAAGGAGATTAAACTTTGGGAGGCAAAATAGAGGTCCAAACATAGTCTTAGGCACGTACTAAATGCCCACAAAATGAAAACGTCACACTCAATAGTTAAATGTCCCATGATGTTCTTTGGAAATGCCCCCCAAATTCCAATTTTCAATACTCCAAAACTACACTTTGAAAAGGGCTCTAAAGCTCAAAGTTTCTTGGATGCCAAGAGTGCATTGAACTATACTTACAATGCAAAATAAGTCTTTAAAAGGTTATTTTTAGCCTTAATTTGGAACATTTTGTCCAATAAGATCATTTTGGGATAGAGGTAGTACCATTTAAAAAAAACTCCCCCTTGCACTAGAAATGACAATTTTTAGTGCTTATTGACAAAAAAAAAGTCTTTGGAAATTTAATAGTTAAGATTCCAAATCGCAAAGATTTTTTGGAGACAAAATTTTGCTTAAATTTCCACAATTTGTAGTTGAAAGTTCTTTGAATAAAATTGTTTACCATATGGTTAAATGAGGTCTAAAGCTATGCTATGAACACACTTCCTTCATTTGACTTGGCACTAAGTAGTTGAACTCTTAGAAGATTGCCATTGTAAAATTCTTTATCAGCCTAGGACAGTTGATGTCTAGGGCATTGAAACATAAGACCCCACCCAAGTTATGCCAACACCAAGAGAGTAGTGGATTGCGCCACATTTGGCTTCATACTCCTCCTCTTACAAAGCCTATTTACTATAAAAAAAATTGTACCCCTAAATTTCTTTCAATTTATTAATGAAGTACCTCCTTTATTTACCATAAAAAGTTTCCTTGATATTAGATGGTGCATGTAATGGGTTGAAATTTGACTCAAAAGTATTAAATTTTCAACAATCACTTGACTTTAATTCACTTGATTCTGGCTACTACACTAGTTAATTTGTAGGAAAAATTGACTTCATTTTTTGAATAAGTTTCTAGAAGACTTGCTTCTTATTTACAATATACTTGGTCTTCGGATAATTCAATGAAGGAGGATTAACCCTACAAGGATGCCGATAATACAAAAAAAAATTTGGATGGTTAAACAATTTTTTCTTCATGTTAGGGAACAAATGGTTTTCATCCACTTTCTTGTACGCAACTTTAAAAGTTATGCATCCACACCATTTTGCTAAATTGAATTTATATTAGTTACTCTTTAATTTTACACAAGGTAGCTTATCAAAGGTATACCTAGAATAAAAGTGCATTTCAATACTTTGAATTTTTTTCCTTTTAATCTTGATTTTGACATTCAAAATGATTTCTTATTTTTTTGAAAAAAATGATGAAATAAAGCTTTTTAAAGTGGAGTTTGTACTCCAAATGAAAATTTTGAAAATTTCCTCAAAATGAATTTCTATTGAAGTTTGAAGTCGAGGATCTATAACCACATTTCTATAAATAGAGTGATATGCAAATTTCTTCACACTATAATATTCTACATTATAATGTACTTCTGTTATGAAAATTTTCAGATTTTTAAAGCATGTTTTGCATTTGATGTGAATTTTCTTCACTTTTTCTTCAAAAACTCATGGTGTTTTGAATTTTTCACAAATGGGTCTTAAATTATTTTATAACATATTTTAGACGTTCAACTTCATCTTTGAAAAAAAAAATCATTTATAAATAGTTGAAAAATGGATGATATAGAATGTAGGATTTTGAAGTTTGATTGCATGGTCATGGGCTTCATCTTTTTAGGAGTCTTTTGATTGATATTGATTTGGAGGAGAGCGGAAAAAAGGGAAGAATAAGGCTAACATTAGGCAAGTTGTTGGATCAAATCAATTTAAGGTAACATTGCCTAATGGTACCCCCTTTATAAAACTAACATGGATACAATGGTGCCTAAAATGTATTGTCTCTAATCTAGAGAGCCTAAGATTGCTCTTAGATACGCCTATTTTCAATAATTTGAAATCTTACAATTTTTTTATTTGATTTGTTTTTGATTGAAGTCGAAAATTTTACGTGGGCCTCCATGTTTTTTTCCGTTTGAGGGGTGCAGTATGATTCCTCTTATGCAATGGAGGTCTCCCCTATTTGTGC
Source organism: Straminergon stramineum (assembly GCA_963920665.1). NCBI lineage: Eukaryota > Viridiplantae > Streptophyta > Bryopsida > Hypnales > Calliergonaceae > Straminergon > Straminergon stramineum. The sequence continues at coordinate 21,821,565 of OY987268.1, read as the reverse complement.
CAATAATTTTTTTAATAAAAATTCATAGTTTATTCAAAGGGTGTCCAAAAATGCATGAGAAGTGTATCTAGAATACTCTTTTGACTTCCAACAAGATCCTACAAAAAATTAGACAATTTTTCATAGTAGGATTTATACTCAATTGTTTATTTAAACACAATTAGGTGTAAGATGAACTGGCCTATTACCACCTGATTTAGAATTCTACACTCTTGTACCCATGGTGTACATTTTCATTTTGACACACAACTCATGGGTTCATTCCAGGTGGAATTGCATTGGGGGCGGTAATACGTTGGTTCACCTTTGTTCCCTTAGCAATTGGGTTGTAACCAAGGCTTTTTTTGTGGCTTTATAGTACTAGATTGCACCAAAAAAATTAATTTGGCTAAAAATGGCAAAAAATTATGAAAATTTTCCCAAGAAAACTTCAAATTAAAATAAATCTTGGATAAAATTGTTGGATTGTGGATGAAAGTAGAAATACAGACATGTGATATGTGCTGATGTGATCTTTTCTATCCAATATGTGGATGAATGTTGAAATTTGAAGCGCCACTATAACATTTTATATTGCCACTTTGGCACTTCATAAAAAAATGAAAAAAAAGCCCTGATAGTGACCATGGAAACTCTATCCCTATTTAAACATATTGAGTACTCTATTCTCAAAGCTTATCGTCCAGCCCAACTCTCACTGCCATCCATCAACTTCAAGTCCATTGCAAATGAACACTTGACAAGCTCTGCGGTACAAATCATGATTAGTAAATACGTTACTTACTGATCACCAGGAGTCAGCTGGACTGCCAGACTACTGAACTGCTTGAGTGAGGTGCAGATGGATAAGTCTTAGCGTCGCTTTATACCTACACTTAGAGGCCTGGCCAATTTGTTGTGTAAGAGGCCCAAAATCTTGGACAGAAGACTGAAATTATTGTGCAAATCGACCTCAAGGAGAATTGGTCTGGCTTCTAGATGTAAAGAGTCTTAACCCTTAAAGAACATTTTGTGCTCCTTGAGTCTTTTGTCCAAAGAATAATGGGAATTTCAGGAGCTGTTGTGAACATCTCTTTTAAAAAATTGTTGCATTTTTTCTTCCCCTTCGCAGGTATTGAATATGGTCACTCTCCTTTTGTGAAGTTTTGATTGCCGAAGGGGATGGCACTCTTGATTGTAGATTGGGTTGTTTGTTTGTTTGTTTGTTGAAGGTGCTTGAATAAAGGGTCTTTGAGTTGAGAGAGGAGTTGTTCACAATCATAGTTTTTTTCCACTCACATGCAAATCTAGTTCTCCTACTTGACTGATTTGAAATCACTACGGCAGATTCCTTTGGTTGCTCTACTAGGAATGAAAATGACCTTTGAGGATTAAACCTTGAAAGTGGCAATGAGTTGGTTAGTATAGAAATCATCCTTTTGGATAGAGTGTGAATCATCTACTTTAGAAAAATCAAAAGCACTCATTGGAGGTCAAACAATTATGCAAGACCTCTCCTTTTCACACAAAATTCCAGGGATGAACATATGCCTTTCTATTTTAAATAGAAGGGATTCTTTGTCATCCAATAGCCACTTTTTGGCCTCCATGTTCTTAAATAGTTATTAACTGCTTGGCCTCTAAGCATCTACCTTTGGAAACGTACACTCTTGGTACATTTTTCTATTTCATTGCTTCAACAAAATAGTGTACATTTTTTTTGAAACATATGGACAATTTCCACTGATAGGAGAAACAATATAAGGAACCAAGGGAACCAATCCCTGGTGGAAAATAGTGTACATTTCAAGAGTTGTCCAAATGCTTCTAGCAACCACAATGTTTCAACTTCAAAAATTCATAACTAATTCCTCAAAGCTCCAAAAAACATGAAACGACTTGGGTTTGATGCCCATTCCATTTGTCTTTCAATCCAAATTTTACTGAAAAATATTTCAATAAGTCCGTCTCACCTCCCCCAACGAATTTCCAGCTCTTATGGACGTCCGACCTTCAGTCTCCACTCTCCACATCTTTGATCTGTTACGTTGTGCATGCACTTCTGCAGGCCGTAACTTATTTCGGCAGGGGTCTGTCTGTCTGTTTTGCTCCCTTAGCTAGCAACGAAACTCTCTTCATGTGTGTCCAAATTCCAAAACAAAACGAAGCCTTCGCATCTATTCATCAATAATAAGTTATTGAATGGAAAAAAAAGAGTTTGGTGACTGTGGGACCTGTGACCAGGTGAGAGGCCAAGTTTGGCAGACCGGAACTCCGCTTAATAAGTTAAGTTACTGCAGTCCACTGCGGCTATTCCGGTGCACTTGGGGTACAGTACCATCCTGTACAGGACAAGCTCTAATAATAAACGTGGAGCCGAAATCGAGAACTCGAGATAGTCTCCGACAGAAATAGAGAGCATTTGAAAGCTCCTGAATGTCAATGGAGTCAATGGACTACTGCCGAAATGGCGAGATCTTGATCATCGGCCTATTCTTGGAGGACGGAGCCACGGAGGACTGGAGGAGCTCATTTCTAGTTGAAACCCCCCGCTTTTTCTGACTCCATGACTGAAGTTTTCCGCCCATTTTGGGAGTCGCATTGAAGCAATTGAAAGGCCGGGGAATTGGTGGTGCGATTACTGGTTCGCAGTTCGCACTATGGAGCACGTCTGGTGCATCCCACCAATGACGGACTGCGTGGGGTTCAGTTGGTCCGATATTTCTCATCCGTCGGGTGGCACTTGGGTCATCGTTTCGGAGGGTAGTAGTACATGACGTTGTTTACCAGTGAGGCAGGGATCGCTTTTGCAACCTTGAAAACGGGAACCTTGCTGTGAATGACATTGTCTTAACTTATTGATGGTTCCTTGACCAACCCCAATCCTTGAATTAAGTGATGATAAGTCCCTACTAGGGATCTAGCAGAGCATAATACCTTCCTGGCCAACCCTAGTCCTTGAATTAATTGCTCATAAGTTTCTCCTTGGGATCTAGCAAAGCATAATACCTTCGTAGCCACCCCCAATCCTTGAATTTAACTGATAGTGTCTAGTTATACTAAAGAAGAACAAAGGGTAACTCTAGTCTAAAAGATTGGTATGACTAATATGTCTATTTGGGAATGGCTCAACTATCTAAGCCTCATGGACTTAGATGGTGGATTCCATTCTTGATGTCTCTGTTAGAAGGTAGATAATGTGTAAATAAAATTGATATGTTCTTTCCTCCGAAAAATTCTCGAGTCCCAATATGACAAGGTAGTTTTTGCCCTCCTAAATTGAGGGACTATGGGAGTACCAACACCTAGGTTTGAACTCATGACCACCTCACTAGTGTGTCAAGGTCAAAGCCACTAAACCAAGGCCACAAGTGTGTGGCTTCATTATACAATCCTATGTAGGAAGTGAGAATTGTTGATCTATTCTTGACCACACTCACCATCTTTGAGCTCAAACAACTAGTAAAATTAACATCTAGATATAGGGGAGGCAACACATTCCTGATCACTCCCCCATTGTGGTAGACTAAGGTGTAGTAATTTCAATTAGGAGGTGATTAACATGATTAATGCTGGCACAATTCTTGGTGTAGTTGTACACATTATGATTGGCTATGACACTCTCAATATTGAAACCAACCCTTGTTGGATTTTACAACTAGCCCTTGGTCGGAAATAGGAAGGTATGTATGACCAATATGGGATGGAACAAAATCTTTAGCCAAAAATTCATAGTAATTTTTTTTTGAGAAATAAAAATCTGAAAATTATGGAAATCTTATGAAATCTATTTCTGCACATACAAAAATTTCCCATTGTTAAAAATTCCCTTGCAGATACATGTATTTGCTGAAGTGGTCGGAAATGAGTTGCCTCCCCTATAGCTAAAACATAACATCCTTGAATTGCAAGGCAAAAGAAGCTTTTGGCTTCCCATGAATGAAGGCTTTAGAAATCTTGGATGCAAGCTTGCCCATGAATTGGAGGTTGCTAAAACACAAATTATTTTTATTTAACCCTATAAGGGCTTGAAAGCCTTTTGTGGTTGTATAGTATATTATGTATTTGGTGGTGTTTGATCAAGAAAACATTGAACAAATACTTTTCAATATAAAGTAAACTAATGATCATAATAGTACTTAAATAAAAATGTATCATAACTCATCTATTAAGCCACAATTGAAGAGATAGAAAGCTAAATACAAGTCACATAGAAGGACCCCAAGGGCCTTCCAAGGGTTAAAGCGACATGGTAGAAGGCCCCCCAACTTCCTATTCAAAAATTTTATGAATATGATAAGATAAGTGTAAAACTCAAGAAATACTTCAAAAAATAATGACTTGCATGTATGGAATGGACTAGTTTAAGATGGCAAAATTGGATTTGGAGATAGGAGGTCCATAAACAATTTGGGCTCTAAATGTGTCTCCTAACTATCTAGGAATGAGATGTTCCTTTTTTCAATTAGTCACTTCACATAAACTCAAATTCCTTTTACTTCAATGAATCTTGAATTCAAGCTTGCCTATGAATTATTGGTGTCAATACAAGAAACAATTTCTTACACATTGACAATATACATGACCCCCCTCTATGGCCTCCTTTTGTAAGAATGTTACAAGTGTCATACTCAACAAAGCCACATTTGCTTTGTTCTTTGGTAAGCAAATAGAAGAGAGCATTCTACAAAATACTATCCCAATGCTTACTCTAAAGGTAAATATATAATGTTCCAAACAAACCTAAAGCAACCTAGAACAATGAGAATCTGAAGAGACAATTGCTTCCAACAAGAGTTCTCAACAGTCTTCTTATAATAGACAACAATAATTGACTTGCAAGAGGGGTTGTGGGAGCATTGCTTCCTCATCCTTAATCATTGATTAAGGTCATTACACCTAAAACAACTCCACAAACATTGGAGCAAGTGAACATGGTTCCTATTATTAAATTGTCTTTATTGTGGTGAATCTACTTAGAAATTGAAAAAGTATTCTAGATTTCCTTAGCTGTTTTTTTTTTAAAACACTAGGAATTATCAGTGTGATTACAAGTGTACCCAAATAGACCCTGCACTCTCTCAAAAAGTTTACAAAATGCCAATCTCCTCCAACTAGCAAATGGCAGCAACATATCTTATGACTACAACACATTCTTCAAAAGACAGAAGAAAAAGAAGAAAACAGAGAGAAAGTGAACAGACAATTTCGTTAAAGCGCACTGCCATGATGAACATTAGGTGCCAAAACAAAAAACTATCCGCTCCAACCGACAAAATAAAAATTTTAAAAACGAAAAAAGCACACTATGCTACATTGAAAAGAGAAAAACAGGAAGTTTTTCTTTCAGTCACTCTTTGCAATCACTTTCTGATGTGCAAAAAACTGAAGATTCAATCTCCCGCATGTCCCTGGTTTTGATGAATAGGTAAACAGAGAACTTAGGAACTCCAAAACCCATTCAAAGTTATGGTAACAGTGTTGGTCCATTCAACAGATTGAGCAGCTTCAAAAGGCTGAAACCCTTGTTCAGTCACTGTCGCTGTCGTCGAAGTCGTTCATCATAACATCGTTGTCGAAGTATTGGTTCAGCAGCTGGTTGCCTTCAATTCCTCCAAATTCCTCATCGTCCTTCTGAAATGGTTCACGTCAACAATGTCACAACCAGCAAAATGTTATAACATATCATCAATTTTCGTTAAATTGGTGAGGTTCTGGGTGCAAGAAATTTTGTGACAATTCATATGCAGAAAACTCAAGAAACGAGTACTAGAATAAGATTTTCGTTTCAGGTTGCGTGTCCTGAACAATGCCAAAGTCATGGGAATCGAACAATTTAACAAAATTAGCACTAATCGTGCCAGTACTGAAAATGGATCATGGAAAAACTTCAATAGAAAACGGTTTCTACACTACGCAGACACGCAGCCTGAAAGGCTGATATCCTCCCATCAGATTGACAAAGCTCTTAATGTTAGTGTAGTACCAGCAGTGTTGGTTTAAGGGGAGTGAAATCTTAATGTAGTGGACATTAATTTGATATCACATCAATTGGCAACTATAAATTGAGCATTAAAATGAACTTTGAACTTAACATTGATGTAACATTTATCTTAAACTGATCGAAATATGTTCTATTAGATTTACTTTAAGTAATTAAGTAACCTTTCATAACTTTGCGCATTCAATACGAGATGTGTTGAGAGATTTTGGTTACTACCAGCATACCCTGAAAACCTCTTGCTCTAGCTTTGAAAATAAAGTGAAGAAATGACTTACTCTTTTCTTCCACTCTGCAAGCCTAGCATTTTTGGCCATGTACTCTTCCATTGTCCATGGCTGAACATCTCGTTGCTGCACAAATGTGAACAAAGAGTTAGAATCACAAACATTCACAGGAAAAAAAACCAAAAAACCCATCACAAACATCGCAGAAAATCAATAGTTGGGAAAGTAGTCGTGCTCACATTAGATTCAACTGTTGCAAATTGAAGATCGGATTTAGTAACTGGCCGGGGGCCTGATCTGATTTGGACTAGGGCAGCATCTTTGCTGGAAGGACTCAACCCGGGTGATATTTCTAACATGCCAGCTCGTGGCATCACCACTGCATCTCGAACATATTCAAGAAAACGTCATTGACAGGATTGATATTACATCAATTGGAAACTATACAGTGAACATTACGTGACATTAACTTGACATTGATTTAAGATTTATCTTCATACTGCTCTAATTATGTTCTGTTGGATTATAATTAGCTTATCTCTAGTAACTTTGTGCATTAAATGAGCGATGTATTGAGATCAAACTAAACCTATCCTCATCTATAAATATAAACCTAAATTGGGCCTCATAATCTCCTTAGCCGTTTTGAAATAGGTCATCTGGAAACTTTTTTGTCCAATTTCATATCGTTGTATTCAACAACTGATGTTCATCACTGATTCAAGTTATACAAAACTTAAATTGGTCATTTTAGTCTTTAACATCCAAGTCCATTTTTGAATTCTTGTCCATTTTTGCTTGCATCTTTATATAAATATATTCCTTAATCTCGATTCCAGCAAACAAGTCGTAATATCTTTTGAAGATTCAAGCATTACTTGGGATGAAGGAGAAGTTCTTTGGACTGTTCCTCGTCCAGAACAAGGTCTTTGGGTGCTAAGGGGTTAAAAAATCACAAACTCTTGGTCATTCAGGGGTTAAAATAAATAAACATTTTAGTGTTTTTAGTGTATTATCAGTTGCGTTCTCAAAGACAGCATAGTATGAACTGGATATCACAAGATAGAAGCATAAAAATTACTCACATTTTGCCTCTCGAACGTCTCCATGAACTCCTTCTCTTGGCGATGGTGAGTTGGAATGGCTCTGCACAAAACCAGGATTCAAAGCTCATGAGTGTCAATTGTACAACAAGAACCAATCTTTGAAGGCTTTCCTAGCATCCAAAGAAGTATGTGAGCATGGTTCCATCACTAAACTATCTAAATTTTTGTTAAGTCTTAGTTAAGAGTAAGAGGCAATTCCAAATTCTCTTACAATGCATTTTTTGGACACCATATGAAAAAAAACTACAAATTCTTGAAACTCTATAAATGAGCTTACCGAAAATCTACCCTCAACCCTCATAAAATAAAGATGGCACATTTTAGGCAAGAATTTGTAGGAACAGTTTAGAAACGGGTTGCAATTAGGTGCGATAACCTTAAAACATAGCATTATGAGTTGCAACGTTACAACCCTCCCTCTCAACTTGACACAACTTCATTCAAGAGTCACCTTCAAATTATGAATTTCATTTCTCGCTACCCACAAGTTTTCAAAATACAAGGTCACTCACCCCTCCATGAATATGTAACAGCTTGTGTACTGCTCCCCCAGAAATTTGCACAGATGCACCACCACACAACAGATTCAGCAGATTCCAAGTGCCGAAATGAAGCCAAATGGAAATTGCAAGATCGAATCAAAGGTACTAAATATAATTTAGAAATACAAATAAGTCAAGGGTCTATTGATGCTTTCGAAGGTTGTTTTCTTACTTCCTTTGCGCACACCATGATGTCTCAGTGACGACTCAGGAACAGGATTAGCAAGTTCCAGGAGCTGCAAGCATCAATATGAGTGGCGAGGGATGTCAATTTCATAACGAGGTTGTACTTTCACATTACCAAACATAAACCTCAATGGTTGGATTATGCTCGTGCATGCTCAATCAAGGGTCTAGAAAAAAAACAAGGTCATCGTAATGCTAAAGAACGTAACCATGCTCTGACTTCATATCCAATACTTGGTTGCCATCTCTACAAAAATGGGGCTTCATTTGAGACTATAAACTAGATAACCTTCAATAGCTGCAAGTCTAGAGAACATTATAGGACACAATACTCAAGTCATATTCTAGAACGATCAAGACTACAGCTTTGGTACATCAAAGGAATCACATTCACTACAGCGTTACACGTGAATATTGTTAAATTGACAGAATTCAACGACTTCGGAACTTTTCAGGACCTAAAATGCGAATCTATACCAGTCCTAGTTTCTAGAACTTTGTCACAATGTTTGGCTACCAGAGTTGAGGAAGAATTAAAACGAAAATGATGACGTTATAATTAACAACCTCTCTCCTTGAACCAAAGAAAACTCGGCAGCTGCATAGACTCATCAACTTCGTACTAATATAAAGTCTCCGTTCACCAAACAGCAAAGAAGAGGTTCCATTCACCGTAGAGGTCAACTTCGAGTCTTTTCCTACAACAATCTAGAAACTTGTGCCATCTAAAATTTTGCGCATTTATTTGTGTTCAGCTAAAAATCAATTGCAAAATTTTTAATTTTAATAGATTAAGTGTATTCACACTTAGCACAAATCAAAGTTCACCTGTACGATCAATGGAGATTCTAATGAACTGTATGGTGAATGGAGCCTCTACACGTAAAAAAAAATGAAGACACTGATCACATAAAAAGACTCGATGCAAGAAAAAAACAATACCTCTCTCTGTTGAATTACAGCCTCTCTTTTCGCAGCCTCCGCCATCCGCTTCGCCTCCACCTTCGCCTCTTTCTGCGCCTTCCTCTCCATCTTCGCGTGCTCATGCGCATGCAGCAACGGCTCGTCCCACGGCTTCGCCACTTTACTCTCCCCAACCACCGGCTTGCTCTTCTTATGATTCATAAACTTATTAATAGCTTTGTTCAAAGAATTCGACGCAGGACCAGCTTTCTCCTCATCCTTGTCACACACTTTCTCCTCAGTGGTACTCTCAGTGTCCGAACCTTCACTCCTGGACTGAGTACTATGAGCGCTATGAGTACTGGGCATGGAGTCCGTCCGCGCTCGCAAGCTCCCACTAATGTCACAATCCCCTGAAGAAACTGCGTCCACAACTGCATCCCCTTCTTCCACACCATTTGACAACAAGTCTCGAATTGGAGGTCGATGTTCAGGGGATACACCACCATTGCTGGTTAACTTTACGGAGTCTGCGAATGGTTTCACGAGCTCTCGTATGACTTCTTGTTCAGCAGTGGAAGTGGTGGGTTGTGGCAGTGGTTGTGGTGCCTTTGGGGAATCGGAGAAATCGATGAGGTCGACTTCGACCCAGTTACTGGGAATGGAAGTCTCCGAGTTGAGACTTCGGGCAGTCTCCAAATCGAGACTTCGGGAAGTCTCGGAATTGAGACTTCGGGTGCGGACGACGGTGAGGGACGGAATGTGGGAGACTGTGTGCATGGCTTCGTTGGCGCTCACCACACGTTGGATTCGGCCGAGCTTCCCCACGCGGCCTTCGTGAATTTTAGGGGGTCTGTCGGAGGATCGCTCTCTGTGCTCCAAGACTGTGGCGGAACCGGTGACTTCATTTTGATATGGGCCTGCTCCGTCTTCGTCTTCTTCCACGGCGTCCAGAGACCGGAATTCCATGCGGAACATTGTGATTCACTGGTTCCCTCGTTCACTGGATTCCTTATACACTGCTGCAACGCTCCTCAGTTCCTACAATATGAGGTTCAACAGAGAGAGATTCAAAAGATATTCAGTAGATCTCCCCAATTGCATCCCTCAAGGTCACCGTCTTCCTCCCATGCGGAACATTGTGTGATTCGAGTCTATGGTAGTTGTAAACTGGCGACCTTGTTCACTGGAGACCATTAAAGATGTATTAGTATTTCTCATCTCACAAATCACAACTCCCGACTGAGTTTTGAAGAAGAAAAATAATGGCTGTGGAGTTAAGATTCTATGGCTGTTCTAGGTATGTACAATACATAAATTCTGAGCTGATGGACTGGTCAAGGTAACAAGTGAAAATAGCTTTGCCAGGCTTTGCATGATGTTTACCTAGATACTGCCCTTGTTCACTGGATCGCTTGTGCGCTGGATCCCTTGTTCACCGTTGGAACGCTCCTCAGTTCCTACAATATGAGGTTCGTTCAAAAAGAGATTCAGTAGGTCTACCCAATTGTGTCCCTTGAGGTCACTATTTCAGCAAGCAAATCTCCTCTTCCAGCGTCCTTTGCAGTCAGAAATAGTCATTGGCATCCTGTTACGATAATTTACATCAGTAATTACAGCAGGTTCGTACAAGGGGATGTCAGCGATAACACGGAAAATGAGGTGATTTTAGAATTGTTTCCTTAAACTCTACTAGGAAGCTGGTAATTTGAGGAACGAAGAATCGCGTAGTACTTAACTTTGAGATAAATCGTGAAGGAGGGATTGTAAGGTTTGAGACCTCTAAAATGGATTTCTGATAAAGCATATATTGGGTAAGATTTAATAAAGAGAGTTACCGACAACTGTGTTGAAAGTGAGGTCAAAGAGGCTATCGACTGCCAATTGAATTCACGAAGTGTTTCAGCTAAAGAATATGTCCCGAACTTTCTAAGCCGCAAGAAGAGGCGATTCTCAAAACGCCATTCTCAAGCTCTACATACGAGCTCTACATACTTCTGGGACAAGAATGTTGAAAATCAATGCGGGCATAATGTTGAAAATTGTGCGGGCCCAGAATGGCAAGAAATAGTGAAATCTTGCATTAGAATTCTAGAGCTCCACTGCGACGCTGTGAAACAAACCGAATTTCAACCCCTAAAAAACCTGTCGAAGCGTCACTCTGTCTTACAAAGCACCGACTCAATCAAGTAAACCTATCGAGATGAAGTTACCAGCACAGACTGGAGTCACGAATGCAGAGGCGCTCGTATATTAAGACAGAAAGAATTGCGATCTGATACCAGGATTTCCGAAACACGAACCAGGGAACGACTACCCCAAATGAGATTCTCCGAGATTCATTCACCGAGAATCAATGAGAAAAGTTGGGCGGAATCGCTCAACTAGGTGGAAGCGAGACAGGCCATATATGACGACTGGTGTGGGAACCTTCACGTGGCGGCAGACACTACCTTCCCCATATCAAGGGGAGAAAGAGAACGCCCTTCACCAGAAGTTCACAATTTCATCCTGGACACTAAGCTGTATCCATACCTGCAAAATTCTGAACCCCAGACGAAACCCCTCGTCGAAACCTCATTTCGCGTTGCCCAAATCCCCACCATGATCGGCTCACAAACCACAAACCCTCAAACACACACAACTCTCGATTCCTCGCGAAACTGAAACTACCAGGTACCTAAAACGAATTCCTCTGTTTTTTTGCCTACTAGTAAGCCAAATCAGCATGTGAAACACTCTCCTATCTAATACTTGAATATATTATCCAAGTGCCTATTTAGGGAGTCTCCTAGTCATGCATCACTCGCTGCTTCAAGGTGCCACGAGCTTAGGTCATCACCTGTGACGAGCTCCAATCTCCTCCGCCGTTCAATACTAAAGGCCCCGCCCACCGCCATGTCCACGTTGAAACCCTCTTGCACAAATGTCCATAGCCACTGCTAACGACGTTCGAGCACACAACTGAACAACACGCACAATCCAAACTCCCCCAACCCCCAACTCACAAACCCACCATTCCAAAATCAAGCCTTTGGAAGTACTACTAGAAGCGCAATCCGCGAGCGTCGCTTCCACTGAAGTGTACCCAACTCTAAATTCAAAACGAAAATCACCTCCACCGCGTAACGACAGACCTTGCTTCGGCTTCGGCTTCGGCTTCAGCGACTCCAAACAATTGCAAGCACGAATGGCGGCTGTGACTGCACAAACCTCAATCTAAGCTGACCCCACACACTTGTGTCGAAACACCCCCACGAAATCCGCCAGACCATCATTCAACAAGGACGACTGAATCGCCATTTTCTCCGCCTCCTCGGTCGGTACGATGCTCCCCGTTTCTTCCTCGCCTTCCGATCCGAGTGTTCCGCCACTCCGTCCGTCGTTGCCTGGCCACCACCGTGACTCCGATCGTAATGTGCGTCCCCTCTGGGAAGGCCTCGCCAATTCCGAATTCACGTCCACGCACACTCACCGCGTGCTGCAGCAGTGCACTCCGTCAACTTCGGCACTCACCTCACTTGAGTACTCCACACTGAACTCGCGGCAACCTGCACACGAAAATCGGCTTTGACTTCACAACGACGACGCGGTCGAGTAGGCGGCTCCGTCGGTTGATGTATAAAGTCTCATCCAAGGGGAATAAATAAATAAATGAATTGGAAATTGGAAATTTGTTCTTGTCCTAGTTAAAAATAATGTAACTTTGGTAAATTAGTGACACACACACTAGCCTAATAGGATAAATTGTGTGTTCGGACAAAGTGTGTATTTTTTGAATTTTTTATCTCATACTTATTTAAGAATAAAAATCAAGTATGTGTTTTTTGAATTTTTTTCCTTGATTCTCAAGTCCATTCTTCATCAGAAAAAATTAGAAATTCAAAATAAGTAGTGCAAAAATTATGATAAGAAGATTCAAAGCCAAAAAATTTTAGTCAAGCAAGTTGCAAAAAAGGCCTTGGAACTTTAGGGTCAATGTTTGTATGACTAGGTCCAGAAAATGATTCATTTTGGTTGGTAGAGCAATACATCCCCTTGGAAGCAAGCAAGTCATAATAATCATTTGTCACTTTCATCATCACATTGATTGTAATTAGTAAACTTCATCCAAAGTTTGGCAAATAATATGTCTTTGTAAGATGTTTCTAGCTAATTCTTCTAAATTTTTTTCCAATTTCTATAATTAATGTCAAGGGAGCCAACACCCAAAATAAGTGAGAAACTAGCAAAAATTTGCCCAAAATCATAACACTAGGTCCAAATATGGTGATGGAATTGTTAAAGTAACTAAAATTAAAAGAATCCTTCTATTGTATTCTATCATGGTATAAAAGGAGTGATTCCATGTAATAATCAAGTGAAAGGGTTGGCTTGAGACTATCTAGATGGATCTAGGGGTTTTTGTTTCATTCAAATAGTGTGACTTTGATAAATGAGTGTTACATTCACTATTGGAAGAAATCAACTTAACTTATTTAGGAAATCCTTGATTCCAAATATGAATTAGAATTTTCCAAATATTATTATCTATGATAAATAACAATTAAGTTTTCCAATTCTCTTTGGAGGTGAAATAAAAGGAGGATGAAGTTGTAGTTGTCATAGGTGTTGTTGAATAAGTTATCAAATGAATTAAATTATTCACAAATCATATAAGGAATCTATTTAACTTTAAAAGCTACCATGACTTGCCAAACTTGGCCAACACAACAAGAGAAGTAACCAGTCATCCAATAGAGCCCATCTTTGGCCCTATTAAAGCAAAATCATGGAGCTAGTATGGCCAGATTATTCCCAAACATACCATCCTCCAAGGTCCAATGCTTACTTCAACACACTCCAATTCCATCATATCCAGGTTTGATTGGATATCATTTTGGTTTGTTGTGCCCAATTCAACAAACTCACTATTTTTTGCTAAATACCCTAACTTTGTGGCACCCATGAAGGACAAAGGCAAGAGCAAGGAAATGTATTCATTGTTTCCAAGCAACTTTACAACTTGTAGTATACGCTTGACAAGCCACAATGTTAGAGCCTTGGACTTGTCTCCTATAAAGTCTAGCCAAGCTTATTTGGAGTGTGCACTTTGTTGAGCAACCATGGTGGTGCTCTAAAGGAGTCAAAATATTTAGAACCAAATTTGCTTCTAGTTGACAAGGTAGCTAATTCTACAACTTATACAATAGATGATTAATTGTGTGCATTTGAGCCACATATATATTTTTGAGTCTTAGTGTTTTGGTTAAAGTATTTAATTACAATAAGTAGATATTATTTTACAAAATTATACATGCAACATTCTAACATTGAACTTTCTTTCCAAGTGTGAATTCTGAATCTCTATTGAGATTCTTTTAGGGAAAAAATGATGTGCTTTTACTAGATGTTTCCTACATATCTCCACAATCAAATTTTGAAAATCCATCACTAGTAGTTTTCAATAAATTATTAAGTAAAACCACGAAAACTACCTTACAAAAGTTCTTCTAAAGTAGAGTTTTATTTTATTGATGTTGAAATTTGATATTCTTGATTGAGATTGCATAAGGATGTGATGATAATTATGCATGCCAAAAATACTAATTATATTCTATAATGTGCAAAAAAAATTGAATGGCAAAAATAGGTAGTATGTATCTTCATTGAGGGCATTGTATAGTAGGGATTATGGAAAACTCATGACAACCTCTTCAATTTCTCAGACAAATATTTGACTAAATATCAAACCTTATTAATCCTTGTTACTTAACACTACATCTTGAAAACATTGACTAACTTTTGAGTGTATTTTTCAAACACTACCTTGTATAAAGAGTAACACACAATCATGGTTGTCACAAAGTTTGACTTGATTTTGAGTGATCAAATTCTACCCAACTCTCTCTTGATGGTAATAAAAACAAGCAGTGCTCTTATGTGAGCCTAAGATCATGAGCCTATGAGCTTAGAAGACTATTCACATATGTTATAAAGTATGTTCAATGATTGTAGGGTATCTACTTACACGTATGCTCAAGGCTTATGAATATGTATGCATTTCCATGTGCCCATGCTTGCATCATTGACGAAAAAACTCCCATAAGAAACACTTTAGATTAGATTGTCTGATGCAAAGCAATAATTGAAACCTCATCATAGGTAGGCATGCTCATTATCAATAGACCATCCACCCAATTGAGTTCCTATCTAAGTTAAACTAGCCCATTTCCACTAGCTTCCTTTAACCACCATCCTATTTTGGAACCCATTTCCACCATAAAACTCACCCAAATCCATTTGCTTTTCTCACAATTTCAATGCATTAATTCTAACTTGGGTAATGTGTTAGTCCTTGATTGGTGGATACTTAAGTGATAATAGAGACATGGAATGGCAGTTATAGGTGACATGGAATGGCAGTTATTTTAGAATAGGACGTTTATGACTCTAGTCTTGTGAAGGTTCTGAAAGTTCAAGGTAGACCACTTTAAAAATTCAGAAATTCATAGAAATTAAAATTTTAATCGGAAAATTAGAATTCCACTTGGGTTTGATTTGTTAAACATGCACACACCTCTGAAAAATATGTGCCTCTCCTAGAGTTGGTCCTAATATACTCAGATTGCGAATCAGGGTGTTAAATAGGCTGGTCTACCTCAACTTAAGTTACATCTGTCCAACATTTCGATGTTTGCACTGAGTCCATGAGCGAGCGACTGGAGGGCTTACCTGAGCAGGCGCGGTCTGTCAGTCGGGAACTGCGAGACTTCCGGTGACTCTGGGGAAGGATTCAAGGATTGCAATTTCACTTCGCTTGGGAAGAACTCAAGCTTAACTTAATTTAAGTTACGATCATCCTGAAGATTGATTCGCAGTGCATCTCCCGAGGAGGGAGGGAGGGAGGGGAGTGTGTCGTAACTTAAGCTTACCTGAGTACGGTAGCAGCCTGGGGAGCTTCAGCTTGGAGCAAATGCCTGCCAAGTGATTTGATTTCCTAACTTAAGTTAAGCTTACCTGCAGTGGATTGAGTGATCTGCAGTGCACGAACTTCAAAGAAGTCTACTAACTTAGCACAAACTTGTTGCAATGCAACATTGAACGGAGGAGAATATGGACTGGATCAGGGTTGTTGTTTTTTGCATTTTTTATGAAGTGACAAAGTGGCGGTATAAAGCATTATGCTTTGCTCCAAATTTCAACATTCATCCACAAATTGGATAGAAAATATCATATTAGCACATATCACATGTATGTGATTCTCTTTTCATCCACAATTGGGTGATCTCATCGAAGATTTTGTTCTCTCTATCAAAGTTTTTTGGCATAAAACTTCACAAATTTTTGCCTTTATTATAGCCCAATTATTTTTTTTGGTGCAATTTGGCCCCAAAAAGCCAAGAAAAAAAGGTTTTGGATTGGATAGCCGGTTGAAATCATATAGAAAAGCATTGGGGATGACATGATGAAACATTGGAGATGAAAATGTGACCATATTTGTGACAATGGTTTGTGACATGAATTGTGACAAACCATTGTCACAAACTCAATTAGACTGAAGTTTTGGTGCTCCAAGGAGTTTTGTCATGTGTTTTTCTTAAACTCCATCTCCTAGGCCCGCAATGCATACACTTATCAAAGGTCCCCAATAAGGTAGGAAAGCAAAAAATAGGTGGTCTTTTTTTTCACATTCATTATCTGCATTCAGCTTGTTACACAATTATAAGCGAAACCATTGCCTTACCCTTTACAAGTTACTTTACAAGCCATCAAAGAATTTTTTGGTAGATATTTCCATTTATACACATGGAAGGTTTATGATTCCCAATTACAACAATAATTGATTCAAAAGTAGTGCATTCTTGATAGTAAGAGTAAAAATTTATATAGTGTCAAATGTCAAGAAATTAGTGTGGGGCAATTTCACTTCACTGTTTAGTATAGGAGATAGGAAAAGCATGGGAAAGCTAATCCCTTATAACATCCAAATCTTTTTTTGAATTTTTTTGCATATTCTTGCTTATATCTATATCTATAGAATTTATTTTTTTATATCAATTTCATCAAATTCAACATATAGAAGTTTTTTAAAAAAGGTCAAGCATTGGTTGGGATGAATGAGAAGTTATGTAATGAAAAAAGCCCAAGGAACCTCTTTGTTTATCATTCAAAATTTGGATGTCAAAGTTTGAAGGGATTGCCTTTGTGGTTTGACCTTATTTAGAAGCAAATGGCAAATTCCATTGCAAGCCAAAAAAGGAAAACAAATCCCTCCTCTTTGGTGGGTCAAGCATGCTAGGGGGAAGACATAGATACCATAGTTTGATTTTGAATGTTTTGAAGAGCTTACTAGAGGAGGCACATAAACCAAATAGAGAAGCAAATTTTTGTGTAGAGTAGTTACTCGATGCTTTGTGTCCTATTGATGATTGAAAAAAATATTCAAAATGAGAATGGCACTCTACTCGTGACCACAAGAAACATAAAAAATATTGTGTGTCTTTGTTGAGACATTGGCTTTGTAGTAGAACAAGTCAGGGGTAGGAGTTTTTTCTTGAAAGACATATACATTGTCAAAATGAAGTCCTTGGGCTTCAAACAACTTTTTATTTTTCCCCCCCTCCACACTAAGAAAGTCTAATAGGAAGGCCGAACATGGATCTCGAATTCTTCATACAAAATAATTACCTTTTGATGAAAAATTGGACTTAATATTTGGACAAAAAGATTTCACCAAGGTTATATGATGATTTCAAAGGATTTCATTATAGGTGAAATAATGTATAAAAAATAGGGCCACCAACAAGTAGAAACTTCTAAGGTTTTGGTGCTGTGATCTTTGGATGTGGAAGACATTCATGAAAAAAATAAGGGTTGTTTTATACCTAGACACCATGCCAATTTGTTGTGTCAAAGGTCCCAAATTCTCACTTGTAATTAAACAAAAGGGCAAAATCGGTCTCAACCACTTTACACCTAGAGGTTGGGCCAATTTAATATGATTAATGAATTTTTTATTAAAAAAAAGACATGATTTGACATGAATCAAGCTTAATGAATTGGGTGCACCAAAAATAGGAGGCCAATGTCAGATTTTAATTAAAAAATTATTATTTTTATAAAATATATATTTTTCAACAAATTGGATTCATTGGATCAATTTGTGCAATTGGCCTCAAGGGGAATTAGCATGGTCTCTAAGTATAAAGGGTTCATGAAAAGAGAGGATAGGGGCTCAAATTTTCTAGGTTTTATTGAATCAGCTCAATTTCTTTGCCTCAAGGCCTTTACATTAGGGAGAATTACCCATCACTCTAATCTTATTCCATGAAATAGTTGAAGAGAGCCTGAAGCCTACAAGGGGCTGAAATTTTGTGTAATCAACCTCAAGGGGAATCAACCCACCCACTAGGTCTAACTTAA
This sequence comes from Straminergon stramineum, assembly GCA_963920665.1. NCBI lineage: Eukaryota > Viridiplantae > Streptophyta > Bryopsida > Hypnales > Calliergonaceae > Straminergon > Straminergon stramineum. The sequence continues at coordinate 21,803,216 of OY987268.1, read as the reverse complement.
AGCAACCTTGAAAAGAAAGAGAGAAGGGCTGAAATTTATTTTAAGGTTTTATTGAAACCCCAAGCTTCTTAGCCTCAAGACCTTTAACCCCTATAGGACCAAGGCCTTTTTTTTGCAAAAAAAACACTCAAAATTGCCATTTTTAGAGCAAAGAATAAAATAATTTTAAAATTATATTTTTTTTCACATCTAACCATAGGATCTTACACCTAACTAGTATGAAAATGTGTGGAAAAAATTTCAGAAATTTTGAACACATAGATTGCAAGATATTTGCATTTAAAGTGAAGAAAACAAGTTTTCCCACATATTGCAGGACTAGATTATTTGACTTTGAACCTTCTTAACTTTAATTTTTTGCACTGCAGAGTTTGAGCTTTAAATCTTTGTGGTGGAGAGTTGAGTTGACAAACTAGGAAGAAAAAGAAAATACCAAAAAAATTAATTTTGATTCTTTAAAAAATTGTTAAGTAGAAGTAGGTACAAGATAGAAGGAAAATCTAAATTATTAATATCTCTAAGATGGAATTTAAATGCACTAATCCCAATGGTGAGATTGTTTTAGAAAGCAAATGAAACCACACGGACCTTTTTTTTTGAAAAATTGTAAAAATTGCATTTAGAAATGAATCCTATAAGTTATTTTTTCAGGAAGATGCTCTAATTGCCCGAAAAACAAGATTGTCTATAACTTTCTCATAACAAATCCAAATGGAATGAATCAAATCTTTCCATGTAGACAAAAATATAATCTATATGGGAAAAAATATAAATAAAAGAGATTCAAATTTTTGAAACTTTTTTTTGCTGCCCCCTCTCCCCTGTTTTGAGCTTATTTGGGCATAACTTTTGTTCTTGAGCACCAAATGAAAAAAAAATTACATTCCCATGAAGCTAATGAATTTTTCTATCTTCATAAAAATTTTAAGAAAATCGAGACAAAAATCAAGACCATGGGTACCTGCCCGAAATCTCATTTGTCCCCCGAAGGGACAATGGTCTTTTAGGGGTTAAATATGAGAGAATTTGCTCTTGTTGTAATCTTATTCTACTAAGTAGTTGAGAATGACCATAAGCCTAAAAAGGGCTGAAATTTTGTGCAATCGACCTCAAGAGAAATTGGCTTGGCCTCTACTACCTCCAGGTGTAAAACCACCCTAATGCAATGAAATCTCGTTTCATTTATGTCAAAAAAACCCAAAAACCCCCCCCCAAACCCCAAAACACCACCCTAACTTAATTTTGTAGCAATCTTTTATACTGTAAGTTACTGTACAGCCGTTTGTCATTTTCCGTCTATTAAGCTTTCCAAATTCCAACCACCTAACTTACAAGAATTGCCTGCCGGTTTCGTCCGACAGCTGCCCAGTCGTCTACTAGACGTCTACTCGACTCTGTCAACTGACGGATCCGGGAATGATCCCCAATTGATCCCCTATTCAGGATCCCCACGCGGGATTTCAGTTGTCCTATCCTCGTTGCCTACGTGTCTCTTTGGATTGGAATGCAATTAGTGTGGGCGTGTATTCAATAGCAAACCCACACTAATTCTACTTTGGGGGAGTTTCTTTTCCCCCTTGGAGTTGACGGACCACCGTGTTGTCTCGGTCCCTGGTGGTAGGCTGCGGAAAGTTATCTTAACCCTTAAAGGATGGATTGGTGACCATGGAAATCATGCCTTTTGGAACGATGTGACATTATCTACTTCAAAAAAACTTAGAAAATACACATTGGAGGTCAAAGTACTATAGAAGATCTTTCCTTTTCACACAAAATTCCAAGGATGAATAGTTGCAATTTTGTCTCAAGATAGAAAGATTCCTTGTCATCCATCAGGCACTAAATGTCTGTGGCGACGTTTATGGGTTAACAACAATAGGTCCGCTTCATACATGGACTTCCACTCCAACTCTCTCTCCAATTTCATTGGTCAAAGGCTAGGTTTTGTCTAATGGGGCTTTCATACTTGATGGAACAAATGGTTGCTTGAAAAATTGTCATGTCATCACCTACTCCGACCTTACAAAACTCAAGATGAAGCCATAGTTGTAAGGTAGTGAATAAGTTTGAGATCAAGTTGGAAGGTGATCCCAAATTTTTGTTTGGTGACTGAACAAAATGGGTTTGTTTAAGAAGAAAGGAGTTGTGAAGGAACTTCTATGGAACAGTAATGCAATTGCAAAGGAGCTTTCACATATAATTCCAATAAGATGTCCGGTTCTTAATGTGAAGCCATACATTGGATGGACAAAACCAATGATGACATGCGGCAATTTTCCTCGACACCAAGCTACATCAAGGAACTAACCCCCCATTGCATCAGGACTATTGCAATGGTTGAACAATCCAGTATTAAAATTGGACTGTTGCAATACTGCAAACAATACATTTCAATATTGCAACAATACATTTCACTACATTTTCAGTAGGAAAACTGAAAATTTATTGTTGCAATACTATTTGTATACTTACGACAGTCCAATTTCAATATTGGACTGTTATAACCATTGCAACAGTACTAATGCGATTGGGGGGCTTTTTTCCAATGTAGACAATCAAGTAGACAAAGGGTTTCATCCATGAGGAGTGGACGCCCATGTATGGAACAAGGTGCACTGAAGTAAGTTAGGCTCTTCTACTACGGGTCACACTATACAATGAGGATGATTAACCTAGTAAAGATATCAAGGTGTAAATGGGTTAGACTAACAAAATGACTTGAGAAGAAATTGTAGATATGAAGAATGCACCTACCGTAACTTCCTAGGAGCTTGGGCAACTTTTTGTCAAATAATTAATTAAAGTACACAAAAGAGTTAAGTACCCCAAAAAATAATATATTAAAATGAGATAGTTTTTAAATATAATTAAACTAAGTGAGGCATTCATCCAAGTTATTTTTACAATTTTAGGATGGTTTCTCCTACTTCATCTAGGACAACCACACTCAATTTACCTACCCTCTTGTCTTGATCTCCAAACCCTAAATTCTCTACATTGTGTATTAAGGTTTCATTAACCCCTAAAGAACCAAACAAAATTTTTTGGCAACATAGAAATTTTGGGCAACTCACCAAGAACTGAATTTTCAATTTTTTTCTTTGAAATTTTCAAACATGTGGTCAAGGAGTAGCTTTACGGTGCAACAATTTTCGTAACTTTTGACTATATAGTTAAAAAGTTATTGCATGATATGTGGTTTTTATTCAACCCAAGCAACTCAAAAGAATAACTTTTTCAAGAAATAAAAATTTCAAATTGGTTTTCTAGATCTCTCTATATATGTAGAAAGTTTTGAATCATTCCATTTTGATTAATGAGATGGAAGTTATGAAGAGTTTTTATTTGCCGGCAATTATAGAATCTCTACTCTAAAATAAACTTTGAAGTCCTTTATTTAACTGGATTTTCAATATTTTGTGTAAAAAATAAATCATGGGATGTATATTGTTTACTACAACATTACAACCATTGGGACAAGCATTTTTCAATTCCATAACTAAATTCTTAATAATTGAGTATTTAAAATCATTCTCTACTAACTATTTTTTTCAAGCATGAATATGAAGTTTAAACAAAAATTACATATATTTCCAACTTGTTTCTTCAAGATGTAAATGGAGGGTTGTAAGTTGTGGGATCCATCTAAACATTTTGGGGTAAAATGTTTGAAAGATGAAATCTAACCTTTTTTGAAGAATTAAAATACTTCTTGTTGAAACCCAAGCATCATGATCTTGCAATCGGTGAGTTTTATATTTTGAAATTTTAAAATAGAAAGTTAACTAAAAGATCCTATATTTGGATTAGTCAAAAAATAAATATAAATGAAAATTTTAGCCTTGCTTTGAAGACTAGCATTTTGAAGCAGTTTTGGGCCTCTAAATATGAAAGAACTTTAGAAGTTCAATGTCAAGGTTGTTGGGTGTGAGAGATATGTTTTGCTTTAGAACAAGCAAAATGGTGAAGCAAAAACTTTGCAATGTATATTTATAGTTTTTGAGAAGCATCGATTTTTTAATTAGTGTTTGCCAACATAATTTCAAATGCTAGGACATGGTTATTAATACTTGTGCCAACTTTAGAATACAAGTCATATGCTAATTACTTCGATTACAACACATGCAAGTTGAATATCAATGAATTAGGTAATCCTTTAATATATATTTGAGAGGGGGGGGGGAATATGTTAGTAATTACTCAATATTTTAGGCAACATTCTAATTATTTATTTTTTGACCATGTTGCTAGGAGGTTACAATATTCTTTATTCATAAATTTGATAGTTTTTTACAAATTGCCTTGTTGAAAGTTTCTTCTATCTTGAGAGTTAACTCGGAAATGCCTTCATAGACAAAAATTGGTTAATGAATGGTTTACATAGGAACTATGGAAATGAAGAATGTACCTATTCATCCTTGAATTATATGATTTCTTTTTGGTGGCTACCTTATTAATAAGCCTTCTTCCTTCTTAGATTAAATTCAATATGGATTCTTTCAACTTGAATTTGAATCTCATACTTGGTTATATTTGATCTTCCTCATCCAATCACAACATGGATTAGAATAAGATTTAGTGCTTGAATAGGGCTTTGAAATTGAATGCATATTTCATTATGTAAAGTTGTAACTAATCTAATGGGACATATTTCACTTTGTTTCTCAAAAAACTTTCAAAGTTGAATGAATTCGTCATCAACTTCAAACCTCTTTATGTTTCATTGTATACCTCCAATGATTGAAATGATTAAAAAAATTGAGTTTGGAGGGGTGTAATTAGTCTAGAATTGTAGGATGTAATCCATTAATTATTTGTGTCACTAACTTGTTGGTAGTTAAAGGAAAAATACTACTTGAATCATTGAGTTGAACTTAAAGGATCTTTCTACCATTTAAGAAACTTCAATAGTTATTATGTGAAGAATCTATATTAATCCTTTAAATTCAAGATACTTGATTGAGAAATGCAATTTGGGGTACTTATTTCCAAACATTGTTATGTATAGAACAATGAAGTATATATAGATTCCAATTGTAGAAAGTGGAAGTAAACATGTTGATTTTATTATATGTTAAATTTGATGCTCATCCCACGGTGCACTTTGTAACAAATTCTATGTGTTGTAAGGCATATGGTTAGGATAATTGTGCCTTATTGAGAGACCTTTCCATAATCCTAGCCATGTAAATATGAAAGTGATTTTTTTCTAGTGAAACAAATCTAGATGTAAAACTAGACATTTGAACCTTTCTAACACTGAAAGCAAACATTATACAAATGTTTTTTAAATTTATGTCAAAATTCAAAGTAAAACATTCAAATTACATTGGCAAACAATGTTAAGACATGAGCTTTAGTATAATATCACTTAATTAGCATACAATTGTAGTGTATTAGTGTACTATCAACTTATAACTAGTATATATCATGGTTTTTGTAGGCCTTACGAAGCTTAATAATTTTAGTGTAATAGACCATTATGGCAAAGTATTGAAAAAAATTTCAATTCACTTGTTGATATGGACTGCAAGATATTGACATTTGAAGTAAGTGTAAAATATTTTTTCCAAACTCCCTCGACATGGTCAACAAACTTTGAGCCTTGTAGGGGGTAGATTTTTGCTCTATTCCATTAGATATTACATGTTGTTAGGTACTCATATGAAAATTCAATAAGGAAATAATGGTTTTGTTTATTTTTTTAAATCACCTTGCAATACAAAGTACACTACCCATTCAAAGTTAGATTGCAAGATTGTAGTACTTAGAGTTAGAAGGAAATATTTTTTTCTAACATTTCCTAATAGAATTTGTACAATTTGACTCCTAACATGAGATTTTTACTATACATTCTTTTGACAATTATATACTATCATCACTGTAGCTACATGCATGCCAAATTGAAGATGTAGATGAAGAATTTAGCCCAAATTGCCCAAATTGTCCAAACTTTATTGGTCAACATAAATTTTTTATTGAGAACATGAGATAATTTTAAAAAAATTCCTACAAAGAGGGTACATGTCCATGCTTGCATTGCAATTCCAAAAACAGTTGTCTATTTTTTACTTCATCATTACTACTTCAACTCCAATTGTCCCTTGAACTCACACTTTGGTCATTTGGGGTTAAGTAATGAAGATGGTATGGTTTTCAATGTAAGTGTGTTACTTGAGTCACAAAATAAGAAGAGAAAAGTTGGACCATTGGCATGAATTGAGAGTCCATTCATGATTCTTTTCACTTGAGGGGGCTAAAAATTGGTAACCTAGCCCACTCTATAATTAGGCATAATGTAATCCTTCTTTCATCAAAATACTACTTGAATTAAGTCAATTAGTGTGCACTACAAAAATAACTCTAACCTAATATAGCAATGTTGGTATTAGATGAGTTTGTGAGGTACATTAATATGGAACTTCACGATATTATAGATAAATCAATATATTTGTAATTGACACTATTTTCATGCTATCTCAAATATTATCATTGTCTTCTAAATTACACCCCAATTTCATTCAAATATATGCTTTCATCCTAGTTTCATTTAAATAGTGTTGGAGAATTTAAATGACACTATTTAAGTTCTCATATTAGTTGAGTAACTTAATTAACTCCTTTGTTGAATTTTGAAATTGCTTTCTTCTACACGTCAACTTTCCTACCAACACTTACATTTTTTAAAATCTAATTTCCTATTCAATTAAATTTTGGTATATTTTTCACATTTTGTATGCTAACATTGATTGTAGTATCTTTATTACACTTTCAAAATATATGACCTTTAATATGGCTATTTCTCAAGCATGTAGATCAAGGGATAAATGGATAATAGTATACGGTATCTAAACTTGGGTATCTTATCTCTCCTCCATTAATAGAAAATTCTTGAAGTGTTTTGAATATAACATCAACCCTTTCAATATTGAATGTCTTCAACTTTATGAGTGGCATAAAATAGAACTAAGGTAATACAGTCTTTTTAAAGACAATTCAAAGATGCATCTCTATAAACCCTTTACTTAGAGTTTTTATAGGTCTTGATTTTGGAAATGTATATTTTTTCCAAAAAATATAAGAATTGAAAGAAAAATGATGCCGATCATTTTTCTATGAGAAAATAATAACCTATATTGTAATTTGACTCTCTCCTTCTCTCTCTCTCTCCACACAAACAAGCTCAAATGAATGATGAATAGCTTTGTCATGCCCCTATCTCCTTGGGGTGCCCGAAGTGCCTTAGTGAGCAAGGGGGACCTTGGGGGTGACTTCCCAAGCCTTGCAATAGTCTAAGAAGGGAAAAATGATAGACTCCCAAGCAAACAAGGCGCAATAACGCCCTGTTTAACAAGAGCATAGTAGCATGTCATACATTCTTGGAAAGCTCTTGAGAAGACGCTTCTAATCATCCAAAGAATGTGTGATTTGGACTAGAAGGCTAGAAGTTATGGCCGTTCAAAGTTGGGAGTGTCCTGGTGACACCGGGACACTCAAGGGCTAGGAGTGAGAGGTTCCCAAAGAATCACTCAATAAAGTATGGCATGTGGCATATCATTGAAAAGCTATAAACACAAGGAATCTAGAATGATAAGCATTACATGGTTCTAAGATATGAGCCAGAAGTTATGGTCAAGAGAAAGGCCGTGGTGAAGGTGTGACACCACTCTTAGTGAACCCGAATCTTTGGTGGGCCATAAATTTGTGAGAACTTGTACAAACGGGACAAGTGAGTAGTTCATCGGCATCTACTCGTTACGTAGATATCTAAAATGGGCTTGCATGTGGGATTTGGAGCCTTGACCACAAAGTTACGCCGTTTGGAAGTTCAGGAGTCCAAATGGAGTTGGAACTTGGCGATTTCGGTTGGAAATGGGTGGTCTTCCACAACCCAAGGGGGTTTGGTAAGTTCCTTCGACCCACAAGGGAGGGGAGGTCTGTCGAATGCCATAGAAAGTACTATAGGAAGGGTTAGTCTCCCTCCTCCGTCCCTCTTGGAGGCTTGGTGGATCCTAGTGACATATGGTTGGTGATGCAACTTCACCATTAGCTTCAAGGCTCTATGGGACACTTGTGTGCGTGTCTCGAGGCACCGGTTGGATGGAGTCCTGCTCCTTGCTAAGCCATTGGTGATGTATCCCAAGTTGTAAGTCCCGATTAGTGTTGGTGTGAAAGTAGCAAATACACAACAGCCCCAATATGGAGTGGAGTGACAATCAAGGGTGGTTAGGACTAGGGTGAGTAGTGCTACCATGAGTCCTAGCACAATAAGATGGAAGTTCCACCCCATGTCACCAAGTGACATGCCAAATGTCACAAGTGGAGTGTATGCTAGTAGTCTTGGGGATTGGGACTTAGCAATGCAAGTTGAATATGATTTAATGTTGTGAGTGTGTGACATGTGCAATGTTAGTTAGTTCAGGCCTAAGTGATACTGAAATTGGAGCATTGTGAGCCCTGAATGTTGTGAAGGGCTCTAATGGCTATTTGGAGCTATAAGGTGTTTCTAGGGTGGCGACAAGCTTTAACTTTTAACCCCCAAAACCCCAAAATTTGAAAACATCTTCATTTCTTATTGAAAGTATTATACATTCAAGCTCATACTTAACCAAAAGTTGTATGATTCAATGTTTGCTACAAACTCTATTACACCTATATTTAACCCCTAAAGTCATTCAATAACCAAAATTGTTTTTATAATTTTTGGGGTAGATTCCTATGAATCCAATTCTTGACGTTATTCTTTGAAACTTTTATTCAAAGTGGGGATTCCTTCCAGCTTTCCAACAAGAAAAGAAACTATTCATAGTTAGAGACTTATTGTTTTTTGTTGTTTTTTTAATTTCCTTCAACTTTTACACACCCAAAAAAGTTTTTTTTTTTTTTTTTTTTTTTTTTTTTAATTTTTAAATTGAGAAAAATATCTTCTTGTAGAATATATCCATATATATAAGAAAAACTTTTATTGAGTGAAGTAGATGGTGTTTTATGAATAGTCATGAATTGTCCCCAAAAAATTAATGATGAGGTCTATATTTTGCTGAATTTTCACAATTTTTGAAAACTAAGAAATTAGCAAGGTTTAATGGTTTTCTATAACATTTTTTCTATAATTGGAATTGGCATGTTCAACCCCATATAAAACTTATTAGTAATTTGGTTTTCTAATACCTTATACATCCTTCCACATAATGAGTATTAAAATTATTAAAATTACGTTCTTTTTTCTTGTTTTTTTTTTGTAAATTCTTCAACACAATTTTTTAACCTAGTACTAAATTCTTTAAAAAAAAATTAGGTAGTGGAAGACAAGCATATTTTCTTAAAAAAACTTCAAAGTTGAAATTTCACCTTATGGAATGATTGAAAAAAGCTTATTGTTATTGTACTACTTTGAGCATTTTGACCTTGGAAATACTAAAGAATTAAGCTTTGAAAATTCATGGAGAAGTAGACATTCAAATTGGTACTATATAGTATTGTTAGAGGTTGTAAAAGTTATCACAAATTACACTACTCTGTTTGTTTCCAATATGTGTTGTTTTATAGTAGTTTTGTTAGAAAAAAACAAAACTTTAGGCATTAACACTAGAAAGACATTTCATATCTAGGCTTGGTCAAACTTCATTAGATTTCGACATTAAAACAAATATTTCAAAATTTTGATGTTTTTTACATTTAATAATTTATTTCTAAAACTTAATCGTATTTTTTCATAATCAAAAACATCCAATTGATTTTTATATGATTTTTTAAAGAAATTTCTTTGTAAAAATCATAGAAATTACAAAAGTGCTTTAAATAGTATGAAATGTTTAAGAAAAATGGAAATAATAGTGAAAAACATTATGGTGTAATTGATGTACTCCTCAAGCTCACATCAAGAGAGAATCATTAGAAAAGTTCAAAAGTGGTGGATTTTGACCTTTCAAGATGCTACCTTCTAAAAAGTCTCCCAAAAATTACAAAAAAATTCAAATGGAGTAAAAAGTAGATTATTGGAGCTACATTTTTTTAGTTAAGTATAAATAAAAAACATTTAAAATTAAGAACTATGTGAAAATTCAAGTTTGACTTTCGAAATGCCCATGAGACTTGTGATGTCCTTTAAGGGTTAAGTGATGAATGGTATTACCATTCCTTATAAGGGTATTTGAATGATTATGTAATAATTTGCGTGTAGATAATTGTTGAATTATCTTGCTTCAATGAATCCGTAAGGGTCCCTTCTATGATTTTAACTTGGAAGGCCATATTTGTTATATTGAGACCTTTCACAGTCTCATTTTTATCCTCAACTCGAGGATGAACCATTTTATCTCTTTACTAGTATTTTTTTATGAATAGGTAACAACACCAACTTTTAGAATTTCAATATAAGATCACTATTTGAGAATTATTTATTTTTGGTTTCAATTACTATTTTTTTAAATGAATTTTTCAATAACTAGCACTCTATCTCAAAATCTACGAAAAGTCTCAATACAACGAATATGGCCATTTGGGGTTATGTTGGTGAGATGAATGATGAATATGTGTCTACTACCATGAGGCAGATGGTTAGATCTACAATTCTACAAAACTCTCAGAAAAGAAAAACTTTCAAGTTCTAAAAAGTAGAATGAACAAAATATCAGAACCAAAAAATTGTATCACAAAGAAAATTTTATACCAATGAGATGTAATGGCATGTTATATACTTGACCCCTCCACATTGCTCTCATAAGGGAGAAATGTAAACATTTGTCCTTACTTTGTGGTTGGTTAACCCTTAGCAGATCTTGAGGCCAAAAAGCGGTTGATAGATGACATCATTGTTTATTGTAGAAGCAAAGAATGTACCTATTGGTCCAATAATTTGTGCAATTTTGCTGACTACCTTGGTCATAGGGGCCATGTCCTTTATCATATAAATGGACAGTATGGATGTTTAGTGTCCAATGGATGATAAAGTATTTTTTTATATGGGAGAGAAGTATAACTATTTATCCTCGAAATTTTGTGTGGAAAGGGGAGATCTTCTATAGTACCTTGACCTCCAATGAATATTTTTGATTTTTTTTAAGTAGATGATGTCACACAGTTCCAAAAGCGATAATTTCCACAATCACCAATCTGTCCTTTAAGGGTTAAGGGTTAATTTAATGTTTCATATATCCCTCTCAATACAAATTCCATGTTCTTGATTGCTACCACATTAGATGTAAGGTTTGATACAACACTCAAGTGCCAAAAATTGAATTTCCATGTTAAATTCCTAGTGGATCATGTCACCTCACACCACTCACAAGATGACATGTGGCACTTTTTAAATACAAAAATGACTTAATTTACGCCAAATTTGACCTTCACTTCGGCAAATGTGACTTCCAAATTTTCCAAATTTGATCATCTATGATTTTGTGGTAAATAATTCATTCCTCTATTTTTCCTTAGAAGGGGCAATGATGAGGGGGCTAGTAATGTAGGAGGTGCATAAACTACCCACTTAAGAGCATTCTGGCTTAGGATGTCTTCCATGCTAATCAAAGCATTTTCTAACAAATTTTCACAGAAAGAAGAGAGGGAGACACATCCATCACAATTTGATTTGTAATTTTTAGAGTTAAACTGAATTAGATATGAATATTTTAAAGATCACAACAAGAGGGTGCTTTTTGAGTCCATAGGTACTACCATGAAATGTCAAGCACTTGTCCTTGAATGGTGCAAATGGAGTCCAAAAATGAAGGTGTGCTAACCTTATCCTACAACAACATGGTGCATTTAATTGTCTAGCATGACACAAAGTCTCCCACCACTCATAACTCCACATTATGTACACTGAAATTTTGTCAACTTCCTAATCAAACTCAACCCCCAACCATTCCTAAAACTGTGCAATGAGAATCCCAAATTGGCACCAAATGAATACTTCAATGGGCCATTTTTCATTCCTCTAGTGACAATTCCTGGCACACTCTAGGAACAGTTCTTGGAGCATGGGCAGAGTTTGCACCTCCTACCTTAGTTCTCCCTGGCCTGTGCACCCCAGCTCAAGTACACACCGGGCTCACAAGAGCCGACCTTGTTTTGTGTAATATAAGCTTATCTAAAATAAGCTTAGTCTCACCCCGAGTGTCCCCTCTCCGTAGGCACTTGCAAGCTAGAATTCGGCTTTGAATGACTCAGTCTTACAAGAACAGGTCTCCCGTAACCCATTCGGAGTACGTCATTTTAGTAGAGGTGACAAAACAATCCTTGGATACGGTATCCTTCTTTTATTGATCCAAGCATCGAGATTATTTCTGATAACAATGTGAAAGCAGAGTCTCCTTGTCGAGAAGACATCTCCCATGAATCGCCACTCTTGTGGTAGAGCATGTTATTTCGCATACCGTTTACACTTTACACACCCCAAATAGCCAAATGAATGGAAGCAATCTGACCATTTTAGTCAGGTGGCATTTTTGTGTCCAAATACGGTGAAGCTCTAATTTTCTAATTTCTCATTCGAATCTGCAGTCTGGATGTGGGGGACTTCTTCGCGGATCAGTTGCCTGGTACTATTGTACTAATTAACTCGCGAATATATTTGATAATCTTGATTTCGATCCATTACCTATTCTACGTTCGTACGTGCTTTTGATACATTTCCATTCCATGCATTCGTAGAACGGTGGTGCAAGGTCGGTTTAGTTTAATTTCAAGTGGATTAGAACAATTGCAGGAGAAAGTTGAACTTAGGATGAAGGTAGGAATCCGCTTAACTCACTCGTCGCAGCCGAGGTTCAGAAATCTGAAACACTTCCTAGAATCATGCTTTCGGTGTCCCTTCAGTTCGGATTATAGTGATGCATAGTACCTGAAAGTGCTAATCGAAGTCAGTCTGAAAAGCACACCCGTCCGCAAGATTTGAGAAAGACTTAAAATAACGATATCTAGCGTACTGTGACTAAGTTACAAGATTAGGAGCGCAATCGATCGACCATTCGAAGAAACTGACTCCAACAATCTAAACAACCCAAGATTTGGGCGGCATAATTGAAGTAAACAAAATGACTAATGTGCGGACATAGAATATGCATTTCTGCACAAGGAGTGTGATTACTTCACTCCAAGAGACGACTTGGCCAAACTTCTAAGTTGACCAAGGCTTCGACATGGTCGCGTCTATAGTCTTTGGCTGGACCTCCGCATTCGGCTCGTTGCACTACTATAGTATAGTATAGACGCGATCCTTCGACATCTTCAGTAACCGGAACCTGCCTCAGATGAGACCTTCTCGATTCAGGCTGTAGCTTCATCAAAATTTCCATGCATAGGTCCTGACCACAATCATCATAGGATCGTCATAGAAGGGAAGTATGTATCCAAAGACTTCATCTACATCCAGAGTTTCAGATCCACTGCACTCCGTGCTTTGAACAGCTCAAAACCATATGCCTGACCATCATCCTTTCGGGCCACAAAATTTCTGTAGAACTGGTGAACAGAGTAGCAACTTCCATCGTTGGTGGCAGGTGTTTTTTATTCATTTTTTTGTGAAGTGCCGAAGTGGCAATATTAGATGTTTTAGTGGTGCTCCAAATTTCACTATTCATCCACATATTGGATAGAAAATATTGCATTAGCACATTCCACATATCCATAATTCTATTTTCATCCATAATCTGGAAATTTCATCCAAGATTTTTTTTAATTTGAAGTTTTTTGGCAATTTCATCCAAAAAAGTTCTATTTATGTTCTAAGGACTTGGTGTTGGGCCCATTATTTTGTTGCAAATTGACGACAAATCGCCGGAAAAAAACACACAGCTTGGCGGTTCCCAACACTTTTGCCCTCTCCTGTACTTGCCCCTCCCATTCCAACGTTGGTAACTCCAAGTTTCCAACATTATTCCTCCAAAGGTAAGTTCCGTCACCTGGCTCTATGTACAATCCTGCGTTGCACATCTCCTTCATGTTCATTTTCTACAGATAATCTGTATCGATTCTGGAATTTAATCAGCGCGGGTTTTATTATGTTGCTCTAGGCTTGATCTAACCATCCGAGCTTATAATGCACCTTTCCATCGATCCTGGATCAAGCAGCAAGCATCTCAGCGGTTGAAGAGACTGGCCATGAACTAGAAGTGATGCATTTGTTTGCTAGAATGGACGGGAGAGAAGATCAAATGTGTCGTAAAACCTACTGTGACCGTGGTTGGCACACAGAAATATGTGACATATCCAATTGTAGGAATGTGACAAACTATTGAACCATGGGAAGAAAATCTGTGGAGACATTGAGAGCAGTCTCACGCTCTAATGCACACAATAATGCTGAAAACTTCAATGCAAATTTCCACAACGCTGGGGAATTCCACAGATTCCTGAAACAGACGGACATGTACAAATCTGCCAGTGCAGAGACCTGAATGCTACAACATAATTGCAGGCAGTCATGGAGATAGGGAAGTTGAAGTAGTAGAAGTCCAGGGCGTGCAAATGAACGCTACTAAATTCTACTTCGACGCTCATTTTTGAATTTAGAGCAAAGGACATACCTGAACAGCTGCCGAGGGCGTCACCAAATTACAGTTGAGGACGCAGACGTTGAGACGGGCGTTGAGAGGTCCATTTATTCCTTGTATCCGCTGCTGGCCTCCTTCTCCACGTCCTTGGAGTTGTCCTTCCTTGTAGAAAGCCAAACCAGCAAAATCGCCAATAATCGTGAAACCGTTGTTTTCTAATCCACCTTCGCAACAAAGATTAGAAAACACCGCAGCTATTACTTGCGAGATTTTCTCAAATCTTCATTTCGGTGAGAAGGAGGTATTACGAAAAAACTGGTATTAACGACGAACTTTTCTCCTGAAGCTCCGCAGCTTTCCACTTATCACCGCACTTACAACTTCGCCAACAAGGACTCCACGTAGGTTCGGGAGATAAAAATGATGGCTGGTGTTAACATGCGCAGTTGTACACAGTACAAACACTGCTCTTTCGAAATCCTTAAGGCCAAGTGAGAACGAAATCCATTAAGGTAGTAACTCGTTGTGATGTATGAATGATGTACGCGTGCAAGTGAAAAACGAAACTTCAATCTTGCCTGAGAACGTGCTACTGGTGTTGAGAGGGTTGCACACCTCTCTGAGAATTAAGAGTCAGGAGTGTCATGGAACAGTGGTATACAGTATATCCGAATACCATATTCGAAGACTTAGAAAGTTGTCATGGACCAACAAAGGGATGGTCTTCTGTACCCGTTCGAGAAGCCGGGGCGGCTCTAAAAATCATGTATGCGAAGATGGCTCCCACTTGCTCCACGTCTCGAGAGCAATAGAGCCTGCATCAGAGGTGGCAGTCCATCTGTTGTGGGATATTATAAGCGAGCACGACACCGGTGGGGCTTATCATTGCAATGGCATATTCTTCGCGTTAGACTAATTTGAACGCCTCACTTCGATAGAACACCGTCGTTCCTAGCCTGTTCCAGCTTTCAACCCTGATTTCATCTCAAATACATTGTCGGCCTGCACAAGCGAACATCATCAACTGTGGCTTTTCCGAGTTGAGCCTTCGAGGATATGCCCTGGCCAAGAAGCACAACCACCGGTAGACATGAGCTCCAAAGTCGTCATCAAATTCGTTAGAGTTGCGCGATTCAGAACGCCAAAATCGTTAAGTGGTGTGAGCTTCACTTGGCTATGTGTCTGGCCACAAAAATTGTCCAGAAATTTACATACTTCTAACCCTCCATTAGAAGAAATTTGAGCACTCCGATGGGATGCATCCCTTTGTGGTGATGTACCTTAGAGTACATGACATTTTCATTATATAATTAATACATAATTTCGAACTCATGTGGTTGACTCTCAAACCAAGTGGTGCACATGAAGTGACTCGGAATGGATGTGCTGCACGGGGAATAGACTTGCTTCACTCTTCTTCTTCTTCTTCTTCTTCTTCTTCTTCTTCTTTTTGAAACAATTGAAACAGAATTTCATTGCAAATGACAAAATATAAGACCGCCAGACACAAGTGGGCCTGTCGGGGACTTGGTTCATTCTTAAACTCACAGCCCATTGAGGATTCCACTTTCCTTCAAATGCTAATTAAAATTGTCTTCAGAAAATTAATTGTTCTTGGACCCCTCGTCGTCAACCATCGGTCACTAACCGCTCGACCTTGGCTAATTTATAGCCCCCAGCAAGAGCCTGGAGTGCTGCCCTGATGAAACCCCAAAGAGGATGTTGAAGCCAAAATATCAATTTTTTTGCAATGAATTTCAAAAAAATCCTGGCAAACAATAACCAAGTGCACCACAATCTGCATATGCTCAATTTTTTTGCAATGAATTTCAAAAAAATCCTGGCAAACAATAACCAAGTGCACCACAATCTGCATATGCTCAATTTTTTTATATCAAAGGAGCCTCTACCCATGAATTTGAAACACAAAAACGTCATTTGGAAGAAAACAGATTCTTTGCCAAGTGAAAGAGAAATGCATCTAAATGATAATACACTTCAAGAAATCTACATTTGGGGCTATGTTTGATTACAAAGACACGATATTTGGCAAAACATGAAGATGTCAAAGGGTAACTAGCCTGATAAGGTAGATTTTTGTGGACATTGTAGAGAACATTGGCACCAATTGATGTCTTAGAAAACGTCGAAACATCTACTTTGACATTTCAAAAAACAACAATAAACCTATAAAACCACATAAAAGTATGTTGACTTGGGAGGCCACATTATCATCGATAGTTACCACATTACTTTTGTTGCCACCACATGAGGTGCCACATCATAGATGGGTTGAATGAAAAAAAATTCTATGTGATATTCACATACTACATTGTAGGGAGCTTGGATGACTATGTTTTCTGTGATGTTAGAAAAAAACAAGCTCAATTCAAGCAAGTTTTTTTGGATTTTACCACGTTTTGGCCTATCAATTATATTGAATTTTAGGTGATATTAATGTTGATTATTTCCTTGTCACACTAAATGCCCTATCGCAATTTCTAAGATGTCTAAAAGAACTCAATTTTCTTATAGTGATAGTCAAGTGTCACCCACCCTACCAAGGGCAAAGTCAAGTGTGCAAATTAGAAGAATGAACCATGAATCTTTATTGCATGGTATCACCATTGTCTCCAAGCAAAACTAAACAATCAAAGCTCTCCCTAAAACTACAAACAAAACTAACTTGGCAAAAATGTCAATCTAAGTGAACCAAGCCAACTATATGATCCAAAATCTAAGTTATCCTAAAAGCCATCTAAGGTTATAGAACAAGCCTAATCTCCTCTAAATTCACATATGCCATGAAATCAATATCACATGGCATAAAACCACTTACATGACATGGACCTTGATGCCACATCATGTAACCATTATGAGATTTTAAAGAGAGCACTTTGAAGGCTCAAACTTGCCTACATTGACATAATATAGTTATATACTCCTTCTATCTTGAAATAAATTTGGGGTTTCTGATAAATGGCTAGATTAATGCATGAGCTACTCCTATTTTCAAGAGATTGCATAAATCCTATAACTTCTACTAAATCCTACTAGGTGTAAAAGAATGGAAGTCAACAATGAAGCAATGCATGTTGAAAATAAGTAGTGAAATCAATCATTTTTTGCCCTTTTGGAATTGCCCTAGTGGTATTATTTTTGATCATTCACCAAGAAACATTGGTGCAATGACATCTATTAATGTCCTCTATATTTAACTCTGACAATGTCTTGTGATTCAACTCAAGAAAATTCTCAATAAGAAATTTTTTAGTAGCAGTTTTTGTACAATTATGGATTGAATTCTTTGCCTTTGGTTGGTTAGAGGTTTCATTTTGATTATCTTTGCAAGGATCAAATTGCTATATAGTCTTTGAAGCATGGTATCAATGAATGATTTTGCTTTAGGGTGTTTGAACTAGCTTCAACTGTTGTCCATCAAGTTGTGGAGAGCCAATTTCAAATTTAATTTGACACCAATATATTTGGAAAACTTTGATTTATTTTGAGACATAGGGAGTATATCTTTGGTTCTAGCTTTGGTTACTCTAAGAAATCTAAGTCATCAAAGATAATTGTCAATTGTATTATAAACAAGGTATTTATCATGAGAATCCATCTTCTAGTGAAGATTATACAAATTTCTACTTTTTTCAGAAAAAATTGTACAACCCTTGTATTGGGAGGGTTGCTATTATGTGAGCTTAGAAGTGTGAGCCTATGAGCCTAGAAGACTATACCTATGTTATAGGTGTCTATATTATAGAAACCTTCCATGATTATATTGTAGCTATGTTCTAGGCACCTATATTATAGGTGTTTATGTTATAAGCACCTTCTATGGTTGTAATATATCTACTTATATATATGCCCAAGGCTAACATGCTTGCATTTTCATGCTCACACACTAGCACCGTTGCATAGTTGAAATTCATGTACAAAAGAAACATAGCCATTTAAAAATTATGTCATTTTTAAAACTTATCCTTTAAAGTTATAATAGGTAGATAATGAAAAATATAACACACTTGCAATTTCAAATGTTTGAAATAATATCAATATTGAGTATCTACTCTAATAATTTTCGAGTTGACATTTGGATTTGATGATTTGTTTTATAAAGGAATAAAAAAATAATTAATTCTATATTTCATGAAAGTCTATAAACATAGGGGGAAAATATATTTTGAAACATGGAGAATTTCATTTTGTTTGTTTGTTTGATGACTGAACATCTTTGTAGAGTTTTTACAAAGTGACATATTTTATTTTTTAAATGATTTTCCTATTTTTTTCAAAGTAAAAAGTCAAAGTATCATTTTCTTGGGATTTTACATACTCTAGTTTGCCTACTTAATAAATTATTCTATATTTGATTTCTTGGGTATAATCTCTTTAATCTCTTTAGAAGTTTGCACGTGGACCTTGTTTTTTATTGAATTTTTTTCCTAACATTTCTAATTTCAAAGCATTATATAAAAAAATCACAAATTCTGGAACAAAAGAAATAAATATCACAAGTGTTTCCTGCAATCAACAAGTTTTTATGAAAGAATTGTTTAAATCTTGAGATGTACTTGGTTGACCAAAGGCTCCTTTGAATTGAAGAAGAGTCAATTTTGTTTTATTTCTTTGAATTCTCTTACAATTTCTAAAAATACAAGCATCAAAGTTTATATTGTCTCCTTTGATCTATTTTTTTTGGAGGGTTTTTGAAATTTTCTTTTGCAGTACTAGGCTTGAAGTTTCAACAAAATAATATTTAATTCGTGTTTCATTTTATTAAATATGATTTTTGAGTTTTTCCCTCAAAAGCTCTAATAGTTCTACAACTAAGGTAAGTAAGCCCATTGAGGACACAAATGGGAGTAAACCCATTGCAGACAACATTACATTAGAGGTCTATATTTCAACACTTGAATGTACACCACCGTTACAATTTTGTTCAAAATGGGCTCATTTACCTCACCTAAAATGCAACAAAATCAAGTCTTCTTCACAATCACCAAGCAATTGGCATAACTACAAGACATAAGTCCTACAAACACAAGTCCTACAACACGTACAACTTTGATGGTCAATAACGTCAATTCCATTAAATTGGGGGCAATGTTCAAATATTGTGGTACATTTCAAGACTTGCCACCTAAATCATAAATCCATATACGCCCTAATTTGTAGTCTTAAATTAGACCTTTGTGAAGATACATGTTACAAATTTTGACACCAAAATTGAGCAAACTGAACAAAATCGTGGTTCTAAATCTAAGCACAAACCCTAAAAGAGAGAGGAATTGATAGGGCAAATTCTCAACTTGTTTTTCATGGAGTTCAACGTGTTGAACTGCTATTCATTTTTAACTCTACCAAGTGTTGTGATAACTACTAGCTCAATATCTCCAATAACTTGTGTTATTAACTTGCTTGAAGCTTCACTAAAATTGTAAGCTCTTCAAACCTAGAGTCTAGGATCACTTACAGGCACACCTATTTTTATCACTTTGAAAATTCATAGTTTATTCATACATTGTTCAACAAGCATAACAAGAGAATCTCAAATCACCTTTTAACTTAGAATAAGGGCCAACAAAAATTCAAACATTTTGATAATGGGAACCGTGATCAAATGTTCACGTGGACAAATTTTTGTTACTTGAGGGAATTTGGAGGCAAAGTCTCTTGCCATGACAACCAAGCAATTTGATTTCATTGTGATCTATTACGTGAGTCATTGCCGCTTGTCCAACTTGGCTGCATGGCTATTGGATCGTTGGCAGTCACAACGTTTGCTTGTTCTTTCTACTTTTTGGACTTACTACAGTCTCTCTACCTTGTTGGCTTAAGAGTCGCCTTCAATAATTTTATGAGCTCGTGTAATTGGTTTATTGATGATCACAGTTAAGATATTTGGAAGTTACTTAGATTGGAGATCAGAGTTACTTAAACCAGCCTGCAAGCAACCATGATCATAGCAGAAACCGGGATCTTCCTCCAATTTTAATTTGATACTAGCTTCATTGTCACACCAATCAATCAATTTCTATCATTCTGTGATGCAGCTACCTAAAGAAAACTCGTGCTATGAAAACAGAAAAATCTTCAATTCTCTTAAATTGGCACAATTAATTCCAGTGCCAAAACTTGTGACATATATCTGCACAAAGCTCTAAAAATTAGGATTAAAATTGGATATACAGAATTACAATGCAGGCAGGCCGCGCGTCCTGAAAAGCGCCAAAGTAGTGAATTAACGGCATTTATTGCAATTGACATTCAAATTGACAAACAACTACAAAGTAGAACTCACATTTGCAAAGGGTCTCAGATCGTCAACAATACTCACAAGTGACACTGCATGAGTGACAAGCTCCTGAAGAAGCTTTTGGTTTTCAGGCAGCGGTGTGTGGCCGAGTTAAATTAGTTGAATTCCGGCAATAGGTCTCGAGTGAAGTGCAGATGCAAGGTCACCGCCTTTCCAGTTAGTATTCGTTATACTGCCGTTTCGTAACCCATGACATATTGTACGTTTCCAGAAGCATTTGACACAATGCCTTGAATCCTAAAAATATCTTAATGGATCAAGGCAATGGACTCCAATAAAAAAAGTTGTCGTTGAGAATGTTCCAAACACAATCGATCGAAGGTTTCTGTTTTGGTTGGGGTTCAACTCTAACGTCGAATTGACCTTCCTGACACTGACAAGAATTATAAACCACTGTGCCTATTTTTATCTATTTGTTGTTTTCATAGCGTAATTCGATCTTGGGTGGTATTTGAAAGGCTTCAGCTTCTGTTCATTCTGATCTGAGCTGCCATTTTCTAAAGCTGGAGAATTCAAATGGGACAATTGGGTGGTACCAAGCATTCAAAACTTCAACAATTAAATCATGGTAATGATCAGGATGATATCTAATTACCAACTGAATCCTCGTCGTGAACTTTGTTAAAATGAAGCTCTACTGGGCGCCAAAAAGACATTCTAAAGAGAAGCCATGAGTTGGACATATCAAATTGAGCATTTGAATCTCCGAAATCAAGTCGAACTCCATTGATAGAGGAACTACAATTTCGTTAAATTGATTCAGTGACTGACTTTGGTCCAATCGCCGATTATTCCACCCGCCGTCCAGCCTGATCGAGCATGACGTTGCTTAATTACTGTGCATGTGAATGTCTGTTCATGAAGGTGGAAAATTAGCAATACTCACTGTTCTGGAGAGCTCCAGATTGAAATGTTTCTTCTCTTTCTGGAGATAAGTACTCTTCACTGCAATTCCAACGCAATTTGATGTTTGAAAATCTGTCCATATTTGAGTATGCTAGAGCTTCCTGAAGTTCATGAACTTTTTGTTGAATCTGCCTCCATTGGAACAAAATTTGTACAATTATTGGACCCAATTGTACAATATAAGCTTATGCATTGAAATAGTGATGAAATTTGAATAGTTGGCTTCCCTTTTCTGAAAACCTCAAGTGCCTTCAACAATAGGATTTTGCTCTTAGAGAGCATTATGATAGACTGACCGGAAGGGAAAATTATTGTTAATCTTTAACCCCTAAACGTCCAGATTCATCGACAAAACTGACGATTTGAGAAAAATCATTATTAAGTGCAATTTGGAAGCATATTTTGGAATTGACTTACAAACAAAGTTTGTAGATTGTGAGTTGTAGATTCCATCCATACGGTTAGATTCACCAATGCTATCACCAATCTTTTTTTATAAATTTTGAAAGAGAAATTCCAAAATTCCTTCAAAATTCGATTACAAGCAAAACATTATCATTTTTTCAGTAAAATTTGTTGGAATGGATTTGAAATGAGGTTTTCTTCACATGGTGATTTTTTGAAATTTTTGTGTTCTTTAAATCTATGACCTCATTTTGGCAAATCCAATTTTGAACTAAAGTCAATGCAATTTGACCACTTGACATACTTGCACATTCGTAATTTTAGAAAAATATATACTCTAGTAACATCAAATCCAACCCTTAGATAGGACAACAACTTTGTAACGTATCTCCACAAATTAAAATAACTTTCATCCAAGTAGTTAGGAGGATGAAACTGGAGTTTCCATTTGTTCATCATCCAAAAAATGAACATCGGAGCAATTAGGGGTTAAAAGGACAAATGTGCACAAGGGGCATGGTTTTAGGGTCACAAACCTCAATTTTCACATAGTTCTTGATTTTAAATGTTTCAAACCTTAATTAAGAAATTGTAGCTCTAGTAATCTAGTTTTTTCCAGTTTAAATTTCTTTTGAAAATTGTTAAGAAAATTGATAGTTTTTGTGACACATTAAAGGTAGCATCTTAAAAACTTAAAATACACCACTTTTAAGCTTTTTCTATTGAATTTCTCTTTGTATGAGTTCAAGGAGTATATTTGTTAGAGCAATGGTCAGCTTGGGGTACCCAAAAAGGTTGTCTTAATTACAATATTAGTCCGCTCCCTTGTGTCAAATGACCTCATCTTTTAAACATAACAAAGTATGATTTCACAAAATGTGGTTTTAACTACCTAGACTGATAATGCTTCAAGAAAAAAAAATTCATCACAATCAAAGAATTTTAAGAATTTTTAATGAATTTTTTAGTTGGAAAAGTAAGTTTTGTCCTATGTATATAAAATCCTCAATAACAAGCATTTGGAATATCAAATAATTTTATTTTTACATTATTTTTGGATATGACTTATTTTTAGTGGTCTAATGCATAAAATAATTGATTTTATTGATAAAAATTTAATAATTTGTACATTATGATGCCTACAAATCCCGAAATTTTAGCATTTTTTCTCACATCTATGAATAGATCCAAAAATTTCAAATTTTAAAAAAACAACTCATTAGGAATATACATTTAGATCCCATTCAGGTACAAGAATTTATTTTTTTTCATTTTAGGGTCTTCTTAATTGATCAAAATGAACAAATTAGACAAACTTTGGAAGTTTCAAACCAAAACCACCTAATTAGTGTGTCCAAAAAGTGATACCCTGAGCTAACCATTGTCCTACACCATAATGTTTGTCTCTATATTCTCCTTTTTTTATTTAAAAAAATTCATACCATTCTAAAAAAATTGTAATTACTAGTTATTGATTTTTACAAAGAAATTACTTTTAAAAATCACATAAATTACATTTTCATATTTTTAGTTACAAAAAAATGAAGTTCAATTTTAGATATATATTACTACATGAGAAAAATATCAAATTTTGAAAAGACATGTATGTTTTAATATACAAAACTAATGAAATTTCACCAAAGGAGAATATGGAATGTCATTTACATATTAATAATTTCATAGAATCCTTGGTTTTGAAGTGCCTTTGTGTGCCATGTGTAGAGAAGTTACACGTTAATGTTTTGTACATGATTGTAATCTTTCCAACCATAACAACTTCATATTCATTAAATGATCAGAATTAGGCTCCGCGAAACATGAGATTTTAACAAATATGAGGACTAGGATTAGGTCATTGCAAGAAACACATTGCAATAGCACTTTGAGTACAATGAATACTTGGAAAGAATTAAAATGAAGAAAAATGAAAAACTAATATTATCACAAAAATTCAAGCCTACAAAAATATTCATTAGGTGAGATTTGGGGAAATGAGGGGCCATTTCAGGCATGTTCTCCATGTTGTTCCCCTAGCAATGAGGGCCTGGCTAATTGTTGTTAGCCGTTATAAATACTCAAAGAAAGGGGGGTTGTCTTGAAATTGAAAAAATAGTCAAAAAAGTCAAAATATAAAAATAAAAAAGTCAAAAAAATTCTAACGTGGTTGTTGTCCGACCACATCAGCTGCAATGGCGCAGTTCAACCAGTTCTCCAATGTTAGAAACTACAAGGAACTCGCAGTCTTCTATTTGGCCCAAATCTCATCTAATGTTGCAATCTTGCACTAGTTATGTGAAATAAAAGATTAATAAAAAACTTCCAAAAAACTTTGATACTTTGAGGTTTCTTCCAACATCAAAGTTAATTGTTTCTTCCAACCTAGAGAGGATCCTTGTCAACTTATGTACATCTCATCAAGAGAAAATTCTATGATCATTTATTTTGTACAAATGAAGTATTCTTTTAAGCACAATCATATGTGTGAAGGGGATTCTAAAATATATTTGTAAAAGCATCTCCACTAGGGCACACCATATTGCCAAGCCAAATGATTTGGTGTGCCCAAGAATATGTAGCGTCCCAACAATTGTAGCTTCTATCTCTTTTCAACATAGGCTACTCTACAATATGTGCCCCACACTTCACGATGACAAAACATGGTAAAATAAAAAATCACACTCAAGTTTGAGTGCGGTTCTTTAGAGCACTTTTTTGTACAAATCCACTACGCACGCTGCCAACATGTTTTGCAATTTTTAACTGCAATTTTTAGAATTTTGGGGCATATAATATAATTATCAGACCACTTCTAGCGCACTCCCCAAAATGTGGTCAAAAGAACCGCACTTGAATTGAAGTGCGGTTTCTTTTTACCATGTTTTGTTATAGTGCTTGAAACTACAGTGCCCTTCTATTTTGACTTCTCACATGTCAAGCTTGCAAAACTCAAAATTTCACCTTGGGGTTGTGGTCGAATTTCTATGGCTCCAAATTAATAATATGCCTAAATTTCAAGGCGTTTTTTATCAGTGTTTTTTTTCCTGGCGATTTATCGCCAGATCTGTCAGAATCTGACCATTGTAAATCTGTCCCTCCAAAATCTGACCTGTGGAGTGAAGCCAACACAGGGGACACTAGTCAAAAAAAAAAAACTGTTTTTGATAGGTCTTCATAATAGCGCACCTTCTGTGTAGGTATTATTGGGGTCTCGATAACACACTGTCCCCTTCCCAAGCTTTGATGCACAACACAGACGGTCTAGCACAGATTGGATCTGTTGTATCTTCTCATTACTGCTTGGATGAAAGTCATCCTAATTTTTGGAGATATTTTATCAAGTCGTTGTCCTATTTAAGGGTTGGATTTGGTGTTACTAGAGTACATATTTTTCTAAAAGTACAAATGTGCAAGTATGTCAAGTGGTCAAATTACATTGACTTTAGTTCAAAACTGGATTTGCCAAAATGAGGTTATAGATTTAAAGAGCACAATTTTTTTTTTAAATCACCATATGAAGAGAACCTCATTTCAAATCCATTCTAACAAATTTTACTCGTAAAGTGATGAAATATTTTGTTTGTAATCAAATTTTGAAAGAATTTTGAAACTTCCCTTTCAAAATTAAAAAAAATATTAGTGATAGCATTGGTGAATCTAACTATATAGATGGAATCTACAACTCACAGTCTATAACTTTTGTTTGTAAACCAATTCCAAAATATGCTTCCAAATTACACTTTATAATGATTTTTCTCAAATCTTCAATTTTGGAGATGAGTCTAGATGTGCTAGGGCTAGAGATGCTCTAAACTTCTTTACTAATCCTTGATTCTAGAAAATGACCTCAAACATTCAATTTCAACTTAAATTTTTTTATTTGGGGCCTACAATGGCATTAACCCACCCTCACCTAGCAAGTCGCTAAACAAGGCATTCATACAACCTATGGGCATTGTTTATAAGTAGTAAACTAGCTATGCCCAATAAATGGGAAAAAATTACACTATGAGTATAATATTCTTTTAGACTTTATCTATGAATCTTGGGTCCTTTGTAAAAATTCTAGCAAAAGTAACCTACCTACAAATCAAAGATTTTAAAAAAATAAGACAAATATTCCTTGCAATCAAACCTAGAGGTGTGTAAGTTCCAGAATGTGGAAGGAAATCTGAGTTGATTTAGACATCTATGTAAACTTGCCAATCACCACACAAGCAAAATTCAAATCCTTCTCCACATAAATACAAAGAGTGGCATGTTTTGAAATTTGATATGATCATTAAATATCATGTTAAGATTCATCTTCAAAAAACAAAATGCAAAAAGATTTCTTCCTACAAATATTATTGCAATCTAAAGGCGATGAAGCTAAAATCTAGTTAAAAATTCCTTGCAACCCTTCATTGCATAGTATACAATCATTGGGTGGTGATACAAAATTTTGTTCCCATGGCAATTGAATTGGTAGTTGCATCGTGCGGTTAGTGTATGGTAAATAGCAATAGTTGTTGTGTGGTTCTTGGATGTGTGCAATAAATGGCAAGTTTACTCTATGTTGGAATTGTGTTGGGTAGCTTTCATCTTGGTGTTTCAGCACATGAGATGAAATGCATATAATTAAAAAAGGAGGTTCCAACGCAACATTTAAATATTGTTGTACATATTCAAAATTTATGAAGGGTCAATGATTTTGGAGATGTACACAATGTGATGGTGGTCTTAGGTAGGGTATGATTTTGGGTTGTACCCACCTTTAAGTTAGTTAAGGTAGGAGGTCCATAAAGTATCCACCTAAGAGTTGAAACTGAATTTTGGGGAGGTGCTTGAAACTTCTTGAAATATTTTCTAGTAAATTTTCCTTGAAAGACAAGAGGAATTGGCCCCAGGGAGATCACTTAGTGTATCCATTTGGAACCACGTGTGTTAAGATTTTAGACCCCCTATCTTATATTCTAAAATTTAAATAAAAGGAAAAGAAAAAAATAAGACTAGATTTTCCTACTTTGAAAGTTTATGTTGTGAGTTATTGGTATTTTTTTTAGATAGTTATAATTAGTTACAAATTTTTGAAGTAAAAAGATACATTGCAGAGCTGAAAATAACTTTTACACCCCTATTTTATATAAGAAAAAATTATCTAAAAAATGAACAAAAAATTCCTAAAAATCACACCCTATTGAAATTTCATTATTCTTGAATAATGATGCAATGGTCATCTAAAATGTATTCTCTATAAATATTTGAGTTAAAAAACATGCCATTTTAGTTCATTATTCAACCTATTCTAGAAATCATTTCATATCTTATTTGAGTTGGGAATTTTTGGCAATAGAAACCTAAAGTCATTATTAAACAAAGCCCAAAGTTATAGGTTGAAATTATTATTTATTAAAAAGTATATAGGGGGGCAAAAATCACTTTAACACATGTGGCTTGTTATGGATATACTAAGTGATCTCCCCGGGGAATTGGCATCTAACCCAAGCCATTTCATATTTTTTGGAGCTTTGTGGAATTAGTTATGCATTTTTGAAGTCGAAATAGCATAGGTCTCTAAAACTGCCCACCTCCTTAAATGTACACTATTGGTACATTCCTATAAAGATGAAAAAATATGTATAAAATGTGTTCATATGAGGAGGTGGGTAGTTGTAGAAACTAAGCAGATTTTGAGCCTCCAACCTTAGCTCTTAATCTACATCTCTACTGTAAAATTGCCAAAATTCCTGACATAAACTTGTGTCCTCATGTTGTTACCTTTAGTGGATCTTCCATTTCAATGTAAAGAACCATACTACATTGAAAAGGGGTATTGAGGGGACCAAGAAATTAAAGGGACTAATTGTAGAAAATTATAGATGTTTGAAACATGATGTATAACCCCGGACACTTCAATAACTACCAATGTACAATAAAGGTAGATATTTATATAGTGTGAAATGTCAATTAATTAGTATAGGTCCCCATAATACCCCTATTCAGTGTACATTACATGTCAAAGGATTGTTGGAGAATTTCCTTTTAGAAAGGCTATGGTAGCCATAGCTAATAACTTAAACATGACTCTGTAGAGATACTTATTCGGAATTCAGCAGAAATGTGTGATAACTTACATCCTTAAAGGGTTAAGAATGCATGCACTTGTGAAATCATTGTATAATCGAGCACCATCTCTATGGCTCTGCATAGGTGATTGACCAGTACAGAATTCCCTTGAATGGGAAATTTCATTAAAATGGCCGAGTATTCCATATGCCATTTTTTCATTCATTTCTTTCTCTAGCTCTAAAGTCTAGGACTGATATAGATTTTAGATGGCATGGTCTAAATGTAGAAGTGCCAAGTTTGTGAAACACCACCATTTTAACGAAATTTTTCAAGAAGCAATGATAGCCACAACAAGAAATTCTACAAACATGACAATATAGATATTTAGAAATTTTGTTAAATGTATATTACATTACAGATACTTTATAGATTTGTGAAATCATTGTACAATCTAGCTTCATATCCATGAAATTGCTTGGTTTTCTTCTTGTTGTTCTCTTTTTGGTTCCATTGCACTCTATCCCAATGCAAGTCCAATACACTACTCAAAACTTGTCTCACAATTCCATTAGCCCTTTAAAAGCCATGAGGCATGATTTCAAGCCATTTTCTACTTTGGAACATGCCCTTTTCAATGTAATATTTGTCGGATTCTTGTGAATTTTTTTATGAGAGGTTTGTTTCACTACTAGATTAATGCCTAGAAAATTTCAAATCAATCCAAATTGCGGTTCAAAAGTTATGCCTCCAAAAGACATTTTTTTCAAGTTTCATGTAGTTTGGCGCAACTTTGATAGATAGGTCCCATTGGGCTGAAATTTTTTATGTATACTCTCAACAAGCTTGTTAACATAACCCCAAAAGTTGATAAATATGCAAGTACATGATTTTGACTTACAAGCCTTTGAAATTAGGCTTTGTAAGTTTTGAACATTACTTAAAGAATTAAAGTCTAATTTTAAAGGCTTGTAAGTCAAAATCATGTACTTGTATATCTTTCAACTTTGCGGGTTATGTTAACAAGCTTGTTGGGAGTACGTAAAAAAAATCCAAACCAATTGAACCTATCTCTTATAGTTGTCCACAATTGTCCATAATTCACTAAAAAATATCTTTTTGAGGCATGATTTTTTCTCTATGACTTGGATTGGTTTGAAATTTCTAGGCATCAAGATAGTAGTGAAATACACCTCTAGTTATAATTTTACAAGAATTCAACAAATATTACAATTGGGTGATTGCAAGAAACACTTGTCGTATTTTTTGTCCCCTTGCCCTTAAAGGGGCATTTTTTTGCTTATAACTTTTGCATCATTTGTCTATTTGGCATGAAATTTGGAATGAAGATACATACAGTAGTTGGAAACATTGGGTAATTTTTAAATTTAAAAAATATATGTATATATTTTTAACCTACCCCTGCTTGGATGTCTACCTTGGCCATTAGGGGGTGGGGGTAGTCCTATTTTGACCGAAGAATGAAATTTTGAAGTCACAAATTGGACACATTCGAGGTCTACTAACATTATGTAGACTAATGATGAGTTTTTATGAAAATAACATGTCAAATGCGCACATGGGGTGAGAGTGACCTTCCTTTGTGAAAAGGCTACGAAGAGGGAAAAAATTCCTATAGGAATTCTTTGGTGCAATGCAAGCACAATCTTCTCTATCAAAATGACTTTTTTCTAGCTTTTTTTAATAGATTTTTTCTAAAAATGAAAAGGTCCACCAACCCCTTTCTACTATTTTTTGCTCCTAGTAGTTTTTGTAGTACCTAAAGTAATCTCTACTTCTACATATTTACTGCATGGACATTTCAAATCTACAATTGCCTTGAAACAACCATTTAGATTTGCATAGGCTTTGTTGACAAATAGTACTAATAGTACTACAAAATTCCACCAATTCTATGGCCAAAAATTGCATTTTTGAGCCAAAAACTTGAAGTATTTTTTGCAATCATCCAATAGGAAGGACCTACACAAAAGTAGAAAATGGCCTAAAATTGTGCCTTAGGGCTTGAAGGATTAACCCCTAAAGGTTTTCTACTATGTTTTCACCCAAAATGCTCCAAAATTGCCATTTCTAGTACAAGAACCAAACTTTTGAAAGGAAAAAATATTTGGGCACATGTCATCTTAGGATCTTGTAGTAACTTGGTTTGAGAATACATGGAAAAAACTTCAGAAATTTCCACCTTGTAGATTGCAAGATATTAGCATTTGAATTGACAAATAGCCTTTTTTTTATTCCTACAAAAAACCAAGCAGTTGCTCTTCATAAGTTTACATTTTTATGAAAAAAATTTCAAAAAGGTGGTTACTCTTTGGACTCCTTCTTCAAGGCAAGTTGACTACATACTTGAAAAAATTCAAATCATTTGCAATTGTACAACATATAGGGAAAAAATAGTAAGTAGAAAGAAGTAAAGAATGATTCATAATACTAAATTGTTAAGAATTTACTCAATTTAACTATGGAATTGAAAAATGCCAATCCCAATGGTTGTGATGTTGTAATAATCAATATACACCCTATGATTTTATTTTTTCAAAAAATAATGAAAAATGAGTAAATGAAGTACTTCAAAGTTTATTTTAGAGTAGAGAATCCATAATTGCCCACAAATTAAAACTCCTCACAACTTTCATTTCATTAATCAAAATGGAATGATTCAAAGATTTTTACATAAATATAAATCTAGAAAACAAATTTCAAATTTTTACTTTTGAAAAAAGTGATTTTTTCTAATTTGCCTAGGTTGCCCGAGTTGGGAAAGAAACTTCATATCATACAATAACTTTTCAAACCATGTTGTCAAAAGTTGTGAAAATTGTTGGGCCTTAAAGCTAGTCTTCAAACCACATGTTGTGCAAATATTTCAGAGAAAAAAATAGAAAATTCCGCTCATAGTGAGTGGCCCAAAATATCTATAATGCCAAGAAACATTGTTTGGGACTTTAGGGGTTAATACCATTAAGTGTTGATGCCATTAAATGCAAGATTTGTATGATGCAACATAAACAAATAAGATGTTAAATTCCTTGTGGAAATAAACAAAGAAGATGTAAAAATCAAAGTTCTCTACAAAATGATATTCCAACTAAAAACTTTGACCCCTGTGAATCAATATAAAAATTAAATAAAAATCCACATCATTGGGAAGGTTGAAACAATATATGGGTCGTTGCAAGAAACACCGTCCGTTTTGCATAGCATTTTCCACAATACTCCTATTTTTTTCTGGAGTACTATTTAATTAGAAAAATAATATTTAAAAAATGGAAAAAATATTTTTTATATATAAACCTTTAAGAAGAGGGTACCGTAGGAAGGAAAACTATAGAAAAATTCTCTAGATAGGAGAACTAGAAAAGTGTCAATTCTCATGAAAATTGGCACTTTTACATTTAAATTTGTAATAAATAGGAATTTTTAATTTTTTTAAATTAAAAATTTTCCTTTTGGGAAGAGTTGATGAAGATGAAATTTCAATAAACTAATGATATTAGAACCATCTTTAATGTTCAAAAATTGTGTGCAATGGGAGTGTTGTTTGCACTTATGTGGAAGACATAAAATAATATATTTTCAAATTTCCTTTGGTAGATACATGCTTTCCTAATATACAAATAGACCATGAAAGTTTCAACTCTAGATCATAAAATTTGGGGATTCCTAACGTAATGAAAACCCCTAAACTACACTTTGTGACAAATTAACAAAAATGATTTTTAAATACAAAATAATTTTTTTTAATTTCTAAAAAATAAGGGATCTGATTAACATCAAGTTAGACATTTTCCATAGATATTTCACGTTCATTGGACTTGTGCTTCAAAAGTTACAACGAATAACAAAGGCATCACTCTCATTTGTGATAGAAAATAAGACCGGTGTTTCTTGCAATGACCCATATAGTAGAATCCCTCTAAAATAATTCTCTCTAAGGTTATATTAATACCCAATCCCACCTTAGACATCATAGAAATATCATTAATGGAATGACCTTCCCTAGTGTAATATAGTCAACCTAGTCCCAGTCATGGTATGACTTTAGAGAGGTTCTATAGTACATCTCATTATTTTTTGGTGTGTTGTTTCAATAGGGAATTTGCATGCTCTAATGATGTCAATTGCCAAACTATGGTGAGCCCTCCAAGTACAATAGAAACATCTAAAACCATTAGTATAAGCAATACAATACAATTGGAGGCACCAATTAAAGGAATATTTTTGTAGTATTAGCAAGTGAAAATTGAGAATATTCATAAAAAAAAAAATAGATTTTTTGGATGTGGTATGTAATTTCTATGATTTTTCAAAGTATGAGCTCCCTAAACCATTGGAATTGTTACATAGGTGGACCCTAAACAAAAATCTGCAAAAATCAGCAATCAACAAATCAGAGTTAAGTATGTAACCTTGAAATGCATTAGTGAATCAAAGTTAATCATTTGGAAGACACATTAATTAAAGTCTAGAGACACATTTAGTGATAGTCTAGGGTACAAGGATGGAATAAGGGACACTACTAAGTGTTTCTACCTTAAGCAAAAAGACCTCCAACTTACTTATAGTGTTTTCAAGCGTTCTTAATCTCAATGCAGACAAGTCTTATCTTCTATGGAAAGTTCTTATTAACAAAGAAGAATCAACTTCTCACTATTAGAAAATAATCACTACTTACAAAAGTTCTCATGATGGACTTGAACTATGTGCACAATGAAAGAGACAATCCATTTCCAACCACTTAAGCGGTTACACCTATCTACAGGGCAAGTTTCCTAGGGGGGTAATTTTCCATTGTGTAGAAATAGAGTTATGAAGGTTTCTATAATTTTCAAATTTTTATTTCGCAAAACATAATTACTATGAATTTTTTAGCAGAAGATTCCTTTCCTCCCACTCTAGTCATATAGACCTTCATGTTTTCCACAAAGGCTAGTAGCAAAATTCGTCCAAGAATTGAGAGTGTTGTAAAACAGTCACAATGTGCCACAACTGCATGGGGAATTGTGTTGTAATTAATTACTATCATCTCCCCTTGTGCAAAAAAGAGCAATCTCTATTGCCAAAAGGGGGCAGTGATCAAGAATGGGTTGCCTCCCTTAACATCAAGGGCCACTTTACATCTAGAGGCCGAGCCAATTTGTTGTATTAGAGGCCAAGAATCCTCACTTGTAATTGGACAAAACATTGAAATTGGTCCCAACCACTTTACACTTAGAGGCTGAGCCAATTTGGTGGAATACTGCAATGAATAATTAATGAAAAAATGACATAATTGACATGGCCCAAGCTTGCAGAATTGGGTGCACCAAAAATGGAAGGCCAATTCTTGGCCTAGGGGTCAATCTACCAATATCATATTTCATTTACAAAACTTTTTGTTTTAAATATTATTTTTTGAAACAAATCTGATCCATTGGATTTTGTGCAATCGGCCTCAAGGAAAAGTGGCCCAACCTCTTAAGTGTAAAGCAACCCTGAAAATTTCAACCTCTCTTCTTCCTTTCTAGATTTTATTGAATTAGGCCAACTTTTTGGCCTTAAGGCCTTTACATATAGGAGAATTGGCCCTTGTTATAATCTTTTTCCAATAAGTAGTTGAGGTCAGCCTTTAGCCCAAAAGGGGCTGAAATTTTGTGCAATTGGCCTCAAGGGGAATTGGCCCGGCCTCTAAGTGTAAAGCGTCCCTAAATATGATCAGCTAGTAAAGAACTTGAAATTTATAGCAGAATTTGTTGCTTCTTGTGTGAATATTTTGAAATGTCAAAAGACAATCACCAAAAACAACTCAAACTTGCCTACACTCCACTTGTGGCTGGCTGGTTTGTATTCTTTATTTGCAATGAAATTCCGTTTCATTTGTGGCCAAAAAAAACAAAAAAAAACTTTCCTACACTGAGATTTTATCGTGTGATGACAAAGAAAGCATAGGTTATGAAGAATAAGAACAGGTCAAAACCTGATGCAGCTCAGTAATTAAGTCTTGCTTGTGGTTAATTATTCGTCGTAACCTGGCCTGCTTTGCCATTACTTAGTACACACATTTAATCTATAATCACTGGGCTGCCAATCGAACTTCTGGATCCACTGAGGCGATGTTGCAGGAAAGTGAAGAAATTATATTACAGTGACAGTGAAGACGATTGATACAAACCTATTGTCGATCCAGAAATGTCCCTCAATAACTAACCTCAACTGTATCAATTCTCGGTAAATTCAGCACCCGATTCAGCAAGTTAGCACGATACACAAAAGAAATTCAAACTTTTCACAGCCTGCCTAATCCCATTGTGTAACTATGGATTTTCACAACCTGAGTCTAAAACAGAGTCTGTAATTCCATACGGAAACTTACAAATTCCATGATTAATTGCACCTAGCAATGGAATTGGGTCTATACATGAACTATTTGGATTTCCGTAATAAGAGTCTTGCATATTACTACTGTGGTGATGTCTGCATTGGCAGTGAGATCGATCGACAGACGGCAGTGCCGGCCACCCTCAACCGCTTAGGTTTGTCCTCGCCTACTCATCATCGATCATCATCGTCACGTTTTCGAAAACCGAGCTCCCTTAAGGTAGATCGATAGCTTATCTAGATATTTGCGAAAGGCAATCGCGACTCCGTCGAACCCCAGCAGGGGCTCCGTTCCCAATGGCGATTCTGTCATTCTGTCTCGATTGTTCGATCAACCATGACGGGATCCATGATCAGTCGATCAGTCACACGCAGTTCACAAAGTCCATAGACCCACTTCCATCCTACTCCTAGTCCATGTGCAATTTCAATTGGGTCTCTGCACTGTTGGATTTACTCTGGCGAGTAGGGTCCAGCTGATCTGTCCACCTAGTTACAGTAGAAGCGTAACTTGCGTGCTAAGCAACCTTAGGCTAGCTAAGCTACCTCCCGCAAGAAGCTGGTTCGGCAGCGGATACCATGTGATCTCGGGTTCATTCAATTGGGCAAACTTAATGGCCGCCAGGATAGCTTGCTTAGACCTAGTTGGCTTTCCAGTAAAAAAGGATATGAATGACTTGCGGGCCATTACAGGATTCAGATTATTCTTTGTTGACTTGTGTGCCTGGTTGCTTCGTCCGTTGTATTGCAGGCTGACTTGAGCAACGGGGAGCTGGTTTGGTTAAACTCGATCAACCTGGAACAGTTGGCATAGCAGCAGAAGAATCGAATGAAACGGAATGACGGGGCTCGATCCAACGCCGCATATGCTTCTGGAAGGGCAACGGTGCTAGCGTATGAGCGCGGATGATGTGAGCCTATGAGGTGTTTATAACATGTGTACATGTGTACCTCTAACATAGGTACATTAAAACATGAAAAGAGTCTATAACATAGGTGTTTGTAACAAATACACAGGATAACCATAGAAGGTGTTGAGAATATAGTTTTTTAGGTTAATGGATTCATAGATTCTATATTTTCATACTAGCACTTCCTCCTATTAGGTTATCTGGCCCATTCCAGACCCTCTAAGAAATTGTCCCTCTTTTGCTATCAAATGTCCTAGTTGAGAGATTTGTGTTGATTAGCCTTTTGGAAAAAAATCAAGAGGAAAAAATATCTTAAACACTAAAGTTCTTTCATATTTAGAAACTCCAAATCGCTTCAAAAGACTAGTCTCTCTACAACAAAGCTAAAATTTTCATCCATATTTAGTTTTTCAGCAAATCCAACTACAAGATCCTTCAATGAATTTGTTAGAGTAAACCCTCCTAAATTTCAAAATTTCAAAACCTTACCAATTGCAAGACAATGATGCTTGGGTTTCAAAAAGATGTATTTGCAACTCTTTCCAAATGGTTATATTTCATCCTTTGAACATTTTGCCTAAAAATGTGTGGATCCTACAACTTGAGATCTTCTATGAGTTGTTGAAGAAATAAATTGAAAATACATCGTAAAAAATTAATTAATTAATATTCAAGATTAAAATAAATAGTAAGTAGAAAGTAGTAAAGAATGATTTAAAGTACTAAATTACTAAAAAAATTTAGTTGTGGAATTGTAAAATGCCAATTCTAATGGTTGTATGGTTGTAATAAACAATCTACATTCAATAATTTTATTTCTTTTCCAAAAATATTGAAAATCCAGTTACGTAAAGGACTTCAAATTTTATTTTAGAGTAGAGATTCTATAATTGCCCACAAACTAAAACTCATCATCTCATTGATCAAAATGGAATGATTCAAAGTTTTCTACATATATATAAATCTAGAAAACCAATCTCAATTTATTTTTCTGAAAAGTGATGTTTTTAGCTCTCATACTACCCAAGTTGAGAAAAACTACATATCATTCAATAACTTTTTAACCATATATTCAAAAGTTGTAAAAAAATTATTGTGCATTAAAGCTACTCCTTGACCACATAGCTTTATAAATTTCAAGAAGAAAAATTGAAATTTTGTCCTTGGTGAGGTGCCTAAAATTTCTATATTGCCAAAAAACGTTGTTTGATCCTTCAGGGGTAAAATTTTGTTTTAAAAAACATTCTATAAATATTTGAAGTAAAAAGGTAGTAGGTACCTATTGGTGTCTCTAAACTTGTTCAAAATCATTCTTTAGAAAGTAGGAATTCAAAGGATGAGTATTCACTAATACCCCAAAAGGTGAATGGACTTCACTTTAACATGTTTAGTTCTTTTATGTTTAGAGGCCTAGAATTATTTCAAAATGCTCATCCCCAAAGCAAGGCTAAAATCTTCATCTATGTTTAATTCTTTAACAAATACAACCGTAAGATCATTACCAATAGTATATCCTCCAAAAGCTTTAGAGTGAATATCCCCACCAATTCCTAGTTCGAGTAGTCCAAACTTCAAAATGTAGGCTTTTCTAGCACTTCTAAGAGGTGAAGTTTGTCTCTCAACATTTTTAGAAAAAAAACAAAAACCAAAAAAACATATGCCCTATAACTTGTGCATTTGAATCTAGATATGCTGTAAAATGGTTTGAAAACATGTGAAAAAGAAATTTAACTAAAAAAGCTTTCATATTCATCTATTGAAAATATTATAAAGTAGAAGGTGGTACTAGATGAAAGAAAAAACTACACCGCTAATAAATTTTATAAGAAATTGAGAAATATTAATCCTAATTGTGAGAATGTTCCAGTAATCAATTCACACCCCTCATTTTCAAAATTTTCAAAATTAAAATATAAAAAAAATGACTTCATATGTATTTTCTACCTTTATTGCCCACAAAATTAAACTCCTTGTAACTTTCAATTCATTATTTGGAATTGCCAATAGTTCACATGTTTTTGAGTAGCTATCAATTTAAAAAATGAAAATGAAAAATTCATCTCTTTTTAGATTGTCTTTTTTGTTGCCTAGTTTGACATTGAAATTGACAACATCCTTCTAACTTTTGCAGTATTTATTGGAATGACATGAAACAAATTTTCCTATGTAATTTAGGATGTTTAGCATAGACTCTAAAAATTTCTTACAAAATTCCAAATTATGAAGTCAACAAAGGTTGCCCAAGTTCTTGAATAAACACAAAGTAGACTCCATGGTCATTCAAGGTTAATTGGATTATAAACATGTTGGAAATGGATCCAAAAGTAGGGCTTGGGATTGGAGAGAAGGGTGGGAATGGGTCTAATTACTTTATAAGGTATGTATTGTACACTCACAATCAATATTGCCCCCAAAACAATACCTACATTTGGACTAAGAAGAGCCACTTTTCTTTAGACATTGATTACACAAGATGTACACAATTTGAAAATGAAAGTCTATGAGGGTCTAGTGTTGGTTTTTAGTACACATGGAGACAAAACTTTAAGAATTCATAACTTATTCTTACAATGTCCAAATAATGCATGTTGAAGTGCGTTGGAATCCTCTTTCAATTGCCAATAAGGCCTGAAAAATGATTTATGTTTTATAATATTAACTATGCTCGGTTGTAATTAGGGTGGATTGTAGGTGCACATATATTCATTATAAGTTAAAAACACCATTTTTCTCCTCAACTCTATGAAAAAAGCTTGAATGTACTTTAACTACTAGGGCTTTTTTTTGGCAAAATTTTGCTAGATCTATCAGAATCTAACCACTATACCCACCAACAAGTTTACGTTCAAATTTTTGAACTATGAGTGTCACTGAAAATGAAGTGCAACTTTGATTGATCATATCTTCTACTTTAGACCTCCAAACTTCATGAAATTGCCACCAAAATGTTGAAAAATGAGTTAACTACATTCTAAGTGTCATTTAGATGCTAATTCAAGCTACTTGTCCAAGAAAAATTCAATTGCATTGTCTACATTTAAAGTTGTATTTGTAGCTCCTACACTATGATGGCAACATCAATGCTTCTTGCGCCAACACAATTCAGATTTTTGTCAATTTGAGCTTCATATATGGAGATCCAACAACCTTTTAGTGCAAAATATGCTTGGGTCAAGCAATGTAGTAGCTTGTAAATACATTGTGTGTGTGTTTTGGTAAGTGGGTATATCTCTAGAGACAAAATCAGATTGTGTGAGATTGTAGGTGTTCTTGATTGTAACAATTGACTATAGTCGTGGTATAAGGTGTGCTTTAGAATTGTGAACACCAACACTAAACTGCATTTGACTAGAAGAATGTAATATGGATAAACAAATTTTCATTTAAAACTTGAAAAGATCAACACAAGTGAAGGTATGATGAAAGTCATATAAATGTTTTTCTTTGGATTTTTTAGCACCATTTTTTAAATCTAGTCATTCATTAGTGATGATATGGGTGCATTCACCAATTTCAATAAGTGCCTCCTTGTTAGAATGCCATGTTATAGATGAAGAGGTAGGGACTTTGTTTTTGTAGTCTATGAAAGTCAATTGACTGGCTTTTACTTTCTCCATAATCACTCTAAGACATTTATACTCATACAAGATGGTACTCCAATGCACTGTAATAGGGAATTATGTAATTGGAGGCAAGCACATGTCATGAGAAAGCTTTCATGGCTAGCAAAACCTCCTAACTTAAACCCCATTAAAAACCTAAGAAAGATTGTGAAAGACATTGTCTAAAATGGGGTGCTATCACAAAACAAAGAAGAATTAGTCAACACCATTCAACGTATATGGGAAGAGGTGTCTCTAGAGATGATTGAAGTTCTCCTTGCTAGCATGCCTTACCATATGAAGGTTACAATCAAAGCTAATAGTGGTAGCACTAGATGGTAGATAGTTTTTCAAAAAATGCTAAATTTATAAATAAATTTGTAAGTTTTTTAGTAAATTCTTAAGACATCAGTAAAGTAGACTTCGTTATCTTTCCAATGTACTTTGCGGTTTGTGATTTGGATCATTTTTTAGCATGTGGTGGCAATTTGAAATTGGAGATTTAGACTTTGGACTCTGTTTTTGTAAATTGATTGTTGTGAACGTAAACTTATTGGTGTGTACTGTACATTTTTATATGATGGGCATTGGTTGTCACTCCCCCGTTAGACATTGTCAATGCGTCAATTGATGAGTGCATTGCAGTTTAATTAGACGAAATCTATCTAATAACTTACACTAAATATTGAAATTAGGTTGCCCCACACTAACTTCTCAACATTTGACACTATGTAAATATTAATTGTTATCGTACAAGAATGCACTACTTTTGAATTATTATTATTATTATTATTATTATATTTTAAAAATAAATAAATTTCAACAAATGACACTACTTTTGAATTAGATAATCTTGTAATTGGGACTTAGAAACATTCATGTGCATAAATGGAAATATTTATAGAAGTATTTGTTGACTTTTTTGGCTTGCAAAATAACTCTATTGTAGTAAGGCAACCTAATTGTTAAGGCAACCTAATTTCACTATTTTACTGTAGCTAGGAGAAGGGTTAATCCTAGAAGGACCTGAAAGCCTTGTGCGGTTGTATAGTATATTATGTATTTGTTGGTATTTGATCAAGAAAACATTGACCAAATACTTTTAGGTCAAAGAAAATTAATGATCATAATAGTATATGTAAATAAAAGTGTATCATAACTCACCTATTAAACCACAATTTTTAGAGTTATAAAGCTAAGTACGGGTCATATAGGGAGACTCCAACAGCTTTTCAAGGGTTAAGTTAACTTCACAAAATTGGGTTGCTTGGATGATGATTCTATCAACACGGAAACTGCTTGAATTAATATAAACTTAATTGAAGAAACCCAATTAAACCCTAAATGCCCAAGGCACCAAATTATGGTGTTTTGAAAACTTTGAAGTTAAGTAAAATCCAACCAAATTGCTATTATAAGTAGTTTATATTTTTGGAGAATTCTTTTTGAAGTCTAGTTTTAGGATCAAAAAGTTGATCTGAAAAATAAAGGATTATGATTTTTCTATTCCAGATTTAGTGCAAGGATGCCCATTGCAATCTTGACTTCCCGTAGTATTGAGGGCTCTTGAAAATGAGCCTCAAATACACTAGATCTTGGAGGCAAAATCGCATTAGAAATTCATTTAAAAAAATTGTACAATAGATTTTGAAAAACCGTAAATTGAATGGGGTTGGGCATGCTAGGCCCTATAACCTCAAATTTTTTTAGTGACCAACATTTTAGATTTGACATGCAAAAAGTGAATTGAAAAATTTTCACAGTTTTTACACCTTCATGATCAAACATTATAATCTTTCAATCTATAAGTGATATTGTTATGTTTTCTTTTCCTATGTGATCTTTAACATGTCTAGTTTGACTCTGTATGGTTACAATTCAAAAGAAATTGGTCTAACTTATGAAAATGTTGACTTTTTGTTCAATTTAGAGCAAATTTCAAGAAGCTCCAAACAGGCCTTGGGCATTTAGGGGTTAAATAATGACCAATCTTGATTCCTAATATTCAGTTCTTATCCCTTCCTTATGAAGCTCCAGCTAACTAAAAGCTATCATCCTTTCAATCCACATCAAGACTCATAGGTATGGCTCATACAAGAGATAAGTTTCTTTAACCCCTAAGTGCTTTGACGGTCATTTTTTGGATGATGAATAGATTGAAATTCAAGTTTCATCCTCCTCACTGCTTGGATGAAAGTCATCCTAATTTGTGGAGATATTTTATCAAGTTGTTGTCCTATCTAAGGGTTGGATTTGGTGTTACTATAGTACATATTTTTCTAAAATTACAAATGTGCAAGTATGTCAAGCGGTTGACCAAGTCAAAATGGCATTGACTTTAGTTTAAAATTGGATTTGCCAAAATGAGGTCATAGATGTTAAGAACACAAAAATTTCAAAAAATCACCATGTGAAGAGAACCTCATTTCGAATCCATTCCAACAAAATTTACTTAGGAAATGATAATATTTTTCTTGTAATTGAATTTAGAAAAAAAAAAAAATGAAATTTCCCTTTCAAAATTTAGAAAAAAAAACATTGGTGAACCTAACTGTTCGAATGGAATCTACAACTCACAATCTACAACAACTTCTATTTGTATACCAATTCCCAAATATGCTCCCAAATAGCACTTCACAATGATTTTTCTCAAATTGTCAATTCTGGAGATGAATGTAGATTTTTAGGGGTTAACCCCTAAGGTGGAAATACCTAAAACCATCAAAATAAGCAATTCATTGCAGTTGGAGGCACCTTTTTCCTAAGAATAATATTTTGTAGTACTAGCAATTGAAAATAATGAATTTAAAAAAAAAAAGTAGAACTTTAAGATATGACATGTAATTTCTATGAATTTTTAAATTGGAAGCTCCCTAGGCCATTGAAACCATCATACAGCTAGATCTAAAACCAAAATCTAGAAAAATCGACAATCAACAAATAACAATTAAGAGTAGGGATGTTTAATTACACTTTCGAAGGACACTTGAATAGAAGTCTACTATACTAGAATGGGTACAAGGATAGGTTTTGGGTCATTGGAAGGGATTTGAGGGCATTAGAAGCCTATGAGTTCCCAAAACATTCCCATAATCCCACCTTTCTTGGAGGTTGTTGTGGGGACAAATTTGATGTGATTGAGACCCTCCACATCAAATGAGAAAATTATTGTATTCGGATAGCAATATCAGCAAAAATAAATCAGAAGTGAAGGACAATAAGGTAGACAAATCCATTACCACCCCTGGACCCAATGCCACTCAAATGTAGGTCCCTCATTGATTCTATGACAAGAATTTATGATGGTAGTACATGCCTTAACTTCACATTAACTTCACATAAGACATATATTATAATTTTGCATTTTCACTTTGGAATCAATGAGGACCCTACATTAGGGTGGTATCAGGTCAAGGAGTGGTGTTGGG
Organism: Straminergon stramineum; assembly: GCA_963920665.1. Lineage (NCBI taxonomy): Eukaryota > Viridiplantae > Streptophyta > Bryopsida > Hypnales > Calliergonaceae > Straminergon > Straminergon stramineum. The sequence goes on along the minus strand of OY987268.1, from coordinate 21,760,724 downwards.
TAAAGCTACCTCACAGGAAATCCATCAACAATCTTTTGAGATGACTCCCTACCTATCATTTGACCATCTAACAACCAAATGTTTTTGATGGCAAAATGACGTAGTGAAGTCTATGAGATTTAGTGAGATTGAAGAATGGAGGGTTTGGTTTTATAGTGAAATGCATTGCCTATCACGAATCCTCAAAAGGCTATGGGATAATTTGAAGATGAGAGCTTGACCGCTCATTGTCAAAATATAGGAATTTTGTTCAATGTGGAATTTCACACCTCATTTAGGCATAGGAGAATAACTCTTTTAAAAAAAACTTTGAACTCTAGAAAGTTGGTAAATGAATTTAAGTTTCATCTCCAAAAATTTCTTTGTGAATTTTAGCCTCGAAATTTTGGACCAAATTCAAAGAAGATGTTAAAAAATGTATAAAAAAATGTCCCTCCAACCTCTATTTGAATTTTGGCCATAACTTTTGATTAGAGGCTTGAAATCACAAATGGGTTTTTGGAGATCAAACTTATATTGATTTACAAACTTTCCTTAATTCCAAGTTTTTGGAAAAAAAATAATTCTACTATGCCTAATTGAGGTCTGAAATTCCACTTTGAACAAAATTTCTACATTTGAGCTAACTCAAATTAGTATTTGAGATTTTGCTAGTCCTAATTTATATATCCCACATGGGTTGTTTCACCTACTACTACTCCATTTAAAAAAATCTTGTCTTTACCTCTTGTAATACTCACATTTAGAGGAGCTTGAAACTTTGAGTTACAATTGTTCAATATGTCTGATTTTTTTGGAATGTGAAGCCAATTTTTGATTAGTATTATTTTTAAGTGGTTCAGGAAGAATGTGGCAAACTTGGAACATTAGCCCACCAATCATCAACGTTCTTGCAACTAGCTCTTTAGATTGCCGTGAAGAATCTAATAAGTGGGAACTTTTGGAACTTTTTGGAGGGTAGGGATGGGAACTAGGTTGAAACAACCCTCTAGAGGCCTCAAATCCCCTCTAATGGTTTCCATTGGCATAAATGCCTAAGGTACCAAATTTTGATGTTGATAGTACTTTGAAGTAAAATAAATTCTAACCAAATTATTATTTTTAGTAGTTTAATAGTTTGAAAAATTATTATTGAAGTCTAGTTCTAGAATTAAAAAATCTAATTTTAGAAAGGAATGATTATGATTAGTCTATTCTAGATTTTGTGCAAGGGGGGCCATTTCAAATCTTGATTTTTCTAGTGTTGAGGGCTTTGTGAAAATGATCCTCTAATACAATAGATATTGGAGAAAAAATCACATCATAAATTCATTTAATAAAATTGTAGAGTACATTTTGAGAAGGTGAAAATTGATTGGAATTATGCATGTTATACCCTTTAACCTCAAATTTTTTTGGTGAACTCAATTTTAGATTTGACTCATAAAAAGAGAATTCAAAGACTTCTAAGCACTTTCAAACTTTTAACACCCTAACTTATAATCAAACATTGTAATCTTTCAATCCATAAGTGATATTTTGTGTTTCTTTTTCCCATGTGATCTCTAATATGTCTAGTTTGAATTTCTATAGTTACAATTCAAATTTTTTTGACAAAACCTATCAAAATGTTGTCAATTCCAAGAAAATTCCAAGAAGCTCAAAAAAGGCCTTGGGCATTTAGGGTTAACCCCGTCAACTTATGAAAAATCCAAATCTAGATGAATAAGTTTGTCTAAACCCCTAAATGGGCAATTGACCATTTTATGCTTGTTGCCATACTTCACAGACTGACTAGATCCCTCCAATTTCTTATTTTATTTTTGTGAAATTTCATATTTTTCTCATGTAGTTTGTCAAACTAACTTTTTGTATCTAGAAAAAACTTTTGATTTGGACAAAACATTTGCCTAGGATGATTTTTCAAAGTCAAATACTCCATGAAATGCTCACAATAGATTGTCTAGAGAGAGAAACTTAGTCAATCAAAGGCTATCCCTAGAATAGAATTCTATGGAAGTGAAGGGGGTGATTGGTTGAAGCATATAGTGAATGGACGTAGTCAAGGGACCATTGACAAAATTACATGAGAAAATTTGAGGATATGGGCCAAAAAATTATTTTGTCTAGGAAAACTATGGAACTTTGATTGAAGTATCTCGAAATCCATATGATTTAAAAAATATTACACTTTCATTTTAGAAATGGCAATTTTGGGGTGATTGTAGAGAAAGGGCCTCCTTTGAGCATTTAGGGTTTAATTCCCAAGGACCAATACCATTGTCATATGGTCAGACATCACTTGGAAAACCAAATTTCTATTTTTAAAATTATTGTTTAATTTCCATCTTATAATTTTATTATACGAAATTATGTATTATCTAGCAATTTCAAAACTCACTAGTAGTTTTGTGAAAAAATTTCATTGTTATATGTTATATAGCAAAAATATATTTTTTATTCTAAAATTTAAATTTAATAAAATAAAATAAAATAGAAATCTCCTCTTATAGTCAATGGTCGGGAAAAACCAACAACTAGTTTAGAGTTGGCTGGTGGAAGTGGATGAAAGCCCGATTGCAATTTGAAAATGAAAGGTGCAAAATTAGAAAGAAGTTTGTAGGGCTAAAAATCAACCAGTGCTTCCAAAATTGTAGGATATTTTACTGCCTCCTTTCAATACTTGATGTATTGTAGCTACCATGGGAAAATTTTCAATGGCTAATACCCGCCTAGGTGAAGATCAACTTCCGAGGTATTAACCCCTAACTACCTCATTGACCATATTTGGTTGACCTGAAAGTTTAGGCTGATTTTGGGATGGGTAGTTAAATTCCTGTGATCACTTTGAAATGTTTTACGGGTAGTTTCAAAGGTTAACTATTGAAATTTTTTATTTTTCACAGAAAAAGGTAAATATTGGATTTTTGAGAGGTCCTCAAAGGCATATATGTATCTTAGTGGAAGAGTAAAGCTTGCAAATTTTACTTGATTTCTTGGCTTTAAGCAAAGCTTGCCAATTTCACTTGATTTAAGATCTAAAAAATTGTTCTTATCCGTTTGCTTTGAAAATGGATTGAATGGAAAGAGTAAAGTGTTTTCATGATATTCACCATTGAAAATTTAAACATGCAAATGTTGATTTGGAGTTAATTGCAATTTCTACTTATTAAAAAAAATTGTATTTCAACAATTGCAAGGTGGATTGTGTAATGAGTTTGATAGCTCTTCATTTGAACTTAAGGTTTTTGGAAGTGCATTTTAGTGTGGTAACACAATTTTTAGTTGGTCATGTCACCTCCAATCCCCCCAAAATCTTATATGCAAATTTCTAAAACATTGTGGGGGACGAGTGGCACACTAAAAATAGAAAATGTGTATTTCTCTTGTTATAATCTCACAACTTCTATGCAATTTTGCTCTCTAAATTGGTACACACACTAATAAGTAAGCTCTTTAGACATCCATATGGTTAGATTTTGAAAAAAAACACATTTTCTTGGGTTGAGGATAACTATAAGCCTATGCTATTTTTTCATAGTCAAAACACATTTGGAAAGGCTTAGGCACTTAGGGGTTAACCTACTCGTGGCACTTTCAAATCAAGTCTATAATCTAAATTTTTTCTAAAGTGAAAAGAATTATGAAGGAGGGGATTGGGCCACCTTACCTACGTGTCCATTTATGAGCACCATGGCATGTAAAAGGGCTTTTTTGTGTGGAACAACATTAAGCAAAAGCTTTGAATTGTCATGACAAAATCAAATTTGAATAGTGTCATGTGATTGGCCTTGGAAGGACTCGACAATGGCTTTAACAATATTCTAGAAGATGTCATTGTCTTTTAAATTTTACCACTTATATACCAATCACGGGTGGTACCTTACTAGGATAGTAGAAGAACCAATTGAAGAAGATGATTCCTAAATTCTTTTGATTTCATGCAAACTTTTCATAACTATCCTTAGTTCCGTATCTTCCATCTTGCATGGGTTGAGAGGATCCTTGTCCTTCAAATGGTAAAGGGCTTTGCGAGGTTCAATTCTTGCCAAGGACGCAATGTTAATTAATATATTTATCACAGAATGTTTTTTTTACATTACAAGAATTTAGCAATTAAGCCAATGAAAATTTCAATTTGGATGAAATTAACCAATGAAAAATTGATATTGTAGGAATTAAATCCTTACTTTTTATGATGAAGAAGATGCATCTAGTGACGATTGAAAAAAAAAGGTTCATTTTCATGGAAGGAGGAAATTAATTAGAAGACCTCCAAAAATTTTCCAAACATTCCATATGGTACAACCATACAACAATTATGTGTTTAGCATCACAAAATCTTGTGAAAAAAAATCTCAAAAAACTACAAAAGAAAGGGGTGTTTTAAGTAAGTTTTAAAGTATAGTCCTAGACAAAAGATTATAAGTAATGTCCTTTACAGAGATTTTTAGTAAAAGTTTACTGGAAATACATGTGTTCATAGTAAATTTTTATCAAAATTGTTGAAAAGTCATTACTTATAATCTTGTGTCTAGGACTACACTCAAAAACTCACTTAAAACATCCCTTTCTCTTAAAGTTAAAGAATATTTGATTTCATAGACCCAAAACACCTTTGGTAGTGACTTTTAAGTCAAATTCCTACTATCAAGCTTAATTTAGACTTCATATAATTGATTAATATGTATTTTTGATTAAATTTGAATTTTTCAAAAATTCGTTAGAGAAGTCAATATAATTTCATTTGTAAAAGTACAAGGCATAAATAAAATTACATCAATTAGAACACGTATTAAAGTTTATTTTTTAAAATAAAAAATTCTTGATGTTTTTTGAAGATTTTCTTATAGAATATTTGTATATCTAAATGAAAATATTTGATTCATTCCAATTAGATTACTGGTAGTATTGTGAAAGTAAAGAAGAATTTATATTCCAAGCAATCACAACCTCTTTTTGAAATGATAAAGTATATGATTCATCTTTTAACTCAATTTTCACAAATATCAGAAAAGGATTAGGTTGAAAAGGTTAAGATTGCTAATCAAAACATACATCGCCATTTTAGGATTGTCCCATTTCAATTCCATCTTAGAACTATAAACTATTTAATTTTTTTGTCCATCAATCTTGTACCTTGTTTTACTTTAAAATTCTTAAAAGCATGACCCACCCCCCCTCCCCCCCAATTGAGTTTTTCTCCTAGCGTGTTCTTTCAATTCAACTTTCTAATATAAAACTTCAAAAAAAATTGCAATTACTAGTCCAATATTTTTAATTAAAAGGGGATTCATAACCTTATAAACTAGCCTATGAGAAGGTTCGCTAAATAATATTTTACAATCCAAGTTGTCAAAGTTTTTGAAACTTCTCCTACACATTTTCATACTAGTTGAGTATAAGGTTGAACATGTAACTAATGCATTTTGTTATTGTTTTTGCTCTTTGTACTAGAATTGGCAATTTTATGATGAATTTTGATAAAATATAGTTAATATGGAACATTAGAAACTCGAGGAAAATTCTATACTTCAAGAACATTTCAAGTATAATCTTCACCAAAAAATTCATAGTATGCAATTATGTTTAGTTGTACACTATTTACAAATACTTGGAATTTAAGTAGTAGAATTATTGTTGCAATCAATGAATGTGAGGATTTCAAACATACTAATTATTGAATGCAATTTACACAAATATACCTTTATTTAGTGAACAAATGGGAATGTTTGAAAACCATGTTCACATCTTTTAATCACTTATTATATTGTGGTTAAAAAAATGGAGCACATTAACTCCTAAAAGTTCTCAAAACCAAATTCTTGTTCTTGAGATCTTAGCCAATTGCTATGGTTTGACTTATGACTTTATTTGTGCTTGCAAATGATATTTTCCGATGCACAATTTTGTTGCAAATTTGGAAATGTAATTTGTATGCATACAAGTTCAGATGCATTTTCTATGAATTATTGAGTGTTTGAGTCCCAAAATTTCCAATTTTGTAATTATCAAAGGACTAGCTAACTAGCTAGTATTGATATTCAAATCTAACTTCTAACAAAAACTCACTTCTCAAAATTTTATATCCTCTTCTACAAATTTGACTATTTTAATATTCATCTATATTATTCATTAAAAAAAATCCATTTATACTCTCCAATAACATTGTAATATATTCAAACAGATTTAGTTTTCTTTTGGAGGAATGTTGATCAAATTTTCCCTATCTTCATTTTGCTGTGGAATTGAATGAACTTGATTTTTTAAAGTCCAATTTTTGTCCTCACATATTCATCTTTCCAAATGAATAGAGCCACTTTCTCACAACTCATGTACTTTTTCTACTAGATGTCTCTACAAATGCTAAAAGTCCGGTGAACATTGATAACACTTGCCCCTATTCAAAATCAAACTTCTTCCACCACTCTTCTTTGGACTCTAAAATTTGATATAAATTTCATTTCACTATTTTTTTTTCTTAAATGCACTTCTAGGAAAGAGGGAAGATGAACAAACTAAAATTATTTAATAATAATAATAATAATAATAATAATATTGATATTGAGTATACAACATCTCCACTACTTCACTTCATACACCATTCTCTCTCCATCACTCCACGTCACCGTTCGCATCCATATTGACTCTTGTTGGTGAAAAGCCACTACACTACTTTCCTCCCTGAATGCCACTTGCAACTTTTCCATCCTCTCATGGAATGGAATTTGAATCTTGTTCCTAGCTAGTCCCGAAATCAACCAATGAGAGCTCATCTTGGTTGATGCCCATCAACCAACGAGAGCTTGCATTCATTCATTCACGACCATCTATTCAATGAGAGAGCCCTCACCATCGATGACTAAAGTGGAAAACTTTACTTTTGTGCTCACCAATGAACGAAGCCAATTTCCTTTGGGGACACATTCTCCCCATTTGCAACTTTGTACTTTAGTGATTGCTTTTTCCATAATCTACTTCCAAAAGCAGACAACAAGAATAAACATGGTTGCCCATGTCTTCCTTGAGATACGGCTAGTTGAACAACCCCCAATAGACTCTTCATTCACAATGGAAGGGAACTCCCAACCAGGGTTCTTCTTCTTCTTCTCCTCTTTCTTGGCTTTTCCAACGTCTCTACACCATCCCTTCCGACTGGCTCCAGCTCCCGCTCCCGAATGTCCGCTACAGTAACATATGGGAGCTGCCGTGCTCTTGCCGGGCCTTGGGGAGGAGGCTGATCCACCCTTCCACGGGAAGAGTACGTGGACACCAGCAGTGGGGGATATCCTCTTACTGTTTACAGTGGTCAGGACATGGGCTTACGGGCCGTTACGGAGGGCCGGGATCCCAGAAATTGCCGGCTCAAAGATCCGTCCGTCCTCCGTGCCGGAGAAAACACTACTTACTACTACTAAGTTAAGTTAACCCCTAAACGACGAGGTGGACGTTTTTTGTGCGATGAATGACAAGGAATTCTCTTGTGCAGGACAGAAGTGCAACTATTCATCCTCGGAATTAGGGGGGTGGAAAGGGAAGATCTTTTGTGAGTAGTTTGACTCCCAATGAGTATTTTTGGTTTTTTGAAAGTAGATGATGTCACACAGTTCAAAAATGGCTAATTTCCACTATCACCACCAACTCAGTGTTGAAGGGTTAAGTTATAACTTAACAATGGGAATATAATAACAATAAGGCAAAAGCACCCAAATGCAACACTTGTTTTGGATCTCTTCATATGGTGGGTGCCTACAAGGGGGGAAAAATGATGTGCGTGTGTTAGAAAATGGTTTAGGAAACCAACAAAATTGGTTTCATATTTTTTCGAGCTTGTATGAGTATTATACAAATTTTTGAAAAGTACTTTGTAGATACACCTATTGTGGACACTAGACTAACACCAAAGTGGGCAGTGAAACACCCAAAAGTAACACTCTCTAAACTTGGATCAAGTGCAAGTGATTGGTTTATCTTGGAATAGTGACAACTTCTAGGAACCCCACTTGTTTACTTTGGGTCCACAAGCATTTGGATTTAGGTTGTTTTTTAGGCGTCCGTAAACAACTCCTATTACATTTGGGTTCTTCTACCTTAGTAGGGATCCATGGCAATAATATTGTTTTATCTAATTTTGGAGAAGTGGATAGATATTTCCTCAACACTCATGCAATACTAGGGGAGGCTATTTGGGGGGATATTTGGGTGAGACTTGGGGAAAAAACTAGCTGATGTTTTTTGAAAATTGTGTTATAATGAATGCTAATTTTTCGAAATTGTGTTGTAGTCAACATGAATTTTCAGTTTTCTTGTTACAGAAAACATAGTATGTCAGCTAATTTTTGTTGACTGTGATACAATTTTCTACTAGTGTTGATACTTGGGGGGGTACTTAGGGAGGTACATGGATGATACTTGGGAGGATATGTGGGGGATACTTCGGGTGATGCATGGGGGATACATGGTGAAATCACAATCAAAACCAAATGATAACTAGATAAAATTTGGCTATTGGTCTTGAAATATAGTAGTAATGTGGCTATTTTGACTGATGAATGCAAATAATTGTGCATAAGAAAACAAAAATTGAATGGCACATGTAGTTGAAGCTACATTGATTTGTTGTGGTAGTGACAGGAGCAAAATCAGTGTGACTGTCAAAACCTTATTTTTTAGAAATTCATAAAATTATTTAGTAATATTTTCTAATTTAAAAATAGTGTGGTTTTGGTGAATTAGTGTCACACCATTGATAAGAAAAAAATCAACATAGATGAAAAGTGTTTAATTAAATGAAAAATAACATTCAAAATGAATGAAACTAAAAAGTCAAATGAACCAAGATTCTTACAATAAAAAAAAGAATTTCAGTGGAAATTTGGCATATCCAAAGAGAGATTTTTTTTTCCATCATGCAATTTTTCCACCACCTACGAAACGGATGAGCACAACTTCCAATATTCCACCTTACAAGAAGAAGATGCAGGATCAATTTTGTCATTTCCCACAAACAATATTATGATGAAACAACTTGGAAATTTTGAATTCATATTTGGACTAAAGAAACCTTAATTTTAAAGAAGACCATGTGTATATTCCTGTAGCATTGGCTCCTTTTTGTCGGAAGTGCTGCAGCTCACATGTGCAAATTTTTGTCAATGCAAAGCCTCCTCCACTTCCATCCCAGTGAGTCATGGAGATTCTACTGTAGAGTCCATAAATAATTTTATTTATGGACCTCTACTTAAGTGGGTGATGATCTTCGGCCACGGAATATGCAGCAAATGATGGCCACAGTTGATAACTGCTTCACTTAAGCTTACCATTTGCAGCTTGGGATTCTGTCGGACACAAGCCTCACGAGGACGCTTCCCTGCCTGGCACACGCCGCTCTCCTTTTTTTCTTTTTTTTTTCTTTTATCATTTTGGAGAAGTAGCTAGCTATTTCTCCAATACTGTCTCAATATAACTTAACTAAGAGCATCTCCACCAGTGCTCTCTAAAAGGGACATGCCAAAGCAACAGTGCCGTGTGTATTTTGTCAGACAGGGTCCTCATGTTTTCTGGGCCCCCATCGGAAATGGTCTACAGGCACGGCAATTCTCAAAAACCAAAGCGCACAATTATGAAGGCTCTTAAGTGGCTCTAGTTTTTCATTTCGGTATGGTTGGACAATTGGACTTCAAAAAAACTATCCGCTTGCAACGGAAGGTACTCTTCAAAATCTCTCTTGGCCGAACATCCCCAACCACACGGCGCCATTGAAAACATCACCAAGTTTTGTCTTCTTGTTAGTACCGCGTCACAAGTCAATCATGTAAGACACTGGAAGTTGAAGTGTGTGGGTGAAAATCTCAAGTGACCTGTGCTAAAAAGACTTCCGGGTGCAACTATTGGGATGCCTTCAAGCTTCTTGGCACTCCAAATCACTTACCGTAGCAGTTTAGTGTGCCCCAGTGGAGATGCTCTTAGTAGTTGTGTCTTGTGTCGTTGCCACAACCAATATAAAAGTAAAAGTAATTTTCTAATTTTATGATTCATAAATACTTTAAAATTCATTAACTTTCACACCAAACTGTAGGTCCAAACGCATCAAAACAAAAGCCTTGCACCCCCTCTTGGCTAAGGGTTTTTTGACAGTGTCAAGAACACATCCAAGGGATGCATTATTCTAGAGATCTCATTGCAATAAACATAACATATATGGTACCTGAATGTAGTAAGGAAATCCAAACTAATTTCATGTATGGATGTGAGAATTGAATGGTACTTGGTAACACTTATATCAAAACTATTAGGTGATGTCTAGGTAAAGTTTTGGCTATTAGTCTTAAAATACATCAATTTGGCTATTGGTCTAACTATATTGACTAAAAAAGTTGAAAATTTGATTAACAAAGAATAGGAAATGTCTCTTGGTTGTAGCCAAATGGCAAAAAATTGTGCACATGAAAAATACTAGGCTTGATGAACCTTGATTAGATTGGACTAATTAATGATCCTTGAATGACTTTGCCTCGCTTCCCCCCCTGACCAAAGTAGTCACCACAATGCAATGATTATTGGATCAATTGGTGCATTTTTGTTTTTTAAGGGAATAATGAAATTGTTCATAGGACTCTTTGGGTCTTGGGAGTACTTCAAGGGTTAACTCACGTTTTGAGAACATTAAATAAAATTTCAAGAATAGTAAGAGACCATGTAAAAAATCATCGGCTAATTTTACATATTTTGTTGAACCCGTAAAGGACCAAGAACATTTTGAACATAAATAATCAAAAACTATCATTGTTTAGGGTAGTGAGAAAAAAATAGAAAAGAAAATGTTTATTTGTAAAATTTGATTGTACAATTTTGTAATATTAGACTACTACATTAATGCATGGAAAAACTTTGATTGAACAAATCGAAAGATTATAACATTTGAAGTTAGAAAAAAAAATTCCAACCTTGGCTGGTAGGGTTAACAAATTTTAAATCCTCCCATGAATCCTCCTAAAGTGCGAAAAGTTTAGGGCAACCTAATTTTTATTTTGAGAATTGATTGGACCAAAAAAAAATATTCCCACCAAGGGAGACAAGTTCAGACCTTGTGCCAAAATTTTGGGAACATTTGACCAAAATCAAATTTGTGCACAACTACTCGAGATTTCTTGTGTGCATTGACTAGTCTCTTGGTCCTTTAGGGGTTAACCGTTAACCCTAGAAAGATGTCATGGATGCTTTGGGTTGATAAATGACTTTTGAGATTAGTGCAAAATTAAATAATATATGCACCTTCGTGATAAATCTTGTCCATTCAAGGTTAAGTGCGATGTTGACCATTTGCAAGCAAAAAATTAGTCCTTATAGACTATAATAATCCCAATAGTCATTCTTGGGGGAAATTTGTCTTCTACCACCACAATATTCATCAAGCATGTTCATTGAGAGAAACTATCTAGAGGATTCAACCCTTAAGGTAAGCTATAGAAATGACTTCATAAAGTTTCATCAAAATTCAAAGCTACAATATAAAAATTTTGATGATCAAAATTTATCAAAATTATTTCTATTAGTGGTGAGTCCAAAAGGGAGCTATGATCTTTAAATATAGAACCCTCCACAAGTATGCAATAAAAAATATCTTTCATTTTTTGTAAGCTTAGAACAAACCTAGTAATTCTCAAATGGGGAAGGAAACAATACCTCATATCCAAGGATGAATTTAAACCCATTGAATAGGGAGAATCATCCTAGTTTGGGGAGATAGAACTCACTAGTTCTTCGACTGTTGCATTATCCCACGTTGCCATGATATAGGAGGTGTTGTTACCTTGAGTGAGAAGGGTCTGATTCAAAATTGTTTGAGATCTAGCACATTGGAGCTTCCAAACTTATTAAATTGTGCCCTCTCAAGCCTTGCATTTAAATTTTGAGTTTACCCATACTACATGCCCAAGTAATCTTTAGGGAGGGACATATGTCAACACAATGGAAACTAAAGGCATGGATTGGATAAGGTCAAATATTTTTACCCACTTTTATTTGAATTTTTCTAAAAAAGATTGAATTTCTCATTGAAGCAATTAAGCTTCACTAATGGCCTTACCATGATGAAAAAACCATTCCCCATTTTCCAATAACATGTATGTCATCTTTAACTTGTAAAGGACTACGGCCTTTTTCCCAGAAAAAAACACTCAAAATTGTCATTTCTATTGCAAAGAGCAAAAAACTTTGATTTTTTTCCTCCATATCTCACCGTACAATCTTGCACTAAACTACTGTAATGACTTGTGGAAGAAATTTCAAAAACTTTGATGCCATAGATTGGAAGCTATTTGTATTTAAAGTGAAGAGAATAAGTTTTTTGAACCTTGTATGACTTGATTATAAGACTTTGAATTTTCTTAATTTAAAATTTTTGCACTTTGGAATTTGAATTAAAAAAACTTTCATGAATAATTGAGGTGAAAATCTAGGCCAAAATATTCCCAAAAAATGAAGGTGATTTTTATTCTTTATAAAATTGTTAAGTAGAAGTAGGTACAAGATAGAAGAAAAACTATATTGTTAATATTTTTAAGATGGAATTGAAATACACCAATTCCAATGGTGAGATCTTTCTAACAAGAAAACTACCTCCTACAAAATTTGTTTTTGAAAAATTGTGAAAATTGATTTAAAAGGCGAATCCAATATATTATTTTCTTTAGAAGATGCTATGATTGCTTGGAAAACAAGATGTTCCATAATTTTCACATCACTAGTCCAAGTGGAATGAATGAAATCTTTTCATGTAGAAAACATATATATTATTTTTAGGAAAAGAAATTTAAAATTTTTATTTAAAACTTTTGAGGATTTCTTTTACTATGTAGCGAACGTAAAATTATGCTTAGGGTGGCATAACTTTTGCTTTTGACAATATACTTTGCTAAGTATTGTCAATATTGGTGTTGTCTTTATTATTCTATGCATTATAGTTAAGGTGTACAAATTTAAGCTTTGTTTTCCAAATGAAGGATCATAAGGAAAAACACCAATTAGAAATAAATTTAGAGATAGATGTTAAGTCAATTTCCTTATATGAGAAGTCCTTTTTTCCCCATAAATGTCTTATTTACAACACATGATATAGGAATGCTATTTTTCTAGTATTTAATTTTTTTGAAGCCAATATCTTGAAATTGCTATTGTACTTGCAATAATCTTGCATATAATACTTTGTATAAAAATTATCCATTGTACCAGTAGTTAAAAATAGTCCTTGACAACCATTTTTGTCTCATAAAACAATTGGACACAAGTATTTCAAGTGTCAACTTCTTATTTTCCTTTGAGTAAACAACGACCAACCACTTGCAACCATTGAACATGAATATTTCAAGTGTCAACTTTGTCTTTTCTTTCTAATAAATTAACACTCCACTTGCAACCACTAAATGTGACTTTCCAGTCTCAACTTTTTTTCTTTTGAATAATTAAGCTAACAACCACTTCTATGACTTATAGCATCTTTGATGGGAACCCTCCTTTCATCAATGAAATTGCTACATTACTAGACAACTTTTTTTGTTTTCTATGACCAATCAACTGTTATCTTTTCAAGAATCAAAATTCCTATTCATCTAGGAATGGATAAGAAGCATGGACAAAAGTGAAAACGCAACTTACATGCTATGCATTCATTACCCCATGTAGAAAAACTCGTCAAAAAGACACACTGTTGACACCCTTTTTTGTCCACAACCAATGAGCACTATTCTTTTCAAGTCCCGCCGCATCCCCATGACTTCCTTTCAAAAAGTACAAAACATTGAATGAGAATGACAATCACCTTCACCTACAAGATGGAAAAAAGAAAAAGGAACTCCAACCCTTGCACAGGAAAGCAAGTTTGTTCGGGGATAAGATATGCGCACCTACTATTGACCCTAATTGCAATTGAGCATGCTTACTATTATGAAACATTTCTTTTTTTTCATACTGGACCCCATTGGCTACTAGAAGAAGATTCCAATGCCCTTGACCATGCATCACTTAAACACCACATGAATAATTTTGAAGTTTTCAAAGTAATATTTCTAGATGTACTTGAAACCAACACTAAACTCTCATAAACTTTTGTTTTTAGATTGTGTTCATCTTGTCTACTCGATCAACATCTAGAAGAAGAAAAATGACCCTTTTTGGTACAAATGTAGGTGTTGCATTTTGGGCTTAGTTGATTGATTGTGGGTGAACGTTCCCTAATCCAGCAGCTTGTTTCTTCTGCCTCCCTCCTCCCCACCACTTTCAGTCACTGACATCGCCCATTGCCATGAATATTATTACTGGCTCATCGCGATTATTCCATTTTACATCGATTATTTCAAAAAGAACAGATAAAAAGAAATACCGACTGTGTCAACTGTCTGTTGCAATTGAAATTTACATGGGTTTTTAAAGAAGAAAAGAGAACAAGAGAAACTAATACCGAATGTTTTATTGGAATTGAAATTACAACTAGTTTTGCAGAAAATAAAGCAGAGCAATAGAAACTAACACCTACATATTTCATTGCAATTGCAATTGCCATCGGATGTTGCAGAAAGAAACAGAACAGAAACACCGATCATCTCATTGCTATGGTTAAGAAAAAACAGAACAAAAGAAACTAATGTAGACTGTTTTAAGGTAGGAGGCTCAAACTCCAACCATGCATTAAAAGCAAACATGATATATAGGTACATTTTGCTTTCTTCAATGTACCATCTCTGCACATTTCAGAAGGTGGTTGCTTTTGATGCCCATTGCGTTTCAACTTCAAAAATTCATAACTAATTCCACAAAGCTCCAAAAAATATGAAATGACTTGGGTTAGATGCCAATTCCTTTTTTCTTCCTACGAAAATTGACTGAAAATTGTTTTAAGGAAGTTAGCTTCCCCCAAAAGATAATCAGCCCTTACGTGCATGGTTTATGAGCCTCCTAGCTTATTTCAAATTTACATTGATTGTTGTAGAAAAGAAAAACAAACAAACTACGTATCAATATCAACTAATCGTTGTTTCCTAATATGATTGTTGTTTAACATTTCTTCTATTTCATCAATACGAGAAGCAAATTGTTGTGTATATAGAAAATACCTATCGTTTCACTTGCAAATTTTCATCAATTTTTGCAGTTAGAAACACAAGATAAAAGAAATGAACTTAACTCTGATTTGCTCCATATGCATACCTTTAACCCCTAGATGCCCAAGGCACCAAAATTCTCGTGTTTGCAAAACTTTAAAGTTCAATAAAACCTAACCAAGTTGCTAATATTAGTTGTTTGTATTTTTGAAAACTTCTTTTTGAAGTCTAGTTTAACCCCTAAATGTTTTTGACTATGTTTTCACCAAAATCACTCCAAAACTGCCATTTCAAGTACAAAAAGAAATTTTTTGGGAACATGTAACCATAGGATCTTGTAGTACACAGGTTTGAGAAGACGTGGAAAAATTTTCAAAATTTTCCACCATGTAGATTGCAAGATATTAGTGTTTGAATTGACAAAAAGCCATTTTTTGGCCCTGCAAGAACCTGGGCAGCTGCACTTCACAAGGTTAGATCATTATGAAAAAATGTCCAAAATGGTTGTAACTCTTTGGATTCATTCTTCAAGGCAAGTTGGATACATGCTTGAAATTTTTTAGATCATTTGGAATTGTGCAACATATAGGAAAATATTAGTAAGTAGAAAGAAGTAGAGAATGATTCAAAATACTAAATTGTTAACAATTTATTTATTGAATTGAAAAATAACAGTCCCCATGGTAGTAGTGTTGTAATAAACCATTTACACCTAAAATTTTAATTTTTTTTTCAAAAATATTAAAAATTGAATTAAATAAAGGTCTTCAAAGTTTATTTTAGAGTGAAGATTCCATTATTACCTACAAACTACCCTCAACTAAAACTCTTCATAACTTTCATCTCATAAATCAAAATGGAATTATTCAAAGCTTTCCATGTATATATAAGTCTAGGAAACCAATTTCAAATTTTCATTTTAAAAAAAAGTGATTTTAAAGAAGTTTTTTTGCTACCTCAGCTGTCCACCAAGCATTGAAAACTACATATCATACAATAACTTTTTAACCATATATTCAAAAGTTATGAAAATTGTTGGGCCTTATGGCTATTCTTCAGGCACATGTTGTGCAAAAAATTCAAAGAAAAAAAATTTCATTCATAGAGAGTTGCCCAAAATTACCATGTTGCCAAAAAATGCCATTTGGTCTTTTAGGGCTTAAGCATAAAAAAACCAATCTTGAAAATGATTGATTATAATTTTTCTATTCAAGATTTTGTGCAAGGGTGCCCAATGCAATCTTGACTTTCCAAAGTGTCAAGGGTGCTTGGAGGAAAAAACACAATAGAAATTCATTTAAAAAAATTGTAGAGTAGATTTTGAGAAACTATAAATTGATTGGAGTTATGCATGCTAGGCCCTTTAACCTCATGTTTTTTTGGTGACCAACTTTTTAGATTTGACATGTGAAAAGAGGATCAAAAGACTTCAAGTCACTTTTGGAATTTTAATACCCTCATGATCAAACATTATAATCTTTCAATCCATAAGTGATATTGTTTTACTATCTATTCCTAAGTGATCTCTAACATATCTAATTTGAATTTATATAGTTATATTTCAATTTTTTTTTACAAGGCTTAATATCAAAATGTTCATTTTTCATTCAATTTAGAGCACATTCCTAGAAGTTCAAAAAAGGCCTTGGGCATTTAGGGATTAACCCCTCATTCCCTCAAGGCCCAAAGAGTTTGTTGTGGGCCTCTTGCCTATTCAACAGGTCAAAGTTAATACTTCATTTTCCTACATTCTAAGAAATATATCTAAGTGAATTCTATATTATGATGTTCATATTGAATGTGGAAGTTCAAAAGTACAATTGACATCATGTAATAAGCTTGATGTACAATGAGCATTGTTAATCAAAGTTCAATCTTGTGAATAAGTACAAAAATTCCTTAGGCATTGAGGGGTTAAGTTAGGTTGTTTGTTTTGTTTTGTTTGTTATGTTGAAACCTCTTGGACCATGTGTCCCTGGTTGCATTCTTGGTATTGTCACAAAGCCCTTGGCAAAGAGGGGTGCATAGGCTTTGTTTCGTGGTGTTGGGACCTATAGTGTCAAAGTTATGGGATTTTTGAGTTATTTTTGGATCTTGAATTATGTATCTTTTGGACCATATGTTCCCCACTCATGTTCTTGGTGGTGTTAGAAAGCCCTCAACAAGGAAGGGTGCACAGGCTTTGTTTCGTAGCATTTGGACTTGTGGGTGTTATAGATTTTTGAGTTATTTTTGGATCTTCAATTATGCTAAATTAAATATCTTTTGGACCATGTGTCAATTGGTTGTGTTTTTGGTATTGTCGGAAGCTCTATTCCAAGAAGGATGCACAAATTTTGTCTTTTTTCTTGGTATTGTTCGAGGCTCTATCCCAAGAAGGGTGCACAAATTCTGGGTTTTTTTCTTGGTACTATTGGAAGCTCTATCTATTAAACAATTGATAGCTTTCCTTTTAATTTCAATTTTCAAAATTTCAAAATATAGAGAAAAAGATGATTTCTTCCTGTTTTTTCTACCTTCATTATTTGCAAAATAGAACTCCTCGTGAGCCACAAAAGTTCATTGTAATGCAAAAATGTTTGCATTTTGAACTTCAAATTGCTCCCAAACATTCAAAACAATTTGTATTGACATGAAAATTTTACCACAACAACTAGACCTTAAGAGGAACAAAACCCAACAAATTTTCTTGAAAACAAACATTTTATGAAAAAATTACAAGCCCCCCAAGTTGCAGCCATCAGAATGCAATGTGGTGAACTCAAATTGAACCTGTGAACTTCGAAGGGCTCTCAAAATTTCAGTAAATCTTGGATTGATTTGAAAATTTTACCAATGAAACTAGACTAATATGCGCAACTTTCCCAACAAGTTTTATTGAATGTGGACATTGGATGCAAAAGTAATAGCACTTTGAATCTGACTGCCAGACAATGTGAGGACACTTTTCGTCCCCTTGGGCGATGAAGGGTTAACTGAGAGGCTGAGGGCGGGGAGGCCAGGAGGGCGGGAGTGATGAGAAGCAACAACGGAACCCGAGAAGGGGCCAACAAGGAAGCCAGCCACGCAAGCAGGCTTGGCCCCATTGACAGGACCCCGTTTTGCTCGAGGGGGGGTGGAATAACGTCTCCCATTCTGAATTGCTTATTTGTGCCATTTTAGGTGTAGTTACTGTATTATGGATTCATACTCAGAAGCTTGGAAACAGTGATGAATTTTTTTAAATTATTTTTTAAATTATTTTCACTTACTCGATGAAGACGTAGAGAGGACACAAACACAGAACCACCCCCCTGCCCACGTAGCTAACGCACGTGATTCTGTGGTCAACTCTTATAATCTTCCAATCCTCAAGCATTTCCTCCTTGAAAACTGCAAAATTAGAAATTGTCCATGTGTTTCAAGAAGAAAAAAAAAACCCTGCAAAATTAATCAAATTTGGATCATCTCTTGCAGATCATACGGTTAATATTGCGTTCACAACTTTTGAAAACATATTCACAATTACCGCTCCTGAAGCATTAATTAAGCATTAAGGATAGACAAAATATAATGTGAAGTCAGATGTAATCAGTCAATCATCCTTGACATGGACCTGCTCTAAAGCTTTAATAAGTTCGTCCCTGCCAATTTCATTCACTGATGGGATTAGCTGTTCTCAACATTGCCTCAAATGAACATGAGGAAGTTACAATGTGATACTGGAGAAAATGGAGAGATTTCAAGAGATTGGCATTTAACCCTCTCATAACCAGGACTTAGTATAAAAATTGCAAGAATAGAGTTAGTACTTCGTTTTGCACTGCAATTATGATTGGTCAGCTTCGCCATTTTATCTGAACTTTACCAATTTTATGGAAATTTTCTTATACGACGCGGGATTCGACGTATGTGCCGCAACCAAAGCTTGCACAACCGAGTATAGAATATGACCGAGCAACGGCTTCAATTTTTGAAAGAGCAGTAGCCAGGGTTGTGCAGCTCAGTGTCATCCACAAACAACCGAGGCCATGCTAGCTTCAACGTTGCAAACCAAGAACTCACGTACTACCGATCGAGGCAAAAGAAGAACCACTGGAGGCTTGCACCTCATGTCTGTATAATTAAGCGCACAGGCAACATGCAACTTTATGCCATATTCACAATTTCTGGTTTGGATAGATCACAGCATTGGGTCCAGCTTTTCCTGTTCGATCTTGCTTGATATTACCATTTGGGGTTCCTTCGCTTACTTAGGCGCACACTGCAATACATTTGAATGATCCTTGAATCCGCAATTTGTGCACCATTCATTCTAGCCTTGAGCGAAGTGCGCAAGTGTCGAACTGCTCAGTAGTACGTACAAACCAAGACTCAGTTGAAATGACAATTGATCACGTACACACTCCATTGCAAGAGGATCAGTCCATAGTTATGGCCGGAAGGAAGCAGCTCTCCGTTACCCACCGCCTCCGACCTACTTGATGCACATGAAACTAATTTACATGGACTAATTGCTGCATAAATAAGGAAACTAGCTAACTAACTGTCTCACACTTGTTTCAAACCCTAAAAAGAGTTACAGAAAAAATCCCATCGCCATCCGTTATTATATCCGTCGTCAGGCACGACGGGGGACTGCGACGGGGTGTCGCCACCATCGTGGTAGTACTGTACTGTAGACATGCAACTGACCATCGGGAATCCGGGTTGTCCATGCCGGTGTCCACTCCTCCGCCTCGGGATTTGCGCCTGGGGCCATGCCGGGGCCAGGTGACAAATGCCTCTTGCACTTCTCTCTCGCGCTGGCATCCCTGATCACTCCCTCATTTTCCTCCGCATATTCTTCTGGTGCAAGTTAGCTCCGATTTCCGGGTTGCTGCCAGTGATGAGACCCAGCAGTAAGTTAAGTACCTCACTACTACTGAAGTGGAGTGATTGACACAGATCACTGTGACAGGATAAAAATGGGAGCGCAGAGCAGATTCATCGCTTCGGCTTTGATTCTGGGTAGATTGTCTGTCCCGTCAGGCCGCCATCGCATGACGTTGTCGTGCGGGAGAAGTGCCAGGAGGCTCCATCAGTACAGTGGAGTGAAGACTGCGGAGTTAGAGAGAGAGACGAACTGACTCAACTGAGCACCGCTGATTTCAGGGTTCCCTGCCAATCACTCTGTTTGCCGCTGCCATTT
Source organism: Straminergon stramineum (assembly GCA_963920665.1). Classification (NCBI taxonomy): domain Eukaryota; kingdom Viridiplantae; phylum Streptophyta; class Bryopsida; order Hypnales; family Calliergonaceae; genus Straminergon; species Straminergon stramineum. The sequence continues at coordinate 21,740,477 of OY987268.1, read as the reverse complement.
TGCAACTAGGGGGGTTTGCTCTTAAAGCGACCTTTTAAGAGCTGATTGCCTTTTGGGGAAGATAAAATCCTTGAAATAATTTTCTGTAAATTTCTGTAGGAACATTAATGGAATTGGCATCTAACCCAAGTCGTTTTATATTTTTTGGACCTTCTTGACATTAGTTACGAATTTTTGAAGTTGAAACGCAGTGACCACTAAAAGTGACCACCTCTTGAAATGTACACTCCGAATACATTGAAGAAAGCAAAAAGGTACCTTTGTATTAGTGGTCGTTTTTAGAACAAGGTTGCTTTTAGAGAAGACTACAATAGAGATGAATGAATTTTTTTATTGACTTTGTCCTGAAGAAAAGAAACTATGGCATTGATCTTGGTTTAAGAATTTGGGTTTCCAAATCCTATCAACAATTGCATTCACATAGCACAAAGTGGTTAGGATTTGGTTGGAGTAAAGACGTGGGGTTGGACTCATCAATAAATTAATTAACCTACGACAAAGCCTCATGGTTATAGCTAGGGAGAATTGACCCCCTCATTGTCCTATAGAAGGGTAATTGTAAAAAATTGCCCCCTATTGTCAGCTATGTGTGCTATGTTTTTTGGTATTTATTCATCTCTCCTATCTAATTTAGGGCCTCTAATTGCGAATATGAATTCAAAAATTTGCAAATTTTATAATGTGTTGCAAATAAAAAAATTTAGTGTTATAGATTGTGGGGCAATGAAGGGAGATCAATTCAACTTGACCTATAGTTACATAATTTTTGTTTTTATCTTTCAAAGATGAAGTCATTTGTCTATACAATTCTTTCAATTTTCAATTTTTGGGGGAAAATTTTGAAATTACAATAAATCTTTAAAGGAAAAAATTAATAAAATTTGTATCAAATATAAGATATACTAAAATAATATGAAATTTTCACCACAAATGTATATTATAGTGGAAAACATCATGGTATATAAATCAAAATTATTGTGTCTCTCTAAATTGGAAAATCAAGGATCCATAGTCATAGGCCCCATGTTCATATTGCTATAATATATTGAAATTTATGAGTTCAAGAAAATTTCCAATTAGAATAGAAGCTTAACTTGATATGCTTCATTTCATTAGTTGGACTCAAATTTTAAAAAATTCAATTTTATGGATGAAATTCACATCAAGAGTAAATAGTGAGAAATGGCCAAAATACTCTACAAGGGTGATCCATGGATTAAGCATTTTTTTCCTTATAAAAGTTCATAATATCATAAATGAGGGAATTTGCAATACCATTCATTGAAAATATACCCAAATACCTTCAACAAAATAAAATTAGATGAAAAACATTTTTTTCCCATCCTACAGTCTAAAGTGAAGCCATCCATTGGAAAATAAGTGTCTACAACAAAGTTATAAGGTTAAGCTTATATTAGGGTCCAATTGTTAGCCTCATTTTAAAACTATCAAAATCAACCAATAGTAATGTTTAGATCTTTAAATTGGGCCATGAATTGGGCATAAGGACTTATATTGAAAGCTAGTCTAGTTTTCTTTTATATCACATTGTCATTTATGTGGTGGTGTTTCAGTGCCAAAAAATTGGATGCAAGTGTCAAAAATTGGATGGCCATGTGACCTTGATCCCATTTTTCCACTTGGACCCGATTTGAGTTGGTTGTATTTTTGTAATTTAGAATTGTACATGGGCCCTCATATAAAGTTGCCTTGAATGTGGTAAATGCATGTATATTTGCATTTGAATGATGATAAGGGTAGGGATTTCTAAAAGGAAGACGCAATAAATTGTAGAAGTTGTAATGGCTGACAATGGCTGCCCAAACATTTTTCTACAAATTTTTTGGATTCTAACTACATTGATTTGTCAAATTAGTGAGGGGGAAAAAATTAGAGTCACTTTGAAAATTAGTGTCACCTCCAAAAAATTGGCTTCATTTAGGGAAGGAGAAGTACATGATTTGTTTTGATTTTGTTCATTTCCATATTTGTTTCAACCATGCCCTACATATGGTACAATATGTAAATAGCAATAGAATTATGCCATCATATTTTTATAAATTTCATTTCTTAAGCAAGATTTGATGAGGTCTCTACAATTTTTGTCTTTTAGCTTGCTACTAATAAGGTATATTTCCTTAATGGGACTCTTTAGATCATGTTTTTCATGACATGCTTTAGAGGAATCTTGAGTTCAAGTTTCTATATTTGGCCTTCAAAGTAATGGTTAATGACAATTTCAATTTTGGGGGACCAGTCACATCTTGTATATGTGTCCTACAAATGGTTAGTAGATCAATTAATCTAATATGATTAATCTTACTACAACCACAGTTCTAGAGGATCTCTATCTAAAGTTAGTCTTAAAGTATGGTAAGAGGGGCTTGGTATAATGCACAACTATGGAGAGTTGACTCAAACAAATTGACAATAGAAGGGGGGGTTTGTAATCTATTTTGATGTGTGTAAGTACTTTATTTAGTTAGATTGAGGGCATCTTAAGAACATTAGCAACATTTCTCTCAAATTTTACATCTCATTTTGAAAAGCCCTTAACTTCATGTCTCCCACCCTTGCTTATAAATTGTTTCCAACAAAAAGCCAATCCACCAATCACCAAGTAGAATTTTGAAAGAACCTTGAAGTGAAAATAACCTCGTAGAGGGCTCTGTGTTGCCCTTTAAGTATTATTGACACCAAATACAACCGATTTGCCTTCAATGTATTTGGAAAAAAACATTTGTTTTTAAATGTGCACAATTTTTAAGATACATGGACCTTACTTGGACCCTTTGATACTTTAAAGCATATGCATGGTTGCACTCATAATGTCGACACTCACCAAAAATTGTAGATGAAAAGTGCTCAAACATCCAAAGGGCTACTACACTTTTCATCCACTTCTAGTGAGTGTTGACATTATGATTACCATTTAGAAGGTAGTAGCCCTTTCAAATGGCCCTTTCAAATATTCTCTTTCCATTAAATTCTAAATTATTAAGCAATGAACCTTCAAATCTAATTCAACTTTGTATGTATAACACTCTCTAGTTTTTTAAGTAGGTTCCTATTAAGGATTGGTTTACAAATATGCAACCAATATCACAAACAAGGTTGCATGGAGCAAGAAAAATAGAGGAAAAAACAAACTATTTATCTACTTGTTATTTATCTACATGGAAAAAAGAGCTTCTTAAGATTATGATGTTTTGACCTCTCATAATCCCTTGGATGTCATTTGGTAATAGTAGGAAACCAATGTAAGCTACATAAGATTTGTTTTCTTACATGAAAAGTTATAGATGATTTCTTTTCAACCAATCATACCTGTGTAAGCTTTAGTTGTCAATGATTTTGTAAAATCCTCTTATGAATTATTGCTAATTGTGTTCAATTCTTCATTGAAATTTTTTAGACAATTTTTCCTAGGGGGACTTCTTCTTTTGATACTTCTTCCTTAAGAAATTTCTTCTTTGAAGAAGTCTCCTAGGACAATTATTATGTGAAGTTGTGAATGTCTCTTTTTACCTTACTTCTCCATTCTTCCCTAAAGAGGTCTTCCTAGGAAAATTATTATGTAAATGTTCTTTTTACCTTACCTCCCTTCTTTAAAGTTTCCCATCAACTTCCTCACATGTAAGGTATGAGACTTCATTTGTCCATGTTGCCATTTTGTATTACTTTAAGGCGAAGGCACCCATTACTAACCAACACCCCATCAACAATCAATAGAGAGACTCAAATTCAAGAGATGTTGGGACTCAATTCTCTTTTTCAAAAAATCACACATGTCCTTCATCTTTGCTTGCCAAGGCATGTTTAGGTACCAAAGTGCCATGACACATGTCCTTCACCTTGAGTGACTCTAAGTGAGCAGTTTTGGAAGACTCTAGACATTGGACATGGGTCTAAACTAACTTTTGGCTTTCAAAATTCTTAGTAGTTTCAATTCAAGAGATAAAATTACCAAAGTTTTCTCAATCTCCATCATTCCTATTGTTGCACCTCTAAAACCACTTGTTTCACCTTGCACTACTCTAGATTATGTTTGAAATTCCTTATTTGATTAGTTAAGGGTGCCTTCACCTTATAGCCACTTTGTACCAATAGAATACATTTGAAATTTGAAAGGTGCATTAGGAATATATAGATGTACTTAAAGGATGATGAATGAAAGTACAAATAGTGTCTCTTAACCTTGGGAAAACATGGCCCCTCATAACCAAAATGGTTTCTAAAATATTTTGATTATTGGACCAATAAGAACATTATTTTTTTTCTCTATTTACTAGTGAAATCATCCATTGAAACTTTTAAATGTGTAGTGTCCTTCCAAGAATATACCTGAAGTTCTTTGACCATGTTCCACTAAAAAACACTCAAAATGCACTATTTTGATGGCAAAGCGTCCCCCCCCCCCCTCAAATAATAAATGAAATCTTGTAGTATTTTACCAAAAGATCTATTAGTAGACTACTTCATTATGTTGCACTAAAAAAATAGGAGGTTTTGACTGTATAGACTATAGTGTTTGAAGCTGAAAAAAATGTTTTGGGGGGCATCAAAATTTTAGGCAATTATCATTGATAAGCTTGATCAATCTGTATCCAAATTGAAGTAAAGGGCAATTGGGCATGTTGGGCCTAACATAGGAGGATGTTGAGTTGGAGTTAGATAAACTAGACTAATCATGAATCACTGACATTGGATCATGTTCTCCTTGATTTTGAAGATAATACCCTATTCTATGAAACATAAATTAGAAAAATCAACACTGTTAAAAATTATAGAAATCATTGTTCAACAATTCTCTCACATAGCTTTTGAAGCCACCCATTTCACGTGAGTAGGAACAAGAAGAGAATCTCTTTATACAAGAGGGATGGTAGAAGGTAAAGCAACCTATGTGGGATATATAAATTACAATTACTAAGAGCTCAAACACTCATAGTTATGTGAAAAGTAGGAATTGTGTTCAAATTATAATTTCAAGCTTCATTTGTTCACAATAGAATAACTTTTTAAAGAAAATTTGTGAAATGAAGTTAAATTTCATCTCCAAAAATCTATATGAGATTTCAAGTCTTGAATCAAAAGTTATGGACAACTTTCATCAAGGGGTTGGAAAGGATATATTCTCTTACATTTGCAAACATCTTCTTTGAATTTGGTCCATATATTGTTTTGGGAGGCTCAAAATCACTAATTATGTGTTTTGAAAGATGAAATGTAGCTTGATCTTCCAACTTTTCTTAGTTCAAATTGTTTTGGAAAAAATTATTCTATTGTGCCAAAATGAGGCATGAAATCATAATTTGAACAAAATTCGTACATTTTGACAATGAATGACTAAGCTCTCATCTTCAAATTATCCCATAGGCTATGAGGATTCATAACAGATAACAGATTTTAGTGAAAAAATGAGCTCTCTACTCTAGATTCACACATAAGTCATTGAAATAATCCTTTCATTTCACCATCAAAAAATATATTGATGGTAGAATGTCATAAGATAAATTTATCTTTGACTCAATGGATTCTTTGGACGTTGGAATTTTTTAGGTTCAAATGTGGCAATTAGAAATAACCAAAAAACAACACCTTCCTTGCCACTACTTGCTTGTACATTGTGACAAATTATGGGTCCAAAAGAAGTTCAAAAAAGTACCACAATTTGAACCTAAGGTAAAAGGTTGCCGAAGGCCTTGCCCAAGCTCCTCTAGGCATTGCAATGCCAATTTTGCTCTAGTGTAAATAACCTTGCTTGTGCTACCCCATGTCCATGAAAAACAACATTTATCCTCATAACTCTTCATGGGCATATCCAATTGTAATTTTTTTGGTAGAGTGGCAAGCTATTGCTCATCATCACATCCAAAAAAAATTCAAAAATAAAGTGAATATTTCTTTGTTAGTGAGCTATCCAAAATTTATACATTGCCAAAAACAAGTTCTTTGGTCCTTTAGAAGTTTAATAAACCTTCCCTTCATGCAATACATCCTCTCCTCCTTCTTTCTATCAACAATTGAATATTTGTTTATACCTTAACCAAGTTTGTTTGTTTGTTATGGTGAAATCTTTTAAACCATGCGCCCCCTGATCACATCCTTGGTACTATTGGAAATTCCTCTTCAAGAGGGGATGTATGGACTTCGTTTCGTGGTGTTGGAACCTATGGTGTGGGAGTTATGATTTTTAAATTATTCTTGAATTCAAAAATTCAAAAAATATTTTTAATTAAATTTTATCATATTATGGCAACGACACAGGGGACACTAGTGTGCCTTAAATCTATACCTATATCATAAACAAAGGTTTTTTTTTTGTTGCAATGAGATCTCTTAGACCTTATGTCTTCTTATCTCATTCTTAGTACCATTGAAAAGCTCTTTGCAATGTTGCACAAGGTTTGATTTGTGATGTTTGGACTTGCGATATGAAAGTTATTGAATTTCAAAGTTTTTATGAATGAAAGAATGAAACAATTACTATGATTGTGGCAATGGCACAAGACACACAAACGTAGGATCACCCATACCTAATCACTTAAGCAATTTTGGAACATATCATGAACAATATTTGTCAATGCAAATTTTTCCCATGTAGAAAGATAGGAAATATGGGGAATTCATTTAAAAAAAATTGTTCCCAACATTGAAATTACTATGAATATTGGTAGCCAAAAAGTGCTTCAAACCCGTAGCCAATGTTTGGACTCTTCCAATTCTAATTATTCAAGAGCTACTTTCTTGCTCACTACTTTGGAACATGTGTCATGACCTTACTAAAGTAGACCCACCCATTCCTACCCATTCCCACCCATTCTCACCTTGAAAAGGAGAAAAAACCACATTTCAATGTTCGGTTGGAAATCTATTTCAAACTTTTATTGGAAATAAATGCACCCTACAAGTTGAGTATGGGTCCCTTGGTTGGGAATAGGTGGTCCTACCTTATTCTTTTTTTTTTTTTGGTATGGGTCCCTTGGTTGGGTATAGGTGGTTCTACCTTAATCTTTTCTTATTTTTTCCTACACCAACTGAGCCTCGTTGCCAAAGTGGAGCACAGCGGCGCAGCAGGGAGTGCCCATGCCCAAGTTCACTTAACTTAGCCCAACCAGTCCCCTAAACCCTCTCTCCCTCCACCTCCCACGCGGGCAGGCCCCCACCAGACCTAAGTTAAGTTAAACCCCCTGTTACATCCATTTCCAAGCAAACCCCACCCCCGTCAAGTGGGGACCGTGGCGCTCGCATATTATATCCTCCGCATCCCGAGGCCGCCTCACGTCCGCAAGCGGCCGCGACGACCGCACCACCAGACCAGTCCCTACAAAACCCAAGCCAATCCTCCCTAAAAGAATCAATCCACACAAGCAAAGCTCACTACTGTAGTATCTTAATTCTTCCCTGCCTAGCCACCCAGCCAGAATCTCTAACGACATCCCCTGCACTTGCTGGCTCCGGCCAGTCCTGCCATCCCCTGCACGACAGGCTTCCCAATTATAGCTGTACTGTTCAGTCGTCTCCACTTTTCCTCATCTGCTGATCATATATACATATATATATACCTTCGCAGGCAGGCTTCGGGGTGGCCGGCTTTTGGGTCTGTGAGCACAAGGCTGGAACTGAAGCTTCCCTTTCTCCCTTGAGCTTCTCTCCATTGCAATCGGCGGCGATCAGCACTGCTTCTTCTGTCGATCGGCGCTGGGCTCAATTGCAAGCTTATGAGAGAAGAGCAGGTCGCGTAGCTTGACGGTGAGGATTTTGTTGGTTTGGGAGGGTTGCGCATTCGGAGGTGCGAAGGTGTGCGATCGGGAGTGCAGAGTATGGGTAGAGTTTGTGGGAATGGGAGTTTCGATTTGGTGTTGGAACTCTATGTGATTTGGTCAATTGGAACTCTGTGATGAAGATGGACTAGTTGGAATTGTAGCGGTTGGGTTGTTGGCTTGGGTGTTTTTTGGGGTGTGAATGAGTTGCGATAGATGAGTGGTTTAGGAAGCGGTAGAGAGGAGGGCGTGTGAATTTTTAGTGTTGGGATATTCGGGGATGCATTGAAGTTGAGAGGAGTGGGGGGATCGGAGTGGGGTTTTGAAATTGTTGAAACTCGGGTTCTGATGGTGATGCGGATGGTTGCGGTGAATGCGGTTTTGATTGCAGGCAGGAGCGGGCGTGTCGCTGCGTGTGACTGAGAAATTGTCCTCCTGAAGGAGTTTGGAAGAGATTTATTGTGATCACCATGTCTTGCGGGTGTGGCTGCTGCCCCAAGTGCGGATGTCGCGCCACTTGCACGTGAGGGCCTGCCTGCCTGCCTTGGAATGTTCTTGGGAGTTGTATGGGGATCTGCACCTCCATCGCCGTCGTTTTACAATTGCTCTCCTGAATAATTATTGGTTCTCTTGAATAATGGTGAATTCTCTTGTGTTGTGATTGGCAGTTGCAACAACACCCTCTGGTCCTTGGAGAGCCGGAGCGACTTTAGGTACTAATGAAGGACTCATCAATTATCCATTTGTTCACTCGTTTGGTAATAGGATATGGCGGTTTTTGGAAGTTTTTCATAACTACATTTTCATTTTCCTGGGTAGATGATGAATGTTTCTGAGGTGATTTGGGTGAAGGGTTAAGAATACCAGATCAGAATCGTGTTGTTTTTGCAATTGCTAATGTTGACGGGAACTCGATCACGCAGCTATTTGGAGAGTCCCGTGAAAACTGTTGCCGATGAGTATGAAGAGCAGTACAGCTTCAATGGCGACATGGAGTGGTCAAGCCAGACGGACTTCACTGGAGCTGAAGGTAACTCAAGTCCCTGAAAAGTCTTAGTTCTGTCTCCTTTCACTTTGTTTTTTTACTATCTTGTGGAATTAGAAGCGACGTTGGTATTCAGTCAAGTGATACATTACCAACTATTGCAGCCAAGTGCCAATCAGAAACCAACCACCTTTAAAGAACAGACTATTTTCTAGCAAGTATAGAAACTGCACTTCACACGCCTACCAAATGGTGGAGGAAGTGTTTATCGCCATTGTTTAGGGTTGTTGAATGATGCCCTTGTTCATCATTCTACAGCACTTCGAGTTCAGCAGATTGTTTGTTGTCTTACTACGTTTTGACTACGGAGTTTGATAGCTGTGACTAATCCTGGCCAAATTACAATGAAAAGACTGGACAGTCAACACTGCTCTAGAGTATGTTATGTGCCTTGGTTACAGATACTCCAGATTAGGAGTTTTTTGGATTGATTTTGGTTTCCTTGATTTTATTTCTCAGGTGCTTGTGCAAAGAAGGGAAGCCGGGGAAGCGACAAGTACAAAGCCGATTACGGACATACTGAGTAGAAGGAAAAGCTTCTAGTAGGACAGGCACAGGCTAGCTGCGAATGATGCACTTGTACCATCAGAGTGAAGGTTACCCAATAGGTGGGCTTGAAAACAGCTAGGTCCTGTTTTTTTGTCTTTTACTTGCTAATAAGCACTGTTAGTGGATTTGAGTCTAGTCCATCGTTGCTGAAATGACTAGCAAGTCTTTTATGAGGTGTGCATGATGATCAAAGGCCTACTACCTAGTGTACTGCAGAGGAGAGAGTTCTTTAGGTGGTTGGAGATGAGCTCTGGTATACTGGACCGACCATCAATGCCTGCAACAGCTGAGTGTGCAGTGCAAATGTTTTGAGTGAGGGATTGCCACATTTTGCACGACAGTTTGAAACCAAGATTGTGATCTTTTACTGGTGTAATATATACAGTTGAAACTACCGAAGGACTGGCTTTGGAAATGTCCATTTCGTTACAGTATGTTGGCGGACGTTCACTCGTTGGTACTTTTCAAGGATTGCGCTCTGAAACGCAAATCTGTACCAGTCCTAATTCTGAAGGCTTTGTAGTGTTGAATGGCACATAGTTTGTTGGGCTTTGTACTGTTGAATGGTGAAATTTTTGATTGGGTTCCGCGAATCTTACCAAATGAATGAAATTGACGTTTTTCTCTCTTCATTGTCTTCTTTAAGAGTAGCTGACAGACTGTTGTCTATTGTACATGTACAGCAATCAACATTGTCGTATGATGCTACTCAAGAGGCATGACTCTGCAAGAAATCATTTTTCACAGTTTCTAATATTGGTCAGTTTTTTAAATCGAAATTTTAAAATTGTAGGTGGGGGGGTTCATTAGCAGAAATTCACACTAGACATTCCAAATGATGGTTTTGTGTTAAATTTGCATTAGTTTAACATAAACATAATTGCACATAATTTTTCAGTGTGGATTCCTACTAGTGTTTGTCTCTCATGCCTCTCACACAGCAGTAGGTAGACGTAAGAAATGGCATGGAAGTTACTCGGAGTATTTGTTCTTGCCCCTTGTTCTTGGATGCAAAAATCTTTTGAATTATATTATGTTTTTGTTTTTGTTTTTCTATTTGAGGAGCAATATATCATGCCATATTGAATTGCAAAGGGTTTCTTTCAAATACATAATTGAAAATTTTCCATCCCTAGCGAAGAGAATAAGTGTTTGTAGAGTTATTAATAATTTATATATGTGATTGATTTTGGACACCATAAATTAGAAAAATGGGAAAGAGATTAGAGGTCCGAAATATTATTATTGAGTATTATAAAATGAGAAATATAGACTATATTGTTCTCTAAACCTTTTCATTCTAAGGCTAAAGGTACCAATTTCATTCATTATTTTTATTTCTACATTAAAAAAATTTGCCTTTGGGGGGAAAGGAAGAGATCTTTTCTAGATCATTAACTTTAGCAACTATACATGGCCTACAATTGAGTTCACTGTTTTGTTTTATTTTGTTTTAGTGTGGCGAGAATCAAGATCTCCACAACTAGTAGTCCAAAAGAGGCATGCTTTGTACCAACCACATAAAAGTTATCATAGATGAGTAGTTTAAACCATTCCAACCAACAATATGAAAAATATTGAATTTCATATAGTTTTTGCCACCTAGAACTATGAAAATTACAAAAATATGTTGTGAAGGTTGCTTGAAATTTTTTTGAACCTATCTTAGATAAAGGATGATTGTTTGAAAAGCTTTCAATTAATTTGGGGAAAAAAAAATCTAATAAATACACAAAATTTGAAAATACTAGAAAAACAATATCTTATCAAAACTTTAAGTTTAAAAACAATATTAAAAAACCATATACAAAAAAAGGTCAATAGAAAATTCCAAAAAATATACACATTGATTTTCTTCATTTAGAAAATAATCAAAGATTTTTTTTTCATTGTCTTTTTACATGCAATTTTTTATCAACCAATTGCATCTCAAGAAAAATAAATCCATTGCTATAGTACCAATGGGATGGTTGCAAGAAGCACTTGTACTATTTGTTGGATTTGCTTAGACATCATGATTTTTCTTAAAGTACATAAAATTAGAAAAAATATTTGAATTGTTTAGACCTTCAAGAAGATTATACTTGAGGAGTTGAAGAAGATCAAGTATAGAATAATTCTCTAAGTAGAAGAATTGGAAAAGTACAAAATCTAAAGAAGAAAAGGTACTTTGAATGATTTATTTATTTTAAAAATAGGAAAATATTTTTCTGAAAATAAAAATTTGTGCATTTGTAAAACTCTACAGAGCTAGTTATTCATTCTAAAAACTAGTACAATATAGATTTAACTATTTTTAAAAGTCCTTCACACAATAGCTACTAGTTACGTAGAGATCTTCTTCCAAATTTCTTCTTCAAATTCTTGAGAATGGATACTCAATAATACTTTAAACTTCTAAAATTGCAATTGTAACATATTTTTGAAAACCAATATTTCCTATCAACTTAATTTTTGAAAATAAAAAAAATTTTCTTTAATTTTTATTATGTTTGTATCTACCTTGAATACAAATTTCAAATACACTCAATCATTATTTTCAAATTCATACTTGAGAAACACTCCAAAACACAAGTTGTGATAAAAAAAAATAGTCCAAGTCTTTCTTGAATTCTCAAAGATGGCAGCCTAATATAAGGAAAGTGTACTTAAACACATGTTTAACCCCTAAATTTATTTGACTATATTTTCACCCAAAATACTCCAAAACTGCCATTTCTAGTACAAATACCAAATTTTAGAAAAAATATATTTTGGGGAAAATGTAATCATAGGATCTTGTAGTATGCTGGTTTGGGAAGACGTGGAAAAATTTTCAAAAATTTTCACCGTGTGGATTGCAAGATATCAGCATTTGAAGTGACAAAAAGCCTTTTTTGGGCCCTGCAAAAACCCGGGCAGATGCACTTCACAAGGCCATATCATTATGAAAAAATGTCCAAAATGGTTGTAACTCTTTGGATTCATTCATCAAGTCATGTTGGCTACATGCTTGAAAAATTTTAGATCATTTGAAATTGTACAACATATAGGAAAAAATTAGTAAGTTAAACGAAGTAGAGAATGATTCAAAATACTAAATTGTTGATCATTTATTTATGGAATTGAAAATTTCCAATCCCAACGGTTATAATGTTATAATAAACAATCTACACCTCATGCTTTTATTTTTTTCCAAAAATATTGAAAATTAAGTTCAATAAAGGTCTTCAAAGTTTATTTTAGAGTAGAAATTCCATTACTACCCACAAACTACCCACAACTAAAAACCTTCATAACTTTCATCTCATAAATCAAAATGGAAGGATTAAAAGCTTTACACATATATATAAATCTAGAAAACCAATTTCAAAATTTTATTTAAAAAAAAATTAATTTTTCAAGAATTTTTTTTTGCTGCCCGGGCTACCCGCCGAGCAATGAAAACTACATATCATACAATAACTTTTTAACCATGTATTCAATAGTTCTGAAAAATTTTGGGCCTTAAAGCTACTCCTCGGGTACATGTTGTGTGAAAATTTCAAAGAAAAAATAAAAATTCCATTCATAGTGAGCCACCCTAAATCGCTATGTTGCCAAAAAACACCGTTTGGTCCTTTTAGGGGTCAATACAAAACTCATACTATTTTTTCTTAAAAAATTGTAAGTTTGTATACCCCCCACTAGAAGATAAACTCAATTCATGAGTATCTTGTTTATGAATGATCTTGCAATTACATTTGGACCTAGAGATCTTTACGATTATCAAAAGCGGGCAAGTTTGAATCATCAAACAATTCCCTTAACCCGTAAAGGACCGAGGCACATTTTGGGCATAAATTGTCAAAAACTACCACTTTTTAGGGCAGCAAGAAAAAAATGGATTTTTTTTCTCTTTTCAAAATTTAACCATATAAATTTGTACTAGACTTCTTTGAGAGCATGTGGAAAAAGTTTTAGAAACTTTGACTTGACGGATTGAAAGATTTTAACTTTTGAAGTTAGGTGAAAAGTTTTTTTCCAACCTTGCCCGACATGGCTTGCAAACTTTAACTCCTAGAATGAGATTCTTAAACTAAACATGGTTATTTTCTTTTACATTTGCATCTTGGATCATGTAAGCTACACACCAGCCAAATTTCAAAATCTTAGGAAGAGTTTTGCACATGCTGCCCAAAGCTGCCTGAGTTACCCGCGAAGTTCAGGGCAGCATAACTTTTGATCCAAGCACCCGATCGGAAAAAAAATTAGATTTTCAAGAAGGGGATACATAGTTACACATTATGTCCAAATTTCATGAACATCCAACTAAAAATGACTTCATAGGAGCCTACCCGAGATTTCTTGCGTATGCTAAATGGACACTTGGTCCTTTAGAGGTTAAACCCCTTAACCTCTAAAAGTTAGGGGTGTAAAAAAATGTGTTGCACAGAAGCCACCTAGTGGTCTTGTGGTTCTTTAGGGGGTAAGAACCAAAAAGTAATCTAAATTTCCAAAATTGTAGAGATGTATTTCTAAACGAAATTAAGATTAATAATAATTTAATGATGAGTTTTCAAACTAAACTTGTAAAAGTAGATCCATAGATCATATCCATTGGTTAATATTTGTAATGGCCAATATTTTTCAATAAAATTTAAAACAAAAATTTGAAACATTTTAAAATGGATTATTGTTTGAATATTTGGAATTTTTATAATCTCTCTTTTCTTTTGAGATCAAAATTTCAAATTCTAACTCTGGTGATATTTTCAAATATTTATTTTACTTCTTTAATCACATCATTTTTTAAGGATGTTTTTTTAATTCAAATAGATAGTTTTTGATGTGAATACTGAAGACTTACTTCTACCCCTTAAAACTACTCAAAATTTGCAAAAAAAAATTGGAAAACTCTCTACCATACAAATGGAATCACTAGAAGAAATTCTCGTTCATTGAGTTGATGTGTTTCTGTTAAAAAACACAAAACTATGTTGGAAAAAATGCAGTTTTGTAGTTTTTTGACTAAAAAATTGCAAAACTACATTTTTTTCAACGCAGTTTTGTGTTTTCTAACAAAAACACATTAGCTCGACAAACGAGAATTTCTTCTATTGAATAAAACTAATACAAAAATCAACAATTTTTTAGATAAATGAAAAAACAAAGATTTTGTATACTCTAGATATGTTAATGTTTATATATTGTTCAAAATTTGAAAGTCTGGTCCTAAAGGAGTTAGATCTCAAAATGATATCAATTGTGGTATTTTGATATTATTATTATTTTTTTCAAATTTCTAAAATATGATGTATAATTTTTTGCAAGAAAAAAATGATTGTCATGTGCTTTTTGATAGAGTGAATAACTTGTCCTCAATTTGCACTTGTAAAATGTTCCATGCATATATTACATATATACTCCTTCGTGCATTTGTTAACTACATCAATGGCTCTTTGCATACTTATTCACTACTATATTAGGATGCTTATTATTAACAATATGATATAGGGTATAGCACCCTATTATTGCGTAGAACGCTATTACTGCACATTTAGGGCCCTATCTTTGCGCATGAAAACCCTAGAAGAGTCTTCATAGCTTCTCACCAATCTTCGTTTGTCTCTCTCCTTAGTGCCTATGCGTTTTTCCAACGTTCAAGAGACACCTTGTTCTTTGGAGGTTAGTAGCATCTTCATGTTGCTATTTGAAGTGCGCAGCTTGTGTGGAACTCTTGTATTTTCTCGACGTCGAGATTGGATGCTTGCGTTCTTTCATCACGTTTCTTTTGTCGTGTATTTGTTTTTAGTGGCGTTGGTGAGTGTTTCGACACCTAAGGGTTTTTCTTGTGTAGGTGTTTTCAACGTTAGGGTTTGTGCAAAGACTTGCCATTGTCAAGAGGAGTGTTGGTTGTCAAGCCTTGGTTCTGTATCCAAGTCTATTTGTTTCCTGCGTGGTCCATTTGTTTTGCTGTACTTTGGAACTTGTTCCCACAGCCACTTGTTCTCATTGTTAGTTTCCGTTATTATTGCTCCGGATATCGGTTTCTTGTTTAGGGTTTGAGAAAGTGCCGGATTTCTAGTGCCGCATGGTAGTCCAGGCACTTGTGTCATCATGTGTAGGTTGGGGTGGATTGGAAAGTTTTAAAATGTTTTTCTAGCATAGTCGAAACATTTGAGATTAGTTTTCTAATGTGTGAAGGAGATGGGATTTGAATTGTCCCTGTGAAGTAAGAGTGAACTGAAGTGAAAGTGGACATCCGTGTATTGCAGGTATGATCATTTAGGGTATATTGAAGAACCTCTCCATATTGTTTTAAGTGGGAACCACTACATTCGTTGTGCAAGTATGATCATTTTGGGTCATCTCTTTCTTTTGTAGCATAGATTTGATTTCATCCGAATAATCGACGTGAGGTATGTTCAGTATATTCTCCCTCAAATTCTAGAATTGCTATCAATGGAATGCTCGTCTTGTCATCACATTAAACACTTCTAGTGAATTCTGAAGTCTTGAAAATTGTTAGGGTCTAAGTCTAGAATGTGTCTCTACTATGAGGTTCATTGCGCTAAATATGATGGCATGTTTGTCGCCCTTTTTACACAATTGGTGGAAGATGTATTAATCAACCCACCTTGATGTTGCCACTGCTGCAGCAAATATCGCACCTGATTTAGATATGGGAAATGGCTTTGGCTAACTCTATTGAATCTAAAGGTGAGATTGTATTCTAGATTTCTCCTTTTGTGTCCAAGAATTGTGAATTCCTAATGATTTTTGTGAACACGACTGAATGAAGCAACTTAGAACACAAGAAAAACTGAATTTTTTTGTTCGCATTACAGGTGCTGGTGAAATCATACATATTCTAGTGATTTGATGTGAATCTCAATGCTTCTCCCCAGTTCAAGTTGGAGAATCTTTAACCATGGGAAGATCAAAACAAATGAGACAAACTCAGACATTGAAAGACTTGATCCAAGACAGTTCTTAAATGATACTATAGTTGATTTTTACATCAAGCACATTCAAAGAGATGAAACTTTTTCTTTAGTGGAGAAAGAAAGATTCCACTTTGTCAATAGTTTCTTCTATAAGAAAGATTTGTTGCTACACCAAATGCAACATGAGTGCACCTTTTCTTTTGGGCATTTTGAGCTTATGCAAACTTGTTTTTCACGTAAATGTAATGATGCTGGATGCTGAGTTTTTCTTGGAAATTCATATAAATTTGAGTTGTCTTTCTATACAATTTGAGTTATACTTGCTCATGTAAGTGCCCAATAATAGGGTCCAATGAACAACCAAGGTGTGCAAAGATAGGGTCTCATGCGCAAGAAAGTGCGCAATGATAGGGTCTAGAGCAATTGAAATGAGCTAAGTACGTCCATGTGGTTTTTCTTGCTTCTTGAGGAAATGAAATTCCAAGATTGAATTTTGTAAATGAAATTGTGAATTTAATTCACTTAGCATGGTGGGTTTGAAATTTCAGTGAGGTTGGTGGCCTGATTTTTTAAATACACTAATGTGAACCTTAAATGCGCAATGATAGGGCTCCCTACCCTAGATAGATTTTTACCTTAGTCACTCAATTGTTAAACCAATGATGTAGTTTTAGTGTCACTCTTTATTTCTTTTGAGATGTAAAGTGGGATTCTAGATAAGCAGTCTCTTAATTTACACCAACCTAAACAAATATAGTTGAAGTTAAAGAAGACAAACCCATTATGGACAAATGCCCAATTAAGATCCCTAGTCCTAGACTACATTTTTCCCTCTTGCATCCTAATGTAGTGTAAATTGGTCAAAGTGCACAATTGGGGTTCAAAGGGTTGGAATTGGGTTGAAGAGTCACCATTTCAAGAATTCAATGAATACCACTATGTGGCTTCTACACATGGCAAAAGATTCTTGCATTATTTCACAATGTGAACGGACACTTTGGATTGTAGTGGCATTATGTAGAGAATTAAGAGAGTCACATTATTATCCAAAACAACACGAATAGTCCTCCTAGGGTTTACAATGGGAAGTTACCTAGATTTACTTTGACAACATATAATTGTTTTTTTTCCTTCAAAAGCAAGTGGATCAAAATGTTTGTAGAATATTCCAAGATTTGCCCTTCTTTTGCTAAAAGAATTAGTGAATCCAAGAAGTGTAAGGTCCACTTCACACTACATTCCAAGTCCCACTAAATTCTCAAATCTTGATTGGTGAACTCAAAATTGGGATTTAGGGCTTCACTAAGTTTGAAGTCCCACATCCCTCCAAAACACCTGCATAGTAGTATTCTTGGGGGAGTTTTTGTGCATGGGTAGTGGGACTTGGAGGCCAAACTTGGCCTCCAAGACCCAACAATTTTTTGAATATGGAATAAAGAGAAAAACACCATCAAAACACCATTTTGTTTGAATTTGTTCAATGTAGATTTACTCCTAGAAGTGTCCAAATTTTTTTTTTGACTTTTTGATTCATTTTCAGGGCGATAAATTGCTACAAAATATTACGTATGAGACAAATTGTGACTTTAATTTGGCTTTCACACTAGGGATTATGACACCTTCTTCAATGCACTCCCATTCTTCATAGAACCAGGACTTGGCGATTTAGAACTAGCTTACAACAAGCTCTTGGTGATGGAATATACTTTTGATGCAAAGTTTTCTTGACATTCGTTATTCTCCTCCAAAGCAAAAGAATGTACATGTGGAAGATTTCGCAAGCTAAGTATATTCTCTAACCTACATTGGTTGCCTCTGTACTTCGATCGATGATCCAACACCTATGATACTTGTATTTTTAGTTAGAGGTGAACTTGTTCTTTGAAAGAGTCCTCCATAGGATGCAATAGGAGTGTCACACCTTCTGTATCCAAAGTTGCTGTGCATCGGCGCTTGTTTTCTTGCATAAATTGTTCATTCTTTGGAGAAACTTGTCCTTGTGAAGGTGTGACAACCCCTACTACGAAGTCCCAAGTCCCAAATTTGATGTTTTTTCTTCACCTTTTACAACCCAAGAAAGTTGGGATTTGGCCTTGGCCTAGGATTTGAAGAATTAGGACTTGGGATCTAGTGTGATGTGCCCCTAACTATGTATAATGACTACGATACACTTACCTATTCCTATCACTTTAGAAATTCCTCCTTCATGTATCGATGGGACAAATTTTTTGTTTAGAATGTACTCCATTGATACGTGAAGACGAAATTAGGTGTACGGGTGAGAATAGGGATGTCTACCTTGTGCACAATGACTCGATGAGATCACATTTCCATTGGCATATGGGAGCTCTAAACTAGAGCCTTGCAAGTCATTTCCATTGCACAAATAGGAGATCCAAGGACTCTAGCCACCCCTCTAGTTTCCACCCCATGTTTAGGGGTGCATGGGCTTTGTTTCATGGCATTTGCATTGGCACTATGGAAGTTATTTAAATTTTGAAGTTTTTATGAATTAAAAAAATTAGAAATATATACTTTTACTTTTATTTTGACTGTAGCCACAATACAGGGCACACTAGTTCCACTGGAAACAACATTACAAAACTTGGCTTAGATGGAGTTCTAATGAAGCCCTCCGTTCCAGCAATGGAAACTGGCCGTGATCCACAATGGAATTCCTAAGCTTATTTCTCTCTCTTAACCCCTCGAGGCCCAAGGAGCCTGTTTTGGGCCTCTCACTTGTTCAACAGATCAAAGTTATAACTTGATTTTCCTACATTTTCAGAAGTATATCTAAATGAGTTTCATATTACGATGTTCATATTGAATGGGGAAGTTCAAAAGTACAATTGACGTCATGTAATAAGCTTGATGTACAATGCATACTATCAATCAAAGTTCAAAATTGTGAAAAAGTACAGAAACTGCTTGGGCCTTGAGGGGTTAAACCAATGAAATCATGGCTTGATGCTACTGTACCAAGTTGAACGGTACAGTAACCCACGAAAGAAGCTCGCAATAATACTTATCGGTCATCAACGCCTTCTTTGCCACTCAAATGTCACCACCAGCACAAAACTCGCACACCTTACCTTACTTTGAGATTTTGACTCTAATTATGATTCTAAAAGAGGATGAGCCTTGCTCCCCGGCGCTTTTTTCAGCTGCAATGCGCCATGTGGGACTTAAAGTGACTCCAGGAGCGGGTGATTATCTTAACAAGTTATCTTACGCTGTGATGAGCATTCCAGAAGCGCCACTAAATTACTGTCAGCCGAAAGAACGTACGTCGCGACCACCAAATGCTTTTGTCTGCGTCGCGACGATGCCAGATATGGCTACGGCATTGTCTCCACGTCGAAGAGGTATTGGTCTTCAGTTTCTGTGTGCAGAAAACGAAACATTGCGCGAAAATCTGTCGCACGAACTAGCTGGCTGGCTGGCAGGTCCTTTAGTCTTACCGGGCCGAATCCGTTTCATCAGATCGAGAGCGCACATGTATTGCACAGTCCACTGCCCTCCTCGTGAACGTGAGGTGCTCAAATAGTTTCGCAAGAACAACAAGTGCAGATGCGTTCGAGGAGTGTCAGCTCCAGAATGAAATAATGCATGCTCTGTCTTTCGAAGTTTACGTTCGGATTTTGAATTTCGTTGAAAGTCTTGAAGTTTTTTCTAGCGTATGTATATCGAAGCTTACGAGATTTTCTAAGTTGCTGAGTGACTATATTTAAGCTTTGGATTCATCTTTGAAACTAGATAATAATTGTATGCTCTGTCTTCTGAAGGTTTAATTTATGAGCTCACTTTGAAAGTCTTGAGAGTTATATATCTTGCATTTATGGAGGCTTGTGAGATTAACTGAGCAGCTGAGGAAACGCCAGTTTGGAATTCATCTTAAAAGCCAGTTAATAGTTGCGTGCTCTGTCTTCCGACAGTTTATTTTCTGAGCTCACATTATGAAATTCGAAGCATATCTTGCGATTCTTGAAGCTTACGAGATTAGCTTAGTGTCTGAATACACTCAAGCTTGGAATTCTCTTCGAAGGCAGTCTAAAGGAATTTGCTGAAGAGGAACAGAGTTGGTCGAGTGAACTCAGTTTCACGTGATTCATGTGAGCGAGAGAAGTTTGGGCAGCGATGGCGGTAGCGGAACCGTTTTTCGGGATTCCAGAAACCGACACGGAGGTTATGGAGGACTTGGATAGAATGACTCAGAATGTCAGGGAAGTGCAGTTGGAGACGTTGCGCAATACTCTAGAGCGCAAAAGAAATGTGTAGTACTTGCAACGGCAGGGATTGAATCAGCGCACCGACGAAACGTCCTTTAAGGCTTGCGTGCCCGTCAGCTCGCTTGCCGATTCCAAGATGACATTGACCGCATCGCTGATTGCGACACAGCTCCAATATTGTGCGCCGATCCTGTAACTTCCTTTTCAGTGAGGTTATCCATCACCTCTCCCTCTGGCGTTCTGCATTCCTTACCAAAATCCTCCAATGATTCCGTTCTGGTCAAAGCTCTAGTCAGTCCTTCAATTTTTCGACCAAAACTGTTAGGTTTCCTCTCGAGCACCACATTCTTGTTTTTGAAAGGAAGAATAGCGTATGAATTTCTGGATTCAAAATTGCGGTGGAGAGGAGGTTCTGAAAATTAGCGAGTCTGTTGTACATTGTGGTGACATTTGAAGCTCGCTTGTTTATTCTACTGGCACAGCTCAGGAACTTCTGGAGGGAAGAGCAAGATGATTCCGCGAACTGCAAACACAATGGCACAAGTGAGGAAGGCAGGAAAGGTTGGTTAGCTCTTCCGAAGAAGGTATGCAGTATGTGCCGAATGACATATCTCAAATTCTTGTCATGCGCTCAAGGACAACATTGGTATAAGCAGTTCATGCAAGCAGGTAGAAATTACTATTTGAGTCACTTTAAGCATCTCAACACATGTGAGAGTGTGAATTGGGGAGATATATGGAGTTGTGGAATGATGTTTAGGTACAAGAGACGAATTTGTTTTGATGAAGTTTTTATTACTATGCGTCATTCGGCTTGTTATTCCCTCAGTCAAAGTGATCGGTTGTATACCAGTAGAAATGACAATACGCTACCCCAGTTCCATCAAAGATCAGTGGCCAGACACATAGCCAAGTGAAGCTCACACCACTTAACGATTTTGGCGTTCTGAATCGCGCGACTCGAACGAATTTGATGTTGGCTTTGGAGTTCATGTCTACGGTGGTTGTGCTTCTTGGCCAGGGCATATCCTCGAAGGCTCAACCCGGAAAAGTCACAGTCGATGATGTTCGCTTATGCAGGCCGACAATTTGAGACGAAGGCAGGGTTGAATGCTGGAACAGGCACGACGGTGTTTTTTTTATCGAAGAAAGGCTTCCAAATCGAACGCAAAGAATATGCCGTTTGCAATGACAAGCCCCACCGCTGTCGTGCTCGCTTATAATGTCCCGCAACAGATGTACTGCCACCTTTTATGCGGGCTGTATCGCTCTCAAGACGTGGAGCATGTGGGAGCCATCTTTGCATACATGGTTGTCGAGCCGTTCCGGCTTCTCGACCGGGTACAGAAAACCATCCCTTTGTTGGTTCAGGACAACTTTCTAAGTCTTCGAGTATGATATTCGGATATATACCACTGTTGCATGACAGTACCGACTCTTAATTCGTCAGAGAGGTTTGCAACCCTCTCAATACTAATATTAGGTAGTGGAAATTAATCAAGGATGTGGTTATTAGAAGTCGCCCTCTCGCTCATTGAGACTCTGCTACAATAGTTTCAAAAACCTGCATTGGCAATATGTTTCATTTCTAGTATGTTCAAGATTCATCGTGTTCTCTGTGGAATGAAGGTTTGGCGCGATATCTGCAAAGACATCCGGGAAGGAACTGTAGATGAGTTTGTCAGCGATCCAGCGCTTCATTCAAGTGTACAAGAGATATTGTCACCTAATCCCGAGCTCGCAGGCTTCATCGAGCGTGAGTGTGCCAAAGGGTGGTCTGGTATCATCGAGCGCCTCTTTCCCAATCTGCTCTATATCATGAGCAACTACACGGGCACCATGCTTCCCTACATTGCACCAATGCGAAAGTATGCTTGATCTGTCCCACTCATGAACGGGGATTACGCTTCTTCCGAGTCTTGGATAGCCGTTAACCTTGACCCTCGGGCCCCGGGGGAAAGCGGCTCTTACACCATCATTCCTGACTTCGCCTACTTCGAGTTCATTCCTGTTAATCGTGACTCCGTAGGATCAGAGTTGGTCGAGGAGAATGAAAACGTTGGACTGGCGGATGTTAAGGTCGGTCAGGAGTACGAGATTGTGTTGACCACAGCTGCAGGTATGATATGTCCATCAGCTGGTGTTCTTTCGGTCGAAGAACTAGACTGGTGGCTTTCACTAGTGCAAATTCTAACCCCATGTTGAGACGACGTAAAAAGTATCATTAATGAGATGATGTTTGAACCTCCTGGTTTGTTGAAAGAACACAATGTTTATAAAATTCTGTGTTTAAGGAGTTCACGGTACTGTAATTATTTCAACCATCGAGGAGGTTGATCCGGAATTTTTTTCTATGTTAATTTTTTTAAACATGTTTTCAACAAGGGGTTTTCTCTTGTGTTTCAGGTAACAAAGCTTGCCGTTGTTTGTGTAGATACACTGTAGCAATGCACTTTTCCTTCTGGTCGGAGAACCATTTGATTGAACCTCACATAGTCAAATCTCTACCAATCGTAGTTTGTAGAATTAAAATGTTCTTGTTTTCAAATCCTAGCACTTGAATGACACAAGTTTGGCGATTTGAAACAAGCCACATTATTGAGTATGAACATTGTAGGTTCAATGAATATGCGCACATTGGCTGGCAGATTGGATCGAAGCATATCTTTCTTGCTTCACATTAAATAGTGCAAATGAAAAATTCATCGGTCCGACCAATCATGATGTCAGAAGTTTGAACTGTGCTGATGAATTTTTTGGACAACTAAATATCGTTGTCCGACTCTCTTTAGGTTTGTACCGCTACAGACAGGAAGACATTCTCAGGGTTACGGGCTTCTACAACTCTACTCCCCAAGTGGCGTTTGTCTGCCGGAAGGGCGTAGTCTTGAGTGTGAATACTGACAAGACAGATGAAGAAGAGCTCCGACTGGTGGTGGAAAAAGCATCGCGAAACCTGAAAGAAGTGAATATGGAGCTAGCCGAATTCAGCAGCCATGCCAACCAAGACTCACAGACAGGACATTACGTCATCTTCTGGGAGTTGCAGGGTCATGAGAATTTGGACATGAGTTGGTCATCGTCAAGAGTGGTGCGTTTGCCTATGTCATGGACCAGTTTGTGAGTGAGAAAGGAGTTGGGGCAAGTCAGCACAATACACCACGTTGCATGACGAATCCCGCGTCCTTGAAGCTTCTAAGGGATGAAACAATCTGATCTACTCTTAGCCCAGAGTTTCCACCGGAGTTGCAGGCAGCGTAGCGACCTTCTTCAAATACTGTTGGATAAAACTCTGTACCTTCTCAGGCGAGATTGAGGATTCATTTCCACTTGCAAGCGTACATTGATTATTCATATTTCAAAACGGGTTACTAGTGGATTTTAGAGAGAAGTAGTTTTGGAGGAATAATTTTTTTAATTTAAGAGTTACAGAAGGAGGGATGAGAGGCTAATAGGACGGCAAAAAGTGTTGAAACTTCCTAAACCCCATTCTTTTTGTCTAATCAAATGAAGATTAGCGTCCACCACTGGAAGCATGAAGACGAATTTCGAATCACGAAATTACGTAGGTGACATCCTCATACATTGGAAGAGTTATTGAAGATTGCGAATGTGTCATACGGCAAGTTTTGTCCAACAATGAGAACCTCTAATGATGGAAGTGGCTACTCTGAAGCCCACTATGTTCTAGAGAAATATTGTTACAGGATGAATGATGGCCAGGCATATGGTTTGAGCTACTGTAAAGCATTGAATACAGTATCTGAAATTCTGGATGTCTTGGGATACTTCTCGTGTTTGGCAGGTTCATGACGATCTTTAGACGGCCATGGTCAGGACCGGTTCATGAGAATTTTGATGAAGCGACAGCCTGAATCCAGAAGGCCTCATGTGAGGCAGGTTCCGGTTACTGAAGATTTCGAATCCAGTTTTCAACTCAGGAGTTTGGCCCAAGTGTCGTGGAGTAAAGTAATCACACTCCTTGCCACAGAAACGCATACTGTATGTCTTTGCATCACCCACTATTTACTGTAATTCTGGGGTGCAAATCTGGGGTTGCTTAGAGCGTTGAAGTCAGTGTCTTCGACTGGTCATTTGCACTCCAAATCTTGTTGTTTTAGAAAGACGAATATTATATCGTCATTTCAGTCTTTTCTCAAAATTAATCTTGCGGTGTGCTTACAGACTGAATTCGATTTGCATGTTCTGGTATTATGCACTACTGCAATCCGAACTGAAGGGACACCGAAAGCATGATTCTAGGTACTGTTGCAGATTTCTAAACCGAAAATTTACTGTGCCTCGGCTGTCACAGAGTTAACTGAATTCGTACCCATCTTCTATCCAAAATAGGTTTAGAATTTTTCAAGCAATCCTCATTATTTTTTGTAATTTTATAATTTTAGGTGACAATTTTTTTTTTTTGAAATTCAATATCTTCCACTTTATGAGTTGGAATGTACTAAAACAAGTTGTATGTGGAAGCCTCCTCCTTGACAACTTTAGGTTGAAACAAAGCCTGCCTCCTTTGGACTCGTAGTTGTAGAGATCGTGGTTGTCACCAAGATCCAAACAAAATGAAACAAAACACTAAACTTAACAATATGTCATGTATTGTTGCCACAATTGTAATAACCTAACAAAAGATCCCTACTAAAAAACATATAAATGTGGCTACCAAAAAAATGAATGAAATTTGTCCCTCTAGACTTACATTGAAAAGTTTCTAGTGAACAATGTTGTGTATATTTCTTAGTTTAAAAATATTCAATGACTATAAATCTCAAATCTCTACCTTCTTTCCGAAATAGGATTGAAAAGTTTCAATGAAGTATTTTAATTATATTTTTTCCTAGTTTAAGTCGACCAAAATCAGTCAAATGCAAAAAGCATTGGAAAATTTTTAAACATCCATTCTCTTTCTAAGATAGGCTAAAACATTCAAGAAATATTTTCTAAATTTTCTACCATTAGCAAAGTTAACTTGAAAACTTTTTAAACTTCCATTAGAAATTTTTTGAACTCTCCAAAGGGCTGCTAGCATTTGATAAGCCAAACTATTTTTGAAGCCTATTGAGCTACTTAGAAGAGGGAATTTTTGACAAAACAAAGATTGACCTTGTGTGAATATCAGGAGTTCCAAGAAGTATATTTTAGTTTTCTATTTTGCAATCATCAAAGGAAGGTGCTTTGGGGGTGTTTTCAAATATCAAAACAACACTTGTTACAACCCTAACTAATAGCACTTGAGAATGAACACTCTGACATTTGGAAGTGACGAAGTGCAAAAATAGGGGAAAAGTTCCTCAAGAAAAATAAATGTAAAGCATTGAGGGTCACTCTTGGCACTTCCTAGTAGCCATGTAGAGACTCCACAATTTCTCTAATGTATCATCTTCCCAAATCCCAAGACAAGGTTGAAATACTTTCTACATTTTAGTTGGCAAAATCCTTTGAAATTTGAGATCTTTATCTTTTTGCTACATTATTTAAAATAGTATGAAATTAATATATAGTTGAACTAAATATAATGAAGTGAATGATTTTGAACCTTGAAGAACAAGAACCAAGAACAAATTCATCTTATGCTCCATTTCTTGAGCAAATCTATGGCATGGGAGGAGTAGCATGGGGGCCCATTAGTAAGTGAGACATAGCCCCCTAGTAGAGATGTTAAGTATTGTTATACGAGGTAATCAAATTTGACAAGGTATGCATTAGAGAAAATTTGGGCTCTCTACAAGATTGGTTGACTCTAGACCAATAGTCAAATGGCCCTATAGAGAGCCCAAATTTTCTCTAATGTGCACCTAAAATTGCCTCATGAAATGAATGCATGGTGTACATTTTAGTTGACTATTATTAGGGGTGCAGGGTACCTCACTACAAATTTTAAAAACAGATTTTCTTGGATTAATAGCATTAGAGCAGATGTTTTTTGGACTATGAGAAAATAGGATTTGTAGAATACCACATTCATCAAATATTATAATCTCGAAATCCGCACGATGGATTCTCTTATAAATTGCAGATTCGTACTCATTAGTAAGTTGGCTTCAAATCTCAACAGTGAAAACTTCAGTAACTGAGTAGTTCTCAAATTATTCTGGATTCTCTAAATCCAACAAAAAAAAAGCTCCTCACTCATGTAGTTCTCCCTGTGGTGCTCAGGGGTTAACAGGTTTGTAACACAAGGAAATAGGGACCAATACTAGAAACTGTAAAGTAAGTGAATTTTTGATTTTCTTGCAAAGTGAGTCATGCCTCTTGAGCAGCACCATATGACAATGTTAAATTGAAGTTCCTCTGTGGAGACCTGCTTTTGGATGCTTCCGGCTGATGTTTCTTGATGATACCTGTGGCCCATAAGAATGCTTGTTCAGATTTTGGTTTACAGGAGATTTTGATTTTGATTTTGATTTTTGTTTTGATTTTTGTTCATACAATTCCGGATTCACATGGGTGAAATTTCAGTGCAATGTTACTTGGAAAGTGGAAGATTTGCATCTGTGATGAAGAGGCATTGGGGTGATCTATGCAAACTCACTGATCAGTCTTAAAGATGGGTGCAAGTGCACATGTGAGACTGCTTGGGATGCCAACAACTTTGGAGCAGGGTTAAGTTAGTTCAGTAATTAGGAGGGGGCTATGTAGATCAGTCTGCTTCGCTTTAGAAGACCTCAAGTGCCATCGACAAAATGATTCAGCTCTAAACTGCCCTGTTAATAAACTCTTGGAATTCTAGTTTTCATGTGCCCAATTCAAGTGAATGCCATATGCAGGGAAGTCGCACAAAATTGTGCTGTGCGTGCCTGTGATCTTTCCCAACTGTTTCGACCTCATGTTTGAAGAATGGTGGACTTCAGTGAAATTGACATAGTTTCAGTCACCCAACTGAAACCCCACAGCTAGATTTTAGAGCTGGCATTTGAAAAATCAAACTCGGGCCCTCTGGAACATGAGATTTGAACAAATATGATGATTAGGTCATTTCATTGCAAGAAGCCGCACCTGTTAATTTTGTAGCATTTTCTGTAGTATAGATGTAGCAAGGCAGGAGGTTATTGAATGGAGCATCTAAGGGAAAAGATGCCTCTCCTGGGGAATCCATGGAGCCAACCATTTGGGAAATTTTATGGCACTGGAAGAAGTAGGAAAGCAGTCACTAGCTGATTTTTCTGAATTTTTTTGAGTGAAATTGAATTAATTACAGAATTTTAAAGTGAGTATGCAGTAGGGTGCTAGTCCTGCTCATAGCATGCCTTTGAATTGAACAAATGCATCCCCAAAATAATTACAACAGTGCTTCCCATGGATCATGGAAGTCTTTAACCCCTAAGCGCTCCGACGTCCAATTTTTGGACGATGAACAGATTGAAACTCCAGTTTCATCCTCCTAACTATTTGGATGAAAGTTATTATAATTTGTGGACATACATTATCAAGTTGTTGGCCAATCTAAGGGTTGGATATGGTGTTACTAGAATACATATTTTTCTAAAATTACCAATGTGTAAGTATGTCAAGTGGTCAAATTGCATTGACTCTAGTTCAAAAATGGATTTGCCAAAATGAGGTCATAGATAGGAAGAACACAAAAATTTCAAAAAATCACCATGTAGAGAGAACCTCATCTCAAATCCAGTCCAACAAATTTTACTCAAAAAAAGATAATATTTTTCTTGTAATTGAATTTTGAAGGAATTTTGGAATTTCTCTTTCAAAATTTATAGAAAAAAACTGGTGATAGCATTGGTGAATCTAACCTTCCAGATGGAATCTACAAATCAAAATCTACAACTTTTCTTTCTATACCAATTCCAAAATATGCTTCCAAATAGTACTTTATAATGATTTTTCTCAAATTGTCAATTTTGGAGATGAATCTGGACGTTTAGGGGTTAAATTACATTTCAGGCACTTCATTAACTGCAGGGTTTTTTTAAGCTAAGTGAACGAATGATTGGGCTGCTTCAAGCTCCACTCATGAAGACATCATTGTCCAAATAATAAACACATGTGTTGCCCTTTCTTGGCTGCAGAAAGGATGACCCATATCCAGAACCCTCTGGCACGGTTTATGCCTGCCGATATGGTCCATTGAAAATAACCCTCGTAAATTCGAGCCTCCTACCTTACTTAGAACTGTGTAAGCTTTGGCATGCGGCATGCCTCAAGTGTCCCCACTATGCACTTGCTAGCTGAAAAATCGGCTTTGAATGACTGGGTCTTACAAGAACAGGTGTCCCTATCCATGGAGCCAGTTCCGTGGAGGTGACAAAACAAGCATTGGGAATGGTTCTCCTCCTTCTAACCCTTTAACCCCTAAACGTCTAGATTCATCTCCAGAATTGACGATTTGAGAAAAATCATTATAAAGTTCAATTTCGAAGCATATTTTGGAATTAATATAAAAGTAAAAGTTGTAGATTTTGATTTGTAGATTTCTTCTGTATGGTTAGATTCACCAATGCTATCACCAATCTTTTTTTATAAATTTTAAAAGAGAAATTCCAAAATTCCTTCAAAATTCGATTACAAGCAAAATATGATCATTTTTTCAGTAAAATTTGTTGGAATGGATTTGAAATGGGGTTCTCTTGGTACGGTGATTTTTTGAAATTTTTGTGTTCTTCAAATCTATGACCTCATTTTGGCAAATCATGTTTTGAACTAAAGTCAATGTAGTTTGACCACTTGACATCCTTGCACATTTATAATTTTAGAAAAATATGTATACTAGTAACACCAAATCCAACCCTTGTATAGGACAACAACTTGATAATATATGTCCACAAATTAAAATAACTTTCATCCAAGTAGTTAGGAGGATGAAACTACAGTTCGAATCTGTTCATCGTCCAAAAAATGGACGTCGGAGCACTTAGGGGTTAATTGAACATGAATGAACAGAATCTAAGCCTCGAGATTATTTTCTGACAGTGTAAAAAGTAGAGTCTCTTTGTATCGAGAACCAAACAGCCCTCAGTAATCGCCACTCTTGTGGTTGAGCAAGTTATTTCACATAATGTAAGTACACACACAAAATAGACAAATGAATGAATGCAACCTGAACATTTCAGGTGGCAACTTTGTGTCCAATATGGCGAGGCTCTAATTTCTAATTCGTAATTCTAATGTGGAGCCTGGATGTGGAAAAGTATTTAGCAGATCAGTTAGTCCTATTGTACTAAACTCACGAATATTTTTTTGATAATCTTGATTTCCTTTGCCTAAGTATGCCACTTTTTATATATTTCCATTGTCATTTCATTCATTTGTGGAACGGTGGAGCAAAGTTGGTTTAGTGCAATCTCAAGTGCATTAGTATAATTGCAGGAGAAAGTTGAAATTAGAATTGGTAGGCTTTTTCATGTTACATGTACTCTAATGGCTTTGGAATTAGGACTGCATTAGTGCACAGTATGCATAGATTTCTATTGGGTCAACCTGCATAGATGATGTCCCTGAATTTAAATAGAAAATGAGAAGACAACCAAAAAATGAATTTTATAAGGGCTACTTCAGAAGTTAGATGGAGATATTTTTAGTACCATTTAGAATGATTCAAAAAGGTAGTGTCAATGCTTTTTTAATTTTGATGAAATTATTCTTTATACAGGTAGAACCTCTCTTATTGCAAACTTTGTTAGTGCATAATATGTAATAGAGAAGTTTATAGGTGGGCCCAATTTCAAGAATTTTTTCTGGAAAGTAGTGTAGTTAGATGCCACATTAGTTAGTGACCATTAATGAAACTCTACAAATGCATAAACCTCTTTTAGTACATAGTCCCAACACTATGCACTAAGAGAGGTTCTACCTGTATAAACAATGACTTTGAATCTAAAATAATAAATTTATTACTTCTCAAAGAGGCAATGTTTCCTTTGTTAATTTGTAAACTTTGGGACTACAAAAACAACAAATACAGAAATGTTAAATATTTTTTCATCAAAATTTAATAATAGAAGTTGGACCATCATAATCGTGGGAATAACAGAGGTCATACTAGTCTTTATAATAGGTCTCCGGTTATGCTAAACAGGAGAGATCTAACAACTTCCAGTATGGATTCGAAGACATGTTATCAACATATCAACACAGAATTTATATCAAAATGTTTACATTATTTCCACCAATGAATGTCCAGGGAAATAAAAGAGCTAAATAATTTCAGGGTTCTTCATTGATATGCTTTGGATATTTCTGATTATGGACCATTGTGATCAGAACTGTTTCCATGCTTACAAGAGGAGAATGCTTGCAACAATCTGAGCAGTCACTTGCATGAGCAAATAAAAAGATACCAGCTGACTGATTGAGATCAGTAATAGTTTGTGCTATACACTTTTTTTATGAGTTCATTGGCTACGTTACATCAATATCCACACTAAGCTCTTGGTATGTAATTTCTGTGCTTACCAAAAAATTAACAATCCAACTTCATCGCTAAGCAGCTAATTAGTCTAGGAGCCTACAATCCGAAGGTTGGAAGTGTTGGTGGTGTTATGGTTGCTACAAAACCTGCTAGTGAATCAATATACCCTGTCACCTGCAATTCGACTCGCACACCTGTGTTAGAGCACTTTCGTTGACCATATCGAGTCTTTCAAATAAACATGAACCAACTACACCGATAGCACGAACTCACGACAAAATATAATCAAAAACTGGCACTGGACATCCAAACTTGAGATCCACATTCAGCACATTGTCTTCTGATTTACCAAAGAGGTTATATGTATCTGGAAAACCTCCTGGTAAAGAGTACCCAAAGAACCACCTTCCACATACAAAAATACACAACATCCTTACCTTCTCAGCTATAATTGAGTGGCTAAGATATTATTGCACAAGCAATGGACTCCAAAGAGAGATTGTAAAGAGGTTGAGATCGCTTACTTGAGATAAGATGCCTTTGCCTGTATAACCTTCCACAATAATCCCAATTGTCAACCCTAGCACTGCCCATCCTCCATTGATTGCTTCAATTCTTTTCTTTTTCTGCATATCGCAATAGAAGTTTCACCTTTCAAAACTTGCTGCCGGTGTAACCTGCAGGGTGCTTTGCAAATCTATGCTAATGTCCTTCAATAGGTCATCAAATTGCTAGATAGCCAAGAAGGTAGGGTTTTCAGTAATTTGAGATTGTTTCAGGAAGTATCAGACAATATCATAGTAAGAAAATTCTCCGTGATTCATGAGGAGCTCTCTTTATATTCACCTTGATCATACGGAGGCTTCCCTACGTCTGATGAAAGGCCTCCCTGTGATCAGTGTGACCGCAGGAAGACCTCCCCAAGTCCACAGGAACGATTTTTTAAAATATGCTCTCTAAAAGTTCCTACAGCAGGCTTATTCTACTGAAAACCAAGTTACGACTCCTATTTATTAAGTAGCGAAGCTGACCTGAAATGCTTCACGTTCTTGGAGTAGCCTCCATTCTTCAGCAGCCAAACGCTTAGCTTCGAGGGGGTCTACCATCAGCGTTGCTTTAGGAGGCTCTTTGGAGCCTCGAAGCGTTCCATTTGCAACTGCTTTCCCCTGCGTAGAAAGCCCAAATGCTTTTAAAGTCCAGAAAATTACAGTAATACTACTATTCTCTTTAGCAGAATATCAGAAAGAGAATCTACCTTGCAACAGCACTCTGCAGCAAAAAAAATTGAAGTAAAAAAATTGACGACAAACTGACTTGTCAGGACAGTTCTAACTGTTTGAAAGAATAAGAGTCTAACATATCTTGACCATTCACAGAATGAAAAACAATCAACTCATTCAAATCTATCTTTCAATACATTTGAAAACGGTGGGAAGATGAGAGGGAAGTTCATGAGATTACATCCATTTCAACCGCTGCCTGCACTTGGAATCGCCTGACTTTCTTCAGGGGCTTCAACTGACCTAATCTGACAACGCTCGACAGTCCAAATCTGCCTGTTGACAACAACCAACAAGAGAAAAAACAGGCTATGTCTTAATGTCACAACTTCAGATGATTCAAAGGCAGATTAAACAGACACCAATACCACCAAATGCAATGAACTGTGCCTACATGAAAGTCTAATCTCTCAATAGTAGAAAATGAACCTAAATGAATCAACTAATGCAGACACAATTACCCCAACAAGCATAAGGGTTCTTGCACTCATTCACCGTATACAGAAAAGTAAACCTCACATGCACTACAGTCAAATGGAGATCAGACGAAATTTCTGAAATCCAAATTTGTAAGTATACAAAAAGAAAAGGGAAAAAAAAGAGAAAGACTCTTGGAATTACCTGCTTCCCCAATTCTTGCGACAGGAAATTGACAAGGTGGCGCTGAGGCCATCACAGCTCCATTCATCATGAAGCGCTTTGAAAACCAGTTCCGTGAATCGACTCTGTGGTGGGCAATGTTGCACCGTTTTTCGACCAAATTGATTTGTGCCCAGAAAAGGCAATATTGCACCGTTTTCGACGAGATTTGTGTCCAGAACAAAGGAGGAATTGAGCGCTCTTGGAGTGAAGGGAGTCAGTGCGGCGTGGAACGGGAACTGGAAATGTGAAGTGGCAAATTTGGGTAGTCGTCGCGGAGATGTGCGCAAGCGTAAGGTCCACTCACAACTGGGCGTGGCGTGTTCACCCGATGAATTGGATGAATGGAAGTGCCACGTAGTCCATCAGAGAACACATTTCCCATCCATATGCTCCACAGTTTTCATCCATGGTTAACCCCTTGATGCCCAAGGCCTTTTCTGAGCTTCTAGAAATTTGTTCTAAATTGAACATAAAGACAACATTTTGATAGTTTGTATTCGAACTAGACATGTTAGAGACATAGGAGAAGAAAACACATCATTATCATTTGATGGATTGAAAGATTATAAGTTTTGATTATGAGGGTGTTAAAAATGTAAAAGTGATATGAAGTCTTTCAATCCTATTTTTTCATGTCAAATCTAAAAATTGAGTCTCCAAAAAAATATGAGGTTAAAGGGCCTAACATGCATAACCCCAATCAATTTATGGCTTGGCAAAATCTACTCTATATTTTTTTTAAATGAATTTCTAATGTGATATTTTCTCTGAGATCTAATGTATTTGAGGCTTATTTTTAAGAGCCCTCGACACTATAAAAAATCAAGATTGCAATGGACACCCTTGCACAAAATCATGAATAGAAAAATTATGATCAATCATTTTCAAAATCGAATTTTTGATACTAAAACTAGACTTGACAAAGAATTTTTTTTAAATAGAAACTACTAAAAATAGAAAATGGGTTAGGTTATATTTAACTTCAAAATATTGGCAGCACCAAAATTTAGTGTCTTGGGCATTTAGGGGTTAAATTCCATTGTTAAAATAAGTTAGTATCGAGCATTTCTAAGTTAAGGTGACTACACCTAATCTCAACTGCTTTCTAAAACTGTACAATCTAGATTCTTGCCTGGTTTTAGAAACAACTATTTTAAGTACTTTGAAAATTTATAGTTTATTTATATAGTGTCCAAAAAATGCATTCTAAGATAAACCCTGAAGGACTAACATGCATTTTTTAGCTACATAGCAATTTTGGGCAAGTACATATGCCTGGAGATTTCTATATTTTGGCCCAAACTTTAATAGAAGATAGGGATGAGGAATATCTTTCATATGCACTAAATTTC
Organism: Straminergon stramineum; assembly: GCA_963920665.1. Lineage (NCBI taxonomy): Eukaryota > Viridiplantae > Streptophyta > Bryopsida > Hypnales > Calliergonaceae > Straminergon > Straminergon stramineum. The sequence goes on along the minus strand of OY987268.1, from coordinate 21,706,325 downwards.
ATGAAATTTGGAAATATGAGTCAAAAGTTATGGCCCAATATGTCACTTTTTTTGGTAAATGGACAGTCTGGGCAGATTTTTTTAAATCACTTTTTTCAAAAACTGAAATTTGGAATTGTTTTTCTAGAGTTCTACATACATGGAAAGCTTTGAATCATTCCATTTTGGTCAAGGAGTCAAAAGTTATGAGGATTTTTTGTTTGCAGGCAGTTATGGATTTTCTACTCTAAAATAAACTTTAAAGTCCTTTATCTTACTCAATTTTCAATATTTTTGGAAAAAATTGAAATCATAGGATGTAGATTGTTTATTATAACATTTCAGCCATTGGGATTGGCATTTTTCAATTCCATGATTAAATTCTTAACAATTTAGTATTTTGAATCATTCTCGACTACTATCTACTTCCTATTTTTTCCTATATGTTGTACAATTTCAAATGATCTGAAATTTTTCAAGCATGTGGCCGACTTGTATAGGAAAAAGAATCCTTAAAAGCACCATCGTTTTGGACATTTTTTCATAGAAAAGTGAGCTTGTGAAGTGCACCTGCCCTGTTTTTTGCAGGGCCAAAAAAATGAATTTAGAAAATTTAAATGTTTATATCTTGTAATCCCCACAGTGGAAATTTCTGAAATTTTTACCACATGCTCTCAAGTCAGCATAATAGAAGATCCTACGGTTACATGTGTCAAAAAAAAGTGTTTTTTTCAAAAATTTGTTACTTGTACTATAAATGGCAGTTTTGCAGCATTTTCAGTGAAAACATAGTGATTGAACTTTAGGAGATAATGTAGAATCCCCTATTGATTACCAAGAGGATCCCAAAAAAAGTTTTCCAATATAATAATGGAAACCATGGTTAATTGCTTATTTGTGTGATTTTAGATGTTATTGTAGTGCAATCAAACAAAACTTGAGGTATGTAACTACATACCAATGGAGTCAATTGAATAGTTACTTCAATTATACATGGGACCCAGTATAAATAGGCTTTTAATTTACACCAATCTACAGTGAAGATTGAAGGGTTTTTTATCTCTCTATTTGTAATCAAGGAAAAAACAAATCCTTATATGAAAATTTTGAGATTTTAATTTACACCAATCTACAATGAAGATTGAAGGGTTTTTTATCTCTCTATTTCTAATCAAGGAAAAAACAAATCCTTATATGAAAATTTTGAGATTCTACTATAGGTCTTAACTTGATATATTGTATCCAATGGTGAAGATCAGCATTCCTTTTGGACTAATTAATCAATGTTGGTTCATGCCTAAAATTAAAAGGATTTTTTTATATTCCATAAAAATAAATTTAAATAATATCCCAAAAAATTCGACATTTGTTTTTAGAAACATTTGTTGCCGACCTTGACCACCATACATGATAGCTATGGGAGGTGTCATGCCTAACTACATTTTTTAACTTTGACATTCAAAATAAAATAATGTATAAGGATTAAATTTTTCTTTATTAAAGTGGAGTTAATTGATTTAGAAGTCAAGCTTGAAAGGTTAAAAAGAAATAGAGAATGAAATATAAATTTCAAATCAATTGATTATAAATCTTTGAACTATAATTGGAATTTATGTGAGTCTACTAAAGTACTAATCTATTAGTAGGATGTGCACTCTATTCATTATTGAAAATAAAAAAAGACCAAGGAATTTTGCTTTTCACTTAAAATTTTAAATCTAGGGGGGAGGACGACGCAAACATCACTTTTGATCTTTGTAGCAAAAAAAATCACAAAAATTGAGTCTCTCAAAATTGCAACCAAGTCCACTTAGAGTAGAAGGCTTGCCTACATATACAATTTCGGGGAGTCCTAGGGCCAAAAGGCTCATAGCCAATCATTTTAAAAGTATTCACACTATGAGTTGCCTTAGTTTGAAAAATGTGTTAAGAGATTGAACGGTTTTGTCGACCTCTCTTATTAATTTTACCTACCTCCAAAGACACGACTTCCAAAGCGTGACCTTTCAAAGACAAGTGATGGACTTTGAAGAGTTTCATAGATCTACAAAATATGACCAATGGCGTTTGTTCAAAGTTTCCAACAAATTGGTGATACAAAGTGAAAATGCAAATTAAGATCAAGGGGCAAATCTTAAGTCATCCAAGAAAAAACCTCCATTGGTATTACTCTATGTGAATCTAAATTGGAGAAATTGACAAAATTTAAGAAGTTTCATTTACTTAAAACTAAAAAGCAAAAGCAAATCAATATAGAATTAGCTCATAATTTACAATGTCTATTATAGGAAGAAGTTTTTTTTTATTAATTTTCTTCCATTTAATACAAGACACATGATCAATTTGTTTGTTTTAGAATGATTTATCCCTCAAACACATAAAAAATATTTTTCAAGGGAATATGTGGCAATGTATTCCCCCCTTTTGTAATAGATGAAATAGATGAAATAGCTAAATTACTTAAAAAGAATTTGAAGGATATTACTCCATTTTGGATGAATGTATGTTCATTTGGATGAATATTTTAATTATCATCCACATGGATATAAAGAAGTTTATGATTCAAGTGAAGATTGATTTATACATTGCCCCAAAAAATGAAACTAAAAAAAACTTCACTTAAGAAGGGTCCCCAAAATTCAATGAAATGATCAAATTAGTCGTATATGGAATATTGTATTTCTTATCATCCCTTCAATGCCAACTTATATGGAACATGTTGTAGCCCTATACACACTTACTCTCTACTCCCTTTGCTCTCGAAATTACAAGCCCCTCAAAATCCAAAAAATAATGAGATGGGTCCATGTAAGATATAAGATTATATATATATATAACATATACAAATAGTATTTTGTATACATGGATACATACACAAAAATGCAAATATGGAAATATATGGTGACACAAATACACGGAAACAAAAATACAACATACAACAATTTGTTATCCCACATCATTTGTGATTCAAAATGCATTAACAAAAAAAAATATAGTCTAAAATCTAGGATTAACAAAAATATTTTTGAGGGGGTCTTGGAATCTAAGGAGGGTCACAAGGTTTTTAGTGACTATCTACTCAAAATGGACACACCAAGGTCTATTGAGGTAGTGTAATCTAAAAGTGCCCTACATCTTGTCCTTGTTGTCGTTTGTCTATGGTCCCTTTGTTTCCTGGCAGGCCACTTGTGGTTGTTGGTTTTGTCCCTTGCAGTGAAATTTTGTTTCATTTGTTCAAAAAAACAAAAAAATGACCTCTTATGTTCATTTGTTTAATATAGAGGTATATTTTGCTTTTTTCAATGTGCCAACAATGTACATTTTAGGAAGGGGGCCCTATTAGTAACCACTAAGTTTCAACTTCAAAAATTTATAACTAATTCCACAAAGGCCCCTAAAATATGAAATGACTTGCATTAGATGCCAATTCAATTCTATTTTTATTCCTGAAAAATTTTACTAAAAATTGTTTCAAGGAGTATAGCTTCCCTCTAAATGCAATAAACTCTTAAAGGGTCGTTTTAGCCCCAAATGACCCGGGGGGCTACTTTCAAAATGGGTCAAAGCTACCTAAAACTTGAACAATTTGTTTGCTCCTTTTTCTTGAGATTGGTTAGAATGTAGGATCTCGAAGTTCACAAAGAGATTGAGCACCTCAAAAAAATCAGATTATTTTACCACATGTTTTAGGGGATATTTAAGTTTGAAGTTTTATTTGGATCAATAGAAATACAGGGCAGGGCACTTTGAAGGAGCATAGCTTTGTGAAATTATTTTCAAATGACATATTTTTGTGCTCAATGAAAGATAAGAGAGAGTTGAGAATATAGATGTAAAATTTCAAAACATTCCAATCAATTTTCAATTCATGGTGGAGCTTACAATGCACGGTAAGGTAGGAGGTGCAGAAACTGCCCATTTAAGATCATTTTGGCTTAGGATGCCTTCTGAGCTGATCAAAGCATTTTCTAACAAATTTTCAGAGAAAGTAGAGAGGGAGACACATCCATCACAATTTGATTTGTAATTTTCAGAGTTAAACTGTATTAGATATGATTTTCTAAAGATCATAAGAGTAGGGTGCTTTTCGAGTCCATAGGTACTGCCATAAAATGTCAAACACTTGTCCTTTAATGGTGCAAATGGAGTCCCAAAATAAAGGTGTGCTAACCTTAAACTGCAACAACATGGTGCATTTAATTGTCTGGGATGACGCAAAGTCTCCCACCACTCATAACTCCACATTATGTACACTGAAATTTTGTTAACTTCCTAATCTAATCAATCCCCAACCATTCCTGAAAATGTGCAATGAGAATCCCAAATTGGCACCAATACTTTGATAGGACATTTTTCAATCCTACCTAGGGACAATTCATGGTACACTCTAGGAACAGTTCTTAGAGCATGGGCAGAGTTTGCACCTCTTACCATAACTTAGTCACTGAAATGAGACTAACTTAGTGTTTGTAAGGAAAAAATGAACGGGACACTTGTCTTCTCCTTGAGTAAACTCAGTGGATGTTTCCTTTCTGAGGTGGATCTGACCTTTTTGAGGTAGGCAAGAATCACATTCATTGTTTGACTTTTCAGTCCATGCCCAAACTGAACCCAAAAAATGAGCTGTAAACTACACTAAGTTATGCCACTTAACTTTGAAAAATTCCACAAGATGGAGTTTAACTCGGAATTTGATGAAACTACTCCCATTAGATTCATACTGCAGTCTATTTTCTACAGAGATTTTTTATTTTTAAAAAACACTCCAAATTTGAGAACGGGAAGCTCAAGATAGAGGACCTTTCAGATTCTGGGTTGGGTTCTATATCAGCATATACCTGTGATTTGTTTGTGATTTTTTTGAAAAGTCCCTCACATGATCTAAACAAGTGAAACTGCTGACATGCACATGATCATATCCGTAGTAGATTGCATTTCTATGCAGGGCATATCCCTTTAACTTATCTGCCAACAATTGCAGCAGGAACCACTGATGGCCCGGGGAAGAGGAAGTCGTACTCTTTCTGGCATGGCTAGTATGATTTAAGAATCCCCTTTTGACTACCAACAAGATCTCACAAAAAAAAGTTCAATATGAAAATGGGAACCATGCTGAATTAAGTTACTTATTCGGTCAGTTTTTTTTAGTTTAAGTTAAATTGGTGTGTCAATTTCGAGTGGATAGGTCACCGTCAAACCCCATACCGGTTTGGGAGTTTGTTGGGGGATTGGTTCCTTTGGTTCCTTGTATTGTTTCCTCTTTCAATGGAAATGGTCCCATGTGTTTTTAAAGAAAACAAAAAACAAACAAGCGTAAAATCCCAAACCCCAACAAACTCTTCATTCACGTTGGTCCAAGACCTGATTGATAGTTTTGTTTTGTTTTTGTATAGGAACATTTACTAATAAGAGTAGGGTTAGTATTTGTGGCAATATATCTCAGAGTGGCAAATTCGGGGGATGTATTGCAAAATATCCTCCATATTTGAATCGATGAAATTGGCCTAAACAATTTCATTTTTTTCTCTTTGATTAGGATGGATAAATTCTTTTTTGTCCATAATTTTCATTATTAAGATTCTAAGAGTCATTTTTCTAGTCAAGATTGCAAGATAAACTATCTTGAAATTTGAAAAAAAAATCTCACACTAAATTTTGAATAGCTGGGACAACCTGCAAAAGAATATATTCTATACCAAGAATATATTGGATGATTTCTCCACTTATGTTTATCAAATCAAAGGCCTTTGGAGCCAAGAAGTGGCTTATGAATTGATTGAGAAGTGCAAAGTTAAAAATCATCATAATTATAACTTAACTTTTTGAACTCAAAGAATTTTTTAGGTGGAAATTACAAATACTCAATCTCAAGTTAATTTTAGACAAAAAGAATTTGATTCTTGATTTCAAATTTGATTGAAAAATATTGTTTAGCAAAGCATTAGGGGGGATTTGAGGACATAGGAAGATTGTTTTAGGCATGTTTTCTGTGCTAGGAACTAGCCTTTATTGTCCAAAATAAAAAATTATGAAATTTCTTAACATAAAATTTATTTAAAAATTAAAAAATCTTTTTAAAATAGTAAATTATTAATTAAATATCATTATCTGATATGGTAGTGTCATTGCCACTTCAGATTATTGTTGTGGCGACATTCCCTACTATTTGGGAACTCATAGTCTTCTAGAGGGCTAAAATCCCTTCTAATGCAATTGGTCCAATCATATGGATATGATTTGAGGGTCATATTTTATAACTTTTGTTTGAAAGTTGTCATGAAATTATTATTTTTAGTTGAATTTTATGATACATTTTCACAATTTTGGAAATTTGGACTATTGCTTGGCCTTGAAGGGAGTAAGAAGTGTTGGAATCACTTCATTGACTAGTGCTACTAATTTTTTTTCAAAATAAGATGTTTGTGACATACATTACTTGGATTAAATTTGGCAATATTTAGCTTTTTGATGTTTATTAGAAATTCGGTTTAGGGTATAAATTATTCTTCTTCTTCACTTCAAACATCAAGATTGAATTGTTAACTCCTACGAGACTCTGCATTTATTTTGTCAAAGATCACTCAAAACTATCATGTCCATTATAAAGAAAATTCTTTCTAAAAAATTACTAGTTTTGCATATCTAATTGTAGGATCTCGAACTAGACTAGTATAAGAATGTGTAGAAGAAATTTCAAAAACTTTGATCAACTAGATTGCAATATATTTGTGTTTAAAGTGAAGAAAACAAGTATTTTTGTGACTAGATTATAAGACTCTAGATCTTCTTAACTTTAAATTTTTCATTTTTCATTTTTTTTATCATGGATGATTGAGCTGAAAATCTATGAAAAAAATTGAAAAAGAAAAACTTTCTTTTTATTCTTTAAACAATTGTTAAGTGGAAGTAGGTACAAGATTTAAGGAAAAAATATAGATATAAGGTAAAAGACTTGTTGATAGCTCTAAGATGGAATTAAAACATACTAATCTCAATGGTGAGATTGTTCTCACAAGCTATTTGACCTTGTAGAACTTTTTTACTTTTAAAATTGTGAAAATTGAATTCAAAATTGAATCTAATATATTATTTTCTCAAGAAGATAAAATAGGTGCATGCAAAACAAGAAGCTCTAATAACTTTCACATCACTCATCAAAATGTAAGGAAACAAATATCTTTGTGTAAACAAAAAATAAAATATATATGAAATCAAATTTTATTTTCAGTTACAAGGTTTTGTATTATTATCCAACAAACTTTGAAAAGAGCTTATTGTGGTATAATTTTTTCTACCAAGCATTCATTGAAATAAAAAAATTATTCTCATCAAGCTAATGTGTTTTCCTATCTTCCAAAAAATTCAAAAAAATCACTTCAAAAATTAAGGGCACACAAACCTACCCAAAATCCATTTTGTCTCTTGAGGGGACTTTGATCCTTTCAGATTAAATATGGAAAGAAAAGCATTCAATTTATTTGGCCTTTGGTCAAAGAACAATAGTCTTGGATTGTGTTTGGGGCAGAGAAATGACAATAAATTTTAGAAGTTAACCGTACCCCTAAAGGACCATCATGCATTTTTTGGCAACATAGAAATTTTGGGCAAGTACTTGTGACTGGAGATTTTAATATTTTAGGTTGAAATTTTAATAGAAGGTGGGGACAAGGAATATCTTTGATGTGCACTAAATTTAAAAACGTTTGGAAATATGAGTCAAAAGTTATAGCTTAATATGTTACTTTGGGGGGGGGACAGTGTCACATTGTAAATGCACGTACTATGTAAAATATATACGAACATGTCAAATAGGATATTTTTTTAATAGAGTCTCAAGAAGCAAAAGAAATAATGCTTTCTTGAAACTCTATTTTTTTACCTATGTTAGACATCTATGTAATCCTAGTTCTTTTATTTTTATTTATAATGATATTTTGAAACTTGAGATCATGTGTTTAGGATTTTTTGAAAGTGAAAGTGAAAGCTTGTTTTGTCTTTCTTTTGGATTTAAAAAAAATTGACTCAATATAGCAATATGGATAGAGTTATGGAGGAAATAGAGTTAATTAATGGTAAAAATAGAGTGCATGTGAAATTTTTGGGGTGAACATCCACTTACTAAAATAAAAGGTATGGAGGATGAGGTAGAAGATAAGGGAAGACCCTTCTTCTTCCTCCTCATATTTGATTTGGAGAAAATTGTGAGTTTGGGGGAGATATAGCGTGTTATAATTTTGTGAATTATGTAATGACATTTTGAGAGTGTGTTCTTCTCTTTCTTATGATTCCCAAACCCTATCACAATCTTCATTTGAAATTTTGGAGCAAAATTGATGCTCAATTCTAGTTGCAGCTAGAAACCCAATGTTTTTCCAAAACAATTCTTCTCTATCCAAAAATGGGTAGTCTAGGCACATTAGAAAAAATCACTTTTTTCAAAAAAATTAATCAGAAACTGGTTTTCTAGAGTTATACATATGTGGAAAGCTTTGAATCATTCCATTTCGATCAATGAGTCCAAAGTTATGAGGAGTTTTAGTTTGCATGCAATTATAGATTCTCTACTCTAAAATAAACTTTGAAGTCCTTTGTTTTATTCAATTTTCCATGTTTTTTGAAAAAAATAAAATCATAAGATGTAGATTGTTTATTATAAAATTTCAACCATTGGGATTGTCATTTGTCAATTCAATAATTAAATTTTTAACAATTTTACATTTTGAATCATCCTCTACTTCTTTCTACTTACTCTTTTTTTCCTATATGTTGTACAATTCCATATGATATGAAAAATTTTAAGCATTTAGTCAATTGTCCTTAAAGAGTGAATCCAAAGAGGCAATACCATTTTGGACATTTTTTCATACAAATGTGAGCTTGTGAAGTGCAGCTGCTTGGGTTTTTGCAAGGCTCTAAATAGAATTTCTATGAATTTGAAAGCTTATATCTTATAATCAACATGGTGAAAATTTCTAAAAAAAATTCCACATTTTTTCAAACCAGCTTGCTACACAATCCTACGGTTTTTATGTGTCCAAAAATGTTTTTTTCTAAAATTTAGTGCTTGAACTAGAAAATAACAGTTTTGGAGTTTTTTTAGTAAAAACATAGTCAAGGAACTTAAGGGGTTAATGGGTGTATATACTCTTATTTGAGTTAAATATTGTATATTGTATGTAGTTTTTGTATCTACAAACCTTGGAATGAATGATTAGATAACTTTAAAATAAAAATATTGATTTATATTTTTAAATCAACAATTAAAATTATTTGGATATATAAATTCTTCACAAAAAATTGTTTTTAGTTTATGCTTTTTTGGATTAATTGACTTCAAAAATATAGAGAATTTTCAAAACAATTGGAGTTTCAAAAACACAAAATTATGGTCTAGTGAATGTGAATGGATGGAACATAAAGATGTATCCATGTTACAAACTATGTACCTAATTTATCTTAAAGAGTAATGTTTATGAGAACCTTTTTTCTATTAATGTCATTCTCAAAAGGTCAATAGTAGAATTGCATAGAAACATTAGTAGTTATCAAAGATTATATGATAATGGAATGTCTAATGAATATACTTACCTTGGCAATAAACTCACTTGTAAAAACCTTTGACTTCTGCATAAATAAATTTTGAAAATTACCTTTGATCTACTAGCATGTGCTTATTTCAAGAAGGTACACAATTTTAAGCAAATATAGATGAGAAGATCTCTATATGCCTTGCTATTTCCAAAAATTGATTTCATGACATAGATTGGTGTTGTAGATTTCACTCACCATCCCCAATAACTAATTAATTGTATTCACCTACCCCAACAACCACAATATTATCTATTCACCTCCAACAAGTCATATAATATGTTTCAAGAAGAGGTTTGTTTGTCTTTTGTCTCTATTTATACCAAATGATTGACAATAATAAGGAAGCTAGGGGGAGTATGTCTACAAGTGATTCTATAAATCACCTTCAACTCGCATAAAATTTAAATTTTTGAATGGTGATAGTGGGACCTTATAACTATAAAATTTGGCTTTCGTGCAAATATAATCCTTCCTATTCCTATTTAAAAGTGTAAAAGTGTAATTCATCTTTTCAAAAGCCTCGTGAAGACCTTTCCTTGATGGATGAGTGAAAGTGATCCTTAGAATCACAAATTCACAAGTACATCTAGATGAAAGGAAGAAATGAAGTATAAGTTATCTTTTTAAATGTTGCAAAGTGATACTTTCAAACAAAAAGAAGGAGGTCAAACACATCATTTTTAATTTCATAGCACCTCACTTGAATGAAAACAAGGCGGGGTAGGGGGAAATCTTTTCAAACATCACAAAGTGGCACCCTTTCATACATGCAAAATGTAGAATATTAAAACTTAGACTCAAGTCTCATTTTTTTAAAACTATTTTCATTCCATTAAAATCATTTAATCCTCATATCCATTTAGTTTTCACCAGGAATTAACCATATTTGAAAATCACTGCCCTATTTAACCAGGGAACATCTAGACTCATCTCCATAATTCACGATTTGAGAAAAATCATTAACTTATAACTTATAAACCCTTTTTGACGCTGGAGGTGTGATGTGAGCCACACGCTGTTCACGGCGATGTGGGGACTGGGGACTCGGGAGGAGACCGGGGAGGGAGCGGGTCGTGGGCAGGCCGGGCCGGGTCGGGCGGCCGGTTGGCGGAGACGACCAGTCGTCGTCCCCAACCCCAAATTTTCCCGTCCGTCCTCGCCTCCTCGGGCAGCATGCTTTCCCAGTTTGCCTTGCCTTGCCTTGCCTTGTGCTCTTCCACCAGATTCTCTTCACGCATCATCAGACCATTGAAGTCTTCCTCATGACCGCCCTTCCTAGTATTTATAACCAGCCTTGCTACACCCTTGTTCCAATTTACTTTTCAGTCTTGGGCTTCGTTTTTCTCTCATGTGCTCCACGCTTGCACGGCACTCGCCATCTAGGGTTCGCTGCACTGGGGGTGGAGGGTAGGGAGGTGGGTTGGTGGGTGGGGGGCTGCTTCCGACATTCATTCGGGGGGTGGGTCATTGGCGGTGGCGCTCCTCATTCTCTCTCCGTACCTTCAGTTCCGATCTTCATGTTGAAGTGCAGTTCTTACGTGTGTGTCGGTTATGTGTGGGTTGTTTGCCGTTTGTTTGTGGTTTTCTCGTTCACGTTTTGGTGGAGTGTTACGTTTGGTTTGTCGGTTTGGGTGTTGGTTTGTGAAGGTGTGGGGATGTCGTGGGAATTAGGTTAGGGTTGCTGGACATAGTGAGGTCGTTTTGGGAGTGATTTGATTTCGAATTTTGGGTCTGTTGTGTTGTTATGTGGTGTTGAATCGACTTTCGATGGGTGGGTGGAAGCGGTTGCTCTGTGTACGGGGAAGTAGTGTCGTATGAGCTTCGTGTGAGCTTCTGGGGTGGCGTGACTTATCAGTCTGGGCTCCGGTGAGTGCTTTGGGTGGTGATGCTGTGGAGGGGCCTTGGTGATTCTTTTGTGCTATTTTTTAATTTTATTTTAATCGATTTTATTGTGTCAAATGTTGTGTAGGACTTGGAAAGGCTGAAGCTTTGGGGCTTCTTAATGCGATGGACTTCTCGCGATGGATTATTTCGTTATTTCTACTGTGGACACGTGGTCATTTGTTGGTTGGTTCAAAGTTAAGGGTTTTGCGCTCTTTCTGTGATGTTGCGTGTCAATGTTTGAGTTGGCTTTGTTTCTTTATTGGCTGTTGTTTCGACGAGTTGAAGCTGGCCTGGTTATTGATCATTGCGAGAGAAAGTAGGCACGCGTTTACCAGAGGCTGAATGTGATGCATATGCATTCTATGTTCTAAGTATTGAGGCTCAGCATCAGGGAGTTTTCAATTATAGAGAGTGTCATTAGAGAGGGTTGGTTGTATAATGCAATTAGGTTGGGGACCGTTGCTTATCGCTTCATCATCTTAACGCTTGTATCAGAACACGTTATTGTTCTCCGTTACAACAGAAGTTAATTTTTTAGTCTTTTGCAGGTTGTAACTTCATCAATTATCAGCTGTGGAGATCTATTTAGAGCGGAGTGTTGCAAATAGATTGGACTGTTGCAAATTGCGCTGTCTTTGTGGTGCCAATGCGGTCTTGTCAATGTTTAGGGGCAAAGGCTTGACTATGCAAGATATGCTATTTGTGGGTTCTTGCAAAGTTATGCAACTGGCCTTTACCCCTAAATCTTGGCAAGACCTAATTGGTACACAACCTTCGAGGCCTTGGGCCCGGCACGTCATCAACATCAAGAAAGTGCGTGAATTGCAGGTCGTGATGGATCATTGGAAGGGTCTTTCTTTCACTCGAATGCTCAAACTCACTCGAAAGGGATTTGAGCATTCGAGTGAAAGAAGGCGAGCTTTCCTAAGATTGAGTCTCACAGAGGCTTTATCAGCAAAGTTTCTAGAAGGTAAATAATTCTGGAATATGCATTTTTGAACATCTGAAATTGGTTTCTTCGTAGGGTGCAGGATAACCGGGAAGCATAACATGGTGGCGATTGTTAATATCCTGCTTCGTCGTCTTCTAATTTGCATGTATGTTCTCTGAAATCGCACTAATTGGTAAACTGTTTTAGGGTTCATATTTCAGCAAACAAATTACTTGTTTGGACTGTTTGATTATGATATTCCAGAGCAGAGATAAGGTGCGGCGCGTGACGAAAAGAAAGCTTCGGTGGTCCTTTGTGATTCGTTGTTCACTCATGCAGACATCTCTCTTGTTACTAGTCTGTATGGCGATCGATGACCAGTCATCAAAATATACTTTACTTTAGTTGAGCTTTCTCAGGTAGTGGTTTGAATCATCCCGGGAACATCATCTGCTTCTGGATATGATTGAGCAGTTGGAATCTAGGTCATGAGAGCTTCAATGGTCTGCATTCAATTACGGCAATCATTGTCCTGTTGCGTGGGTTGTATGGTGACTGAGGCTAGTGTCACCGGCACTATAGGTGCTAATCGAGATGTTTGTCAAACTACTTTCGTAGCTGTGTTGGCCATCTATATGCTTAGCACTGTAGTGGAAGAACATGAGGTTTGGGAAATTCGAGCCGGTTTTATTTTCTAGCGTGTGCCCGTGTGTGCCAATGAAATTTGTTGGAGTGCGTGGAAATTACTGTTCCATTGAGGGCTTGCTGTCGACAAGAAACGTAAGTTGTGGCCCAGAAAATCACTGTCCAAAGTGATTGCTTGGTAGATCATTCACCAGATATGGAAGGTTGTGGCCTCCAGGGAAGCGATCATGAGAACAATAATATCAATAATATTAATGCAGAACATTCTTGCATACAGTATTGTAACCAAGGTACCTTTCCGTTTTCATCAAGTTCAAGAATCTTGGACAGCAAGTTACCAGCAATGTTAGCATGACATGCACTGGAACCTTTCCTAGCATATAGGGGAGGATATTTGTGCTGCCCTTATCTTCTTGAAGGACCTTTGTGCTACCAAAAATGTAATTTTCTGAAGCCTTCAATCACAAACTGGACCTCTAAAGTCCCGAAGCCTTTTTATCATCAAATTCCACTCAAATCTGCCTCTGAAATTACGAAGTGCAAAAAAGTTTCTGAATTCTTTATTTTAGATATGTAACTGGAGGATCTTGCACTAGACTAGTATAAGAATAAAATAGTATAAGAATGTATGGAGAAAATTTCTGAAACCTTGACTTTGTGAATTGTAAGATATTTGTGTTTGTAGTAAAAAAAAGTTGTTTTTTCTGCACCTTGCTCCATTTGGTAGTAACTCTAGTGCACATCTTTTTGAGGTGGAACTTTTACACTACGAGCTCCAAGTGTGCCATACAAGTCCACAATCAGAAGTGGATTCTAGAGATTTGTTCTCAAAGAAATTCATGAGTGAAGTTGGATGATGGGCCCCAAGTATACAAAGTTTGTACTTTACGAAGTTGGAGAAGAAAGAAGGAAGGAAAAATATCGCACCTGTCTACTGTGATGCATCTGCACCGGGGTTGCCAGTCAAGTACTGACCAGAAGCATCGTCACCGAAGCAAAACGTGGCGCTACGCTACAGCCTGCGACAGCAGGGTCAGGGAGCAAGTCAGAGGAGCCCCAAACCCTCTTACCTCCTCACTGCATTGCAGCCATTCACATACAGTAGCTCCCAAGCTCCAAATCCTGAATTTCTAAACCCCTCCCTGCGCATTCTTTCCCATTTGGCAATTGTGAGGAATCCAATTAGCACCAAATGAACGAGCTCCCTACAAACCCTGATTGGCAATCGCTAAATGGCCTGTTGGAATGTGTGCGCTTGGTGGCGACTCCCACGACGAAACCTCTCTGGTATTTAGTGCATACATAGTGCTCAAAAATGTTGCCAACCCTAAACCTACTTTGTTGAGGACAAAAAAATTACATTGTTTTACAAAAAAATTGAGATTAGAAGTACCTCAATGACATCCCTCGTCAGGACACACGGATGTGTTGTCAAGGACACCATATCACAAACAAAACCCTTGTAAAATCCAGCCTGACGATGCATAAAATCTTAAATACCCTATTCTTTTTCTTCTCTGGTCAGTGAAGGTCAGTGGTTTTTTTTGGACTATGGTAGTCTGCTCTAATTCCGCCCCTGTTCTTCAGACCGTCCCTACTCCCTAGCCAGGGTCTGAAATGGACATTAACAGGTTGTAAAATAGATAAGTGTAAAGTATTGAATGTTTGGTCAATGATGTCAGAGCGGTTTAACAGTTGTCAAATGTTCCTTCAGACGTTGCTAGTGGATGGAATAAGAGCCAAGGTGGGCCCATTTCTGAAATGTTTACTTGTATTCAAAAAACCTTTTCCCTCACAACTTTGAATGCTAATATTTTTCAATCTATACGGTCAAACTTGATAAAAAAAAAAATTTACCACATGATCTCATACAAGTATAGTACAAGATCCTACGGTTAGATTTTTGTAATTTTAATTTTTTTTTCTTGAGTGAATGAATGCAAGAGAAATGGCAATTTGGGGTGATTTTTGTCAAAAAATAGGCCTTGGCCCTTTAGGAATTTAGTTCAGTAAAGGTTGCATTTTGGAACCCTGTCTTTTGCTTTCTACATGCTGCAATGCTTGCTCTTGGTAACTATGCATGTGTGCGTTTTGTTAAGGCCTATGATCATGAAATACATACCTATGGCAAAATTCTTTAGAAATTCATAAGTAATTCAAAAATGCTCCGAAAAATATGAAACCACTTGAGTTAGATTCCACATCAATTTTTCTTCAAGTGAATAATAAGGAAAAATAATATTGTGCATCGAAGAAGCATCGAATAGGCCGACCAGCCCTTAACCCCTAAAGGACCAAATGGTGTTTTTTGGGAACATAGTGATTTGGGGTAGCTCACTACGAATGGAATTTTTTTTTTCTATGAAATTTTCACACAACATGTTCCCGAGGAGTAGCTTTAAGGCCCAATAATTTTCCGAAATTTTGAATACATGGTTAAAAAGTTATTGTATGATATGTAGTTTTCATTGCTTGGCAAGCAGCCCGGGCAACAAAAAAAAACTTCTTTAAAAATCACTTTTTTTTTTAATATAAAAATTTGAAATTGATTTTATATATATATAAAATAAATTCTTTGAATCATTCCATTTTGATTTATGAGATGAAAGTTATGAAGAGTTTTAGTTGTAGGTAGTTTGTAGGTAGTAATGGAATTTGTACTCTAAAATAAACTTTGAAGACCTTTATTTAACTCAATTTTCAATATTTTGGGAAAAAAATAAAAATCTGAGGTGTAGATTGTTTATTCCAACATTATAACCATTGGGATTGGCATTTTTCAATTCCATAAATAAATTATTAACAATTTAGTATTTTGAATCATTCTCTACTTTTTTCTACTTACTAATTGTTTCCTATATATTGTACAATTCCAAATGTTTTAAAAAATTTCAAGCATTTAGCCAATATGACTTGAAGAATGAATGCAAAGAGTTACAACCATTTTGGACATTTTTTCATAATGATCTGACCTTGTGAAGTGCACCTACTTGGGTTTTTGCAAGGCCCAAAAAAGGCTTTTTGTCACTTCAAATGCTAATAACTTGCAATCCAAACGGTGGAAATTTTTGAAATTTTTTCCACGTCTTCCCATACCAACGGACTACAAGATCCTATGGTTAAATTTGTCCAAAAATGTATTTACTCTAGAATTTGATACTTGTACTAGAAATGGCAATTTTGGAGTGTTTTTGGTGAAAACATAGTCAAATGCATTTAGGGGTTGAACAGGCACTTTAAGAGCAGACTACCATAGTGCCCCTTGTGTTGGCTTTACTGCACAAGCCAAATTTTGGAGGGACTGATTTATAGTGGTTAAATTCTGATAGATTTGGCAAAATTTCACTAGAAAAACACACATTGGTGAAGGTTATGAAGGTTCAAAAAATACCCTCTACATTGATGTCTAGACATTGAGCAAACCTCTAAATTCAAAGTCGTGGAAGAGAACTAGGCCATATTTTAGGAGCTTGCTGGCATTTGTTTAACCCTTGAACGATTATTGTCCGATGAATGACATGGAATTCTTTTATGTAGGATAGAATTGCAACTATTCATCTTTAAAATTAGGGGTGGAAAGGGAAGATCTTCTATAGTAGTTTGACTCCCAATGAATATTTCTGGTTTTTCTAAACTGGATGATGTCATACGATTCCAAAATGGTTGATTTCCACAGTCACCAACCCGACGTTTAAGGGTTAATTGCCCATGTCTACTTGTACAATTCTATACCACCTCTAATTGGTGGATATCTACACATTTGATAAGCATGAAAAGGAGTCATAGAATTGACTCTTTGGTAAATTCATTCATACAAAATCAATCATAAATTCAACTTGAGGCAATTACTTTTCCCACATATAATACGTTGTTTGACACGTTATGCAAGATCCGGGACCCTTAAAAAGACATGGCCTCCCAGGACCAAAGTAGTCACCAATTTTTTTGGATTGTTGGACCAGTAGGTGCATTATTTGTTTCTAAAATTAAAAGTCAAGTCATCCATTGACCACTTTTCGATCTCATAGTCTTCTAAGGGTTAAATGCAAGAGATGAGCTTGTATATGCTAAAATATGTATAATGTGCCACTTGGGCAAGTAGAAAATCTTGAGTATGACTCAAAACAATTCCCCTAAAATTTTCAAATATTCTTGGAGTCCATGTCCAAAATATTGTAGAAATCCTAATCCTTGAATATGCTCATCTTCAAGCACTAAACCCACAAATACAAAAAATTTAGACCAATTCTAGATGCAACATCTTAAAGGGATTAAAAGTTTTGTTCTACCAATATTTAATTAAAGAAAATTTATGTTGAAAAATTGAGTTGGAAGCTTGGGAAAAAATTCTAAAACTCTCACTTGATTTTCATTCTTTAAAAAATTTATTAAATAGAAGTAGGTACAAGATTGAAGGAAAAAATGAATTGTTGATAGGTTTCATATGAAATTAAAATACAATTATCCCCAAAGTGAGAATTTTGTAGCAAGAGAATCAAACCCTATTGAACTTCTTTTTTAATTGTGAAAATTGCATAAAAAAATGAATCTTATAAGTTATTTTTTCAAAAAGATGCTTAGATTGACCAAAAAATAAGTTTGTCCATAACTTTCTCATCACTATTCCAAATAGAATGAATCAAATCTTTCCATATAGAAAAAAATACTTCTTATGAGAAATAGAATTTGGAAAATTTCATTTTCAATTTTTGTGATTATTTTTGTGTTGCCTAATAAAACCCTATTTTTGGCTTAGGGTGGCATAATTGTAGTTTTGAGGCACCAATTCAAATAAAATATATATTTCTAGAAAGCTCATGTGTTTTCCTATCTTCAAAAAAGTTTTTAAAAACCGCAATAAAAATTGAGATCATAGGAGCCTACTTGAAATCCATTTTGTTCTTTGAGGGGACAATGAGACTTTAGGGGGTAAAGCTTAAGTCAATAAAGGTGTAAGCCCGGGGAGATCACTTAGTGTGTCCATTAGGAACTATATGTGTTAAGATTTTAGACCCCCTATATTATATTCTAAAATTTAACTCAAAAGAAAAGAAAAAAATATGACTAGAATTTCCTACTTTGAAATTTTATGTTGTGAATTATTGGTATTTTTTTAGAAAATTATAATTAGTTACAAATTTTTGAAGTAAAAAGATGCACTGTAGAGTTGAAAATAACTTTCACACTGCTATTTTATATAAGAATTTTTTTTTTTAAAAATGAACAAAAAATTCCTGAAAATAAAACCCTATTAAAAGTTCATTTTTCTTGAACAATGATGCAATGGTCATCTAAAATGTATTCTCTATAAATATTTGAGTTAAAGAACATGCCATTTTAGTTCATTATTCAACCTATTCTAGAAATCATTTCATATGTTATTTGAGTTGGGAATTTTTGGCAATAGAACCGATAGTCAATATTAAACAAAACTCAAAGTTATAAGTTGAAATTTTTATTTATTAAAAATTATATAGGGGGGCAAAAAATCACTTTAACACACGTGGTTTGTTATGGATACACTGAGTAATCTCCCTAGGGGTGTAAGGTACTATTGACACCTAAATTTGAGCAAATAAATTTTATAATACTATGGAGATGCAAACAAAAATGATGAAATTTTTTTTGTATTTGGGCAAATCTTTATGAAGCAAAATAAAAGTAGTTGGAGGCATGATTAATTAGTTATAGGTTTAAAGGTGAAGATTATAGGAGTCTATTAGTGTAACATAGACAATTTTCAAATCCATTTACACATTTTAAATAAATTCATATCAATTGTGCTATAGAGGTAGGGGCTACATTTTAACCTTGTGAGTTTAAGAGAATTGCTAAACGTATCCTCTACAAGAAATTCTCATATATGAGCCTAAGTTTATTTGCATGAAAGGAGAAAGTATAAAGTATTACCTTCAATGGACTAGAAAAAAACCAATAAAGCCCCACTCTCCTTTCTAGATATAAATATCCTTAGTACTCCCTTTCTATAACTAATTAATATAAAGATTATAATCCCATATGTGCAAATAATAGCCTTTTAGAGTTCAAGATCTGCCATGTGCCACATTGGATTAGGATGAAGATTAACCCTCTTTATATAAACATTTGAGTTTGAAACTTTATTCCTTTGGGGTTTTAGATTTATTTATTAGTGAAAACATATCTAAACAATAGACATTTATAGCAACAAAAAACTATCCAAAAAATATGTTAAAAATGAAAGGTATTTTCAAAAAACAAAAACAATTGTTTCTTAATAAAGTTTTCACTTCCACAATATTATAATTTAATAAGTGAATCCATTCATTATCCTAAATAGACACCCAAACCCACACTCTTGTCGCCCTTCAAAGTGGTTTGTTCCTTGTGATAATTTCTTGGTTGCATTTTTAAACTAAAACCAGTGATTAAATCTTATTTGGTTGCAAGAGAAAAAAAATTCCTATGAATGGTCGAAACATTTGTTTCATTCTTGTAGATGGATGATTATTATCCAACTTTTGGGTACAACTTTTTTAGTAGTTTAAGTGAAGGATACAATAACCCAATGTAGCACAAGAACAAAAATGAGCAATATCTATTAACCAATAAATCCCATGACTATTAAAAAGATCCAAACCATGAGTGTGCAATACTTATCAACTTCTCCTAAACCCTATGACTATTTAACCCCTAGAGTTCCTTGACTACGTTTTTACCAAAAACGCTCCAAAACTACCTTTTCTAGTACAAGTACCAAATTTAGAAAAAAAACATTTTTGAACATAAGTAACCATAGAATCTCGTAGTAATCTGGTTTGAAAAGATGTAGAAAAAATTTCAGAAATTTCCACTAGGTGGATTGCAAGATATTAGCGTTTGAATTGACAAAAATCATTTTTTTGACCCTGCAAAAAATAGGGCAGCTACACTTCACAAGGTGACATTTGTAAGAAAAAATATCAAGAATAATGTTCATGTTGTTGGTAATTATTTGGATTAATTCTTCAAGGGAAGTTGGCTACATGCTTGAAAAATTTCAAATCATTTGGAATTGTACAACATATAGGAAAAAATAGGAAGTAGAAAGAAGTAGAGAATGATTCAAAATACTAAATTTTTAACAATTTAGTTATGGAATTGAAAAATGCCAATCCTAATGGTTGTAATGTTGTAATAAACAATCTACATCCTATGATTTGATTTTTTCCAAAAATATTGAAAATTGAGTTAAATAAAGGACTTCAAAGCTTATTTTAGAGTAGAGAATCCATAACTGCCCACAAACTAAAAACTCCTAATAACCTTCATCTCATCAATCAAAATAGAATGATTCAAAGCTTTTCATATTTATAGAGAGTAAATATAGAAAATAAATTTTAATTTTTTTTTCTGATTTGTCTAGATTGTCTAGTCTAGAAAAAACAAACTACATATCATACAAAAAAAATTTAACCATGTAGTCAAAAGTCATGAAAATTTTTAGGCCCTAAGAAAAATCATCCACATGTTTTGTGAAAATTTCAAGTACAAAAATACAAATTCCATTCATAGTGAGGTGACCCAAATCACTATGTCGCCCAAAAATGTAGTTTGGTCCTTTAGGGGGTAAGGAGACTAAAACCATGAGTGTTTAACACATGTCAATCTTCCCAATAAATCCCACAACTATCTAAGAACACAAGAGTATATAAAACAAATAATTCAAAGGTGTTTCTTAATAGTGTAATACAAATCCTAACAACAATGCTCCAAGGGGCTAATGTTGGCAAGATTGAGGTTTCACATCTTACCTTCAATATATAATATCACTACGTCTTGAAGTTTCTTCAAAAAATTAAGAGTCTCTAGTATGTACTAAGAAATCCTAGAATTTACTAGGAGACTTCAAGAAGCCACATACCTAGTCTAGAAGAATGGCACTTGCAAGTTTCAAATAGCCATACAAATATTATAGGAATTCCCTACAATACTAGGCAAATATCATTGAAAAAAGGTTTGACTTCTATAAAGTCTAGTAAAGGTAAAGAAGTCGTCTAGGTTGATGAAGGGTGAATTTTGGTGAGACCACATCATTGAATTCTATTCAAGTCATGTCTGTAGCATTTCTTCAAAATATGGTATGTACAATATAGTATATTTTAGTACTTTTACATTTTTGATCTTTAACTTTGAACCTAATAGTCTATAATCATATTTTTAAATAGAAAAAAAAATGGATTTGAAAAAATACATCTAGGGTTTACAACTATGATGATTTTTTTTCAAATTGTTTCAGCATATATTGTATTTGTTATGAATTTTCCTCATTACCTCCTCAAAAATTCATACCAACTTTAAATTTGTAACAAAATTCAAAATTTTAAGATGTATAGAAGGCATAAAATTTCATCTCTAGCAATATAAGTGTAGTGACAAGATGTAACATACCTTACCCAACTATCACAATCGGCACTAATTAAATAAAAAACCAAGAGTCAAATCTTTTGAAATTACATGTCTGAAAATAAAATAAATTAATGTTCCAAATGCCTAATTACAAAATAATTTAGTAAAATAATGAAATTCAAGTCACCTCATGTCAAACACTTAATAGTTAAAAAAAATTTAGTATCACTTGTACCATCGAACATGAAGATATTTTCATTTCATAATGTAAAGGGTTAACTTTATTGATATGATGTAAGGCGGAGGTGTAATGAGGTCCTCTTTAAGGTGAAATTCAATGTTCTTCATCAATCCTCAAAGGAGTCACAGGGTTATGGGATATTTGAAGCAATAGTCAAAGAAAAAATGAAGTAATCATGTTCACACTGAGGTAGGAGGTCCATGAAGCGCCCATTTAAGAGCCGAAACTGATTTGGGAAGGTTATGCTTTATGAAAAAAATTAGTAAATTTTCCTTGAAAGACAAGTGGAATTGGCATCTAACCCAAGTTGTTTCATATTTTTTAAAGCTTGGTGAATAAGTTATGAAATTTTGAAGTTGAAATGGCATAGGGCTCTAAAATCACCCACCTCCTCAAATACACACAATTTGTACATTGTTGGTAGAAAGAAAAAGCAACATATGTAAATAGTGTACATTTCATGAGGTGGGCGATTTCATTATTTTATGATAGGTTGAGGTCTTTCATGTCTTAATTTACATATCCCATATAGATTGTTGTACCTCTTACTTCCCCAATTCTATAAAATACTTGCCTTCTCTCCTCAACTCATTCCCCTAGATGCATGTGAATATATGTTTTATGTAGACGGACAAAAAGACTTTGTATAAGGTATTGAAAATTTTGAAAGTGCTTACTAAATTTCTTTTCTTTAACATGAATTAATTGTATGACATGAAATGCCAACATTGATTCTAAGTTTGATTATATCATCATAGGTTCTATCTATATCAAATTAAGAATATATGAGTGAATTTCCTTAGTTTAATTTTTCAAAGATGAAATGACATGTCTTTTATATGTCATAAAACATTTAAACTTTTGTTGAGAATCGAGAATTGAGACATTTAATGATTTTCAATTATAAAAATATGCTTAAAAGATCTAAACATTTGCCACTACTATATATTAGTGTAAACATCATAGTGAAAGCCATCTTCTATGTCATTTTCTCTTTGAAAACATTTATACCCTCTACTTAAAACAAATATAATAAATGTGTTTAGTATGTTTTTTCAAGTTTCCAAATGAAGCAAAAACTAAATTTGAGAAGCTTTGTTGGAAAGGAAAGAAAATCCATCTTTAATGTGAAAACGAATATAACATTCTTCACTAATTGAAAAAAGAGCCCTTGTGACTTATTTGATAACAAAGTATCTCAAAACAAAAATTCTCCCAAAGGATGAGGTGGCCTAATCTCCTTGTGCCTTCAACAATGTTTTAGTTATCCCAATACATTGTTATAGAATTTACAAAAAGTACTAAAACTCACTACATGAGTGTTTTATTTAAAAACACATAAAATTAAAAAAATTGAGTAAAACTATGTTCAATGATGTAAATATACCATTAATCCTAATAGGCTAGGACTATGACCATGGAGTTGAACGTCAAAATATACTATCTTTGACTGCTCTCGTTTTGTGATTGTTTATGTTTGAAAGTTTTGTATTTCTTTGTGAGAGATGAAAACCCATTCTTTTGTAAGTCTAAACTTTTTCAGATTCATTAGAAAAAATATGAACCCTCTAAGGGGCTGGGAGTCCCGGATATCAAGGAACGATAGGGAACAATGGCTGAAAAAAAAATTCAAAAAATTCAAAAAAAATGATTATTTAAAAAAAAAATTCCCCCGGCCAATGAATTGCAGAGCCTCATTCACGCGGGACAGTTCAATTCAAGAATTGAAAAAATATTAAAAAAATAATTAAAACATTAATCTTAAAATAAATTCAAAATTATAAAATCGTGAGATCTGATTTGGCATTAGTGCGACCACGTTAGATTGCTATTCTTATTTTAATATTTTTTTAATTAAAAAATATTCATTATTTAAAAAATATATATTAAAATATTTTTTAAATATTTGTTTTATTTTGGCACTATTCTTGAAAGGGGCTGTGTGTTCCTTTGAGGTGAACTTCTGAAAGGGAAGTAGTCCCTTTGAGGGCTAAAATTTTTTCTAATGTTTGGTACAATATTTGAAATTACTGTGAATTTCTTAAGAAAGAAGTGAAAAAAATTCATATCAAATACATAATAAGCTCAAGAGATTCGAAATTTTTTCTCCATAGTTGTATAGTAGTGTAGAATATCATAGAATATGAGCATTCATTGTATTTTTCTATGATTAGAAATTTAAGCCCATGGTAATAGGCATAAATTTCAAATTACAATGTAGTATTCCATTTTAGGAATTTTTCAAAGCTGAAGATGGAGTAGAAACTTCACTTCATTAAATTCATTTTGTTAATTGAACCTAAATTTAATAAAGATCATTTTTATGTTTCAAATTCAAATGAAGAGCTAGGAGCTTGAAGTTGATAAAATATATGTATTATATGGTGATGCATGGATTGAGCATCTTCTTATGTAGAAAAGTCAAAATATAACACCATGAAAGAGTATCCTTTCCATTCACCAAAAATGCATTCATGCAATCCTTACCAAAAAATTGGATGAATTTTTTTTCCTGTCCAATAAACCTCCTTGAAATCATCCAATGGATACCAAACATCTTCTCACTCATTTCATAGTTAATCCTAGAAGAACAAGTTGGTCACTGTGAAATTGTCTTTTTTTGGAATAGTATGAGTCATTTGCATAAAAAAACCTAGGAGTACTTATTGGAGGTCAAACTATTGTGTAGGACCTTCCCTTTTCATGCAAAATACCAAGGATGAACAATTTGCACTTTTGTCCTATATAGAAGAATTCTTTGTCATCCATTGGACACTTGGTGTTAGTGATTTCCTTTTAGGTTAGGGATAATAAATGCTTACACACAAAAATGATCATTATTGTTGTTTATATCTATGTTGTAAAGGCTTGTTTTGTTTTGTTCTTTGAAACAAGTGTGTTCAAGAGACACAGTGCTAGGAGTTTTATGACAATAAGAGAGGTTGATTTGACACAAGGTAAAGAATTACTTGTTGTTAGGTATCGAATCTACAACCATGCCATTTGGTTTGGGTATTTTACCACCATCACATGATATTTTAGGGTCATCTCAAACCAGTAATGTAAACCAACCCAATTTTGTTCAGTGCCCAATTGTGTCCCCTACTTTTGGCTCCAATTCCATCCCCCAAAACATCCAAATTCATTCACTTTATTCTCACAAAATTAATGCATCAATGCCTACAAGGGGTAACGTGTCAATCCTTTATTGGTGAGTACTTAACTACCATTAGATTCACGGAAAGGCAATTGTGGGTTGTTCATGGGACATTTATGACTCCACTCTATGGATGGTTGTACAATTCTAGGGCAAACTACTTCAAAAATTCACAAAAAATTACAATTTTAATCGAAAAATTATAATTCCAAATAGGTTTGGTTTGTGAAACAAGTGCACACATGGAGTTGGCCCCAAGATATTGAAATTGCAAATTAGGGTGGTAATAGGTTTGTCTACTTTAACCTCTAAATGTTGAGATTCATCTCCAGAATTGACGATTTGAGAAAAATCATTATGAAGTGCTATTTGAAAGCATATTTTGGAATTCATATGAATATAAAAGTTGTAGATTTTGATTTGTAGATTCCATCTGTACGGTTAGATTCACCAATGCTATCACCAATCTTTTTTTTATAAATTTTAAAAGAGAAATTCCAAAATTCCTTCAAAATTCGATTGCAAGTAAATTATTATCATTTTTTGAGTAAAATTTTTTGGAATGGATTTGAAATGAGGTTCTCTTCAGATGGTGATTTTTTGAAATTTTTGTGTTCATCCTATCTATGGCCTCATTTTGGCTAATCCAGTTTTGAACTAAAGTCAATGCAATTTGACCACTTGACATACTTGCACATTTGTAATTTTAGAAAAATATGAATTCTAGTAACACCTAATCCAACCCTTAGATAGGACAAAAACTTGATAACGTATCTTCACAAATTAAAATAACTTTCATCCAAGTAGTTAGGACGATGAAATTGAAGTTTCAATCTGTTCATCGTCGAGAAAGTGAACGTCAACACATTCAGGGGTTAACCCTGAGCGTCATAGAGAGAACTACATGAGTGAGGAGCTTTTTTTTTGTTGGATCTAGAGAATCCATAATAATTTGAGAACTACTCGGTTATTGAAGTTTTCACTGTTGAGATTTGAAGCCAACTTACTGATGAGTACGAATCTGCAATTTATAAGAGAATCCACCATGTGGATTTCGAGATTATAATATTTGATGAACCCGGTATTCCACAAATCCTATTTTCTCACAGTCCAAAAAACATCCGCTCTGACGCACAGGGGTTAAAGGAATGTTTCCATTCGGCAAAAGTATGTTTTGGGCCCCTGCCGGCCTTACGTGTCGGAACTCCACATACACATGGAATTGAAAACGACGTTTTTCATCCTCATTTTCATCTCCATTTTCATCTCCATTTTCATCCTCATCTCATTCTCGTACATTCGAAAGAAAGTACTCCGTATTGAGTGTCTGAGTTTCTGAACTTAGAAGGCTTGGCTATGGCGAGTGAGCATAACAGCTGCCTTCATGCGACAGGGCGCCACCTCGCCTTCTCCTCTCCGCTTGCCACCCCTGCATTGTCACCCCTTTGATGCTTGCGTCCATCCCGCTACGTGTTATGATTCCTGACAGAGTGTATTTGGCCGCCTCAAATTGATTTCCGAAATTCATCTCTTATCCTCAGGAAGAGCGCGTTGTGGCTCGTACTTTATGTTCACGCAAATTAGGTTTCTAATTTGGTGTTTCAAGGATTTTCAGTCGCCGGCAGTTGAATTTCATTTCAGGATTGTAGCAGGAAGATTGCGCGCTGCCGTTGCTGCGGTGCGCAAGAATCGGCGAACTCTTTAGAATCACATTTGCATGCAACTTCTTGTGACAGTACAAAGCTGGATGAGAATGTAATGAATTGCGTACAAAATTCGATCGAAGTGGAAGCTGTGAAGCTGTAGCTGGACATTCGATTGGATTGAGAGCATCGGGATTGCAATCTCTGGTCTTCCTATGGTATGGAAGAATCAGCGATCTCCTTGGTTTCGCATTTGTATTCAAGTTCTCGTGACATGAGAGAGACGGATGTGAATGTGACGAATTGATTATTGAATTAAATTAAAGTGGAATTAATCTGTGAAGCAGTAGCGGGACATTCTACCGGATTGAGAGAATGGCAGCTGTGAGCGGCTGCTGCGTTTCATGGCAGCCTCGGACTTCCTCTTCTGGTCAGCCGATTGGCCATTTCTGCACCACTTCATTAGCTCTCCCTGTTTCACATTTCCACGATGACAGCATTTGCATCACTTCTTCTAGAGCGCGAAGAAAGAGTTACAGTAGATGTGCCTCTAATGATTCTAGTGCCAGTACAAGCTGCGACAGTGCCAGGCCGGAAAATGATCGCACTGTGTAAGTTACTTCTACACCAAATGAATTTTTCGTTTCTCTCATTGAGCAATTTCATTGATATTGATATATTGCATTCATTTCTTTAAATTTTGTTTTTATATTTTGAAGGATCAATTTTCAACTGACATGATTCATATCTTTGATTTTAATGTAACTGCACCTATTTGCAACCTGTTTTAAAAACCGAACTGTCGAGATTCTTGCCTATTCATAAGAACCTAGGTTCGATTTCTGTTACACGGATTTTCAGCACTCTGAAAATTCGTAAAATTCGTAGGTTCTTCCTACTTAGGTGTCCAAAAAAAGCATGCTAAGAAAATCTGGAATCTATTCCCTTTGACTCTCAACAAGATTCAACAAAGAATTAGACAATTTAATAATACTCAATTGCATTTTCCCTTAGAGTTTTGGACACTTGAACGTCACTTTATTGTCTCTGAATTTTTCTATTTTATCAAAATTGATCCTACACTGCCTCTCTCTATTATTTTCATTATTCATAATTAACGCAAAAATTGCAAGAATCCAGCTAAGAGTAAGCGAACCGCTACGAATCCAACTGGAGAAATAGCAACATTATAAGAAGCGATGACTTACTGTATGTCTCTTGGCTTTCCACGTCTTTTTCGTCTGGTGCTTCCAATGTTGAAGACGTTGCATCGTAACGAACTACGTAAATTATCAGGACGTGTGGATAAATCTGACTTATAGGATTTTCACTGTTCCTCAGAGTATCAGCAGAGAATTGGCGCAGTCGGAAAATCTTACTTCACGAGAAGAGGAACGGGCAGCTAATGTCGAGGTATGAATGTCTCATTCACTGTATGCTTTGCTGTGATTATCACCCTGAGAGGGCATAGATTAGGACTTTCATTGAGTCCCGAGGCAACCAAAGTGTACTTACATTTTTAGGAAGCTTGCATCATGGCCCTCTAGAAGATAACTTAAAGTCAGAATGATGCGCCTCCTGGAACTTCTTATGCTTGAAGTAGTCACCCTTCACTGTTCGATTACAAGTTGCGATTGGATCGAAGAGAGACACAAGTTTGTAGAACATTAGAAGTATCTTGATGTATGAATTTTATCAACCCCTCTGTAGGTACTGGGCTGACGAGCAGTCTTTAGCTGTGAGTAAGGAAGACACGGATACTTCAGATAGTGAAAGTGTGGCAAGAAAGTCCTTGGAGGACCAGGAAAGTCTCGGATTGCCAGTTCGAGTGCCTCAATACCTTCGAACCTTTGTACTTCCCTCTGGATTTCCAGGTGCGCGCCATGTTACAGACTTTATGAAACGCATGCATAACCCTATTGTAGTGAACTATATAGCGCTGAGTGTATGTTTACTGTGACCTGGCAATTCTAGGGTATGCTGATCTTGTATGAAATTCACATCATGAAGATTTTAGGAGTTTAGTTCGTTATCCGAACAATTTGCACATGAATGAACGGAGGCAGTATTCTATGCTTTCAGATTCGGTGACAAATGACTACCTGACATATATGCTATGGCAATTTCCAACAAATGTCACCGGCTGGATTTGCAGCACGCTCGTCACCTCCAGCCTTCTCAAGGTATTTTTTTGTTTTTTCACCGACTAAGCTTGCTATTGAAGTTCAGAGCCGTTATCGTGCAGCCAGTTCTGTAGTGCTGTTGCAGATCACTACAGCAACAGTGACAGTGCAGGCAGTGGGTTGGAGCAGAACAATGAAAGACTCAAATGGTTTTGTATCCCTTTTAGTGAGCTCCGAATTGTCTTAAAATTCTCAACAGAGCGATACTAGGTTTCCCTCGGTCTGTGTACGGAGAAGCAATTTAGGTAATGGTTTTGACGTTATGACTCTTTCTTACCGTTCTCGTTTGCTTCGGTGGTCAGGCTATTGGTATTGGTGGCGGTGGTGGATCCGCTGCAGCTGCTTCAGCTGCTATAAAGTAATTTCATTTTTTCAGATACTCTGTGTAAATTGGTGTACGCTTTCCCGCTTTGGAAGAGTTGAGATTGGGCTCTAGATTTTCAATTTAAGAGATGCATGATCCCAGATAGCTGTATCGCATTCAAGCCTCGTGCTTTGTCGCGTTATGTGCAGATGGGTGAGCAAAGATGGGCTAGGATCGGTGGGTCGGTTATTCATAGGTGGAGAATTTTCCTGAAAACTTTGACCCGCTTTTACTATTCTAATTTTCTTTTGATTAAATAAAAAGTACCGAGGTTTTGTGACATTGTGGAGAAATTTCAACTAGTATGTTGCTGTCCCGACTAATTTGGTGACGTCTTTGAGCTGAAACCGAGAAACCTCTGGTACGATGCTAGATCTACGGATTCCAGCGTGGGTAACACTGTTTTGTGATCCTTCTAATTCACAGGTGGTCGATTTGGAAGCCTTTTTGACGAGGATCCGAAGCAATGGAGGATGTATGCAGATTTCATTGGTAGTGCTGGCAGGTATTCCGCTCTGAAAATCACACTCAGTACCTTAATTGTATATCCATTTTTATATTTCAGTTTTGTTATATTGTCAGGGAACAATCACACTTTCGTCCATTCACGTCGGGAATAAGGTTTGTGTAAGCTTTCACACGTGCTTGAGTGGATAGCGACACATTTCGAGTTTATTTTTTTAATTCAAAGTATGTCCACATGAAATATGTCTGCGCCATAGAAAGATTTATGTGTGACTTTTGTGATTTATGTGCAGCATCTTTGAGTTAGCAACTCCACTAGATCCCGGAAGTTTTCTTCTATTGGCGTCACTCGGGAATTTAACCAAGGCAAGCTGGACATAGTGCTATGTTACCTCTATTACCTCTGATGTTGTATCATTCTGTTACCATTCTGCTATTTCCACTTGTGCATTTTGACGTCTGTTGTGCTCAAATGTGCATGGCAAATTTAACAGAGTACTGTTTATCCAGAGTCATTTTCGTTTCGAAATAATTATCTTTCATTCTGGTGCTAATCAAAACCAACTAGTCTAATGCATAGCCATGAATGCAGGCTGTAGCGAAGGGTTTGAAGGATCCATCCTTTCGCGTCATTCAGAACCATTTTGCGGTCTCTGAGAACGTTGGAGATGTCGTTGCCAAAGTAAGTATTGTACCCAGTCTATCTTTGTTGCACTTCAACCAGTATCTCAACTTTGGAAATATGATGGTTTCTAGTCATATAGTTTCGTTCAAGTACGCTGAATCGAAATTAAAAAATAGGTCTTCGGTAGTATTCATTACCTGGTAATCTGGTAGATCTCATCTGGAAAAATTGAAATATGGATTCATTTACAAGATCTCAGCTGAGGTATGAAAATGCAGGAGGAGGTGTGGGGTGTTGCAGCGCAACTAGTTGGACTGGGATTAGGCGTGTTATTGCTTGTAAGTCTTGGTATCCTACATCGTTCTGTTATCTTCATTGATTTAAGAACCTTGCAAAGTATATCATGTTAAATCACTCTCCTTTGGAGTGCTGTGCCCAACGCTTCAATGATCTACTAGCTTGTCAATGCAGGGCTCACCGGGCATATCCACATCGTATTGGGAGTTAGTGACAACATGGGTGACCATAAGGTCACTGCATCTCTGGCTCCGCTACCAAACGCTTTCGGTCCTACGCTTCGACACTGTACGCATACTTTTAACTCTTAGAATCAATGGTTCCATTGTATTGAAATCATGATTTTTTCGGTCCAGAGTTGGCACCAGTTCTCTTCAGGGTAGCGTGATCAAGATAGTGTATAGAATGCAGATAAATCTATCAATGTGTTGGGATGCAGCTTCACAATACTACAATGTCGAACACAGTACATAGAGCAACATAGCAATGATTTGTACTAGGGAATTCATGAGAACTAATTTATTGAAAACCACAAATTGAGCTCAAGAAGGGACTGCTGATATGCCGGTGCGCCAGTTATTCTCTTAAAAAATTGAGCATTTTACATTGGGAATTGGTTGATTGCGAACTTGCGCAGATAAATTTCAAGAGAGCTGTTATCTTATTTGAGAATTTCATGTCCGGCACGCCGATTCCAGGTGATATTCCGTGTCTCTAATACGGAAGTTATTGATAAGGAAATCAATGAGCCGAATGAAGTAGAACTAATTTGGATCGTCAATGACATAGATTACGAAGACTGCAACGTGCAAGAGCAGATTTTAGTTCCACGTACTTTGTTAGACCCTCAAGTTCGTGTTGGTATGAAGTTAGAAGAGCTTCTGGGTTCAGAACCTCCAGCAGACGAGGTGAGTGGCCATAATCAAGTCATGCAGTTGCTTCACATTTTCTGTTCCATGGCTTCTTCTTTATACGAAGCTGGCCACACCCTTATCTTTCTTTTGACCTGAACGTTCTATTAGAAGAGTGATTGCTCATCTAATTAGAGAGAGTTGAAAGCACATCTGTTGATGTGTTGTGTAGGTTCGGAAGCTACTGAAACTATATGAGCAAGAGAAGTACCTCCTGGTATTACATCCGAATTCAATACATGGTTTTGAAGCCCGCGTTGTGTTAAAGGTGAAAATCTGTCCTTGGCAATGATGTCATTACTTTTCTCTAACCACCTCCCTCAGCAGGTTTTAACAAATTTTGTGGCTTGAGCAGGAAGGGGCAAACAGCACAACTTTATTGAGGAGTCTTTACCAGGCTTGCTGGCTTTTGCGACAAATTCGGCAACCAGTACCCCAATTCGAACAGAATTCGAGAACAAGTAGCTTTCTCAACTCGGTGAAGAAAGGTTTTAGAGTCGCCAGTTTTGATGAGCAAGCGGAGATTCTTAGCGTTAGTGTCGGTGAAATGGAAGAAAAGTATGGCACATTCATAGATGCAATTCGGAAACAAGGATGGTCTGTCAGTAAAGTTGTGCTCAAAATTCCGAGCACTGCTTCCTTTCTCGTAGACATGGAGATTGATGAATAAAATTATTTGACGTGGTTGCGGCTTTGTTCATTCATTCTTAGGTACGGTCATGAATGCTTTGCAAGAAATGGTCTTGCTCTCGAGTTAATTAACTTTGATTTGGCTTCCTTCATAGCTGCGATGCATCTAATTGAGATCGCTGCATCAGACCATAAATTTCTACTTTCTCTTCGTCGGGACAGTATTGAGAATAGGAAGTGGTATATTAAATCAACCTGCCAGGTCACCCTGTTGGTACTACAAAGAAATATTTCTGACTAATGACAGTGCAGGGGTGTACATTTAATCCAAGAAATCAAGGGGGTTTGAGTGTTCGATGATCTACTTTAATTTCTTCTCCAAGATCAGCGCTCCTAGAACTGAGGGGAGGTAAGGTGGCCGCGCTCATTTTCTACATTTTGGAAGCCCAGCAAACTTTTGAGTCCAATGTTTTTAATGTTTTCCTGTCCAATACATTTAATTTTCAGGGTTTTTTCAGGATATCTGTTCACCCACGTGTGAAAAGGGTTTCATACCAACTTCTTGGACAGGAACATAGTCTCTCGTTGAACAGAGTTACAACCGCACCTGTCAGAGAGTCTTCTGCAGACAAAACGCCTCGAAGTTCCTCACAGTGAATGAAAAGAATTTCAGGCAATTTCAGAGTCTTCGCGTTACAGCCTATTGTTCCCCCGGAAGCTGCCCGCGATGTGCGATTCGTCAGCTTCCAGTCTAGCATTCAATGTGGACACTTCTTCTCCAATTGCGAACTAAGGCAAATGTGACCACTTTAATTTTTCATACTCGCCTTATGAATTGCGCTGCTCAGAAACGACCGATATTTTGAAGCTCGGCTGCGGAGGTATCATATCCGCGAGAGTGCTCTGGAGTATCGTAACAGGCCTTGTGACAGGTGCATTTGCTGCAGTCCTGTTGGTCATTTTGTCTGCTCTACGCTATTTAGTGAAGGATTTCGGTGGTTATGTTCGTTTACCAATGGTGGAGTGTCTTCCCGCATTGATTGCAAGAGTATACTCCGATTATAGTGCCACGCAATTGAAAGCAACCACTCAAATTCGGACGCCTGTTTCTTCATTCTGTGAACCACGATGCCAAGGCAACATAGCAAACTGACTAGTTCGAATTGTCTTCAAACCACGGTGACCTGACCTACCATAAAGACCTGGATCCAGAACCTTCTTAGGTGAGCTTTGACGTAATTGGAAGGACAAGGCTCTAATATGATTGAATTCTTCTACTTGTTTGGAGTAATGTTGGATGAGAGATCTGCTGACCCGCAACTAGGAGCTACAAGGGGAACTTGAGGGATGGATTTTGTGATTGCAAGCAGTGGGAGCGAACTTGGAACAGATATGCCTATGAGACGTAGCAGATGATCAATGTGTCACAGCATCAGCGTCATCAGTTTCTTCGGAATCTTGCAATTATGGAATGGCACCATCGATGTACGAGTGCTCAGTCAAAGAGAGCTCCCATGTCAAGTTGCTTACAATATTCTGTTTCTCAATTTCAGTTCAGAATCGCTTGATTTTTAAATTTATACTTATGAACGAGCCTCAGTGAAGTACACTAGCATCTGTGAAGGAAACGAAACAATCAAACCATTGCGGAGGAATCTGATTTGGAGTTTAAAGCGAAATCGGTGAGTCATAGGCTCCATGGTTTGATAGAAAAGATTGAAGTCTTGCATCATAATCTTATGACTTTAGAATACGCCAATGGCAGAATGTGTAAAATTGCTCCAATTCAATACACAAACATTTGAGTAAGGAAACGAACAATCAAACAATAGCTAAGGAAACTGAATTGAGGAGAACATAGCCGTCATCGTTTGATGAGCTGGTCTAAATCTAAGTCGAAATTAATGTACAACTACTACAGCATTAAAATCAATTCACTACAAGGGAGCTTTCTTTACAGGAAGGTTGAATCGAGACCAGATTCTCCGTTTAAAGAGGGCAAGAAGAAGACAAAGAGCAGCGCCAACGCCGTGGAAGAAGATGATGGCCAAGTACCAAACAGGAGCATACGGGGTGTCAACGTTCATAAATGGATATGGCCACCACCGAGTAACCCCGGTACTGTGAAATCCCCACTGCAAGAAGCAGTATGCCGAGCTCCAGAGGATGAGGTAGCTCATGCGGAACCACGGAAACCGGAGGCTATTGAACGCAAATTCAATGAGGAGGAGAACCAAATTGACCGCATGCATGTTAAGGTCCACGAAGCTATGGTAAAAATTCGCGGGCAGAAAGAAAGGGATGAGCAGGCCCCAGTACACCAAGTCCGTGAGCACTGCAGCAGGCAAAACCGTTTGGAATACACACTGTGTCACGTACCCTTCCACTCCCGCACCTTCCTGTATCTCCCGCAATGGCATATCAACGGCTTTGTCAACTCCATTTGATACAGCTCCGTTCGATGATCCTTCAAGATCTTCGTTCAAGAGTCTGTCGTGATGATTCGAGATGCTTTCGCGCGGAATAATCCGGCTCTCGGAGGAGCGATCCTCCAGGTAATGTAACAAGCTTTGCCGAAACGCAAGTGCGAAATAGACGATGAGGAGAGTGAACGTGCATTCTGTGTAAAAGAAAAAGACGAAGCTACCTTTGAGGACGACGTTATAAATCAGAATCGGCAGGAGGTACAGAACGCAGAGAGCTCGAAAGACGAGCAAATAGCTAGGGTTTAACCCTCCACCACAGGCACTCCAAAGCTCAACGCGACTCAAATAGCCAATTGGTAAAACTCCAATAACACTCGGGTCCTCGATCTCGTCCTTCCCAGAGAGTTTTGCCCCCTCGAATTTGCGCAACAGAACAATTGCAGCGATTGCAAAAGAGGAGACAAGCAAGATGCACACCGCGAATGGCCAGTGGTACTCCATCACCACCGCTTGCCCGAACACCAAACCCCAAGAAAACCTTCAGACCAAAATTGCGCGCCGTTGCGAGCTCGAAATTGCGCTTCCCCGCTTCAACACGTCTTCTCCGCCATCCGACTCCACGACGCACAAGAAACCAACAGGTGCTCTTTCCCTATTAAGATAAGTTAATACTCAAATGTTCACCCAAGAAGAGAGACTCTGTAGCTCCTCCATCAACTCAACACAATCATCAGGAAAGTTCGTGAAGAAAAAATGCAACATTTGCTGTATTCGCAACACCGCAACTCGTGTCTCGTCCTCTCTTAGACCAATCAGGCTCTCTGATTATCTTATTAAAGTCCGAAGCTTCAAGAACCTTGAGGGCTTTGGGCTTTGGAGCCTCATCCACTCCACACAAACGCATCATCCGAAAAGGAAATTGCGTCATGTCTAAGTCATTACTCGGTCATTTCGCGTCGAAAAAGGAGCGCCAGGAGACGGCGATATTGCTCCTCAAACCCTAATTCTAAGCAAAGTCACCGAAGCTTCTTCCTGGCCAAATGTCGACGCTGCAAAACAGCCTTCTTCCCCACGAAGGTCCCCGACGAATTCTCAGTCCTGCGAATATCTACAGATTTCCTAGATAGTGGGGTCACATCTATAGGTTTGCAGAGTTGTGAACGTACAGGACAGCGCATTGGAGGAAATTAAGTGAAATGTACATCTTATCTGATAACATCGGACAGCTACAGTACACCCGATCTGTCTTGAATCTACCGTCCTCATTTATTGCGAAGCAGACAAGTATCTCTGCTGTGGCG
The DNA here is from genome assembly GCA_963920665.1 of Straminergon stramineum. NCBI lineage: Eukaryota > Viridiplantae > Streptophyta > Bryopsida > Hypnales > Calliergonaceae > Straminergon > Straminergon stramineum. The sequence continues at coordinate 21,670,685 of OY987268.1, read as the reverse complement.
AGTTGTGATTGGAAGAGGACTTAGAGGAGAGGTTAACGACTTGGTCTTATTAAACCCTAAAATAAATCTGTTATCAGGATGATCACCCATTTCCGATCACTTAAGCAATTCAGCCTATCTGCGGCAAGGGAAAACTTCAGGAAAAAATTTCCCTATGTAGAGAAATAGATTTTAGAAGGATTTCATAATTTCCTAAATTTTTTCCCCTTAAAAGAAAAGTTATCATGATTTTTTTTTAGCGAAGATTCACTTGGTCCCATTCTTGATATGTAAGCAAACCTATTTCCAACCATAGGATGGTTCCAAAATCAATCTAAGGCTTCCAATGTACACATTGTAATCATGTAAGCTTTCAATGTGCACCTCCTAGACATTTTCATTGTCCCCAGGGTCCTGTAGTGCATGAGTTGTCACCTATGATTCACCTAATTGGAAATGGAGTAGCCTAAACTATAAGAATGGGAGGCTAATCAGAAATGGGTGATTTCCTTTATCTATGTTCTTCAGGATTGCCAAATTTGATTTCAAAATAGGACAATTACAAGGAAGGTAGGTACACCTAAAACCAACCAACACCTTTTTAAAATTGACATTGATGTCTATAGATTTTTTTGCCTAAAATGTACTCCCATTGTTCATGAGTGTCTAGAGTGGATTTTAGAAACACCTATTTTCAACACTTTAAAAATCCATAGTATATTTATGCAATGACAAAAAAAAATGCATTCAAAAAGAATTTGAATCACCTTTGACTACCAACAAGACTCCATAAAAAAAAATTCAATATCATAATGGAACTATGTTGAATTGCTTATTCTATTGATAGTTTTAGATGTATTGACCATAAGCTTAAGTACTTTTATATTGTAAAAGTTCATGTATAGCATTGAAGCACACCTAATTCAAATTCTTTGACCCCTAAAATATTGCAATGTTTTGAGGCCCAAAACCACTTCATATACTCGTAATCAAAGTAGGGAAAAAATTTCAAACATATTTATCCTCTAACAAATCTACCCATAGGTTGGAAACTTTGCTTGATTTGTTTAAGTACATCTTCCCAAAATTTTACCCTACAAATTTCCACCCATTGCAAGTCCAAAGTGCCTAAACTTCAATAAGTAGTTTTTTCTAGCCCTACCCAAAAGTAAAGTTCTCTTTCAATATTTTTAGAAAAAAAACTTGTATCTAAGATTTGTGTTATTTTAGTCAACATGTTGGAAAATGGGTTGAGAAGATTTGTAAAAAAATATAACCAACAAACTTTATATTTATCTTTAAAACAATTATAAAGTCGAAGGTAATGTTGGATGAAAGAAAAAACTAACCACAAATAACTTGTAGAAGAAATTGAAGATTGTTAACCCAATGGTTAAAATGTTAAAATAACAATAGATATCCTTTCTTATTCTTTTTATTTGGAAATTTTCAATTTTGAGTTCGGAAAATAATTTTATATATTTTTTTACATTCATTGTCCTCAATATAAAACTTTGTATAATTTGTACCTCATTATTTGTAATTGAATGGTTCAAGTGTTTTTGATTAATCATGAATCTATAAAATCCAAGAAAATTAATTAATCTTATTTATTAAAAGATTAAAAGAAAATGGGTTAAATAGATTTAATCCGTAATTTTTTCTAAATTTTTTGGGCTTTCTATAGCCCCTTTGGCATTTCCCACTTGTAGAGTGAGTACTTGTATGCTTTAGACAATCTTTGTCAATGTTCAAACATTGGCATCAAGAAGACACTTGGAAAGTGCAAAGATCCTCTATAACATGGGTAATTTAGAGCAGTGTCAATCCAACTAGAAATTACCATGCCAAAATCATAGTAACAAGGCAACTTGAAAAAGCATGCCTTAATGGCAACCAACATTGGCCTCTCTTTATTCTCAAGTTTGCCAATCTCTTTTTCAAATCTAGCAAGTTGGCCAAATAAGGTATACGACATGTTTCCAATAAGGCCCCATTTGCTCAAGATAGGGTGACCTATATTTGTGAATGAAGGGAATATAATGTGGTTTAACAACTTCATCATTGTATAACAAATAACACATTGGTACCTTTTAATAGCACAATTTAGTTTTGCCCTTATTGGAAATAGGTTTGTTTATACATGGAAAACAAGTCAAATTGTGATTTTACACTTCCATAATTTTTACTAATTCCAAACTTGATGAAAAATTAGCAAACAACAGTGCAATCCTCATCATTTCTATTCCTTCATTGGAGAAAATTATCCCCACCACCATCACTCAATTAGACATATACTAAAACGCTTAGTATTGTTGAAAATAGATCGTATACCTTATGAAGAGCCCACATCTTATTTCACAATAGGAAGATTCATAATTGTCATACCTTTCAAGCACTATTATATGTGCCAATAAATTGAACCTTCCCTTTTTGCATGAAAAATCTTTTCTTAAACATAGAATCTTTTCTTCTCTTTTTTATAATGCAATAAAAATCCATTTGAGGTATGGATTGTCAATTTGCATTGAACCAATTTTTTTATAAGTCACCAAAGCGGAATGAGGTCAACCTCCCTCCACTTGAGAATTCTAACACTCTCCCTATTTCTGCTCATGGATTGGGAATGCCCTTAACCCTATAAGAACACGACCACCCATGACTAGGGTAGTGTCCAAAATTCTCCAATTCTTGGCCCAATAGGTGCATTCTCTTTTTCTATAGTCAACAATGAAGTCATCCGTCAGTCCATTCTAGCCCGCGATGTCCTTACATGGTTAACCCTAAAGGACTGAATGACCATTGAACGTACATAGGTAACCTTAGGTAGGTTTGTATGAAGTCATTTTGTAACAAATGTTCTTCAAATTTTGACACAAGGTGTGAACATATATCCCCTAAGTGGGAATGTAATTTTTTTCCGATGGGGTGCCCAGGTCAAAAGTTCTGTTGTCCTAAACTTCTCGGGCAGCTTCGGGCAGCATGTGCAAAACACCTCCTCTACTTTTGAAATTTGGCAGATATGTAATTTACATGATATAAGATGCAAATGTCCAAAAAAATAACCATGTGTAGTGTAAAAATCTCACTCTAGGAGGAGTTAAAGGCTGCTGGCCCTGTCAGGCAAGGTAGAAAAAAATCTTTTTCTCCTAACTTCAAACATTATAATCTTTCAATCCATACGGTCAAAGGTTCTGAAATTTTTTTCCACACATTCCCATAGTAGTCTAGTACAAATTTATACAGTTGAATTTTGAAAAAAAACTTTTTTTAAACTTTTTTTTCTCATTGCCGTAAAAAGTGGCAGTTTTTCACAATTTGTGTCTAAAATGTGCCTCGGTCCTTTAGGGGTTAAGGTGCCCCTCCAACCGCCACCTTTTGCTATTGGGCCTAGTTATTATTATGAGACTCGCCAAATCTTCATATTTTCTTGTTGACAGGTGAAAAGAGGTTTTACTGCACCATCAGATGCAACATTTAGATATTGTATGTGAAAGTAACGAAGAATCAAATTTTTTTGGGTTGAGGTTCTGGAATTGTTTCTTCCGCATATTAGGTACATATTGATTTTGGAGATGTACACAAAGTGATGATGGCAGCTTTGGGTTAGTGGCACATTTGAGAGTGGCCACCTTATTATAGGAGAAAACTCCTTTTTTTTCGTGAGGAGTCAGGACACAGGACACACAAGCTTCTTTCCAAGTGTCCCATGCTGCACAGGGTTCACGCGTTTCTAAGAAGATCAGAAGACAGTTGTGGACTTGTGGGAGTGTTGGTGAATGACAAAAAAAAATCAGTTGGGTCCCTTTTGGGTTTCAATTCTTGAAAAACGAGACCCCACAAAACCAATTAAACCTAAAAGTTAAAGTTAGTGGAAGACCCAATTTCACCATACCTATATTGCATTCAAATGCAGCGAAAATTGTAAGGGGTTTGGAGTAGGACAATTCAATGTGGAATTGGGGTTGAAAGGGTTGGAATTGGGTAGGATGATTACAGTTTCATAAATTCAGTGAACACCAATTTACTATTTTTGCACATGACAAAAGGTTCTTTCATTATTCTATAATCTTGAAAGATGCTTTTAGATTACCATTGCAATAGTGGAGGGAGTTACCCCCTACAATTCTTTCATATTTGAAGGCCCAAAATTCCTTCAAAATGTTAGTATACAAAGTAAGGGTAAAATCTTCATCTATATTTATTTTTTAACAAATACAATTCTAGGATCCTTTATTTAGCTTGTTAGAATACACCCTCCTAAAATTTTAGAATAAGAAACATTATCAATTGCATAATCAAGATGCTTAGATTTTAAAAAGAAGTATTTTCAACTCTTCAAAAATGATTAGATTTCATCTTTCAGCCCTTTTTACCCAAAAATGTGTAGATCCTACAATTTGCAATTCTCCATAATATTTTGAAAAAATAAGTTGGGAATATATATTATGAAATTCAACAAAAAAATACTTGATATTCATGCTTGAAAAAAACCAATAAGTAGAAAGAAGTAAAAAATGATTTAAAATACTATTATGTTAAGAATTTAGATATGAAATTGGAAAATGTCAATCCCAATGGTAATCTTTTAATGAAAAATGTACTTCATACGAATTCTACAATTGCCCGTAGACTAAACTCCTCATAATTTTCATCTCATTAACCAATATAGAATGACTCAAAGCTTTTTATGTATATATAAATTCAGAGACCTAATTTCAAATTTTTGAGCTTAGTTTTTAAAAAAATTTAAACTTTTTTATTCTACTATGCCAAAATGAGGTTTGATGCTCTTCTTAGAACACAATTCCTACATTTTGACAATGAGCAATCAAACTCTCATCTTCAAATTACCCCATACCTCTTTGAGGATTGATTATGGACACTAGATTTCATGATAAAATGACCTCTCCACCCTTCATTCTCACTAAATATCAATGAAGTAATTCCTTTATTTTGCCATCAAAAGTTTTTATTCCAAAGTTGTTCTACATGGTCAACATACTTTGATTCCTAGAGTGAGATATTTGTACTATACATAGTGGGTTTTTTTGTAGTTGCATCACATATTATGAGAATTACATACCCACCAAATTTCAGAGGGAGATGTGGAGTTTAGCAAAGAAAATCCTAGTTGTCCATACTTTTTGGGTAGCATCACTCTTGATTCAAGCACCTCATCAGCAAAAAAAATTATGTTTTCAACTAAGAAATTCATGTCCACACCTTGTGCCAAATTTTCAAAAAGATCCATTAAAAATTGACTTCGTAGGAGCTTGCCCAAATTTTCAATTTGGCATTCAATGATCACTTGATCCTCTAGAAGTTAAAAGACTAATTAAAAAACCCTTCATGCAATTGAAAAAATAGAAATTATATGGGTGGAAAAATGAAATTTAAAGCAAAAAATTCAAAAATATTCTCAAGAGAATGTGTATCATGTTACTAATTTGTATCCAATTTGGCAAAGCAATTGTAGAATTATGAGGTGGAATTTGTTTTTTGACTCAATATAGTATTTCCTTTAAGGGAAAGGTTTTCTTTAGTAATTTGCACTTGCATAGTTCATCTTTCAAATTTTTCCTAGAAAAATTTATGTGTCTCATAACTTGTACAAGTTGATGAATTGATTCAAATTTAGTTTAAAATCCATGAAAAAATATTCAAGACCCCCCCCTTCAAATATAAAGAGTTTTTCTTGTTGCTTGACTTGATTGAGAAGTAAACAAAAGGACTAAATCGGACACAACTTATTAACTAATGTTGAAGTATAAATTCTATTAAATTTATCTTGCATTCACAACAATCCATATACATGTGTGCCATCTATGTATAGGATTCCAAATTTCCAACCATTGGATCGAAAAACTTGGATTGCAATTGCATGCCCAAAATTCATAGAGCTCCCAAATTCAAAATTCCCCTTAGTTATATAGGGATTAAAGATGAAAATGGGTTCATTAGTTCACTCAAATTTGCTAGTCAAATTGTCTTGGGAAATTAAAAACAAAATCTCTAGGTGTTGTCTTTCCTATATGTCCATTCAAAGACAATATAGAGAGATTGCAACAATCATGCCACCAACATCAATAATTGTCTTGTACAATGTAGACTAGAAGAAAGATAAACTCAACCTAAAAGACTAGTCTAAATGAAGTGTTTGTTGGGAATGGCTCAACTATCTAAGCTTTATGGACCTAAATGGTGAATTCCATCCCTGATATCTCCGTTAGGAGGTTGATTCTATAAAGAACTAATATGTACCTTCCCTTCATAAATTCTTAGGTTTGCATATGATGACAAGGTCAATTGATCCCCACCATAGTTGAAGGACTTTGGAGGTAAGGACCCGCCTTCATCCATTTTTTAATTCATGACCACCTCATCGGTGTACTAAAGCCAAAGTCACTAAGCCAAAGGGTGTAGGCAATGACATTGGTTTATGAGCCTAAAAATGCAAACTTCAGAGTTGTGAGTGTATGCCTTGTGAGAACAAAACTTCGACTAAAAAAACTCTAATTTTCTTAGGCCAATAGAGGGAAAAGCAGATAAATTTTTTTAATATATATATTTATAGTAAAATTTTGACCTTATTATAGTGAACCTATGACTATGGGAGTGTGGCTAGCACGTATGTTGTGCTTGGCTTAATGCCCTAGAAAGCGACAATTTTAACCCACCGAAAGCCCCATTTTTTCTTCTCTCGAAAATATTTGTTCAAAGCTCAAGCTCCTGACGGGATTCCAAGGGAAAACAAATATTTTGGACATATAACAAAGAACTCATGGAGTATATCCCCCCCCCATACTACATACAAATTTTTAGAGTGTGCCAACCCTAAGATCACCAAAGGAGCTTCTTGGTGCCCAAAGGGTTTTCTAGGAGTGATGGAGTTACAATATACACAAACAAAAAATTGAAATTCAGAAAAATTGAATTCAAAAAATAAAATTCAAACCCTATATCCCCTAAAGGTTTCTTGATTCATGACCAAAAAAAGAAAAGAGGAGAAAAATTCAATTTAAAAAAAATTCAAATAAGAGAGTTTTGAGAATCCCAAACCCCAAATCACACCCTCCCCTATGGGGTTTCTTTGTACCAAGAGGGTTTTGTGGGGGTGATGGAATTGTGAAAAAAAATGGAAAAATTGAAAAAAAAGAAGAAAATTGAAAAAAATTGAAAAAAAAGTTTTTTGAGTCCCAAACCCTAAAATCCCCATTGGACTTTTCAAGGTGAGGGATTTGCGATAAGAAAAAGAAATGGAAATTGAAAGAAATTGATAGTTTGAATTCCTGAACTCCAAATCCACAAGGGGCTCTAGTCTTGAGAAGAGTAATTGAGGGTGATGGAGTTGGGAAAAAAATGGAAAATATAGAGTTTTGAGTCCCAAATCCCAACCTTTCAAGCGGGCTCTTGGAATTGACAAAGTTGTGACAAAAACAATGTTGAAAAAGAAGATTGAATTTTTCTTGAAGTCCTAACTCCCACCCCTTCAAAGGGCTTCTCTGTGCTTAGAGGAATCTTTAATTCTTTAGAGGTGCTGGAGTTGCAACTTAGAAGGGAAAAAACTGAAAAATGGACATGGTTTATAGATAAGGTATTTGGAGAACATTTGGAGTGTCCCAAAACTATTTTAGGCCATTCAAATATTCTTTTAAGTTCTCTATTTGTAAAGATCCTAAATTCCTAAAACATAGCCATAATTCTAAAATCCAAACAATACACTAAATACCTTATAAATTTGAGGCTACAAACTTTGAGGCTCTTGGCTCATACTCCAAGGCTCATAAAATAGTACTTCCAAAGTCTCAAGACATATGCTTTTTTCACAATAGACACTCGACATTGCCTTAGTTCCACACTAGACTACCTAATTGTTTGGCAATTGAACCCACAATTGATTTAATTTTCAAAATTATTCAATTTGCAATAAAACCTTTATTTACACTATAGATACATTTTTGTAAAGTAAAAACATTTAAAATCTTCAAAAAAGTTTTTGAATGTTGGTGTGTTTTTATTGGTAATTTATTGTCAAAAATTGATGTAGTCCATATGTTAGTGATAGGGGATAGATATGGGAATTTCAACTATTTTTTGGGCAACATTTTGCCAATTCTCCTTGAAAATTTTCCAAATCTTTCTCATCACAATAAATTTTACAACCTAAATGAACAACTATATTTTTCAATAGGATAAACAAGTTTCTTCATCTTGCATTTGATTGCCACACAAATGATCTATAAAAATCCAAATGGTTCATTCATGTGAATATGATTTTTGTTATTGAACTATAAAAGCTTTCTTGATTTGACATGTTATTAGTCCAAAGGGGAGTGCAATTTTGCTTAGAATGCATTTTGGGAACATTGTATGATTAAACTAAGAAAATTCAAAGTGTTGAAAATAGATGTATCTAAATGCACAACCTTGGGCTCTTATGACTAGACATTGAATTGTTTAGGCCAAAATTAGAAAGAGTCGATTTTAGATAAGAAATTAAATTGTAAAACAATATACAAGACAATACACATTAAGAGCTACCTTTGTTTAAAAATTGTACAAAAATATAGATAGGATGCTTTGTGGCCTTTCTTTATTTCATACTACCTTCCTAAGCCAAGATTTTGAAAGGTTGAACTTTCAAAGCCAATTCATAGGCCTTGAGAGTTTTCTCTAAGAGCATCTGAACCTTGCTTCAACTAAGTCGATTGGCACAAAGTAAAGGATTTCTACTAGAGAAAGTATGGGACTTCAAGAGGTCCGTTATTCAAAATTGGACTAGCAATTTGAATAAAAAAATCATATATATATTTTAAATTTAGACATATTAGACTATTAGTTCGTAGTCTAGCAACCCTCTATAAGCCCCATTTTTTTCTAATGCAGTGTCCATGTACAATAATATTTTGAGGGGTTGGTCAATTTCCTTACCTTTATACATTGAGTGGACTCACCATGTAGAAAATCAATGGATACAAATGAACTTTGACAAAGATACAAATCCAGACTCTCAAGAAAGGAATGTGAAGACTTTTAAGTGTTGTACAAAGTGAGGTAATTTTGAAGAATCCTTGATGAAGGCAGTTGTTGCTTGGGCTAGGGTAGGGTGTTGATGTTAAACTCCATGCTCGAGATGAAATGTTACAACTAGCTCTTGGGAGATAGGGTGTGGATGCTCTAAGGCTTCAATAGAATGCCTCAAACTTTCTTGCACGTTGCATTATTAATGCAAAGTCCTCTCTTCATTTGGTCTAAAGCCTATTAATACTTAAAGATTTTGGGGATGGATAATTTAAAAATCTAAGCTAATTTTTTGTTGAAAAGAGATAAGGTATTAGACTATTAGAAGGGATTTTTTTTCAAAGCTCATTTTTCCATTTAAGAAATCAAAATTTTGTTGTTAAATGTGAGATGACAATTGTTTTAACAAAGATGATTCATTGAAATTGATTGAGTAAAGTACAAATATGAAGATAAATTATGATTTCTATCCAATAATGACTCTATGATGATTTTTGATGTTGAAATTCATAAGAAATTCACTTAGTCAATTGTTGAATTTATAAAATCGGCCAATCCTTGTAGAAAAGACAAAAGAAAATCCAATTTTTTCTTTTGGAGTATTCAAAAGTTGCAAAAGGAGAATAAAAAATTGTTCATTGATAAAAACTCTTAAGGAGGCTTATGAAAAACTATCTTTGACATTGAACTTGAAATTTTTTTGGTTGCTTTTGATTTGATAACAAGATGATTAGATGAAAGCCTATTTGTAAAGATAGTTTCTCCATCCTCACATCTATACCTCAAGTTAGGTTGTTTGTTTTGATTGTTATAGGAGTGAGATCTTTGGGACCATGCATCCCTTGTTTGTGTTCTTAGTATTGTTGGAAAACTCTTTACGAGGAGGGTGCATGGACTTTGTTGCATAACATTTGGATTCACAGTGTAAAAGTTATTGTTTTTTGAGTTATTTTTGAATTCAAAGTTTTTCAAAATTACTTTTACTTTTATTTTGATTGTGGCAATGGCAGAGGGCACACTAAGTTAGTAAGTTAATAGTGAAAGCTGATCATAGAACTCATCAACAAGCAGCATGACCTGAGGCTTTGGAAAGCTCAAAAATTCATTTCCGATTCCGACACAGCATGAAATTTGGCTCTGCAACTTTTACAAGACGACTGCCCCTGCCGGTACAGACCGTCAAAATTGTCAGAGTTTCAAACGACGACCCCGAGATTGTCAAAATTTCGACCTCCGGATTTGCAGGCGCAATCAATTGGCAACGGAAGAAGATCTTCCCAGCGCTTCCATTGGATACGCCCAGGCCATTACTCCGCTGACCCCACTCAGCCGTTCCAACTATCTCCACCAGATTGCCAAGTGTCTACTGCCAAGTGGCAACCAGCCCACACAACTGTTTTCCGGGTCCCAAATAAGCTGAAGTTAAGCAAAAACGACAGCTACAACCCACCTCACCGGCCCTTTTTTTCCCCTTTTTTTTCCATTAAAATTTCAGTTTCCGCACTGTTTCTGGAGATGAGTCACCACCCCTTCTCCCAAACTATAAATTCAGCCCCCCTCTACTCGCTCCAGGTCATCTCATCAACTCTGTGCACTCTATCAAGTCTCTTATCTTGCGCTATAATATCAATCTCTCTCTCTCATGCACGTCGAGATCGAAGCAGTCTTCAAGCTTGTTCAGTCTACAATCGGGTCACATTTTAGTCTATGCAAGCCGATTTTCCATACTAGTTCTTCTTAGCCTGTTTTTAATTTGAAGCTCCCTCTACAGATTGATCGATCGAGTAACTTTGTTGGACTGTTGAATTGCAATCGAGCGTTGCAAACCGGCAGTTTGGGGATCCAGCAGTTCTCAACTACTTCGGGGATCCACTAGCTAGATCGTGTATATATTACATTCAGCACTGTACGTGTTCATTGTCTTCGTTACTTAATTAGTGAGCTTTGATAGATCCATAAGTTCTTGGTTACTTCAGCTGTAAGTGATAGAGTTCGATCGATCAGTTCGTGCGCACGGCACTTGAAGTGGTCTGTTTCGGTGAATTTCGTGATCTGGATTTTACTTCGGTAGCTAGTACATTGGAGTTTGAGTTTCGGTTTTGTTGCAACGAGCTTGGGGAGTTCGTACGCTGCAATCGAACGGACAGCTGGACTTTTCTTGTGAGCACGTAGCTAGGTCGTTGGCAAAGCACGTCGGTCGGTGATTTTCTCAGCGTTGGTGTGGAAGAGCCGGTGAATATTGTAAGTAACTACGTTTAACGCTCATGAATGTGAAAGCAAATCCAATGCTGTGCCCAAGATGAATAGCTAGAGTTTTTACGAGAGTTCACTAATGAAGCTGTAGAAATGTTGTGAGGACTGCTGCTCATGTGACACACCTCTTGTATTGTACACGTCGATCTGTACTATCTCTCCATGGGGCAGCTAGCTAGCATTCCACTTGTTTGTCGCGCGCTGCAGAAGATTGATTGAGAGTGTTATGAATTGTGTTAGTAGTACTGATCATGACTTTCTGTGACGACGTCGTGGTGTAACAGAACTGCTAATTGAAACGTCGGCTCGATCGACATGACCCTGCCCCAGAGAACTCCGGGAAGGACCCGCTCAAACGAACAACAGGTAGCGTAGTTCCTTGGATCCTTTGTTTTTGAGTCTCTTTTTAGATTTTTTTACCGGAACTGGTACATGGTGAACAACCTGGCAACAATTTTGTAGTAGTGATTATAGTATGGTACTCTCTTCGAAAAACTTGTCTACCGTATTGAATCTCATGTCGAAATCTGGCTTTCGTACCTTTGATTTGCACCCCTGTTTCGCGGTATGTCAGAAACGAGGTGGCCATGAGGGTCACAATTTGAAGTGATGATCATAATTTGGTATTTTTTCTTTCGAAGTTTGGCTGCTATTATGAATGTTTTGTAGAAATCTGGCTCTCATGCTTTTCATTTTCATCTTACAAGTAAGATTAGTTATGCGCACGTCAAATATTAGGTTGCCATGTGGGTGAGATCCTTTTTTGTTGTGGGGAGTTTAGTTTACTACTTTAGTGAGTCCGAGCTTCTGACGGCGATCGGAAGCTAGATCATTAATTTCCATGTGGACTTTGGTTGTGATGCATAGCTTGTGAGAAGTAGCAGCGCCTTGGTATTATCTCGTTACGGAACTGATGGCGCCGACTTCGTTACCAAGCTAGCTGTGCCGCGGCCTGTCCCCCGAGGACGCCATGTTCGACCCGCAGCTCGAGTTGCGCCGAAGATTGACTCCCAAAATGTGCAGAAGCTTGTGGCTGGGTTTCTCCACAACCTTGATCTCCCACCTTCTCTCAAGCGGTATCTCTCAATCTCCATTTTTTTGGTTTCAGTTTTAGGTGCCCTTAAGACTGAAGTTGAGGCTACAAGTTCCAACGAGTCTCGTATCAATTTTTTTTATCTGCCTATTTTGCAACAAGTTTTCAAGATTTTTTTGTAAGGTCTGGCTACATCATTGCATCTTCCTTCTTGCGTTTCTCAATGGCTTATCGCTATAGACCTAATTTCTGGCCATATTTCAAATTCTGGCCATACTTCGCTCGAAGAAAAGTCACTAACCCCAGTTTGGTTTCGTGGTTTTGGATCTCTTCGTCATTCGGGTATTAATCTCAGAGCTCCAATTTGGTTTTTGCCAACCCTTTTCAATCCTATTGTTGATTTATGCAGAAGGCCCAAGTACCACGTGGTGCATCTTGCCACTGAAATGGCTCCTGTCGCCAAGGTAGGGTTCTCTTAATTTTTATATTTCATCCTCAGTCTTGTTGTACATGTTTTTGTTTATAAATCTCTTTTGCAGCTTCGCAATTGAAAATTAGTGTGGCTCGAGCTTCAGAAGAGGATTAAGGTGTAGGAACGATCTCCGGAATTCACTAACTTAGTTCAAACGTCTGTGTGCCTCGATGATCTCCAGGTTGGAGGTTTGGGCGATGTCGTGACAGGACTTGGCCGAGCACTTCAAAAGAAGGGTCATCAAGTGGAGATCATTATTCCAAAATACAGGACCCTGGATCTGACCTGTGTCAAGAATTTCCAGGTTTGTTTTCACTCCCGTCCCATTTTCAATTTGCAAGATGTTGATTGACCGGTTAGAGAAAAGATGTTTCCATTTTCACAGCTGAAATTTCTGCGATCGGTGCATCCTTGCTTCCCCCCGTTTAAATATTTTACAAAGTTCAGCTATGAATTGGGGTTTGGAAGTTACTATTGTAATATAAATTATCAAAAGTATGTGTTAAAATGACTTTAATGTTTGTGTCCTACTTCTCATCTACATTGCCATAGTCGGATTGAATAATGACAAGTTCAGGAATTTTCAATAGATGGTTTCGAAATGAACTGTTATAACTTCCCATGTATTTTCATTTTCAAAATCATTTTACATTTGTTATTAAGAGATAAAATAGGCGGTTTCTTGCAATCCTGTTCCGATGTTTGAATGGAATCTGGACTGGATTCTGCAGAAACTGAACAAGCAATTTTACTCTTACTTTGAGGGTTCTTTGCACAAGAACGAGGTGTGGACTGGTGTCGTTGAAGGTAAGTGGTTAGCGAATGCTTCCCGCTATCACTTTAAAAGAGCTTGTTTCATCGTTTCTTTCTGTGGTTTTGTTTTATGAATATTCGTTAGAAAGTGTGCAGTTAGAAGGTGCACTTCAACCTGCATTAAGATTCCATGCCATTTAGTGAATCTGCAAATTTACATCTACTGTGCTTCTAACTTGCTACTGCAATTAACAATACTTTGGTGCAAAGATTGCTTGACAAAAATTTACCAAAATTAAGTGGAGTCTTACGTAAAGATTGCAATTGGTGTAGGCCTTCCGGTGTACTTCATCGACCCTCAGCATCCAGCGAAGCTTTTCGACCGTGATTCAGTCTACTGCCAGCCGGATGACCTGAAGCGCTTCACGTACTTCTCAAGGGCGGCGCTGGGGTTTCTGGTGCAATTCGGCAAGCGGCCTCACATCATTCACTGTCACGACTGGCCAGTGGCCGTCGTGGTAAGTACCTGTTTGAATCCCTCTTTGGTTTCTTCAATTTCTTCCAAGTTGCCATTTTCTGCACTAAATAGCATCTCCTGTTTTTTTGGGAAAGTATGTGGCACACTGTCACTTGATCTGTACTCAACAAATGCAAGCTATTGCATACCTGTCATTGGCTTTACTTATCATTTGCTTTGCGCGGACGTTCATGGATGACCAAATGGTTATGAATTGGTGAAAGGATGTTAATATTTAAAACTTTGATTCTAATTTATTTGTCTTATGATTCTTGTGCTTGCAGGCACCGTTGTACAAGAGCATTTATGCCAAATCGGTTTTAAACGCAAAGATTGCCTTCACTTGTCACAATTTTGAACCCCAAGGTAAGGGCTCCATGGAGGAGCTCTTGTCATGTGGAATTCAGTTCAACGCACCTTTGCACAAGGATGATTTCCAGGATGATGTTTTGCCGGACAAAATTAACCTTCTCAAGGTGAGATTGAGAGCTCTATCAAATGCAACACTAGTAATTACAACGTTATAGAACTGCATATATTCAGTTTACATTTTGGTCATGCAGAGTCATATTACAGGTGTTTTGGTGTACTTGTACGGAACTTGCAGTTTTTCAAGTACGTAGCCTTGTAATTTCCTGGACAAACGTCAAGGAGATAAATTTGTTTTAGAACTGGGAGTCACTATCTGATTATCAATGTTACTGTTTGTAATGCTTAGAGTGGTCTTCTATATGCGGACTTCATCACAACAGTATCACCTACGTATGCCAAAGAGGTTCTCACACCTGAGGTGAGCAATTACTCCATATTGAAGTGAAATTTCTGAGTGGTTTTGAATGTCTTTCTTTCTCCATCAGAACTGTCTTATCACTACAATTGATGTTATTTAATAGTAACATTTGTGAGTATTATTTAATTGTGCAGGGAGGAGAAGGTTTGCACACCACTCTCAGAAAGCTGACCAAGAAATTTTACGGTATCGTGAACGGCATTGATGACAATGTGTGGAATCCCGCGACTGATATCTATCTGAAGCACCACTTTAGCAAGGAGAATTTGAAGGGGAAGGAGCTGTTGAAAAACAATCTCCGACTTCACCTGGGCATGTCGATGGAAGGCATTGACGCCAAACGACCTCTTGTAAGCTCATGAATGAAACGCCTGCATGTGATCGTTTTATTTCCTGAAAGTCCGTTTTGGAAGCTCTAAGGCAGTTATAATAAACTGGAAAACATGTTTTTACTGTTGAAAAGATGTAGGATATGCTCTCGTCTTTTCTGTTGGTATATCTTTATAACCCTCCTTGGAGGCTTCCTAATGGTTCATTTCAATTCTAAACGGATAGAATTTTCCACTTTTGACCTTTACGCACTTGGGGATTAATTCGTATGTATGTGTATTTTTTGGCAGGTTTGTTGTGTATCAAGATTGGTACCCCAGAAGGGTGTGCATCTCCTTCGTTCGGCCATTTTCCACACTCTCAAACGTGGAGGGCAATTCATTCTGCAAGGCACCAGTCAAATTCCTAGCATCAAGGTATGATAAACGTTCACCATTTGTAGGTTGAAGTCGCCTGATCTATTTGAAGGATTTCTTCCATTAATAGCCACAACTTGCAAATATATCAATAGCTTTCATATGTATATTTATGTATATGTGTGTTCACAAATATGCGGAGAATATTGCTTAACATTGAGTATGATGTGTTTTGATTTGCAGAAAGAGTTTGATGAGCTTGCAAAGCAGTTTGAAAGTCATCCACATGTTCGGCTTGTCCTAAGGTGTGAAGAAACTCTCACACGTAACATTTACGCTGCAGCCGACATATTCGTGATACCCTCCATCTACGAGCCCTGTGGGTTGACTCAGGTCGGTTTGAACTTCATCCGTTCCCTAGAATGTGGTTGAGAGAGAAAAGAATTTGATTTAAACGGACATGATCTTAAAGAGGTCTGAGTTTTGAAGTGGGGATATATGTACCTACTTCGAAACTCACTGCCAGATATTCTCTCTATCACACTTTTTTAAGTCACAAAAAGTTTCTCACCGTTATGAACAGATGCATACCATTATTTCGAAGTGTGCCAACCATAATTTGTGAAACACTTCAGGTTGTGATCAAATTGAAGCCCGTTGGACTTGGCAAGTTTAAAACGTTGAATTGATTGTATGCAGATGTACTCAATGAGGTACGGGACCATTCCTGTTGTTCGCAAGACTGGTGGTTTGGCTGACAGGTTTGTATTTCCACTCCACCCACTCGATTACGTGTTTGAAATCTTCTGATGGGATTGAATTTATTCCATTTCCTGGAAGCTGAAGAGAAGCGAGAGAAGACTATTTGCTCACTTCAAGGCTGTATAATACTCTACGATTTACATAGTTTGTGGGGGTTGATTCCAGTGTGTTCGACGTCGACCAAAAGCATATCCCTGTGGAGAAGCGCAATGGTTTCGTCTTCGTTGAACCAACTGAAGAAGTGAGTGATGCATAACTTTCTTTTGTGACACAATGAAGTGAGACTCTATTTCGCTATAATCGAATTGTCAATTTGCATTGGAATATGACTCGCAAACAAAATGAAATAACATCTTACAAGGTGTTAACCATAATTTAGATTCCTAACTTTATAATGGGTTTGGCTTGTTGCAAGCAGGCATTGGCGAAGGCTTTGGACCGGGCGCTGCACTATTATAAGGAGCAACCGCAATGGTGGACAGCGCTCGTGAAGAAAGTGATGTCCTTCAACATGAGTTGGGATGCGGCTCCAATTGACCAATACATTAAGCTGTACGAGCAGGCTGTTGAAGATGGACCTCCTCCTGCTTCCATCTCATGATTCCTTCCCTTGGTTGCTGTGACTTCGGTGCGCTGGCCTGGCTTGGAACTCATATAAAAGGTATGTGCACCCTTGATATGAATACCGTCTGTACATTTCAGGGTGTGCATACCTTAAAATCATCTTTTTGTTTCTTGCCCTGGTCGACCACGTGTTGCACTTCTGTCTAGTAAACTATGTAGTTTATTGCAATTGGAGATAGTGGCATTACAATGACCTCAACGGCTTCTACAATTACTGCAGCTGTTGAGAAATTAGAAAAGACAAAAAAATTATAATGTAGCTGATGGTACTGTGATTATTTGTTATCATAGCCATCACCCTTGTACTATATCAGCAAAGCTGGTGCATTGTGAAATAATTTTTTCATTTTTGTACAGTAACCCACTGCATCCTCTCTTCTTTGGCTTTGTGTAATATGCCATTAACTCACGTTGTTTCAATTTAACTGTTTGTTCACATCGTGCAACTTGCTTGGTTGAATTTTCAATTTTGCCAATCACAAGTTCTATAACTAAACGCTGGTGTGTAAACCAGACATGCTAGTATAGATGACTGTTTAGCAGCATGTTGTCATCTGCCTTTTATAGCATAAACGGCACAGTCAAAATCACACAAATCGAGCAAGAGAGAAAAATCCTTCAGTCTTTCATCCAAACATCACTGTCTTTAACACTTCTGTCCTTTCGATCTTGAGTTGCTTTAGTCACATGCATTTATGGTAGTAACCAATTGAACATTACCAACCAGGCCTCATGGCCAATCTATATGTATTGCGAATTTCAATAGAGACTATGATTGATTTCTAACCATTAGTTTTTGGTTGACTATCTTCTAACCATCAATGCCATGACACATGTGTTTGGTTTTGAGAGCCAAAGTAGTCTTTGAATGAGTAGTTATAGTAGAACCACCCATTCTTAGCCACTTAAGCATTTTGTCCACGATCTCAAGTAGTAGAAGGTATTTTTGATTTATTGCCCTATAGAGAGATAGAAATGATGAGCATTGTGAAATTTTCATAACTGTTTTTCCTTAAATTCAAATAGTTATGAATTTTAGAAGCCCAAAGTTGGCTTGCACCCATCTCCAACACATAGTTTCTTCCATCATTGCTCATCTAAAGATTGATTTGGCTCTCAAAACAAAGGACATGTGTCATAACAGTGATGGCTAGAAGACGGTAAGATACCAAGAAATTAATGGTTACTTATCAATCATCTCTTTGTTAAATTTCCCATTACCTATGTATTGACTATGGGGTCTAGTTGGTCGTGGGTGGTTCTACCACACTAAAAACTCTATGTGTTGGGTACAGGTCCAAATCAACTTTAGACTTCCAAACTCATAGTAATTTCTATTCAAGGCATAAAATTACCAAAAAATTGCAATCTCCATGATTTCTATTTTTGTATATGGCCAAAAATTTACATTGCTTACATTGTTCCAGATCATGCACATCATGCATCACAAAGCCTTGTGCATAATCTGGAGCAGTGTGTCACAAAGTGGACAACAAAAGTGAGTAGCTTTTCTACACTTTTTGGAGCAGATGGAATAACTTTAACAATTCTCAACATGGTTGTTCAGCTGAACAACTCGATAACATGACGAATATGATGTCCAACACATCTAGTAGACCCCCTTGTCTGTCTAATAAAATCAACTTTAAAGTTGACTTTCAAATAAAACACTTTCTATTTCCAATCTTGACATATTTGAGTTTCATTTTATTGAAGTGTCTCAATTTCATAATTACTTATTACATTCTAAATTATGGATCATAAATAAAGGGAGTTTTGAAATTGTCTCTGTTGCTAGGATAAGGCCTTATGCGACAAAATTGTCTAGTGTATGTGACACTCGTCTTATACAACATGTGACATTAGACGAACAATTCGACACTGGAACCTCAAAATACGTTCAACATAACAACCTTGATTCTTATTCATGAAAACTTTCACTATTCTAATTTGTAGCCAACTCAATGATGCGTGCAAATCAACAATTTCCAAGAGGATCCATGTTGCAGATTTCAAGATTATAAGGTTTGATCAATATGATTTTCTGATAATCCAAAATCTGAGCATTTGAAAAATGTCCCCTTTGATGTGCATAGGGGTTAAATGGTTGGTAATGGATGGTTCTACCATAATCTTGAAAAGGCTTCAAACAACTTTTCATCACAATGTAATGATGAAAAGTTTTATAAATGTTTTTTTAAGTATATGTAAACACTACAACTTTTTTGTACTTGCAATCAAATAAGCAAGCTACACCTCAAAAGATCTGAAGATTTGAAATAAAATACTCCATACTCCATAATATAATTGCACCTAATTGTCATCCATTTTGTAAGATCAATTCTTACAAATTCTTGCCTATTCTTGCCTAAAAATTTACAATCTCTATTCATGAGAGCCTTAAATCGATTATGGGTACACCCTATTTTCAACACTTTGAAAATTCATTGTATAGCCACACAATGTCCATACTAAGAAAATTTGAAATCCACTTTTGAGTCCCAACAAAATCCAACAAAAACTTGGTCAACATATAGAACCATGCTCAAAATAAGTAACATTTTGAGCATGGTTTAGGTTCAGGTGTAACATGCAACCTAAACCATGAAATCCTGGACAATGAAACCCTGCAACCTAAACCATGAAACATGAAACCCTGGATCCTACACCTGAACCCATGGATCCAGGGTTTCATGTTTCGTGGTTTAGGTTGCAGGTTTACAGTTACAGTTACAGTTTTAGGGTTTTCGGAAAGCTCTCTATTCCTCATCTGCCGAAGGAGATGGACCCTGCAAAACACTACTAGGCACATGCTGATCCGTGAGGGTGCACAGCACAGCATCCGAATCTTGTGAAGAATATATTCGCGACATCGGAATCGAACCACCCAGCTCCATGTAATCGAGAAACCTCGGCCTGGCCACAGGTTGCTCAATCGGAATGTGCCCCTCTAACAACTGCACAACTTTCGACATCGTCGGCCGTTGATTCGGATTCTCATTGATACACCAAAACGCCACCAGCAACGCCCGCTTCACCTATAAAATCAGAGTTCCATAAGCATCGCCCAATTCACAGTTTCACTTTCACAAGTATTTGTACAATATATTACTGAAAATCTCTCAACCTGTCACAGGAGAAGTTGCTAAACCCTAAAACTCTTAAAGCCCTAAAGCCATTTCCAATCGTCAGTTAGATCAAATTCCCAAGTTTTGCACAGAGTTTGCGATGAAATTACTGTCTAACTCTCCACCTGTTACAGGGGAAGGCGGAAAATTCTAAAGCCATTCCAATCGTCAGCTCAAATTCCCAAGTTCTGTTCAAACTTTGCACTGCAATTGCTGTCAATTTTTCAAAAGAGACCTCCCTAAACCATAATCCCAAATCGTTAATCCTCTAGCTGCGTTTTAGTTACCTGCTTAGCGTCCACAATTCCTTGCAACCCCCCATCCACCACCTCCAAAAAATCCTTCGTCCCCACTTTCGGAAACGCCCACTGCGGAAAATATCGACACTCCATCTGCGAGTCGTGAATCTCGTGGTCATGAATCCAGTACGGCCTCAAGTTCCTTCTCCCACTCAAAATCTCCAGCAGCACCATTCCGAAGCTGAATACATCAATCTTCGCTGTGATCGGTGTATTCTCCGAAGTCCACTCGGGTGCCAAATACCCCGTCGTCCCCCTGATGTGCTTCGTCATGGTCCTCGTCTGCTCGCGGTTCAGGATCCGGGACAAGCCGAAGTCGGCAACCTTGGCCGCCATCTTGGAGTCCAGGAGGATATTTTCGGGCTTGATGTCGCAATGGATGATGCGCTGGTCGCGCACGTCCTCGTGGAGGTAGGCTAAGCCGCGAGCGGTTTGGAGGGCGATCTGGAAGCGGGTGCGCCATTCCAGAATCGGAGAGTCGGACTTGGCGTCGCGACGGAAGAGGAGTTTGTCGAGTGAGCTGTTGGCGACGAACTCATAGACGAGGAGCTTCTGAGTGGAAGTGGAGCAGTAGCCATGAAGCTTCACCAAGTTGATATGGTGGATGCAACCGATCGTGTTCACCTCGTTCACGAATTCTTCGTCTCGGGGACTCAATTTGTCGAGACGTTTCACAGCCACCTGGATCATCATTTGCATTGAAATTCAGGGCATGTTTCACAATACTTGTCAAAATTGTGTCACATTTGTTTCTAGCTCTCATAAGACCCACTGGGATGGCATGCATGAGTTCACTTGGATTCCATCAACAGTTAAGCAAGTGGACGAGACTATCTCGTAGACTCTGCCATCAAAAGCAAGGCAAAACCCCTTAAAAGACCGCCCCTACCATAGCCTATGTCTTGGAGCTCCAAGAAGCTGCTAGTCCACCATCCTAACCACTCCACTATTAGTGGAATCGTGTGACTGCACTATTAGAGGAATCCTCAAATGCAAATGAGTTTTGAAGTTTAGTTGGACGACTCAATCCGTAAGTGCCAATTTCACTGCAATTCTAACAGCAGAATGAAACAACGATGTGCAGCACAAATGCACAATACTACATCATGCCGTGACGACTGAATCGGTTCCCCAATTTCACTGCAAATCGAACAACAGAACGAAACAACGATGTGCAGCTACAAGGCTGTAACACACCGTGCATTTGATCTACTTCTAAACCCCAACATTTCTTTGAAGTTCCGTCTGTAATTTAATGAGCCCTAATCCCTTCTGCACTGATTTCAACCCAGGCTTTAACAATTTAAGTTAAGCCTCGTGCCTGTTTGACCAACGTGTCAAAATGGACTGAAAAACAATGAAATATGCATTTCCAAAACCAAAACAGAACCTATCATTAAAATTGTCTGATCCGATCCTCTTAACGTACCGTCACTTGCTGTCCGATTTCGCCTTTGAAGACGGATCCGTACCCCCCTTTCCCAATCTCCTCCTCGAAGTCTCTAGTCGCTAATTGCATCTCCCAATATGTAAAACTCACAGTGCCCCCCTTCGCCGCCCTCCACTTCTCCTCCAACTTCCTCACCCGCCGCCTCCTCGCTTCCCTCACCACAAAGAGCCCCAATGCAGGCGCCAACCCTAAACCCAGCAGCACCACCGCCACACTCAAAACGATCACCCCAATCACAAGTTGCCTTTCACGTGAGAGTTGCTTCTTCCCCACACCCACAGCCAGTTTCACAAACGCCGTTCGGTGCACCACTTGTAGTCTTCCAGCATACAAGATCTGTTTCAACCAGCAATCGTCCACTACTCCACTCAGATCAGGATCGGAAGTCACAGCCGCTTCACAAATCGAGGAGTTCAAACAGTTCTCCAGGCAAAATTGTAGGGAAACATTCTGGTAATGCACGTAGTGAATCCCACTTGAGAAGTCCACAAGGTTTAACTGATACATGTGAAGCTCGGTTACGACTGTTGTCACGTTTGCGCCGGTGTCAATCAATTGGGTTGCAATGTCATCCTCTCGTTGACACCCTTGGAAGCCTTCTGCTGATGTAATTGGTGTGAATCCATGTGGACAAAAGCATGTATCAGTGAAAGTTTCGTCGCAGATTGCGTTGAAACCACAATGGTTATACAGAGAGCAGTTTTGGGGGTAGAGAGTCCAAACCACAGTCCATTGATTGTCAGTCCAGCTCCGAATCCTCAAGTTTCCATCAGGGTCGATTGTGAAGCGGCGGAGATGGGTCTCTCCTGCGTCGGTACTGTTGCCAATAGAGGTCATTAAGCTTCCAACCACGTCTGCTGCTTGGAATTGACCGTCTGTTGTTAACTCTACGTATGAGGAATTTGTGAATGAGATCCAGTACGGGCTCCAGTAGGAGACGTCTGGTGGGGGAGAGGAAGCATATGGTGTTGGGGGTTGATGGTAAGTTGCAAGGAGTGACCCAAATTGCCATGTTAAGGAGTAGCTGCCGCCGCTGTAGTTTGTGGAGCTTTGCCATGAGGTCATTGATACGTTGGTGGAAGATTCGAAGCGTTGGGTTGGTAAGAGAGTGTCGGTGGGGCTGTCGAAGGATTGCCAGGTGATTTGGGATGTTGGGGTGAGGAGGACGAGGTTGCCTGTGTCCATGAGAGATGCTGTTGTTGCATTCGCTGTTGAATTCGGCTGCAATGAAGGTCCCACTTTCACTTCAGTATCATATCAATTGCAGTTGAATTAGTGTAGAGCACGCAGAGATATCCTTGTTTCTATTACGATAATACGTATAGGAAGTTCCCCTGATGATCTACGTTATTGTGGAAGAATGATCATAAATATCGCTTGGATCCCGGAGAAACATTTAGCGAGGTTGCAAGATGCTAATGAATTTCTAGGATTAATTAGTCCAGGTAATCTACAGCTATATTCACTGCATGCTTGCTACTGAAGTCCGAAGGCAAATTGGTTCTCCGTCGGTCCATGAGACTATTAGGCCGACTCTTTCCATGCTGACAGCGACCAGTTTACAGAGAATTTCAATTTAAATGGCAATATTCAGTTAAAGTGGTAAAGTTTTGCACAATTCTATTCTAGCTCTGTCTAGCTAGATACCCAAACCTTCAATTTTTCGATATTCCACAAATAAAAAATTGTGACATATATCTTCACTAAAGTCTAATTTCAGGGCACAAACCAGTACAGGTATACGTTTGGGTACAGGTATAGGTTTGGGTTTCAGGCCTGAACCTCGCCAAAGTAATGGGATACCTCCAATTTAACGAAATTGAAGGTCCAAGGAAAAGCAGCTTGTGGATCTCATTTTTGTCTATCAGAAATTCTGCAATTTATTGGAACGTGCTCTTTATCAACAATATAAAGTTTTTCCATGGACACTTCTAATTATCATATCAATTCAATTCGTTAGAATGCCGAATTTCACGGAACTGACAGTGTTTCAGTCCATTTGCACTCGTATTCTTGAACCTCAGATCTACACCACGCTTAATTATTATAGCTCGGTATACCTAAAATAATACTTTAGTGTCAATTAAAATATTGAAATTGAATGTCAAGAGACTTCCATACAATTTCAAAGTCTCTTGACATTCATACATATACCTGATCGTTTCTGACGAATACGATCATCAGGTACTAGATACCCCGAGTAACAGTTTTCTGTAACTTGTGACTAGTGAACTAAGCTTAGCTATTGAATTGAATTTCGCGACCAAGCCAGCTAGCTACTGTCAGTACGCAGGTCATTAGAAAACTTGGTCATGTTAGTAATTCCAACACCAGCATAATCAAAGCATACATGGATAACTGGATAAGCGTTGCGACTACTTACATTCGTAGTCGTCGAAAAAGAACTCCACAGCGGTTGCGCAGACAAACCGCCATCCGTGTAGACTTCGAGATCTCCCCGAGGACTGAACGCGAGTATGGCGTCGCCTTTCAAGTTGAGCGACGGGTCCGCCATCCACACCACCGCATTCCCTGCTCGAGCGTACCAAATGGCAAGTGTGTACGTTTGGGGATACATCCCAGGGAAGAATCCCATCTCAAAGATTCCACCAGGAGATAACAACGTCCGATTCTGGCTTGCCAACAATGTCTCGTTCATCGTCATGTTGGATTGCAATTGGGATGTGACGAAGGGCACCATTGTGCTTATCGTAACCAGGAGACCCAGGAGAAGTTTCTGATAAAGCTCCATCGAGTTTGTGGTTCTTGTGAACGTGAGAGATGTTGCAGCTTGACGGAATGAAAGCATGGTGAGCACTGGACTAAAGATTACGATCCCCTTCGTCTCATCTACAATAGATTAACCTCAAATTCCGTTTGAGTCTATCAGGATTGCAAGCCCCTAATGTACGTAGTGATCGATACCAGCTGGTTCATTAAGCAAGAAAAGGTCGGGGCTCGATCATTAGGGAGATAGATAATTTCAAGACAATTTGGACAGTGGCCCCGCATGATTCGGAGACCTCGCGTGAAAGTAATAGCCTCTCGCAGAGTTTTGTCGAGGGGTCTTCTTGTTCCCCACATCACCTCCCGCACAGAATTTGCGTGAATGAAATTGCGAATCGTAGCAACCCTACTGAGGTCTTTAAAAAATATCTAAAAGAGAAGAAAAAAAACTACAAGAAAGAAAGGCACGAAAGCAAGCAAGAACGTGTCTTGAAAGGAACACCTCACTTACTGTGTGAAATTACGTTGGTGTCTAGTTAAACCCAAACGGAAGGCGGTATCTATTGCGAATTGATATTGGGAAGCTCAAAGGTAATACTGTAACAGCAATTCCGCTTTGCTGGTGGAAATTCACGAATCCAGAACTTGGCGAAACGTCGGTCACCTGAAACCAAAAATTTATATCAGTCCTAAATATTTCTAAAGCTCTGTGTACTAGTTGAATGGCGCGATTATGGCGCTCTGAAAATAGCCAAGCATTTGACTATCATTCTGTATATAAGCCATGGTCTACGAAGTGTGATGCTAGCTAGATTCTTATGTGCAACATTCTCAGATTGTGAATTGAACAAGGCACTGCGACTTGCAAATCATAAATCTGGAAGAAGACATCGACATAATTAACAGTGAAGCCTGTCGATATTAATGCTATAATTCAGGGTGTTAAGACGAGCAAGCTGCGAACGAGCTGCCGAAAATCAGCTGATTTCTCACTCAAATTCAGACTCAGAATTCTCTCATATCTCAATTTCAATAGCTCTAATATACTTGATTATCATCGACGGAGAACGATATGCGACATGACTCTCAACTTATCACTGTCCGATGCTTGGACTGTACCTGCTGAAAAAGAGTGAGAGAGGCTACGACGGGGGCTACGAACGGCTGATTTCAGTGAGGACGTGACCTTCACCGCGTGTACCGACTTCTTTTGGTGGAACTGCTTTCTGATGTACGTGCAGACTGCTTTCAGGTGCAAGTGCAAATTGCTTTTCGACAGCACTTGCATCATGATTTGCGACTGACTGTTGACTTCAAAGATTACAAGGAGGTTATGTAGAATCATGGTCCCTGTGATACCAGGAGAATACATACGGGAATAAAAGCTCGGGCAAGTCGTATGATTGTAAACCCTGTGCAATCTCTCAGCAATAACCTGTGCAATTTCCTGAGGGCTCTTTTTCCTTACAGATGATTTTCCCTAACAAATGCTGCTAATCTCCAGGGAGAAATGTGGATTTTAACCCAGTAAAGAAGCTGAGAACAAAAAGTGGCCGATAGATCACAATCAAGGTTGCTGTATAGATGAAGCACCTGTTGGTCCAAAAATTGTACTCCGTCGGTATTATTTTTTGGTTGACTACCATGCTTGAATTGGTGATAGGTCTCATTCTTTCAGGGTCAACATGTTAATCACAAATTATAATATCAGGCCCTTCAGTAGTTAACTGTGTCACGTATCATTTAACTCAAAAGAACAAAGGAACGTCCGAGACAGTGTTATTCAGCAATGTAAGCAAGGCGGGTGTGGTGTGGTGTGGTGTGGTGTTCATGCCTAAGAAGGTAATCTCTTCACCGGCATAGAGTAAACAGCTCGTGAAGAAAACCATTTTGCAAATTGCTTTCAATTTAGCTCCTTTTTTGTCGATACTTGTTTGACATGCTTCTTGAGTTTTGACTGCATGATGCCCAGTGAGGTATCTTTGTTTAAATTACCAAATGTGAACATCGAATCTCACTCGTTTGACCATAATAATATATATTTTCTGCCTATGACGTTTGACTATGGAGAGAAACCTATTGGCTTGCCGAATAATGTTGTAAATAATGAACAGTGTCATTCAAATCTTTAATTAATGTCATGCTACCCTGACTGGCCAGCTTCTTTGGCATGTTCCTGGCCTTAAATAGTTTCGGCCAGATCTTCCCGGATGGAATTTGATCCTTTGTTTGCATCTCTTTTGTTGAAAACGGTGGCATTGCAAGGACGAGTTCCAATCCCCTTCAGTAACTGTACTGTACAGTGACGACCATTCCTGGGAACAAGAGCCAAGTGGCGTGTGACTCCTGCCTCAATGGGTCCATGTGTAGCTAAGTTAAGCTTAGGCCAACGGACTTTGCTGAACCATGGTCGAGCAAAAAGTGCAGTTTTCCGGAGACTTTGATCCTTAAGAACCAGAGTGGCAGCTTCGATATCCAGACCTTACTGCGTCAGTTTCAACACTGACTTGCATGCGGTGACTTTGTTTCCATCATCTACAGTGAGGTAGCAACTAGTGGCGATCCTTTTTGAAGTGATGCATCTTTAACATTGATAAATTTGGATGGAATGTGTGTAAGGTGGATGAAATGACATCCATTCATCAAAAATTGTGTGTATTAATCATCCCAATGTCGTAAGAGATATTAAGTTCAATGCCTCCATCTCACAACAGCATGTCCATGCACTGAATTCGCACAAACACTGCACTTTTTTTTTTATCTTTCACAGTTTGCACACAAAGTCCATAAGGTAGGAGGGGGTAGTCTGCAGCAGCGGTGACCTTGGCAATGGCACCGGGAGAATCCCCAGGCGATCCCTGCCGTGTAGGGTAACTATGAAAGGGTTTAGGGGTTTGTTGGTCACGTTTTTTTGGTTTTATAAAAAAAATAAAAAATGTTAGAACATTGGGTGGGCGGGCAGGATGGATTTCCTTCATTTGTTGGACAGAGAGGTCGGTGGGAAGGCAGTCACCTGGCCATTCTTTCGGCAATGGCAACCAAGGTCACCATTGCTACAGGTGGCCTGGTAGGATGTGCAGAAATCACCCATTTAAGAGCATTTTGACTTAGGATGTCTTCTATGCTGATCAAAGCATTTTCTACAAAGATTTCAGAGAAAGTAGAGAGGGAGACACATCTATCACGATTTCATTCGTAATTTTCAGAGTTAAATTGAATTAGATATGATTTTCTAAAGATCACAGTAGTAGGGTGTTTTTTGAGTCCATAGGTACTCTCATGAAATGTCCAACACTTGTCCTTCAATGGTGCAAATGGAGTGCAATGGAGTGCAAAAATGAAGGTGTGCAACAACATGGAGTATATAATTGCCTAGGATGACATAAAGTTTCCCAACACTCATACTTCCACATTATGTACACTGAAATTTTGTCAACTTCCTAATCAAATCAATCCCAAACCATTCTTGCAACTGTGCAATGAAAATCCCAAATTGACACCATTCATCAACGGGTCATTTTTCATTCCTACAATGACAATTCACGGTACACTTGTAGGGACAATTCTTGGAGCATGGGTAGAATTAGCACTACATGACAATATTAACCCTTAAAGGACATGTTGGTGATAGTGGAAATCAACCCTTTTGGAACCATGTGACATCATCTACTTTAAAAGTACCAAAAATATTCATTGGAGGTCAAACTATTGTGCAAGATCTCCCCTTTTTGCACAAAAATCCAAAGGACGAACAATTGCATTTTTTTCCTACATAGGAAGATCCCTTGTCATCCATCGGACACAAAACGTCTATGTCAACATTTAAGGGTTAATATTGCATTTTAACCCCTACTATTGTATTGGTACCCTTCAAGGAGTCTAGCAACCCGAGTATGAATCCCTTCAAATTTATTTTTTTTAATTCCATTTTTAAAATATCCTATCAAAGCTATCTTATTAAATCTATTGCTTTATGGAGCCTTAACCAACATAAGAAATTTCAATGTTGAAAAATAGGAAATCCATTTTTGGTGAATTATTTTATTAATTTTTCCTGATTTTACTTAATAATTAATTGAAAAATATATGTGATGATTTTTTAAGTTCTATTGCACTTGTATTTCGGAAACATCATTGTTCACATCTTCAATGGTACAAAGACTCTCACTATATAGGTAAAATTTTCCTCTAAGTAGCTATAATATATTCAGCAATTTTCTTTCATACACGTTCTAGGCAATTGAAAACAAGCTCATGCATTAAAAAAAATTTGAACAAACATTGTCAAATAAGGTATCATTAGAAAGCTTTAGTATTGTAAAAGCCTACTAACACGAATTTTACAGTATGTCTTGCTCACTAGTAACTACTTTACAACAAAGTGGTACATCCAGCAATGCTATTTTGTAAGCTTGTGAGCATGAGCCTATGAGCATTGAGTAGGGATTATGTGAGCGTTGAGCTCAAAAATTTGAAAAACCATTAGAAATTTATTAATATTTCAAAAAATAGATTCCATCTTAAAATTTGGATCAAAATTTTTTATTTTTTGGAAATTTTAGTACCTACTACCATGGGCCTATTATTGTGAACCTATTACCGTGGGTAAATAGAATTAAGATGAAAAATCTAATTTTGAATTTTATTTAGAAGTATACATTATGAAGATGAAGAATCCAATTGATGTGAAAGATGAATGGAGATGGAAATAAGTTTGTTTAGAATATTGGTTGATTATTGTCCTATAAGAACATGGACCTTCCTGAGGTCAATGGAAACACACCAATAATTTTTTCTTGATGTGCTATTATTGAAGTTGTTTAGATTTTAGAAAAAAAATTGTTGATAAGATTTCATTACATGTGTCAAAAGAACTTAGCTGCACCAAGTTTCATTTTTGTTGATCACTATCTTATAGTAACATGGATCTTCTTAGGGTCGATGGAGGAAGTACCTTCACATATGTCTTAATGTGTCGATAATTAGACTTGTTAACATTTTAGAAAAAATATTGTTAAAATTGTTAAGATTTTAAGAAAATATTTGGTTGATAGGGATTATTTGTGTCAGGAATGAACTTAGTTACACCGAAATGTTGATTAGTTGATCATTGTCTTCTTGTAGGACCTCCCAGGGATCGAACTCTTCTATCTTGATCAAATTGTTATTTGATTGATCACTCCCCTCTTGCTACTTGGTACCTCTTAGCACCAAGAGGAGCCACCCACCCACAGAA
Organism: Straminergon stramineum; assembly: GCA_963920665.1. NCBI lineage: Eukaryota > Viridiplantae > Streptophyta > Bryopsida > Hypnales > Calliergonaceae > Straminergon > Straminergon stramineum. The sequence continues at coordinate 21,640,952 of OY987268.1, read as the reverse complement.
AATTTTATAAAATAAAAATAAAAATAAAATTGCTTTCTAGGATGGGGGTCTCTCTTCAATGCCGAGGGATACCAAACAACAAGAGGGGAGTGGTCATAAAAAACTAATTTTCAATGGAACAACTATATTTGATTTCAAAATAATCCTAATTAATGATTAATTTTTTTCTTCTTAAAATTTAGTGAAGTCCAATGAATGGCACATCAAGGTTGTTCAAGGGACCATAGTAATAGATCCATAGTAATAGGTATTAATAAAAATTTAAAAAAATAGGAAATTTTAGCCAAAAATTTTAGATGGAATCTCTAAAAAGTTGTATGCTCACAAGCTCATGCTCATAGGCTCACAAAATAGCAACCCTGGTGGTACATCCACTACATTGAGTACTACCACTTTGATCTACTATTACAACTTCCATTTGGTTTGACGTCGTCAAAATCAACTTTTGGGTACTTTCTTGAAGTATATCCTCCCATGCCAAATTCACTAATGTCCACATTTGTTTTTTGTTATGGAGACTATATCTTTTTTGTACTCCATCTTTGACTTGCTTCCATACATTCTCTATAGGATTGAGGTCAACAAAACTTGGTGGTCATTCAATGAATTTTACATTATGTCATGGTGCAAAGTTAGAGCATATTGCCATTGGAGGCCTAGACCTCCAACTATAGGGGGGGGGGGGGGCTGGCCCATTATAGGCTTGAATGGGGACTACTAGTGTTCCATGGGAATCACAAGAGGCAGGACTAGATGACCCCTTTCAGATTTGGTGTTACTATTTGTAGCTTGGCCTTGGTAACTTCTATGCCCTCCTCCTTCTGTGCTTTTGAAGAACCAAAGCAAAACCTTTAGGCGCATTTATTAAACTTGTTTTCTTGCTAAACATAGTCCGCTCCAAGAGCCCTTCCAGTTCCATTAAACCACTTTGCATGGGTTGGAGCTTGGAGGTCCAATCGAAGGTCTAGTTTCGATAAAAAAAAAATTGAATGGAGCCCACCTAGAGGTCCAAGCCCCGAATGGCAACTGGCTCTTAACTTATACTACTTCGAAAGTCACAAAGTTTCCTTATAGAACCCCTAGCAACATCACATAGACAATATCCTAGACAAACATCAATCTTTTCTTATAGAACTTCCAGACTATGTTTGCAAGCAACAATTACTAGAAGCATGCATAGTGATATTGATCCTCTCAACTCCAAAGCCGGTTGAAATCCACTACCTATGATGTTAGGAATGAAACTTTTGAGTGTATCATTTTACCATTAAACTCGGCTTAGTGTTCCCAAAATCAACCACTTGTCACAAATAGAGATATTTCTAAAAAGTGGAATGAATCACAACAAGGTACATGACTCACCTTATCCAAGGCAAAAAAACTCAATCAAATATCTAAATTTCCTTGCCATGAATATGTTCTGTAATCAAACTACTTGGTTGAGAACTGGACATGGGGTTGCAATACTTCTTGGAGGGTATTATACAATACAAGGCTTCAAGTACTTACACATCCATCTAAAAGGCAATTCAATTGTACCTAGTTAAACTTAATTGTTCGCCCTTTGTCCAAAAATGATCTTCCTATGGGACAAAATGTTCCGGATTATCCCCTAACTGTCTAAGGTACCAAATTTTGGTGTCAACAATACTTTGTAGTTAAATAAATCCTAACCAAGTTGCTATTTTTGGTAGTTCATATTTTTGAAAAATTCTTTTTGAAGTCTAGTTTTAGCATCAAAAATATGATTTTAAACATGATTGATTATGATTTTTCTATTCAAGATTTTGTGCAAGAAAGTCCATTGCAATCTTGACTTTCTATAGTGTTGGGGGCTCTTGGAAATGAGCCTCAAATACACTAGATCTTGGAGAAAAAATCACATTCGAAATTCATTTAAAAAAATTGTAGAGTAGATTTTGAGAAGCTATGAATTGATTGGAATTATGCATGTTAGACCCTTCAACCTTGTTTATTTTGGTGACCAACTTTTTAGATTTGACTCATGAAAAGAGGATTGAAAGACTTCAAGTGACTTTTGTAGTTTTAACACCCTCAAGATCAAACAATATAATCTTTTAATTTAGAAGTGATATTATTGTGTATTCCTTTCCTATCTAATCTCTAACAAGTCTTGTTTGAATTTTTATGATTACAAATTTTTAAAAATTGGTACAATTGATCAAAATGATGGATTTTTATTCAATTTAGAGCAAATTCCTAGAAACTCAAAAATGGACTTGGGCATTTAGAGGTTAAGGTTGAAAATAAAATTTTTTAAACCATTTCAAGATGTTAGTAAAGTTCAATGCACTCCAATCGTCCTAAAAACTTCGAGTTTTGGAGCCCTTTCTACAGTACTGTTTGGAAGTACTTAAAAGTGGAATTTTAGGAACATTTTCAAGAAGCACCTATGGGCACTTAATTGTTGGGTGTGAGGTCTTCATTTTGTGAGTAGTTAGTATGGGCCCAAGACCATGTGTGGACCTCTGATTTGCCTCCTAGAGCTTCATCTCCTTTAATTGGGCAACACTCAAAGAGTAGAAGAGATGCAAAAAATAAGAACAAACAATGTTGATTACCTCCAATCATTTCATTCGTCTTTTGATTGAGGATTGCATGGATGTAGTGGAAGTACCACTCAGAGTTGCTTTGTTGGCCTCAAATAGCAATTGAAAACCAAATCTAATCAATTCACAACATCACAAAAAGCAACATGAAGAACAATTGTGACAAAAAAAATTAAAGTCAACATGGAGATCATTTTGGGACGAAGGAAGTACCTCTTAAAATATATATTTCATGTATTTGGTTTCTTTTAAAATGAAGCGGGAAAAGTTTATTTTCAATTCAACTATACAGCTATACTATATAGGGATATTAAGAGTACCAAAAAATTGAAGGGACTGATTGTAGAAAATTGTAGATATTTGAAACATGGTGTACATCCCTAGAAACTTCAATAACTATTGATGTATAATAAAGGTAGATATTTATATAGTGTGGAATGTTGATTAATTAGTATGGGTCCCTTTAATACCCCTATTTAGTGTAGCTATACTTCAATCATTTAAAAAAACTGAATTGAAAGATTCTAAAAACTTACCGATAATGCAGTAGATATTTTGAAGTAGTTTTTGACACCAAATGGTCACCTCCATCCGTCATTAGATTACTCAATTTTTTTAGTTATAACTATCAATTTAATCTCTGAGGCATCTTTTGCTATGAAAATCATCAATTACAATCAATTTTTTTTTAAATAAATGAAAATTCTTACATTCATTTGATAGACAAGGCATCATATAAAAATTCCATCATAGTCATTATTGATGTAGAAAAAAAATATAAAATTGAAACTTTTATGTAATTTTTAAAATATTTTTGAGCTTGAAAATGATGCTTGACTATTAATGTAGCCATGTATCTACACAAAATAGTGAAATTAGGTTGCCCCATATGAATTTCTCCACATTTGACACTAAATAAATATTTACCATTACTATAGAAGAATGCACTACTTCTGAATTAGGTAGTGTTGTAATTAGAACTCATGAACCTCCATGTGTACAAATCAAAATAATTTTAGAAATATTTATTAACCTTAATGACTTGTACAATAACTTTCTTGGGGTAAGGCGACCTAATTGTTGAGGCAACATAATTTCACTATTTAGTATAGTTCTCTCATCATAGGGGATTTCAGCACTACAAATTCCCAAAGTTCTCAAATAGTGGGGAACATCGCCACAGTAGCAATCTAATGTGGTACTAACATTGCAACATCAGATAATATGATTTCATTTTTTTCATTTAAAAAAAAAACATATTTTTCGTTTTTATAAAATCATATTTTTCAATATTTTCATTTTAAAATAAATTTTTGATAAATTTTTTTTGGACAATAGTGGCTCATTCCCTGCACAAAGAATGCGCTTGAAACAGTCTCTCTATGCCCTCAAATCTCCTCTAATGATGAGTTAAGTTACCATGAATCTATTATAATAAAGAAAGACCAAATATTGTATTTATTGAAAAAAAGTGACCGTCTTTTGTAAAATTAGGCTTCATATGAATGACTCAAAGAATAATAATAACATCTACCACTAGATATTATAGATCTATACATGAATCCCATATCAAATGTTTGCATTTCAAAACCTCATTTAAATTGACTAAAAGACCAAACCTTGTATATACATACAAATGCAAAGTTTTTGTTAGTTTCAAGATATTGCTTTCAATATCTAAGGATACTTTGAAAATGAGCCATAGGGTATTTGACTATTTGTGTTTGTAAGAACACAAATCTTTTTTTACTATCACACATAATGTGATGGACTTGTCTTTCACTATAATTTTTAGTGAAGATGGATGTTTCAATTGTAATCGTATCTCTTATTTTTCAAAAAAATTTAAGAATTATTTTATATATAATAGTCTATTTTGCTAATTTTTCACGTTTTCAAGTTTAGTGATTTTTGGTACTATTGAGTGTCCAAAATTAATGATTTAGAGCTGAAATTTTTGTGATCTATTCCCACATGCTATAATAGGTAGGCATGTTCTATATTTGGAGCATCTAATATAGCATCTTTTTTGGTCAATGCACTAAAATCCTAGTTTGGGAGCAATTTTGGGTCCAAGAGGTCAATTCTAGTGTAAAACCATGAGATTTTTGTTTTTTTTGTTTTATTTGTAACTAAAATATGAAAAAAATATTATACTTATTGTTAGGATTGAGATGCTCACAAAATTTGAATTCTAATGTTAGTATAGTCCCAAATTCTCCACAAAAATGAGTCAAAGTCCAATGAGTTTGTTGAATAAATTACAAAAAAAATCATTTTGTTGATTTTGACCACTATAATCTTATAATCCTTTAAGGCCAATGAGCTTAACAAAATTCCAAATATTCTCATAGTAGAGCAAGAAAAACAATGTACAATTGAAAATGAAGCATACAATATACTAGAAATGGTAGTTTTGGAGCTATTTTGTGAGACAAAATCAAAATTCTTTAGGGATTAAAGTGGTATTCCTTGGGGGTTTCCAAGGAATTTTCTCCATTAGTTTCAAAATTAGGGCTATTCATATATGAAATTTTCACTTGAATTAGAAAAATTTAATGAAAAAAAAGAGGCATTGGAATGTTTTAAATAGATTATATTTATAAACAAGTTTTGATAATAACAACAACCATAGTCCTAATCATGTGCATAATCTATGCCATAACCAACCAAAATTTGGCTCATTTTTCCATACACAATAGGTAGTTGTTAAAATCTATCAATCCATAAGAGCATTGTCATTCAATAAATCATTTATTCTATATAGAGCTCTATGTCACCATAATAATTAATTAGTACTCATCACTCAAATGGTTACCAATCGGTTGATCCTACTTTCTAAAACGCTATATAAGGTTTAAGAATCACATTTTGTGAGGTTGCCATCTTTCCATCAATTTTTGAAATAGTATCATAAATTTCTTCAGTATCGTTCATTGCATTGAAATATTGGGTGAGTCTCATGTAAAAATAAACGTCTTTCATTGCCTAAAGGTTTTCGTTGATAAAAATGAAATCTATTTACGAATATCTAGGATGTCAATTTAGATCTTGTTGCATCCAAATACAATAAATTCAGTTACATTCATCATCGGGGCCTCTATTTGGGGTAAAACAAGAAAAGGGTTATTTCCTTAAAAAATTACCATTTCGACCATTTGATAAGGGGCTAACTAAGTATCATGTGAGGTCTACTCCCATTTAAATGTGTTTATAACATATATACACTGTAATATGGAAAGAGTCTATAACAATGGTACCTTTAAGATAGAGATCTGTAATCATAGAAGGTGTCTATAATATAGATTTCTAGACTCATGGGCTCACATATTCTATACTCACATGCTAGCACTCTCTTGTAGAAATTGAGCTACCATCCTAAGTACCTAGATGAGGAAGGTAGTGAATGAAAAGCAAAATTGATAGTAATTGATGACTTCATGAATTTTGACCCCTTGAACTCCACACACTTTTCTCCTTATTTTGGTGTTGAATAAGGTAATAACTAGTAGAAATGGTTGGTGTTTGAACCATTTTCTTGATCCTAAGTTTGTTCAAATTAGCAATTGGCTCAGCATACTATAATTGTAACTTAAAAGATGTGCAAAAAGAGAGGAAGAAGAGTGAAAATCAAATAAATATGATGGTAAATTGATGGAAGATGGACTAGAAAGAAATCTCATTGATCCCCTAATTGTATTGAGCATTTTCTAGCTTATCTATGTTTTTTCCTAACATCATGTTGGATTGGGTGGACAATAGATTGGTTGTGAACATGGTTTACCAATGAAGTAGAGGTCTTTTTTCCATCCTTGAAAAGGGCCCCTACAGTGAACAAAATTATCTTATATGGCTCATGAGCCAACCCTAATCCTTGGATTATACTAAAAATCTCTCCCAAGCATCTAGAGAAGCATAATACCATCCTAGTATATGGAGGATCATTGCCTTATTACACAATTGTTATGTTCAAGCTTAATGCCCTAGCTCTTTTAACACTCCTTCCTACTTTCACATCATGGGTGGGCAAATTGAGTCATGATGCCCCAGCTATAAATTATGGCTTAAATTCTTTCCTGCTACCCCCATTTCATCCCTACGTTGTTTAACCCCCCAAATGACAAAACATAGATGTGTTATAATATGTGACCATTTTATCTTCGATGAAGTTCAATCCAATAGAGGAAATGGAAAGCATGATGTTCAAAAGTATCTATATGGTTAATTTCCAGAAATAGTTTTAGATCTTCATGTCATAAATTTAGAAGCATTCAACTTCAAAACTTTGGTATGATTGATTAAAACAAAACATTCCATTCTAAAATTTAAGAAAGATTTTTTTTCAAAGTAGAGAAAATAATTAATTTTCTGAAATATAATATTTCATGACACTAGGACAATATTGATGTCCTTATCTTTGAAAAATTCTCTTTGGTGGAATTTAACCCTTAAAGTTTTTTGATGTTTTAATGCTCAAAATTGTTCTTGGGGGAGGATTACTATCATGTGAGTATAGGAGTGTGAGTCCATGTGCCTATAATACTACACACATATATTATAGGTGTATATACCATAGAAGTTGTCTATGATTATAGGATATATAGGTTACAAATACTCAAATTACAATAGGTGTTTGTGATACATATACCTTCTATAGAGTGTTGTATTCATATTATAGGTACTTATAATGTAGGCTCAATGCTCACAAGCTCGCATTCTTGGGCTCACATACTAGCACTGTTGCTCTTGGGGGGGCACTTACAAATTTTTACCAACTAACATGAAATATAATATACTAAGGCATAAATCCACAATGTTAAAAAAAATTTTAATTTGAGATACTATTCAGAATAAAAATTACTCTACATTCACTTACAAGTAAGATATACATGTAAATAATACGTCAAATTTGATTTGATTTTTCCTTAGATAGCATGGAAGCTATTGGTTTTAAGAATTTCTTTTGGATACATTCAATTTAGTATATTGTTGACTTGCTTTGGATGGATGACAAATTGTGTAATAGTTGTCGAACACAGATATTTTTTGTTCGTCTCCAATGTGGTCTTCTATTCTCTACTAGTGCATATTTTGGGTCTTGACTTAGGATGTTGTAACCTTAAATGATCTCAGATGCTATGCATTGATGTTCACACTGCATTGTTGGTGCTTCATGAGCTTATCGTGGTTGCATCATACATACTTGAGTATTTCTAGTTTAGTTTTGCATTTCTAATTTTTGAGGGCTCTACACATGCATGCCTTTAGGATAAGTAGGTTGAATTTCAATTTTCTATTTTTTGGGGCCAATTGCATTTTTGTCTTCCTTCGATGTTGGTTCTATCTTCACTCTAATTTTTTTGGCTTCACTAATTTTCTTTCATTTTCTCCTTTGTAGCCAGGTATATGAGAATGCTCGTGAGAATCTTGTAGCAATTTTGTCAGTGAAATTGTTGATCACGTTTGTGACCATAGCTAGTCATGGATGTTAATGTTGCCAATTTCTACTTCACATGTTTTAATTTGTCTTTCTTTAGAGTTTGGTTTTCAACTATGTTGTATGTAGTGTTTGGGTTTTTGACTTTTTGTCTCTAGTGTATTGCATGTGTAGTTCTCTTCATTGCACTCTTTTGTGTTTGGTTTTCATTTTTGCTAAATTTCAATCTATGATTTCAAGATTCCCACACATGATTCATATGTATAGCAAGATTGAGTGTTTACTTTTTGTTTTTGTTGTCTTCTAAGTTCATCTCTTTCTTTGATGCACTCTTTTATTTTTGTTTTTTTGGCTTTGTTTAAACGAAGGTTTATAAATTATGGATTTTCCATATAAAACATACAACAAGGTAAAGGCAACAACATATGGTAAGTGCTTGAAATTGTTTGCAACAAAGGTTGTGTGGTAAGCTCAAATACTTGGTTTGCCTTTGTCTTTAATCTTTGTGTTTTCTTTTTTTCACTTCACTTTTCTTCCTTGTAAGAAAGTAAAAGTGTTGGAAATTGACCCTTTATTAAAATTTCAAGTAATTTTAGTGAGACATAAAATACCAAGAATAAGAAAATTAGGTAATTATTGGGACCATTCAATTGTTTATGGTCAACTAATTCTGTAGAGTTTGGAGTGTTCCTAGCTTTAAGGTAAAACAACCCATTACGGACGAAATGGGGGGTTTGCCCTCTAGGCATTTCTGAAATTTTCTAATTTTTTTCCAGAGAAAGTCTAGTGATAGAAATGGTGAGAGCATTTGAAACTACATTTTTTCAACAAAGCTGTCTCTCATCCAACAAACTCCCAGCAATATCACACCAATGTTTAATAGAATGTTGTATTGTAGAGGGTGAAGATGGTGCCATTTTCCAGTGTATAGAGCTCTGAAAACTAGGACTTGTGTAGATATGAGTTTTTTGTTGGATGATATGCAAACAATTGTTCCAATTTCAATGACAATAACCATTTTGAGGAACGTGAGGTTCAAGACTTTGATTCATGCTCATTCTACATTTCACATCACAAACAAGGAAGATGTAAAGGAGGATCATACACTAAATGTAGGGCAAGGTTAGCACCTCTCTTCTAAATATTTATTTTATTATGAAAAATAAGGTTTGGCAAATGCTAAAAAAGAGTTATTTTTTTGCCAATAGTCTTTTTTTTCACTATACAATTTTCTTTTTAAAAAAATCGCTAAAGATCCAACATCTATTTTTAGAATTATTTTTGCTAACCCTACTCTACAACTATGGTATACTCACCATGAATAGAAGTTTGTCTAGATCATTCTTACACTTGAAGCATCTCTTTCCCATAACTTCAATTATATTCTTTCAAAGCCTTGTTGTATATTTTTTTAAATAAAAATTTGGTTCAGGATATTCTTTTTGGTTTATCCCCTAAAACCCAGAGGCATAATTTGAGCAAAAATTGTGAAAAAAATGTCACATTTTAGGGCAATGAGGAAAAAAATGAAAAAGAAAAGTTAAAAAAAAAATTCAACCATACAAATTTGTACTAGACTAATATGGGAAAATTTCAGAAACTTTGACTTTAAGGATTGAAAGATTATAATGTTTGAAGTTAGAAGAAGAAGAAAATTCAACCTTGCCTGACAAGGCCAATAGCCTTTAACTCCTCCTAGAGTGAGATTTTTACACTTTTTTGACATTTGCACCTCATATCACATAGTTACATACATGCCAAGTTTCAAAGGTAGAGGAGGTGTTTTGCACATGTTGCTTGAGCTACCTAAAAAGCTCAAGGCCTCATAACTTTTGATCCAGGCACCCGATCAGGAAAAAAATAAGATTCCCACTCAAGGAGTACATTATCACATCTTGTGACAAAATTTAAAGAACATCTAACCAAAATTCACTTCATAGGAACCTATCCAGATTTTCAATTGTCTATTCAACAAACAATTGTCCTTTAGGGGTTATTGTGTCTTTGTAAAGCACATAAGTTTTGTTATTGTGGGAAGCTTTGATAAACAAAGAATTGATAATGCCAAATTAAGACTAAGGTTTCAATAATAACAATGGTTTTTAATTATGTGTATAGTAGAGGAGTTACAACAACAAAGTTGCAATTTGTTGTGTGATTATTTAGAGATTATTTAGAGATTTTGATAGCAACCAAATACCAAATGACTCAAATTTGCTTTACATTATCTAATGCTTTAGTGGATTAAGGTGGATGTTTTGCTTTACATTAAGGTCGATTCCTCAAAGAAATTTCACCATGATCTTTTTAGAAAGTCCAATCAATCAATATCACACCATGACTTAGAGAACCTTTGTCAAAATTTGAATTATTTTACAACAACTTTTAACTTCTACTTATGGTAATCGACAAAGATAGTAGAACCTCTCAGAAATCATAATCTCTAAACTAATAACCTCTCCAAAATAATATTGATTTCCTGGTCTTGACCTAGGTTGCATACAAATGTCATTAATGCATTGATCCTCCCTATTGTACATAATAATCTCTCTAATGTAATATAGTCAGCCTAGTCCTAACCTTATTACTTCAAAGAGATTCTATTGTAATGTGAACATAAAAAATTTGTTGCCAAGAGAAAGGGATTCTCACTCTATTCTAGGTAGAGGGTTTTATAAGAATTAACTTTTAAATCTCAAACTTTCTAGTGTCATATAAAATTCAATTGTCTCTACACAACCTTGTACTATCTTATTAGAGGGCAAGATTAAGGTAGGAGGTCCATAAACAACTCAGGCCCTAAAAGTGTCCCCCACACAAAATGTATGTTATTTTTACATTTGGCTTTTTCATTCTTCAACAATATACAAATAGTGTATATTTCAGGAGATGGATGCTTTTAGTGACCACTATATTTCAACTTCAAAAATTCATAACTAATTCCATGAAGCTCCAAGAAATATGAGATGACTTAGGTTAGATGTTGTGAACACTAAGTGTTGGATGAATGACAAAGCCCCCTCATATGTAAGACATAAGTGTAAATGTTCATCCTTGAAATCTTGTGCAGAAAAAAAAAGTCTTACACATAAGTTTGATCTTCAATGAGTTTCACCCTAGAGCAGACGTTTATTGAACACTAAGAAAATAGGAATTGTAGAATACCAAGTTCATCAAATATTATTGTCTCTAAATTTGCACGGTGGATTCTCTTATAAATTGTAGATTTGTACTCATCAATAAGTTGGCTTCAAATCTCAACCATGAAAACTTTAGTAACCGAGTAGTTCTCAAATTATTTTGGATTTTTTAGATCCAACAAAAAAAGCTCCTCACTTATGTTGTTCTTTTTATGATGCTCAAGGGTTAACCTTCTTGGATTTTTTTAAGCAAATGATTCACATGGAACCAATGGTTGGGGCAAACCGACCCCCTCGTTCATCTTCTAGTAAAAATGCCAAAAAAAATTATTTGCAACCCATGATCAAATTTGGAACTTTTGAATTCATAGTTGCAATTATAGGCCCTCAAATTAGCAACTGTAGGAGAGGTGTACGAGACAAATTAATCAAGTACAAAATAGGGGGTCTTTTTTTCACATGCACCCCTAGAATGACTTTGGGGGCCGAGTGAGGGAGACCCGTTCATCCGGGCCACACCAAAGAGGATGACTTCCATTGTGACCAGTCTCGGTGTGTTGGGGTTTAATCCTTAAAGAACAGACTAGTGACCATGGAAATACTCCCTTTTGGAACCATGTGATATCATCTACTTTATAAAATTCAAAAATATTCATTGGAAGTCATACTATTGTAGAAGGCCTACTCTTTTCTCACAAAATTTCAAGGATGAATAGTCTCAATTTTGTCCTACATAGAGATTCTTTGTCATTCATTGGACACAAAACATCCGTATCAACGTTTAAGGGTTAAAAAAACCCCACAGACAGACCTCAAGGCAGATGTCTAAAAGTAAAGAAAGTAAAGTGGGGATGGGTCTGGGATACAATTGTTGAAAAGTTGATGTGGGTCTAGCCGGATGAATGGGGTAGGCAGTCTGGATGAATGATTGTAGCCGGGGAAGACGGACATATGGCATATGGACCATGGGACAAGTGGATGATTCTATAAAGAACAAAGAAAGGCACCCAATAAGAACTGAATGAAATACCAACCTTATTTGCCTATCTGATCCAGTGTTGAAAAAATTGCCCACATTGCGGTCAAAGTCCGAATGTGTTCAAAAAATGTCCATGCTCATCTTGGATTGGATTGCCCTGTACGGCAAGCCGTAGCATAGTGGTATTAGTTTTAGTTTTCCAATTTGGAGGATTGCTTGTCCTTTCTTGAGAATTTTGACTTCAATTTTGGAATTTTAGACCCACATGAATGCGATGGGACTCAGTTGAATGTTTTAAGCTTAGTAGAAGTCAATGGAAACTGTCCATGTGTTTAAGAAAAAAAAAAAAAAAAACTCTTTAGAAGAAAGGAAAAGAGATTTAGGATGGTAGAGTCCAACGTCCGAAATGTAGATGATGAATAGAGAGGTTTATTGAAGGGCTTTTTTGACTGGACGTTGATTCTCATTCATGAATCCAAACCAATGCTTGAATTTTGGAATTGAGACCTTGCTATGTAATCTGGGCTCAACAAAATAATCATCAAAATAAATATCAAAGCTCTTCAAATGGAATGTGACATAATTCCTTTGTCTACATGAAGATCATCTTTGGGTATGAATCATAACAAAATGTTGGATTGTCTACACAATAATAAATTTTATAGTAACTTATAATTACAATTAAAGAAATTGCACAACTTTAAAATGCAACGACTGGCAACAACCTCATGCAAAAGATTTTTTTTTCAAAAATCAAGATTAACCTCGAAATGTATTTGACTATGTTTTCATCCAAAACACTTGAAAACTGCCATGTCTAGTACAAGTACCAGATTTTAGAAAAAATACATTTTTGGACAAATCTAACCATAGGATCTTGAACGCTGGTTTGGGAAGATGTGGAAAAAAATTCAAAAATTTCCAACATGTGGATTGCAAGATATCAACATTTGAAGTGACAAAAAGCCTTCTTTTAGGCCCTGCAAAAATCTGGGTTGGTGCACTTCACAAAGCCATGTCATTATGAAAAAATGTCCAAAATGGTTGTGACACTTTGGATTCATTCATCAAGTCATGTTGGCTACATTCTTGAAAAAATTTAGATAATTTGGAATTGTACAACGTGTAGGAAAAAATTAGTAGGTAGAAAGAAGTAGAGAATGATTCAAAATACTAAATTGTAAACCATTTATTTATGGAAATGAAAAATGCCAATCCCAATGGTTATGATATTGTAATAAACAATGTAAACCTCATGCTTTAACTTTTTTTCAAAAATATTGAATATGAAGTTAAATAAAGGTCTTCAAAGTTTATTTTAGAGTAGAGATTCCATTACTACCCACAAACTACCCACAACTAAAAACCTTCGTAACTTTCATCTCATAAATCAAAATGGAAGGATTCAAAGCTTTCCATGTATGTATAACCCCTAAAAGCATCAACATCCATTTTCTAGACGATGAACAATTTGAAACACCAATTTCATCTTGCTAACTACTTGGATGAAAGTTATTTTAATTTGTGAAGAGACGTCATCAAGTTGTTGTCCTATCTAAGGGTTGGATTTGGTCTTACTAGAATTCATATTTTTCTAAAATTACTAATGTGCAAGTATGTGAAGTGGTCAAACTGCATTGACTTTAGTTCTAAACTGAATTAGTGAAAATGAGGTCATAGATAGGAAGAACACAAAAATTTCAAAAAATCACCATGTGAAGAGAACCTCATTTCAAATCCATTCCAACAAATTTTACTCAAAAAATAATAATATTTTGCTTGTAATCAAATTTTGAAGGAATTTTGTAATTTTTCTCTCAAAATTTATGAAAAAATATTGGTGATAGAATTGGTGAATCTAACCGTGCAAATGGAATCTACAAATCACAATCTACAACTTTCATTTGTATATTAATTCCAAAATATGCTTCCAAATAGCACTTTATAATGATTTTTCTCAAATCGTCAATTTTGGAGATGAATCTAGACGTTTAGGTGATAAATCTTGGAAAACCAATTTCAAATTTTTATTTAAAAAAAGGTGATTTTTAAAGAAGTTTTTTTGATGTTTGGATTGCCTTCCGAGCAATGAAAACTACATATCATACAATAACTTTTTAACCATGTATTCAAAAGTTATGAAAATTGTTGGGCCTTAAAGCTACTCCTTGGGCACATGTTGTGAAAAAATTTCAAAGAAAGAAAATAAAAATTCCATTCATAGTGAGCTGCCCTAAATCGCTATGTTGGCAAAAAACACTGTTTGGTCCTTTAGGGGTTAAAGGCATTTTTTAATCTTCCATTTTATGCAACCACTTGACATTCATTCTTCTATTTCAAAAATATTATGAACTAAATTACATTTGAAGGCTACATCACAACATCTTCTTGTTTATCTCTTGTGATGGTACATTATAATACACATACCCTAAATGGCATTGAATTAACCCAATTACAACCTCTATTATTGGACCCAATATGTAGTAACCGTTTCAGGGGTGTTTTTTTACACAAATGAGATGGAATTTCATTGCAAGTCATTGTTTAACCCCTAAAGTTCCTTGACTATGTTATCACCAAAAAACCTCAAAAACTACCATTTCTAATACAGGTAACAAATTTTTGAAAAATATCATTTTTGGACACATGTAACCATAGGATCTTGTAGTAAACTAGATTGAGAAGATGTGGAAAAAAAATTTAGAAAATTCCACCGTGTAGATTGCAAGATATAGCATTTGAAGCGACACAAATCCTTTGGGGGGCCTTATGAAAAAACGAGCAGCTACACTTCACAAGGTCACATTTGTATGAAAAAATGTCCAAAATGGTGGTGCTTCTTTAGATCCATTCTTCAATTCAATTTGGCTACATGCTTGAAAAGTTTCAGATCATTTGGAATTGTACAACATATAGGAAAAAAATAGTAAGTAGAAAGATGTAGAGAATGATTCAAAATACTAAATTGTTAACAATTTATTAATGGAATTGAAAATTCCCAATCCCAATGGTTGCAATGTTGTAATAAAAAATCTACATCTATTTTTTTTTTTTCAAAAAATATTGAAAATTGAGTTAAATAAAGGACTTCAAAGTTTATTTTAGAGTAGAGAATCCAT
This sequence comes from Straminergon stramineum, assembly GCA_963920665.1. Lineage (NCBI taxonomy): Eukaryota > Viridiplantae > Streptophyta > Bryopsida > Hypnales > Calliergonaceae > Straminergon > Straminergon stramineum. The sequence continues at coordinate 21,625,707 of OY987268.1, read as the reverse complement.
ACTTGCCCTCAAACTAAAAGATCTCATAACTTTTGATTCATTGATCAAAATTGAATGATTAAAAGCTTTCTATGTACATATAAATCTAGAAAACCAATTTCAAATTTTTATTTTTGAAAAAAATAAGTTTTTCAGATCTGCCTAGACTGCCCGAGTTGAGAAATAAACTACATATTAGGCCATAACTTTTGACTCATATTTTCAAATGCCCTGAAATTTCATGCACACGGAAGATATTCCTAATCCACACCTTCTATTAAAGTTTGGACCAAAAACATGGAAATCTCTAGTCACATGTACCGGCCCAAAAAAGTTATGTTGCCAAAAAAAACACCTTGGTTCTTTAGGGGTTAATAACTTATAGGAACACCTCCATGTTGTTTAGATAAATGGGCAAAGGTTCCTTCATTATTCCACCATTTGAAGGGGCACTTTTAGATTATCATTGCAAGTGTGCAGGGGACCCAATTCAAAGAGCCACAATAGATCGCAAAAGGACAAGTATAGTCTCCCTAGGGACAACAATGGGAAGCTATAAGTTTTTGCTTTGACCACCAATTATTTTTTAATGAAAAATGAGTTAACCAAAAATGTGTGAAAAACTCTCAAATTTATTGTTCTATTGCAATGAAAATAATCTAATTGATGAGTTTAAAAATATATATATATAGTAACCAAAGGATATACAATGAGTATATCTACTTTGGTAGTTTTTTACCATCAATATATAATAATACTCTAATAATGAAATCTAGTATTACAGTACCTACAATGTTATTTATCCTATCATGCAACCCACTCTAATTTCCATTTAGTTGATGATCAATGTTTGTATTGAATACTAATTTAGTGCAAAGAAAATCATCTTGATTCTAGTTATTTTGGTGGAAATTTAGTTGATAATTAGAGTTTATTCATATTGCCATTTAGTGTTAGAGTTTGTAAGAAGTGTTGCAAGCATTAAATTTCATTATTAGAGTACTATTCATTTTGACTTGTAACTATTCATTTTAAATGGTCATGTTTAATTATGGAAATTCAATTGTTTCTCTATTATGAGTAAATCAAAAGGCAAAATTATTCTTCATGAACACATGATATGGCAAGTCTTTGAAAAAAACATCAAAACCCTTTTATCATTGGTCATAATGTCTAAGAAGGTCCTCCACTTCTCCAAGGCTAATTTGGATTTGCAAACTTCATATTGAAATCAAATATAATTAAGCTAGTCCTTGTTATTTCTAAAATTCAAAATAGAAAAGGACAGTTCCATAGACAATACCCACAAAAAAAGAATTGCATCTTTAAACACTATAACAAATATGGTAGCACATTTGACACCTCCTAGAATAATAATTAATTAAATTAGAAAAATTAGTTTGACATCCAATTTTTAATTTACTATAATTTGACATTTGAAACTTAGGTTATAGAGAACTTCGCTACTCAATTTGTCCAAGTGTGTCTCACAAATTTTCAAGAGCCACTTAATGTCTAAATAGTAGAGAAAAGCAAGTGGTTTATAGAAATGGAGAAATAGGACGTACAATAATCCATGTGGGATAATTATTTAAATTAGAAAATGAATTCAAAGAGCTCAACCACTTACCCATAGTCAAGTCAAATGGGTTATTTGTTTTCAAAGGTGCACATTTAAACAACGTAAAATAACATTTTTCAAAACTTGATAAACTAGTGAAATGTGAGAAATAACGTTAGATTTCAGCTCCAAAAATTTGTTCATGATTTAGAGCCTCCAATTAAAAGTTATGACTACAAAAATTAGAGGAGGGAAGGAATGAACATTGTCATACATTGTCTTTTCACTTGTCCATAACTTTTTATTAGAGACTTCAAATCACAAATGGATTTTTATGGATGAAATTTTACTTGATTTACGACATTTTTCTCAATTGATCGCATTTTAAAAAGAAGTTGATTACAATCCTTAAATGAGATATGAAGTTTTGTCCTTAGCATAATTATTGCATTCTTACTGTGACTTGTCAAGCTCCCACCTTCCTTCTAATATCCCATGACCTTTGAGAAATGATGGAAGAACAATGAACTTCATTAGAAGAAGAAACTCTCCTACAACCACTCTATTGATGAATGTAAAAGTTGCATTACTTTTTGAAGGACTACAACTAGTTACTACCTCATAGTAGAAAATTGAATAAAAGCCATTGCTTATAAGTCAATGTGGAAACTGACATAAGCTTAATACATGTAAAACCTCTCTTATTGCATACTCTGTTAGAGCATGGCCGTTGTGGCCTACCCAATCTAACACAACAAAGCAGATTGAGCAAGCTCTTGTGAAGAAATGGCTTGAGGTTAGATCAAAGGCCCTCACTATCTCTCGCTCTCCTGCCACTTCGAAACCCACCTCCTTGCTCTCTTGGACACACACATGTAAACTTGTAGTTATGCTGTAGCACGTGCTTGCTTTTGCTATTCATCGCCTATTCCCAAAATTGCTATGCAAAGCCATACTTGGACAAAGATTCTCCACAATTTCCAATCTTGAGTCACTAAAGGGGTTCACTACTTTTGTATGGCTGGGTTCATTTTATAAGTGGCCACTCTAGAAGTTGTTGCTGCAAGAGTGACGATGAGGAGAAAAGAGGAACAAGGGCCCACTAGGTTCTATTGAGGCCAAATTGGTTGGGCCACGGTGGCCATGCTCTTATGTACATAATACGTAATAGAGAGGTTCATAGATGGGCCCAATTTCAAGGATTTTTTTGGAAAGTAGTGTAGTTAGTGACCATTAATGCAACTCTGCACATGCAGAAACCTCTATTAGTGCATAGTCTTGGCACTACACACTAAGGAGAGGGCCGGGGTGGATTGACTCCTCACTCGTCCCCCCCCCCCCAAAGTCTATCCCAGGGGTGCACGTTAAAAAAAAAAAGACTCACTATTTTGTGCTTCATTAGTTTATCTTTTGAACCTCAGCTAGCAAAATTGGGGCCTCTGATTGCAAATATGAATTCAAAATTTGCAAATTTTATCATGCATGACAAATAAAAAAATATCAGGGTTTTCCCTTGGGGACGAGCGAGGGAGTCAATGCACCCCGGCCTAAGAGAGGTTCTAACTGTACTGTATGGATATGGAAGCTGCCACTCTGGTTCTTCAGGATCAAAGTCTCCAGAAAACTGCACTTTTTGCTCGACCAAGGTTCAGCAAAGTCCTTTGGCCTAAGCTTAACTTAGCTACACATGGACCCATTGTCCATTGAGGCAGGAGTCACACGCCACTTGGCTCTTGTTCCCAGGAATGGTCGTCACTGTACAGTACAGTTACTGAAGGGGATTGGAACTCGGCCTTGCAATGCCAGGGTTTTCAACAAAAGAGATGCAAACGAAGGATCAAATTCCATCCAGGAAGATCTGGCCGGAACTAAGGTAAGGGAGCTCACCCATTACTAATCACAGACCCAGTCCGGCAAAGTAGGGTGGAGTAATTTCAATCAGGAGGGGATTAGTAAAGGTTAATGCTGGCATAGTTCCCCCAGGCAGTTGTGATGCATTATGATTGGCTACAAGACTCTCAAAATTGAAACCAACTCTTAGTGTTTTTTTTTGGTTTTCAGACAAATGGTTATGTGGCCTTCCTTTCAAGAAGGTTCTGCATATCATGGCTCCTTCATTTCAGGGATTTGAATTGAATGAGGCCAATTATGAGTACACAATTTGATTATGTAATTTTTGTATGCAATATTTGTCTGTGCTGGCTCTACATAATGGATAAAATGAGGTTTTGGAAACATTGTGGCAACAATGTGCAGGGCCATGATGATAGTCTAGCATTTTTTAACATATTTACCTCCTTTTTTTTTTTTTTTTTCTATAGGCTTGAAGTTGCCCATTTTTTTTGAGGCAATTGGGCATTTAATTGCCTAAAAAAAACACCCTGCCAACTCTTGTTGGATTTTGCAACCAGCCTTTGGTCGAAAATAAGAAGGTCTATATGACCAATATGGGTAGAATAGAATCTTTAGCTTAACAATTTGTACAGTAGTAATTGTTTCTTGAGAAAAAAAATCTGAAAAATTATGGAAACCTTATGAACTCTATTTCTGCTCATGGGAAAATTTCCCCATTGTTGAAACCTTCCTTGTAGGTATGTGTATCTACTTAGAGCAAGGCCATTGTGGCCCCCGTAGGAAGTGGCCTCAATGCAACCTGATGGGCCCTTGTCTCTTTTTCCTCCCCATTGTCACTCTTGGAATGGCCACTTCCAAAATGAACCCGGACACTCAACGGTAGCGAGCCCTTTCAATGACTCCAAACTAGAGATTGTGGAGAATCTTTGTCCAAATATGGCTTTGTGCAGTAGTTTTGGGGATAGACAATTAAGAGGGAGAGCAAGCAGTTGTTGTAGTAGAATGAAATGATTACATGTGGCCCTATCTAAAGAGCATGACATGGGGTCACACGTTGGAAGTGGCCTCACAGCGAGGGATGGTGGGTGGGTGGGAATTCTTCTCCGACCGTCACCACACAAGGACCCTCCCAAACTTGTATGGCACGTTAGTTTGTAAGGGGCATAGTAGCTATGTTCTAAATAAGTGGTCAGAAATGGGTTGGCTCCCTTAAAATAGCCCATTATGGACCTTTTATCCATTGTGGACTCCTAAGAATGACTCCATCATGATTTTCTTTTAGTTATTGAGATTTGGGCCACATTCAATGTTTTAGCTAACTGAAATGGAGTTGTTAGTGACCGTAATAGGAACTTTTATTTTTTTAGTATGAGTTCATTGTAGGAAGTGCCTTTCTCAGGTCTTCTATGTTAGAAAATATTGTGACTGCAATAGGTGAATAAAACGAGTGTTATGGATCAATTTTGGTTGGTTTCGGAACAGTCTATAGACTCTTTAAGGTTGTGATGGGCTGAACACTTGAGTTATCTTCAATTCTCAAGTTGTGGGAACTCACTGTAGTAGCAGTATGATGTAGCACAGTCACTGCCACATTAGAAAATAATATATTTTTAAATTAATTTAATTAATTTCAAAATTTATATATTTTTTAATTTTGTTTTAAATTTATCAATACTTTTTAGAAATTTTGGGGAAAAAAAAATTTAATTTTTTTTTTCCAAAAATTCGAAAATTCAGCCCATTATGGGTTGGTTCCCAATTTCTGGCAGCACCAGGGAACAATGTAAGGAACAGTCCTGAAACGGGCTATTGGAGCCCTCAAATGTCCTCTAATGCTTTGCCAGATGCCTGGGAGGAACTTATGAGTGAATTTAACCCTTGAAAGGCCCTTGGGGTCCCTCTGTACAATCTGTATTTAGCTTTAAAATTCTTCAATTGTGGTTTAATAGATGAGTGATGATACATTTTTATTTACATACTATCGTGATCATTAATTTATTTTGTGCTGAAAAGTATTGGGTCAATGATTTCCTGGTCAAATATCACCAAATACACAATATACTATACAACCGCAAAGGGTTTTCAGGCCCTTCTAGGGTTAAGGATTGAGGTTGGCTGAAGAACCATCAATATATAAAGTAAGACAATTTTATTCACTGTAGGGGTCCCATTTTCAAGGATGCAAAAGGGACCTGGTCCTCATTGGTAAAACACATGTTATGATGGGTGAGGAAGGTGACATTTGGAAATTCAATTCAATTGGGGAGATTGATGCTTCGTGCAAGAAAATCAATGAGACCGCCCATGTGGTGATGAAGACTTGGTTGCATACCTTATCTAAGTTACACCTGCAGTTGCTGGATTATTTCAAATATTGCGCCAAAGATGCAACTCCAATGAATCTGGATAACAAGTGTGTGCCCTGCATTGAAAGTGTCTCAACAGTAAGCTAGGGTGCTCTAAAAGTGACCTCTAACGGAAAGGGACATTTTGCTTTCTAAAATGTACCACTGACAATGTACATTTCAGGAGGGGTCGCTTTAACTGACCATTGTGTTACAACTTCAAAAATTTGTAACTATCATAAGACCCAAAAAACACAAAATGACTTGAGTTAGATGTCAACTGAATTCCATTTTTCTTTCTATGAAAATTTACTGGATATTGTTTTAAGGAGTTTAGATTCGACCAGAATGCAAGCAGCTCTTAACCCTTAAAGGACGGGCTGGTGACCGTGGAAATCAGCCATTTTGAAACTGTATGACATCATCTACTTTAAAAAAACCAAAAATATCCATTGGAAGTCAAACTATTTTAGAAGATTTTTCCTATCCACCCTTAATTCCAAGGATGAATAGTTGCAGTTTTGTCCTAAACATGAGAATTCCTTGTCATCCATTGGACACACAAAACGCCCATGTCCACATTTAACCCCTAACTGCCTCATCAACCATATTTGGTCAACCTAAAATTTTAGGTTGCTTTTGGAATGATTGGGTAGTTAAATTCTTGTGATCGCTTTGAAATTTTTTACGGGCAGTTTCAGAGGTTAACTACTGAAATTTTTTATTTTTCACAGAAAAAGATAAATACTAGATTTTTGAGAGGTCCTCAAAGGCATATATGTATCTTAGTGGAAGAGTAAAGCTTGTGAATTTTACTTGATTTCTTGGCTTTAAGCAAAGCTAGCCAATTTCACTTGATTTGAGATCTAAAAATTGTTCTTATCCATTTGCTTTGAAAATGGTCCCAATGGAAAGAGTAAAGTGTTTTCATAATATTCACCATTGAAAATTTAAACATGCAAATGTTGATTTGGAGTTAATTGCAATTTCTATTTATTAAAAATAATTGCATTTTAACAATTGCAAGGTGGATTGTATAATGAGTTTGATAGCTCTTCATTTGAACTTAAGGTTTTTGGAAGTGCATTTTAGTGTGCTAACACAATTTTTAGATGGTCATGTCACCTCCAATCCCCCAAAAATCTTATATGCAAATTTCTAAAACATTGTGGGGGAGGGGTGGCATACTAAAAATAGAAAATGTGTATTTCTCTTGTTATAATCTCACAACTTCTATGCAATTTTGCTCTCTAAATTGGTACACACACTAATGAGCAAGCTCTTTAGACATACACACGGTTAGATTTTGAAAAAAAAACAATTTTTTGGGTTGGGAATAACTATAAGCCTATGCTCTTTTTTCATAGTCAAAACACATTTGGAAAGGCTTAGGCACTTACATGGTAAGAATGGAAAGGTCACTTTAACCCCTAAATGCCTGAGGCATGAAAATTTGGTGTCCACAATACTTTGAAGTTAAATAAAACCTAACCAAGTTGTTGTTTTTAGTAGTTTGTATTTTTGAAAAATTCTTTTTGAAGTCTAGTTTTTAGCATCAAAAATCCAATTTTGAAAATGGTGAATTGTGATTTTTCTATTGAAGATTTTATCCATGTCTATCTATTGCAATTTGGACTTTCCGTTGTTGCATTGTAAATGCGAGAATTATGTAAAAATATATATTTACATGTTTTTGGATGGATTTGATTACAATAATATAATGTGAAAAATGGTGTCAACTAAAGTAGCTTCAAGATGACGCCTTCTCTCGACAATAAACTATAAAAATGAAGGGTCATTGAAGAGCTTCATAAAGTTGATATAGTTTTCTTTACTTTATTTATTTTGGATTTTAGTATGTTGAACTGGAGGGTTTTTTCTGAGTCTCAAAATGAAGAACCTCAACCAAAGTTTGAATTTGAATTTTCCTTGTCACAACTACTAGATCAACCTCTTCTGCCACTAAGTCTCGCACCGCCATATGAGCCTTGACAAGAAGAAATTAGACCTTCTCGATGGCCAAAACAACCTCGATTAGAGCAACGGTGGCACGGGAACCTTCAACGTGATGCTCGAGTATTGGTGATTTTATTGCGGATTTTATTGCGGATTGGATGTGTTGAGCCCGGGAGTCGAGAGGTGACATTCGAAGGGTGTTTTGAGGGTCTTAATGTTGACCAATACTATTGTATGGCTAGGCCCGTGAAGGGGAGTCATGGCCACCAACGTTGGTTAAAAGAGCTAGTCAACCCTTTAACTGAAGTAGAGCATGTAGAATATGTAGCAACTACCATCAAACACATCCTAAAGTTCTTGAAGATGGAGTGATATTCCGATTGGAATTCTATTTTTTAACTCTAATAGACATATGTTAGATTCTAGTTCTTTTATTTTGTATTTAGAAGTAATTTTAAATTTTATATTGTATGTGTAAAGATGTAGGAGAGAAATATACAAATAGTTTGCCTTCTAGTAACTTTGGAGTGATTTATTTTCTAGCTAAGGATGCAGATTGAATTGAATGGTCAAAATTGATGACTAGTGAATGATAGGGGAGCCACATGGACAAGGTATGGGTTGATGTCCACTTGACTTGTGTGGTTAAGGTAGAAGATAAGGTGGAGGAAAAAAGGGGCACTATTCATCGTTTCTCTCGTTGTGTTTGTAAGGCCCAAATGTTTGAGGAGCCATAGTCTGTTGATTTTTATGAATTTTCAAATGAAAATCGGAGGAATTATGTATCATAGTGTTGTGATTCTAAATTGATCTCACTTGCTTGATTTGGAGTTGTTATTCAAAAGTTGTGCTAGTTTGAGTGGGGAAAGATCTGTTGCTTTCCATATAGAAAGGCAGAGACTTTGAACGACTATAGAAGACAGACAAATCTTTTATTTGCAATGAAAATTGGAGAGAGTGAAGAAAATTTTGTTAGATTTCCATAAAGATATCATTAATTCTATTTGGAGTTTTTATGAGTGAGTTGTGAGTATCGAAGTGAAGAAGGGTTTGCTACCCTCAATTTCAAAGGCCAAAACTTTGGGCGGCCATAGAAGTTGGACAAAGTTTGAAATTGATTTGAGATTTGTAATATGAGTGGATAATTGTGTTAGCTTTCCAAAAAGCTATCATTCATATCATTTGGACTTGTAGAACTTTGGTGGCATCAAATCAAAGTTCAACTAAGGAGTTGGAGTTTGGAGGAGATTTTGAAGACTTGTGTGTTGTGGCTTGTGGCTTTCAATTTCATTGTAAACTTTGTTGTTGCGAGCGGCATGGGTCAAACTTTTGCTTAGCCTCATTTTGTGTTGTGGTAACGAAGTGGAGTTGGTGGTCTATATGGTCGAAACTTGCTCTGTTCTCACGGTGAGGCATGATTGCTGGTCGCCGGGAGTTTGCAATTTAGGAGACAATTTTTCGGACAGTTTAGCTTGTGGTTTGATTGTTCTGTTTTATCCGTCCGAAGCCAATGGTTTCTTATCGCCGACCTTGACCGTTACACCTATTTAGAGTCTATTTCAGAATAGTGCAACGAGAAGCAATTTCACAACAGTTTAGAAGATTCAATGAACGAGATTCGAGATTTTGTACGAATACATCTACGTGTGTTCTTCAGTCATTTCTGGTCGCAACCAAGATCCTCGTAATTTCCTGAGACAAACCTCTCTCTACTCGACACCGTAGTGTTGTGGCTCTTGAAAATGAGCCTCAAATACACTAGATCTTGGAGAAAAAATCACATTCAAAATTCATTTAAAAATATTATAGAATATATTTTGAGAAGCCATAAATTGATTGGGGTTATACATATTATTTAGGCCCTTTAACCTCATATTTTTTTGGTGACTAATTTTTTTAGATTTGACACGTGAAAAGAGGATTGAAAGACTTCAAATCACTTTTGCAGTTTTAGCACCCTCATAATCAAACATTATAATCTTTCAATCCATAAGTGATATTGTTGTGTTTTCTTTTCCTATGTGATCTACATCATGTCTAGTTTGAATTTGTACAATTACATATCAAAAAAAGTGATACAACTTATCAAAATGATTGATTTTTGTTAAATTTAGAACAAATTCCTAGAAGCTCAAAAATGACCTTGGGCATTTAGGGGTTAAGAGTAGACTACCTTATCGTGAGACTTCAACAATCAACATTTGGGAGATGAAAAGGCATAATACCTTTTCAACATGGAGGAAGGATCATTGCATGATTATACAATGTTATGATGCTAGTTGATGGCCCGGATCCAATTGCATTGTACCACATTGTCAAGCCACTTCAATGCTACCCTAGTAGATTTTGCTCGGAATTGCCCAAGTAGAGATTGATGGTGATCAAGATAAAAGCCAAGTGATACACAAGGAAGCTAAGGTAAAATAGCCCATTGTAGTTAGATGATCCGTAGTGCACACCTAAGGAATGACCCCATTATGGATTTTTTTAGTATGTAAGATTTGGTCGACAATGTATGTCTCATATGACAATAATGGAGTAATTAGTGACTTCATTAGGAACCTCCAACTTTTTAGTGTGAATTCATCATAAGAATTAACTTTCTAGAACTTCCAACTTAAAGAATATTAGGACTACTTTAGGTGAACAAGATGAGCATCATGGATTCAGATTTTGTTGGTTCTAGGTTAGTCTACAGCCTCTTTGGGGTCATAATGCATCGAACACTTCAAAAAATCATAGCAAATTCATACTTTGTTAGAAAAATCTAATTTTCAAATCACACTTGTCTTTCCACGGGAAAAAAATTGAAAAATTTGAGCAACAACATGAGGCCAAACTCCTAATTCTGACCACAATGGGTTGTTTTACCTTATATCAATTCCCTCCTTATGAAAGTGGAGGAATGCCAAAGTTTTCCTTTGCAATCACGGTATAGGAAAATCTATTAAAATAGTATATTCCATACTCCATTTTCAAACTACATGGTCTAATTTGTAAGAGTGCCATCCATGACAAGTAGACATTTCAAACTATGAGGTCTAAACTGTAAAAGTCACATCTAGGACAAGTATACATTTCAGATTGTGCGATCTAAACTATAAAAGTGCCAAAGTTTCAGAATGGCATCATTTTAACAATATTCCCCATCACCGAAGTTTAAAAGTCTTCTATGGTAGAACCATATGTTACCAACCACTTAAGCATTTTGTGCATGATTTGGAGCAGTGTAAGGCAATGTAAAAGTTCTATCATGTAGAAGGATAGAAATCATGGACATTGCAAATGTTTTGGTAATTTTATGCCTTGAATTGAAATCACTATGAGTTTTGAAAGTCAAAAGTTGATTTGGACCCATACCAACACATGGAGTCTTCCATAACTACTAATTCAAAGACTACTTTGGCTTTCAAAACCAAGCACGTGTGTCATAACAGTGATGGTTAAAAGATGGTGAGAGACCAAGAACTGATGGTTAGAAATCAATCATCATCTTTATTGAAGTTCCCAATACCTATAGATTGTCCATGGGGCTTGGTTGGTATTAATGGTTGGTTCTACCATATCACCTTTCTCCTCTTTTCACAAATTCTCCCCCAATCACCCATGTACAAATCCCCATCGACACATTGTACAACACATTGACACATCTTACATTTCAATGTTGTTTCCATGTAATCTTTGGTAGATCTTACAAGATCTAATTGTCCCATATTGATTGTCAAGGGTACTATATATGAGGTTGGATATGTAAGACTCGTAAGTTGTTACATTTTGTTGCAACAAACTCTACACATAGGATTGTAATATTTCTAAAATTTGTAAATTTGGAGAATCTATAAATTTGTGAAGTTTTTTAATACAATCGAAATCTATCATTTACTAGTATTGAACTTTAAAAATCTAAAAAAGAGACTAGATCTGAAATTATGAAATCTTCTATTTTGTGTGATTAGAACTTTAAAATCTATATATTAGTTAGATTTGGGCCTCCCAAATCTATGAATTGTATTGATTGTATACACTGAAATCTACATGAAAGTTAGATTTAGAGGCGTATATATCTACATTCCAAAATATTGAATCTCATAAATTAAGTTGATTTGGAGGTGGGGACATCTTCAAACAACATTGAAAAATACCAAAAAGAAACTAAAAAAGAAACAAAGTACCCTATGGTATCATTTCCCCCCTTGAACCCCAATCCCCCTTGTGGAAGAAAATACTTCAAGTCACTTGTGAGGAAGGGGAGAATTGGTGCATTTCACACACATAAAATTGATAGAACTTTAATTCCTTATGATATCCATCCCATTTGCACACCCCACTTCACCTTCCTTTCTTCTACTATAGACCACATTCAATGCTATCTATCAACTTTTGGGGGGGGGACCATAGGGCTAGATTGCACCAATGGAAAATAATTCTCTACCTTTCATCAAGTAAAAGTAGTCTTTTTTTGCCCAAAATTTTCCATTTCTATTAGAATGTAGATGAATTTGCCAAATTTGGATGAAAAATACATAAATGTAGTGGAAATGAGTTTTTTGGTTCTAAAGATGGATGAATGTAGAAATATAGTACTTTGCCAAATTTGAAGTGATTGCCATTCTAACACTTTATTAAAAAATAATTTTTTCTTTTGTTATATTTATTTTGGTAGTCATGACTAGTTAACCTTGTAATGACATGGTGGCCTAAAAGTGTTTGATGGATGACAGAGAATCCTTCTATGTAAGACATAATTGGAAATGTTCATCTTTGGAATTTTGTGTGAAAAAGAGGTCTAGCACAATAGTTTGCTCCAATGAGTGATTATGGTTTTTTGAAACACATGATTCCCACAATATGGTTAAAGTATTGTATGTTCGATTTTGCTCATTTTCTAGCTATTTTTTGGGATAGAATGGGCAACTAAAGTTAACTGCCAATTCTATTGGCCATAATCAACCAAGCCTATTGATTTGGTGATTGTATCCGTATTAGAATTGAATATATAATATTGTAATGTTAAAGAAGTTGTAGGGTAGTGCTAATTTTGCAACATGGTTTAGCTTGCTACTTTGTCCTATGGGCTTGCCATCGACCTCACCATACTACCAAATTAGCACTACTCTACAAATTTTCTAGTAAAAAAAGGATGATTTTCATGGTGACTATCCCGGTGTTCTAGTATTAAGTTCTTGGTTAAGTTACTACTCCCATTAGATGTTTTTCTAGGCCTCAGCAAGACCGTGAGTTCTTGGACAACGGGGAACGTGGGAACTTTGTCACATTAGATATCTATTGTCGTTAGGAGACTACCACATCGAATAATATTATTTAATTAATTTTTCATGAAAATTTTAAAATTTTAATTAATTTTTTCTTATTTAATATTTTGAACAACAATGTTTGATTCATAGCTTGGAAAACAAACTTGAAATAGTCTTCTTGAGGCTTGAAAAAAATCTAATTAATAGTTTTTAAGTCTATTCATTAGTAAAAAATAACTTAAATACTTTTTCTAGTGGTCAATGGTCAAGTTTTTGCATATGATTAGTATATTTCAAGTTTGCACTACTAATTAGTCATTATATTATTGCAAATTTATCTTCTAAATTACTTGGTTACTAAATACACCTCATGTCATATAATAATTTCAAAAAGACTTTTGATTTCACATAAGAAACAAGATGTAGCATGATACTAAGGTTTCTCTTCACCAATGATGAGGTTGGGGATTCAATCCCCATTGCTTAGCAAAGGTATATTAACCCCTAAATGCCCACAACACCAAAATCTAGTGTTTGCAAAACTTTGGAGTTAAATAAAACCTAACCAATTTGCTATTTTTAGTAGTTTGTATTTTTGGGAAGTTCTCTTTGAAGTCTAGTTTTAGCATCAAAAATTCGATTTTGAAAATGAATGTTATTAATTTTTCTATTCAAGATTTTGTGCAAGAGTACCCATTGCAATCTTGACTTTCTGTAGTGTTGAGGGCTCTTGGAAATGAGCCTCAAATACATTAGATCTTGGAGAAATAATCACATTCAAAATTCATTTAAAAAAATTGTAGAGTAGATTTTGAGAAGTCATAAATTGATCGGGGATATGCATGTTAGGCCCTCTAACCTCATATTTTTTTGGTCACCAACTTTTTAGATTTGACTTGTGAAAAGAGGATTGAAAGGCTTCACATCACTTTTGCAGTTTTAACACCCTTATGGTTAAACATTATAATCTTTCACTCCATAAGTGATATTGTTGTGTTTTCTTTTCCTATGTGATCTCTAACATGTCTAGTTTGAATTTGTACAATTACAATTAAAAAAATTCATACAACTTATCAAAATGTTGGCATTTTCTTCAATTGAGAGCCAATACCAAAAAAGTCAAAATAGGTCTTGGGCATTTAGGGGTTAAGGTATTTCTTATGCAAATTTGATTGAATATTCGACTTAGTTTCTCTGACTTTTTCTTACAGTGCTTTCAAAAAATTGAGTAGCACTTGGCAACTAAAATGGCATATCCAATTGACATTTTTCAATTGTACCTTGGCAAGCATTATTTGGACATCATAAAAATAAGTTATGAATTTTGAAAGTATTGTTTCTAAAGTTGTATCCAAAATTGGCATTTAGCTCTCATAATGTCTCATGTCTTGTTGGTATGCATCTTGTGTAGTCAATATTTAAATTTCAATATTGCTTTGGGGTCAAATGTAGGTATTATATTTTGGATAATTATAATTATGGATGAATGTACTTTAATTGTGTGTCATTGCATTGCATTTGCATAAAAAATGAAATGATATGATCAAATACAAGATGCATGTTATTGGTTTAACCTAAAAGTAAACTTTTATTTTAGTAAAATCAATCAAAATACATTGCAATGTTATCAATGGATTTTAGGTGGTTAACTACACAAGTTAATTCAATTAGTGCAAGAGTTTAAAGAGAGTGAGACCTTCCTCACATTAAATTGACTAAAATTGGTTGCAAATGCATAAATGTAGATAAAACGTGAATGAAGGTTAGATGACAATCACCCTATTTGAGATAGTATGAAAATAATATAGACTATATTATATTGCAAAACATGTAAGGGAAAATTGCAAGAAATACTTGCTAATTTTGTTGCATTTCTAAATAGTTAAAGTAGTACTACTGTATAAGCTTGGGATTAAAATATTTAAAAATAAAGTAGAAAAATTAGTAAAATACTACAAATAACATTAGCCTAAAAGTTCAATTTGAAAAAATTCTTCCAAAACATAAATGTACAAAATGAATAAAAAATAAATCGAAAGATGAAAAATTTACACATCTTGAAAATTTCAAAATTTTGTGAATCACTATATATGTGTTAGATATTTTTATTTTGTCTACACAAAGTAGTGAAATTAGATTGCCTAAATTAGGTTGCTTTGCTCCAGAAAAGGTACTTTACAAGCCATTGAAGTCAACAAATATTTCTACAGATATTTCCATTTGTATACATGGAGGTTTATGAGTACTGGATACAACACCACTTAATTCAAAAGTAGTGCATTCTTGTACAATAACAATAAATATTTGTTTAGTGTAAAATGTCAAGAAATTAGTATGGGGCAACCTAATTTCACTATTTTTTGTAGAGCACTTAGGATATACAAAATTAAATAGTTACTTGAGATTTTTATACACAACCCTATGTGAACGTCATATTTGGTAGAAATTTAAGTCAGTTTTGTAAAAACGTGCCACGTGCCACTTTATGAATGAATGGTGTCAGGTGACATGGATCCCTAAATATCTGATGTACAAATTCAATTTGGGCTACTGAGTGCCAAATCAATCCTTCACTTATGGTATCATAATCTTAGAAGGAAGGGGGACATGCCTATAAATCTTTTATATACATGTATCTAAGGGATATTTTGTGTCTCTATATAAATAATACCTTTAAAATGGAATTATTGAAAATATTCCAAAAATAAGTTCTTTTATGAATTTATAGACCCAATATAACTTTAAAAAAAATAAATTTTAGCCTCAGGGATTAAAATGCATTGTGGTTTTCTACTTAAGGATGAAATGAATGATTACTTTAAAGGATTAAATTACTATTAAGTTACCATGCAAAGTTGTTATTTAACATCTTAAGGATTAGGTTGCTATAAATATTATTAATGAATCCAATTTAAGAAGGTGGAGGTAACGACATCTAGTTTAATGTAGCTAAGAAAAAAGACGAATTGAAGTTTTGCTAATTTTAGACACTCATGTGAATACACAAAGTTGTCTAGAGTAGTGCTATGAGCATTCTACTGCTAGGGGAGATTCCAATTGCCTCTCATTGTATGGTCCAAATAGATGTCAAAACATGCCCCGTCTTTTGGAGCAATTACTTTTGTAGATCTTAACCTTCTCAAGCTAATTCCCAATCTAATTCTAAATTTGAATTCCAAATTTCCAAATTCGATCATCCACAAAATTCCAAATAGTATGCTCCTCCCTCCCACCCAGGAATATTCATAGCACTACTATGCAAAGATTCTAAAACAAGCACACCAACTACCCACACCAACTAGTATACCGAAAATATTATCCTATCCAAGTGTCAAACAACTGCACGTCTCTTTGCAAAGAACTCCCGAGCTACCTTAGATGAACAAGCCACCCCACCACCACAAGCTCTGTCCATGTCGCATTGGCTGGCTTTTCTAGTAAGGTCCTACTCAAACTTCCTCATGGGAGCTTTTGTCAATGCTAAAGCCTTCCCCCTTCGACCTCGAGCCAACAGAAAGCTCCCCGGGAATGGAGAGATTCGGACAGCACAGTATGGATCTGCACATACCTTACCTTAAATCAAATCTACAAGAAGATATCATCTGCAAACACAAATAAAGTTACGTGGCTGTGCGGGAGATTCATGAGCCCTTCACCCAGCCAGGTGCCGTAAGGGACAGGGAGCTTGGAATTCCCTTGCATTATAAAAAAAGAACCTGACTGGAAAGCGACTCACGGGTCCAAGAACTTGAAAAAGGACTTGCAAGGGAAGGAACTGCTGAAATAAGAATTTGTGCCAGAAGTCGGAACTGGTTGGATTGTTGGAATATGGCGAATTGCGGAGCTGGGGATCGGGATGGGCAGAGGATGAGGCGAAGGATTGCGATGCACTTGCAGTTGCCTGCAGGGGCCATGGGATTGGGGATGCAGAGGTGCGTCGCGAGGGAGGAGCGGGAGATGGAGAAAGTGGTGGTGCCGGTGCCGAAGGAGTTTCAGGCCAAGGCGTTCATAAGGTCGCGACAGCAGGTGCGCGATGAGGGATGCAATTGAGGATGCAATTTTTTGGGATTCAATTTGGGATGCCATTCGCTATGCAATTGAGAATGCAATTGGGATGCATTTGCCATACAATTGGGGATGCAATGGGGGATGCAGTTCGGGATCCAATTTGGGATGCAATTCTTGGGGTCTAATTTGCGATGCAATTTGGGATCCAATTCGGGACGCAATTCGGGATGCAATTGGGTTGCAGTTCGGGATGCAATTTGGGATACAGTTTTGGGATACAGTTTGCGATATAATTTGGGGTTCAATTTCGGATGCAATTGGGATGCAATTAATTGTGGTGCAGGGAAATTTTTGCATGATTACCATCAATCGTGATGTGCAAATTTCTTTATCCTAATTTGCGGTCACGGCGATTTTGTGAGACTCCTGAAAATGAGCGCGACGGAATTGTTTTTTTTGTTTTAATTTCTGATTCTAATTTTTTTTCCGATTACCAAATTATGGTGAAAGACTTCGGGCAGAAGAGTGAGTGCTAATTTGTCGTGAATAAAATTCTACGATGGCCGTATTCGTTAAATGGCTTGATTCTGATCAAAATTCGGACTCTGAAGTACACAAAGCGCTTCAAACTAGGAGTGATATAGATATGCGGTTGCAGATGAACTTCTTGAAAAGTGCCGATTTCTTGAAATCTCGCCGTTCTAACGAATACGGCAACGTGAACGGATCAAAGTGATACGAATTTGGTGTTGTTCCAGTCGCCAAATGAAAACCTCATATTGATTCTAAACACTAGAGCTCTCTATAGCACATTAGTCCCAATTTTGGTACTCCGAAACACGACTGTAACGTTACGTGGTTCCAAGTCTGAAGGATTCTTGAATTGAAAGTGAAATTCCTTGTGCAGTATGAGGAGATGTACAAGCACTCCATTGAGGATCCCTCTGGCTTCTGGGGGAAGCTTGCCAGTGAGTTCCATTGGGATCGCAAGTGGGACACTTCCCAACCCATTTGCCGTTTCAATTTCGACATCAGAAAGGGTCCCATCCACATTGAGGTAATGTAAAATCTCCATTCTCCATACAGTAAGGGAGGGGTTCCATGCACCGCACAGGTGAATTTCGAGCATTTCCGTACAACATTCTAGAAACTTGCAACATCTAAAATTGTGCACTTGTATCTTGTGTTAAGCTAAAAACCAATTGTAAGAAATTAAATGTCAATGGATTAAGCGTTTTCACACTTAAACACAAATCAAAGTTCACCTGTATTGTCAATGGAGTCTGTAATGTATCGTATGGTGAATGGAATCTCTATCTTACTTCAAAACCAGCAAATGTTGTGTTTTTTGATCAATACTGCCTCCCACAGTCTAAGGAAAGTTATTAGAATTGTCGGACTTTTTATATTCTAAGCATGTTGTTTCGACAAAGGGTTACAAAGGGTTCAGGGTTCAGGGTTTAGGATATTGTCACTGATGGCGATGGAATTGCGTATTGAGTTCCCAGTGGTTCAAAGGAGGCTACACCAATATCTGCTACAATGCGCTGGACAAGCACGTGAACGAAGGGCGGGGTGACACCGTCGCCATTCTCTGGGAAGGCAACGAAGTCGGCCGTCAAATGCGGCTCACATACAAAGACGTGCTCTATGAGACGTGCAAGCTTGCGAATTACTTGCGTAAGCGGGGTGTGAAGAAAGGCGACCGCGTGTGCATCTACATGCCCATGGTGTCCCAGCTGCCCATTGCCATGCTCGCGTGTGCGAGAATCGGAGCCATCCACTCTGTCGTCTTCGGGGGGTTCAGTGCGGAGTCTCTCGCAGGTAGGGTTTTGGGTTTTGCAATCTCCAAGAATTTGTTCCAAGAATTTGGTGGAGGCTACCAGTTCTGCAGAGTCTTTCGTAATCTTTTGTTGTTTTGGTAGCGTCAAGCAAATTCTAGGAGTCATCCCAGATTTCCAATTTTTTTTTAATAAACTCTGTCTGAGTAATTTAATTTTCCTTCTTACATTTCCAGGAGACTTGAAGCCAGACCATAGAATTGTTGAAAATCTGACCAATTCGAGAATCGAATCTGTCGTAATATTTTGGTTGTTTTGGTAGCCACAATGCAGTTTCTGTCGGTTTCCAACAGCTTTCCAACAAATTTTCTTTAGAGTCTAACTGAGTAGCTGCATTGTTCTTCTTAAATTTCCAGTAGACTCGGAGCTAGAACGTAGAGTTCGTGGAAATTTGACCAATTTGAGAATCGAATTTTTCATAATCTTTTGTTGTTTTGGTATCTACAATGCAGTTTCTGTCAGTTTCCAATAAGTTTCTAACAAATTTTCTACAATCTCTGGCTAAGTAATTGCATTTTTCTTCTGAAGTTCCCAGTAGAACTTGGAGCCAGAGCATAGAATTTGTGGAAATCTGACTAATTCGAAAATTGGTCCTTGCAGGTCGCATCTTGGACTGCAAGTCGGATGTGCTGCTGTCCTGCTCGGCAGTGCAGCGGGGCAACAAGATTTTGAACCTGAAGAAGATTGTTGATGAGGCGCTGCAGCTCTGTATGCAAAAGGAGAATTTCAAACCTGGTGAGGAAGAGACTCTCTTTCATCACTTCGGCTCTTTCAAATTATTTCTTGCGTGTGGCAGATTTGAGGTTTTGAATTTGGTTTTGTGCAGGAACATGCTTGATTTTCGACAATGCGAATGCCGTCCCGAGGTACAAGGTGAACTGGGTCGCAGGGCGTGACCTCTGGTGGCAGGTATTGGGCTATGCCTACTTGGAAAGTTTTCATCTTTTTAGGGCTGGGTTGCATAATTTTCTTGCGTAGTAATGGCATGGTACCTTCGGAGATGACTGCCCAATAAGAATTATTCAGAGCAAAGTAAGGCCAAATTAGAGTGAAATTAGAGCTTTGTCCTACTCTCACTTTTGAATTCAATGTCTCAAACTCTAGCTCGATGAATACTCGCTTGTTTGAAATGAGACCAACCCTACAAAACCAGGTGTCAATAATTATTTTTCATACCATTTTACGGTAACCTATTGCAAAACCGACCCTACAGATTCTTGCCTAAAATGTGCTCTTTTGAACATGAGAGCCTGGCTCCATTTTGGGTTTACCTATAACGAGCAAAGTCTTAAATATTCATAATTCATTCATGCAGTGTCCAAAAAATACATGCTAAATGAATTTAGAATCCTCTTTCAATTACCAACAAGATCCAACAGAAACTGGGACAGTTTAACTATAGGAACCATACTCAGATGCTGATTTGATTTCCTTTTAGATGTAGTTACTATGCAAGATTCCTTTGTCATGCTAATCTATAGGGTGCCCCAATAAGGGTTGTTTAGAATGTGATTTAGTGGGGTGCGTATGAAAGAAGCCTTGGAATTGATGAAATTTGATGAATTGTGCGATACAGGATGAGGTGAAGACGTGCAGCACAGAAGCACCGGTGGAATGGATGGAAGCAGAGGATCCGCTGTTTCTGTTATACACGAGTGGCTCCACCGGCAAGCCCAAGGGGGTGCTTCACACTGTCGGTGGCTACATGGTGTTCGCTGCCACTACTTTCAAATATGTCTTCGACTACCATCCTGGCGACATCTTCTGGTATGTTCTCACATTTTAGCAAGGGTTTTAGCATGGGTTTTCAGTTAGATGAGCTAATTGCAACACTGAAAACATGAAGCAATTGATTCTCTCACCATTGAGGTTGAGGATACTCTTTGCATCCAACATTAGCGCTAAATCCAATGTGTAGGAGTGTGCTTTCTTAGGGAGATCACATAATAGAGCTCACTGGAGAGATCACTTTGGGTACTACAACAGCCAAATTTCTTTGCATAAGGAATTCAGAGACACGGATAAAAATCTGATATCAAGAAATTTGGCTGTTGTAGGTGTACAGCAGACTGTGGGTGGATTACCGGTCACACGTATATTACTTACGGTCCGCTTTTGAACGGCGCTACGCAAGTTGTGTTTGAAGGGATGCCCATGTACCCAACTCCAAGCAGATGGTGGGAGATCATTGAGAAGTACAAGGTTTCCATCTTTTACACTGCTCCCACTGCCATCCGGTCCCTGGAAGCCCTTGGTGACAAGGTATCATTCTCTCTCCAATTAGATCTCAATTCTTACTTTTCTAAGATTGTTATGACTCTAGAGCTAAAATGTTGATGAAACGTTTCCATGAAATTCAGCCATGAAAATCCTCACGAGTTCTGCTAGTGATTCATTCTTAACATCAACCGTGTACACTCAAAACAACCAGCACTGTCGATAGAGAATAATGTTCAAACATCATCATCACATTAGTGTATGTAAGTGCCAGAAATCAAGGGACAAGCTTCTCAGATCACGGAGAACACCATTTGTTCTTTTGTGCTCTTTTGTTTTCTTCATGAAGGAGGCACACATTATTTTTACAAACCCAGAAAAAACAACCAAAATCCAGAATCTGATGCTCAGGGTGTTGTCAACCTTTCAATCTGAAGAATGTTATACTTGTTCCTGACTTCTTTGTTGAAGTTAATTTTGGGGTTTCATCATGTTTGGCGTAGCATGCACTGAAGGATTCCCGATCGCTTTTGAAATCATGTCAAAGACTATTCTTCTTTTGAGCTCTTTTCTTGTCCTCATGAAGAAGGAATCTCAAATTATTATTTATGCGAACTGTGAAAGGAACCACAATCTGATGCGTAGGCCGTATGTTGCCAATTTTTCAATCTAAAGAATGTTTCACATCTTGCTGACTAATCCTTTTCCGTGTGTGTGTGATCATGTTTGGTGTGTAGCATGTGACGAAGCACTCACGGTCGAGTCTGCGCGTGTTGGGCACAGTAGGCGAGTCCATCAACCCCAAAGCCTGGCACTGGTACCACCGTGTGGTGGGCGAAGGCCGTTGTCCCATCGTGGACACTTGGTGGCAAACAGAAACCGGCGGCATCCTCATCAGTCCTTTGCCTGGCGCGTGGGACTTGAAACCTGGATCTGCGACGCTGCCGTTCTTCGGAGTGCAGCCGGTGGTGTTGGACTCTGAGGGGAAGGAGCAGGAAGGCGCTTGTAAAGGCGCCCTGTGCATCAAAGGAGCTTGGCCTGGCATGGCTCGGAGCTTGTATGGAGATCACAAACGCTTTGAGGAAGTGTACTTTGGGATGTGGCCGGGGTTTTATGTGACTGGGGATGGCTGTCAACGAGAGGAGAATGGGTTTATCACACTGACTGGACGAGTGGACGATGTCGTCAATGTCAGGTAAATTTTTTTCCCCTCTCTAAATCATAATATTATTGACTACACTAAAAACCTTATTTAATGTTATTAACACTAACTGTCAAGTGTCGTAAGTCTTAATATATTTGTCGAGTATTTCAGATCTCAAATTTGAGTTTTGTAAAGCATTGAACCTTTCCTAGGTTGTCTGGCAGGATAGCAAGATAGCAAGCTGACATATAAACTTATGTTGAACATTTGTGAAATTCAATTGGTTATTGTGTGGAGTAAGGTAGACACACCCACTACCATCCATTTAAGAATTCAACACTCATGTACCTGTTGAACAGAATTGTGTTCTAGACCAGACCAGATTTTCAAGGGCTCACCTTGAATGCAACATTTTAATTTATAACCCCGTTCCTCTCACTGAAAAGAAAACTCAACACATTTGCATTGCGTAGTCAACTTTGCGTTTTCAAAGAGTCTGAAACCAGGTGTTTTGTGCTTATCCAGAGTATTCATTTTTTTTGTGGTCGTTGAGGATTACATTTGACTAACATGGAGCTACACTGGTTTGAAAGTCCAAATTTAGCCTCATTGGGGTTCACTGGTAGACTGAGATTGATCGAGTGGGATTGAAATTCTGGTGGATGGCGCAGTGGGCATAGAATCAGTATCGGTGAAGTGGAGTCAGCTCTCACTTCTCATCAAGCTTGTGCAGAAACTGCTGCTGTTGCCTTCGAACATGATGTAAGCTTCTTCTACTTTGCTTGACTGTAGGATTTATGACTTGGTTGAATTTGTTTGGGGAGTGAGCCACCAGTGGTATGACCACCTCAGGTCAAATGACCAAAAATATTTGATGAGATTACTAGCAAGCTCAAGAGAAACACAACCCAGGTGCTCTCATGATTTTCCAGCTCTTGTAATATTTTACAAATTTACAAATTTGAGACACAATGTAGCCTATACATAACACTAGACTCACCTTGAATGGACACCTGTGAAGCATAAAATGTCTCAACTTTCATTAATTGCTTCCTAAAGGTCCTCACTCTCATTGGTTGCTTTTGAAAAGTTGTGATTTTGAGTCATGATAGAGTTCATTGAAAGCCATTTTTTTGGGTGTCAACTAATGGAAGGTGTTGCAGTAAGGTGCTTCTACCTTAAACCTTGAGTGTAGATTATTGTAAATGACAATTGACAACCCCATTTCCATTCAAACCAGAATAGTCATAGGTAATTAGTCAAGTCATGCTTACACCACTTACTAAATTGAAGGTCAATCAAGCCTATGAATAGTTGAGTTTGATGTAAGTTACTAGGTCAATGTAAGAGATGATATTAGGTTCATATTAGTTTTATTATCCTTCATCGAATTGTTACCCTTCTTCCCTTCTTTTCAGATGAATGTTGCAAACTCAAAACTTCATCACACCTTTGTAAGTTATGAAAGGATTATTTTTCACCCTTATAAGTGTGATTGATTGTTCCTATGATGATCGCTATGTAAATTATTTAATATCGAATTTTATCCAATGAATCCAAATTTGAATTCATATAGCCTAAATATAGTCAATGCATTAGTCCAATTTTACTTAGAAATATGTAGGTGATGAATCAAAGACCGAATTTTTGCAGGTTAAAGGGCAAGGGATCTATGCTTTTGTTACTTTGGTGGAGGGTGCCAGGACCTCAGAAGAACTCAAGAATGAAATCAAGGCTGCTGTCAGAAGGGAGGTGAGTTGCCACCAAAATCACATTAATTTTCAGGCATTTTCTTCTTACTCTTTTTTCATTCCTTTGGTAGTGAATGCTTGAATCATTGAAACCTCTCCAAATTCTGTTGCACACTTGCATTGGTGTGTGCCATCACTGGATGCTGGACTAGTTATTCAAAATTTGTTTTCCTAATTTCTAGCTGAACTTAAGGAAACTGTGTCACGTACTCAAAACCTAATGATTTGTCAAAAACCAATAGGCAAGTACCTTAGCTTTATGAGAATAGCTCATGACATTTGAAATCTTCCTGTCCGTGAAACCACTTGTATTGAAAAGGGTTGTACATTTGTGGGTTTATTGAGTTCAACAAAGTTTGTTGGATTTGTTGAAAAACAGTGAAAAAATACTGTTGGTAGAATTTCACAATTACACTGTTTAATTTCACCCAAAATCAGTCACTGGAAATAAATACAATACGATAATATTTCAGCCTGCACTAATTTAAATAATTTAAGAAGTGTGACTTTGGGAAATGTCGTAAGTCCAAGTCGGTGATTCATAGGATGAATCAATGTAACTTTGTTGGTCAGTTTCCGGTGAATGACATGCATGATCGCACCTGGTGTGCGACAGATTGGATCCTTTGCGGTGCCAGACGTAATTCAGTGGGCTCCTGGACTACCAAAGACTCGTAGTGGAAAAATCATGCGTCGCATTCTTCGAAAGATTGCAGCGAACCAATTCAATGACCTGGTAAACTTTCCTTCCCTGCAACAGATTCCATAACATTCCTTAGCCCTTGAAAGCCTACACCAACATTTGGGAATCAAAATTGCATTCTGAGCAGAGGAGCCTAAGATTGGCTAGGTTCCCAAATTTTCATCATTCTTCTACTCCTGAACAACGCTTTTTGCTGTGTTACCAATGGCAAGATAGCAAGTTATCAAGCAAACTTTTTATTAATACTTTTTTCAATCAAAATAATGCATTTAGGTTCTTAGGTGTAGTAATAGGTCCCTAAAGAATGCCATGTCCATACAAAATATGCAAAATAAAATTTAAATTTAAATTATTTTTAAAAAAACTAAAAAAAACCATAACCACAAAGAAGTTCTTAATTAATATTTTAAGGTACAAGGCTCCCTTCAACAAAAGATCTATAGATTTTCAACCCCAAAAGGTCCCTTCATCCAAAAACTGGATGCACCTTGGAGAAACTCAATTGCAATTTTCAAAAGATACATTTTTTATCTATGGTTCAAGCTAAGAAAGCGCAGCCTGCTAAGTCATAGAAAATGATTATTTGAGAAATCCCAAAGCTATTCTTCATTTCTACTTATACCTTGAGAAAAAAATTCAAATTCATTGGATTTTTTTGTTTTATTTACCAATTCGTTTTCACAGTAATAATCTAAGATTTAAAAGTTAAAAGATAAATTGAGCTTTTAACATGTGACAATGGAGCTAAATTCGTAAGGGGTTAAGCTTACCCTTAAAGGTTGAAAGATTCCAGGTTTGAAAAAGGTCAATTCAATTGACCATATTGTTAAAAAGATTATTCACATGAGGCCATTATTCATATTTTATGTCACAAGAATCAGTGAAGAGCATTTCATATATTGGCAAAAGACATAAACCAAATCGAACCAAAAAAATCCCACAAAAGACTAGCTCTAAAAAAACATGAGGCCATAATTGGAAATCTCAGTCCTTTAGGGGGAAAGTGATAAGGTGCAATGGGGGACTTACAGCAAAAGATGAACATTGACTCGTTAGTTTCCACTTGTCTGGTGCATATATTACCTTCTTCTGCTTGATCCTCAATGACACCCCAAGTCCATTGCTTGATAATGTAATGAGAGTTCATCATCTTTCATTGGGTGATGCCTGTTGTGCAGGGTGATATCAGTTCTCTTGCAGACCCGGCCGTGGTGGAGCAGCTTGTGGAGACTAAGCGTGGAAGCGGTCGTCTCTCTCGGCTTTAATGGAGACCTGTTTAGGCATCTGCACAAATTGTGGGGATTTGATTGTTCCAACTTGGAAGTAGAATGAAGAATTCGAAAAGCAAGTGGCTGTTAATATCTGTAGTTTGCGAGCTGTGCTTTGACACACAAAAGGTCCTGAAATCCATGTCCATGGAATTCAAAACTGTACATTTGTGAGATGAGATTGACGAATAAAACAGCAGGTGCTATATGGCTTTTCAATCCTACACCTTATATCGATTTCTGGGTTCAATGATTGATCCTTTTAGTGCATGTGACACTAATTTACAAAAAGTCCCACTATTTGTAATATATTCAAATCAGTTACGCCGGAAAGTGTAGAAGTTTACAGAACATCCAGCCCTGGCATCCTTGCAACATCTATCCCTGCAACCCATTTCTTATCATCAATCTCAAACAGCCTCAAAAAAAGAGCTATTGGTAGAGCAAGCCGTCAATTACCTAGACATTTATCAACTGAAAATCATGCGTTGCAAATCGAATATCATTGCCCCTCAAGTTTTCCCCTGTATCTTAGAGGACTGTCATCCGGGAGCAGGAACCATGATAAACCAAGGTCGTCCAAAGCGCCTTCAAAATCTCCCAGCTTCCATTTCAGCAACCCTTCCTTGTATCGTAAGGTATTCGGATCTGCAACAATCTGGTGGGACAAATCCAAGTCACCTAAGGCACCATCGAAGTCCCCCATCTTACATTTCACCAATCCTCGCATTTGTAATGGGATTGAGCTGTTCCGAGAAGCTCCGGCACCGCAAATCGCAAGTGCCTTCTCACAATCAGCAAGAGCTCCTTCGAGGTCGTACGGCTGAATACCTTGCCTCATCGTCGCACGAGAAACTAATTTTTTAGTATGGCTTGGATCCAGCTCAAGTACTCGATTGAAGTCTAGCTAGCTCGATACGCTCCAGGAACATCAATTACCATAAATTTTGCATATCCTCGAGCATGAAGCGTTGCAACATTATCTGGCTCTAACCTGTCTGCAGCGTCCAGGTGGATCAAGGCCCCGAGAGAATCACCCAAATCTATCATAGTTTGTGCCTGCTCCCGAAGGACAGCAGCTCTTTCAGGCTGAGGCTTCCAGACACTCGTCGCTAACTCTTTCTTTCCTGAGAAAACGCATTAACACCATGTCGATAGAAGATTGAAGATAAAATCCCTGCACAAGCTTGTCGAGTAAATTCAATCAGTTGGTTGTATAAAAGACGACGAGAAACCCTCTCTAATTGCACACTCTGTAAAAGCTTATTCCCTGTATATCCGGAAA
The DNA here is from genome assembly GCA_963920665.1 of Straminergon stramineum. Taxonomy (NCBI): domain Eukaryota; kingdom Viridiplantae; phylum Streptophyta; class Bryopsida; order Hypnales; family Calliergonaceae; genus Straminergon; species Straminergon stramineum. Next base: position 21,598,540 of record OY987268.1, on the reverse strand, counting down.
TCTCTTACGTTGTGTACAAATCTGATAAAAGAACTTCCAATATCCAGTAAACATATGTCAAAGTGCACTCATGCCCCCGAGACAGTGCAATTAGAGAAGGTTGGGGTTGGGGGGTTGGGAGGTTGGGGTGGGGTAAACAACAAATATTCGAAGCAGCCAACACGATGAAGTATCAAACATTTACACCAATGATTGAGGCATTCGCCACTGAACTACAATGAACAATAAAAAAGATGATTCCAAAAACCGGTACCGTGACTCTGTTACCTGGTAAGGCAACTGTCTTGCCGTCGGATACAGGAATGGAAGGCTGAGCAGTTTCTTCGCTACTCTCAACCTTAAGAATTTCAATTAGAGCACCTCTGGGATCAAACTTCGCTGCAAATGAGTTCCATATTTTCAAGCTGTCGAGAAACAGTTGAGGTAGACTTTCTCCGGCCTGCTTTCGATTGACTTTGAGAGTTGTGAGCTTCTCCCGATCCGCTTCACACCGTTCCATATCGCCAACAAGAGCCCGCAAGGTTGCTCGACATAAGAGTGCAAATTCACTCAGAGAATCAAGTTCCACCATTCTATCGAGAAACACCGCTGCTTCCCAAATATCATTCACTACAACCTTCTGCCACGTCTGTTGCCGCAACCATTCAAAATCTGACGACAATGATGCCTCAGGTGTTCTGTGTTTCTTTTCTTGTATTAGCTCATACATTTCCTGAAAAGTGAGGTCGCCGGGTCTTAAAGTCGTAATGTACTTCACATCTTGCTCTGCTATTTCATACCTTCTTTCCATAATTCTTCGTTCGCATCTGAATTGAATGAACTCACATACTTCCTGACGACAGCTTGTTGAGAGGTTGAATAAAGATTCAGCGTCGTGAAATTCAACCAAAGCAATGCACCCATTCAGCTTCAAGGCCTGCAGATTTAGAAGTTGACCGAGAGTCTTAGGCAAGTTCTGAAGAAGCTGACAACCTCGCAGGTCCAATACCTCCAAGTTTGTCAGTTCGCCGATTGAATCAGGGATCCTTTCCAAGCTTGAGGAGCCAGTAAAACTGAGTTCTCTCAAGTTCTTCAAGTCACTAATGCTGTCTCCAAAATTTTGAAGTAAATGGCATCCAAGAATCCTCATACCCTGTAGCTTTTTCAAATTGAAGACAAACTCGGGGAGGCTCTCAATCGAGGAATTGTGGACGTGGAGTTCACCTAACGTCTCAGGTAGATGATTAATGAAAAGCGGAATCGCTTTCAGTTCACCACCACCTATGAAAAGAAATTTCAATGAGGAGAGTTCCGCCAATGAATCAGGAAAGTCCGAGAGGCGGCTGCAATCCGCCGCCATTAAGGATTCCAAATTGCATAAGCTTCCAACTGAACGCGGTAGCTTTATCAAACCAAGACATTCGCCCAAGGTCAATGATCTTAACATGACACAACCTCCAATTGATTCTGGTAATGAAATCAGATTGGAACACTTGCGCAAGTTCAATTCACTTAAACTTGTCAGACAACCAATGGATTCGGGTAGATGTACCAACTTGAAGCACCCGTGCAAGTGAAGAATCTCTAGCTCTTTCAGGCATCCAATATCATGCGGCATCATATCCAAACTGGAACAACCATACAGATTCAGATTGTGTAAGTGCGTCGATTTGGTAATTGAGTTCGGCAGTTCTTTCAGGGCTGTACAGTCAACTAGTATCAACGCGCGCAACTCTGGAAACTGGGACATGCAAAATGCAACGTCAGTATGTCATTATTAAGCAACAGGCTTATTTTAAGGAAAAAATCAATTAGAGCATATCTTGAGAATTCAAAATAAATACTACGTTAATTCAAGGAGAGAAGATTGGATCGAAGTACCGTCACATCAGAATTCACGTTCCACAAACGTGTAATTTTGCTAGACGTCAAATCAAGCGCTGCCAACCACCGCAGATCAAAGACTCCATTTGGTAACTCGCTCAATGGCATTCTCTTCCATCGTAATACTTAAACATAATACTTGGGGGAGTTCAATGGTGTCACCAGAGCAGCCATCCAGATTTAAAAATCGCAGGCTCTTCATAGTCTTGAATCCAAGTCAGAAAGATCAATCTTGCTTTCAGCTAGAGAGAATGTTACATTCGTCTTCGTCGTCTGCACATTCAATAATCTTGAGACGCGTTCGCCTAAAGAACTTCTTATAACTTCGACTGCCGGAGCTACTAAAAACTGATATGAATATAGAAGTAACTATAATTTAAATAGATGAGCAGCATTAAAAATAATTGAGACTCACCTGTTTAGCCACGATGATTTCCTCGGACTCGAGCATCCACAGTCGACTTCAATCACCCGGATTGACTCTTAATTCCATGGTCACAATCTTGTGTCCCATATCAATCAACACGTCGTGCATAGTCAAGCAATTATTCTCAACCTTCAACACGCATTTCCTCTTCAAACTCCGAACACAAAGTCTGACGGACCATCCGGACGATTCCCATATTTCCATTGATAGTTTCTTATCCGTTCCCAGTAAAAAGCAAGCCACATCTAGGAACATGTCATTCTCTTTCACTTCCAAGGAATCGAAGCTGAGTCTTAACTGATGAAAAATCTTGTCATGATATTCTAATGCCTCATGCCGCCGCAAATTCGATAAAACCTCCTCCCAGATGCCCATATCGTTCTCATCTTTGAGAAGTGCACACCCATTGTCACCAGTGCCAGTGGAAGTCCCCCACAAGCTGACGATACCTTGTTTGCTACCTCTTGAAATCCTTGACGAGGAAAAATTGATCCAAAAGCATGCCAGCAAAATAGTTGTTGGGCATCTATGGATTTGAGTAACTCCACCTCATAATTGTAAGTTGTCTTGAATATTGAACACGCCTGGGAACTCCGAGACGTTATGATACAACAACTATAATACCGATTCCAAGATATTCGTCAATGCACAGGGTATTTCTCACCGACTCGTGTACAACATTGTCCACAACAATCAACACTCGCTTGCTCTGTAAACTCTGCCTTCAAAGAAATTTACCGTGGCCAACATCTGCAACTTCCACCTTTTGGTCCCCACTCAAATCAGATAACAGTTGAGTTTGCAAAGTCTCAAGCCCACCGTCACTCTCTGTAACTATCTTTGCAACATCGAATAAAAAGCTTGTTCCATCAAACCTTCCCCTCATCCTACTGAAGTTTTCTCTTGAAAGAGTTGTCTTCCCTATGCCTCCCATCCCCCAAATCCCCATATTGCAAGCTTTGTCAAAGTGGTCTTGCAAAAACTGGACGATGTATGAAGCTCGTTGGTCGATTGTGATTCGGAAGAGGTACTTCAAATACTGATGAACATTTTTAACAAGCTTGTGTACAATGGTGGCTTCTAATCTGCGCAAAACAGTAACTTAAGTAAATTTCAGGGCCTTATTTATGCCCAATGACTATGCAAAGACAGAGTATCACGCAAACCTGAAAATCTAGCTCCAAATAGAGGAAGAGCCTCCAAATGAAGCCCCAAAACTAAAAAAATCTGGAGAACAATTTAAGATTAGTCGCTTACTTACTTGATTCTCTAAAATCACGCATAGGTTTGGCTATGGAGGCCAAGTTAGCAAAGAATTGACGCAAGTATAAAGTGGCAGTTGTAAACTGAAGATCACTGGCTTTTCACGGTAGGCGTGAACTGAATTTGTACCTAGAATTGAATTCAGAATCATCTGTAGAGTTGGTCAGCGCCAGTTCTTCACCAAAGATATCCGCAGCATTATTAAGAGCATCCCTCCATCTTGACGCTAATTTTGGTCCGTACTTCTTGCTTTATTTTTTCAGGCCTTTGGAAAGAGGACCAACATCTGGTCTTCTCAGATGAGCAGGTTTTAGATTGTAGAAGACGGGCAGTACTCGTTTGTCAGATTTAAGGCCAGTTCGTCGAGAGACCATTTAGATTCAGCATAGCCAGGTGAGAATACGCATAATTATACAAACAGGAGCTCCTCTGATAGCTTTTACGATAGAATCCCAAGACTCGTGTCCAGAGTCGATATCATGTGCATCCAGGAAGGGACACATCCCAGGCAGCAGGTCGGAGGCTCTCATTCAGCTTCTTAACCAAGCCTTTCTTTACATCTGGACCCCTGTGATTAATAAAAACATCAAAGGTTTCTTCAATCTTGAAACAAACCTGTACATTGCAAAGATCGTGACTTTGTAAATATCACATAATTATCCTGACAATTCAATAGGTGCATAAACAAAATTTCAGAACCACACTAAGAAGGTTCTTGTCCAAACTAATCTACATTTAACCGAACAATTTGTGAGAGTCAATTTTGAGAATTTTGAGAACAGCAAAGTAACCTGAAGTGGAAGTATGGTGAACGGTAGCCGTTGGGAAAGGATCAAGCGCAGTAAGAGCTATGGAAGGCTTCTCTTGTTCCTCTTCAGAAGATGCAACGGAAGGAGACCGCTCCTAGAAGAACCATCAGGATACCGGAGACAGCTTGACCATGGCCACCAAAGAAGTTGGAGAGTATCAAAGTGAATGAATCATGTCACCAAGCAGCTTACCACTAGAAATACATGTGTTTATAGTAAATTTTTACTGAAAATCTTCTTAAAAGTCATTACTGAAAATCTTATATTTAGGATTATACTTAAGAACTCGCTTAAAACACCCCTTTTTCTTGTAGTGATGCAAACTACACAAGATACTCCATCTATCGTTACTCCCTTTTGTCAAAATCTTAGATCAATACAACATGAATCAATCATATAGATATTTTGAAGGAAATTCAATTAGATATTATAATTTTCAAAATAATCTTGCTATCTTTAGTACGAGTATTTAAAAGGGCGTTAATGTATGGATATTGAAGGAATATCCAAATATATATAAATATGGATGAAAACTTATTTATTCATCTCAAGAGAGCAATACCATCCTAAGAATTTGAAAGAAATAATAAATCATCTATTGGAAAGGGAGTATGTATCACCAAATATTGCCTCAAAATTATATTTCTACTACTTTTAAACAATCCTTTTTGTAGAACTAGTTTAACCCCTAAAGGTATTTGACTACGTTTTCACCAAAAACGCTCCAAAATTGTCATCTCTAGTACAAGCACCAAATTTTAGAATTAATACACTTTTGGACAAATGTAACCGTAGGATCTTGTAGTACGCTGATTTGTGAAGATTCGGGAAAAATTTCAGAAATATCCACCGTTTGGATTGCAAGATATCAACATTTGAAGTGACAAAAAGCCATTTTTTGGCCCTGCGAAAATCCGGGCAGAGGCACTTCACAAGGTCAGATCATTATGAAAAAATTTCCAAAATTGTTGTAACTCTTTGGATTCATTCTCCAAGTCATGTTGTCTACATGCTTGAAAAATTTTAGATCATTTGGAATTGTACAACATATAGGAAAAAAATAGTAAGTTGAAAGAAGTAGAGAATGATTCAAAATACTAAATTGGTAATAATTTATTTTTGGAATTGAAAAATGCCAATTCCAATGGTTAAATTTTTTTAATAAACAATCTACACCTCAAATTTTTATTTTTTTCCAAAAATATTAAAAATTGAGTTAAATAAAGGTCTTCAAAGTTTATTTTAGAGTTGAGATTCCATTAATACCCACAAACTACCCATAACTAAAACTCTTCATAACTTTCATCTCATAAATCAAAATGGAATGATTCAAAGCTTTCCATGTATATATAAATCAGGAAAAAAAAATTCAAATTTTTATTTCTAAAAAAAGTGATTTTTAAAGAAGTTTTTTTTGTTGCCCAGGCTATCTATCGAGCAATGAAAACAACATATCATACAATAACTTTTTAATCATGTATTAAAAAGTTATGAAAATTTTTGGGTCTTAAAGTTACTCCTCGGGCACATGTTGTGTGAAAATTTCAAAGAAAAAAATAAAAATTCCATTCATAGTGAGCTAGCCAAAATCGCTATGTTGCCAAAAAAACACCGTTTGGTCCTTTAGGGGTTAAATTTGTACTAATTTTTTTGTAGGATTTAGGATATTTTGCCAAATTAAGAATAGGAACATTTTGATTACTTTAGACTTAAAGAAAAAATATCCAACATACAAAAACACTATTGTAATTTTTTGGTAACTATTTAGTATGATGCTTCAAACACTACAAGAGAAAGGGGTATTCTAAGAGAGTTTTTAAGTATAGTCCTGATGATGCTAGCATGTGAGCCTAGAAATGAAAGCCCATGAGCCTTGAGCCTAGGTATAAGTAGATGTTCTACAACTATTGAAGGTATTTATAACATACATACTTATAATATGAGTACCCTATAACCATGTAAGGTGCTTATAATATAGGTACGTACAATATAAACATCATATAACCATGGAAGGTACCTACAACATAGACACCTATAATTATAAACATCCTACAACTATGGAAGGTACCAATAACATAGGAGCCTAGGCTCATGGGCTCAAGATCCTAGGCTCACATGCTAGCAACTGTGCCTTTCTCTTGTAGTGAAATCATTATCATCAATAACTCAAACCAATACCAACATAAGTTCAACAATAAGATTTTAATAATGATCTTATGCTTATATAATACTCCCCTTGCAGAGTCTTATATTTTTCAAACTATTCTATAAGTATTCAAAATCTTGATGTATAACATGCATTTGTCTACCAAGAATCTTAATACATTATGTCTTATCATTTTTCAAATTATTTAATAGTTATTACTAAATAATTTTAATAGAGTTTAACCCTTAAAGTTACTTGACTATGTTTTAATCAAAAACACTCCCAAATTGCCAATCCTAGTACAAATACCAAATTTTACAAAAAAAACATTTTTGGACACATATAACTCATAGGATTTTGTAGTATGTTGCATATCACAAGGTAACATTTGTATGGAAAAATGTCCATATTGATGGTGTTTCTTGGGATTCATTCTTAAAGGCAAGTTGCCTATATTTTTCCAATTTTTCCAATTATTTGGAATTGTACAATATATAGGAAACAAATAATAAGTAGAAAGAAGTAGAGAATGATTCTAAAATACTAAATTGTTAAGAATTTAATTATGGAATTGAAAAATGACAATTCCAATGGTTTTAATGTTGTAATAAACAATCTATATTCTACGATTTTATTTTTTTCCAAAAATATCCAAAATTGAATTAAATAAAGGACTTCAAAGTTTATTTAAGAGGAGAGAATTCATAATTGCCCAAACTAAAACTCCTCATAATTTTCATGTCATTAATCAAAATTTAATGATTCAAAGCTTCTTACATGTATATAAATCTAGAAATTGTGGATTGCAATAAAGATCTTATTATGTTTATTTGATGATTTGTCCTGTCTTTATTAATCAATTTCTAACAATTTCCTAATATCCAAACCATTTTTTTTCTTTATTATATATATGATAATGACTATGGACACACTTGTTGATATTGTTTTAATGACTTGATTGCAAGAATGGCTTCATTACAACACAAAAATCTAGAAAAAAACACATAAAGCTTCAACAACTTGTACCCTAGGTGATAGAACAAGTCTCCAAAGAGAATTCAATATTACATAATACCATATCTTGCTTACAAAGAATAGATGAAACAAAAACTAGAAATTAAGGTCATCCTTTTAAAGAACTAAAATTAAGTATGCTAGAGAAATTTGATGGAACATGATCAAAATTCCATGGATTTATAAACCAAGTGAGATTCTTTATTAGCATGAATGCAACTTCATAGATTTTTTACCCAAATATCTCAAGTTGGACTTGTAGATACTCTTTTACCATGTAGTGTTGTATCTTGGTTTGGGCCATTGAATGAGTAAAATTCATTTAGATATGTTAAGGAGTTCAAAGCTTTCATGGAAGAGTTTTTAGCCACTTTTAGAAATATTGACAAAGCAAAATGACAGATATCGTAGTAAAATTAGGGTTTTTTTCCTACATCAAGTTTCGGGCCTACAACAACCTATACATTTGAATTTTGACAATTAGCATGCAACATTGAATAGGAATCAGATATGGCATTCTTTAGGCAATTCCATTGGGGATCAAGAGACAATGTATCAAGGACATTCTTCTTACCATGCTTGATGTATCATTAGTAGTAGAAGCAATTTTTCAAGTTGTTAAATGTAACCATAGATTATTTAAAAGACATTGCAACAAAAGACTTGGATCCCAAACTAGGTCTTTATCTTCTTCTCCAACAATATTTTCCAATTCTATTGCTAGTAATCATAAACCAATGCAAATTGATTCTTTGAGATTCAAACCTTTAATTCAAGAAAAAAAAGATATTTGTAGGTATAAAAGATTATGTCTATTGTGAAGAAGAAGGGTATTTGGCACATGCTTGCAATGAAACTACAATAATTTTATTTTACCTATTCAATGTTATTAGATTTAGTTGCCTAAACCCTCTCATAGTGATTAATTGCTTCTTGTATAGTTACTCATGAAATTATACCCTCATCTATTATAATCTTATTATAATTGTAGATAAATTTACCATTCCATCATTTAATATTATACAATCTTCATCTTTTAGTCCCTTCATGTTAGGTTTGTCATAGCTTACCAAATTTAATCCATTTACAAATTAGAAAACTAGAAAAGTTATTTGGAAAGATCAATCTCCAACCATTCCAAACTAACTCTACAACAACAAGTCAATCTTAATTTAGTCCCTATGACAATCTCTAAGAAAATCTTGAAGTCAACATCCAAGTCAATAGTGATTTCTAGATTATTTCATTTTTTAATTTAAAAATAAATAAATAAATCATTGTTTGTTGTTCACTACTAGTCACAATTTTACAAGGGGAAGAAGCCTTTCAATGGCTTCATTTTTTTCCTAATGGTAGGAGGTCCATAAAGTGACCATTTACCTATTGATTCATACAAAAGTTTAGAGAGTTCAACCTATAGCAAAAGAGAAGAGCTGCAATCTTACAGCGTAAGTATCTAGAAAGTGTAGAAACACTTAAGAGATAATCAGTAGCCGAATAGCTACCTGGTTAAATACAAGTGAAGTTAACCTAATATTAAGCTGACGAATGGGAGCTATGAATAAGGATGAAACCCTAAGCTCATTGCTGTCAACACCCCCCCTCAAACGAGATTGTGGTTTAAAGGTTGTCTGATTTGTACACGAGAGACTTCTGGTGTCAAGTGATGACGCGCATTCAGATGAGTAAAATGCGAGTTCTCTGTAAGTGTGTCGAAACCACATCGCTGGTTGGATTGGCAGGTCTATTGTTGTGGATGTTCTTGGCCTTCGTTGTGCGCCTAGTGAATTGGTGTTTTGACGTAGTGAGTGAAATTGTGACGGAACAGTCTAAAGTAGAGGCTTGCGCTGAATGTGAGAGTTTTGAATGTCAAAGGAGTGTGGAAACAGTAGCTGGTTCGCTTGTGAGAGGCGAATCACTACTGCAAGGAATTCGGCACGGTGTATAGAGGAGTGAGATTTCGCAACGAAAATATTATGCTGTGAGGAGAGGTCGAGTCCCAGGGCTGTATTTTTCATGGGAGGATTGTTCATGAGAGGTGATTGGTTTCAAGGGTTCAGAATACAAAAGCTTTGGCTCCCTGGCAAATGTTGAGGCTTACTTGTTTCGAGATTTGGCAAGGTGAGAGAACTCTAGTTTTAGGGTTTTCTAGAGATTATGAAAGCGATTTTACAGAGAAAGAACTTGTCATCCTGTACTCAGGTTGGCTAGACTGTGAAGTCCTAGGGATTCCCTATGTTGGTGGAATTTGATTCTACCTAAGGGCTTTGTAAGAGCATCTGTACGGTGATTTGCAGTTTGAATATATTCTAATTGAATTCCCCCCCCCCCCAAGACTCTTTCTTGGATAAAGTGATAATGTATCTCTATGTGTTTGGATCTGGCATGGAATACATGATTGCTGGATAGTTTGATTGTTCCTTGGTTGTCGCAATACAGGGTAATACTAGGTTGTATGAGGTGAGGAGAAGATGGGAGGGACTTGATGGATAAATCTGCAAGTTGGAGCTCTTGGAGTAGTTGATGTAGCTAGACAACTTCTCGGGCTCCGTCGCTCAAGGCTCGATACTTGAATTCAGTGGAGGAACAGGACATAGTGAGTTGATGTTTGCTCTTCCAGGTGATGGGGCCACCTACAAGTGTAAACACGTAGGTACCCATGGAACAACGAGTTTCTAGACAGGAGCTCCAATCAGCATCTGTGTGGCCAGCAATAGTCGTTAAGTTGTCGGCCTTGTAAAGAATCCCAAAGTCTAGGGTACCTTTGAGATATCTGAGAATATGCTTGGCGGCTTCGAGGTGTGATTGCTGTGGAGTAGACATGTAGCTACTGAGACGATTTACGACATATGCAATATTGGGCCTAGTGACTGTAAGAAATATTAACTTGCCAATAAGTCGGCAGTAGAGTTGGGAATCAATGTACTCTATTTCCACATCTGTAACCAGAATTTGCCCTACCAGTAAGGGGGTAGAGGCAGGTTTACAATTTTCTATGCCAAATTCTTGAAGTATTGATGCTACATAATCCTTTTGATGTAGGAAGATGCCAAGAAGTACCTACTTGAAGGAAATACCTAGATAACATTGAATTTTTCCGAGATCTATCATCTCAAACTCGGTGTGAAGAAAATGTTTTAGCCAATTGATGAAGTAGTTCGAACTACCAGTGATGAAGAGGTCATCTATGTACAACAGTAAGATAAGTGTTTCACCATCTTTGTGCATGTAGTATAGGTTTCCATCAAATTTACTACAGTGCAAGCCTATTCGAAGTAGAGCAGCATCAATTTGATCGTACCAGGTGCGGGGGCTTTGTTTTAAGCCGTAGAGTGATCTATTGAGACGAAACACAAGGTTTTCCTTTCCTTGTGCTCGAAAGCAAGGAGGTTGAGTCATGTATATCTATTCCTTCAGAAGGCCATTGAGGAAAGCTATGCAGATGTCCATATGGTGGATATCCCAGCGTTTCGGAGCTGCAAGGGCGATGGCAGTGCGAATGGTGGCCCACTTAATGATAGGGGCAAAAGTCTCTGTGAAGTCGATGCCTAGACGTTGTTCAAATCCATAGGCGACCAATTGAGCTTTCCTCACTGGAGGTTGTCCATTGATACCTAGTTTCATTTGAATATCCATTTGTATGTGATGGCACGGTGGTTGGAAGGTAAGGGTTCCAGTTCCCATGTATTGTTGCGCCATATGGACTCCATTTCGGCTTGTATGGTGCATCTCCAGCCTGGGTCAGCGGCGGCTTGTTTGAAAGTAACTTCAGTTTGGTCGAGATCTATCAATGGAGGCGGAGGTTTAGGTTTGGGAGGAACTGAGGTAAGGAGGCAAATGTCAAAATCGTCTATTGATAGGTAGAGGGCATATCCATCGAGACAAATGTTCTGTTGATGGGGACGTTGGGATCTACGAGGGAGAGTCGGGGTTGCGACAAGAGTGTCAATAAGGTGGATGTTAGGAGGAGAATGGGAAGTGGGAAACTCTAGTTGTGGTGCGGGGACAGAATGAGTGGGTTGGGTTATCAAGGCTAGAGGGTCTGAATTTGCGGTGGGTGAAGTGAAGAGAGGGGATTGTGGGGTTAGTGGAGATGGAGGTGTGGGAATCGGAAGAGCATAGGGAGATTTAAGAGAGCAGTTGGGAGCATGATGAGAGGACACCAATGAGGGAGGAAGAAGTTTGTCTAGGAACGAGGGAGTTTCTAAAGGTTCGGTGATCTCATTAGGAGGAAGGTCAAAGCAATGCTCGTCAAAGTGGACATCGCATGTAATCAGGATTTTTCTTGAGGTGGGGTGGTAGCAACGATAGGCCTTGCTCTTCTCATCATAGTCGATTAGGATCGTCGGGGTTGCTTTGGGGTTGAGCTTGTTCCTCTTGACATCCAGAATGTGGCAGTAAGTGGTGCAACCAATCATGCGAAGATGTTTGAGATTCAGTTTGATGCCTGTAAAAACTTCTTCTAGTGTTTTGAGCTTGAGTGCCTTGGTAGGACAACAATTTTGAATGTAGTTTACTGTCCATGCTATTTCTTCCCGTAGGGCCTTCGGAATTTTCATACCTATAACAACACTGCAAATCCCTTCAAGAAGTGTCCAATTATTTCGCTCTGCTATTCCATTTTGATGGGGAGAGTAACCTGTTGTAAGCTGTCGATGAATTCCATGAGTTGTGCAATAGGAATTGAAAGCTTGTGAGGTGAATTCTCCCCCCCTGTCGCATCGAAGTGTACCAACCTTGAAGGTAGATGTTTCCACTGATGCCCGAAATTGTTTGAATGACTCCAATGTTTGTGATTTGTTGGACAGGATATACAGCCACGATTTTCGAGAAAAATTGTCGATGAAGGTAAGTATGTATTTGTTGCCGTTACAGGAGTTGAGTGGCATTGGTCCACAGAGGTCACTGTGGACAAGTTGAAGTGGCCGATTGGTGTAAGTTGTTCGTTTCTTGGGAATCCAATCTCATGGGAGCTTGCCAAGCATACACAATGAGTACACGTGTTTAATCAAGGGTAAGTTGGGAACGCCAACGACAAGTTGTCGAGATGTCATGTGGTAGAGACTTTGATAGTTGATGTGGCCAATCCTTTGATGCCATAGGTGAATCTCTGAGTTTGATGGTCTAGCAGCTGAAACAACGTCATGAGGTTGTGATCGACAATTGATGTGCTTCGAGTTGATGATGTTGTCTTGACCGAAGTTTGGAGTAGTAGGTGTTGATTATTCATTGGCCGTTTCCAGTTGATTGGAATCGGTTGTTGCTGATGGTGATAGCAGTGATGTGTGTTTTGAGCTGTTGTACTGTGGTCGAGGAAGTTGACTACCCTATAGAGACTGTTGCATAGATCCCTAGTTCCTTGCAAGAATATTTTGCTTGGGTGATCCTTGTCATATATGAGGCATTGTCTAGATTCAAATAAAACCCTGGAGCCTATGTCCATGAGCTTCCCTATAAAGAATAGATTCGATTCGACTCCCAAAACATAAAGAATGTTGTTGATATCTTTTATTTTTCCTGAACCGTCAATAGTGCTTACAGTGCCTTGACTAACTACAAGTATGATCTATCCTCCTACAGCTTTGATGTATGGAATTTTGCTAGAAGTGATGTTGAGTAGGCGTAAGTTAACGGTGACGTGTGAGGAGGCACCGGAGTCTAGGAATCAATCCTCCTCAGTAACAGTGGGTGTCACATACGCGTTGATGACTTCCATGTGTACTTCCTCTAGTTCATCCTGAAATGCATCGATGCATGCTTAGATGTGCGGTGTTGCTACGTTTGTGTTTGGCTGCAGTTTGTAGTCTTCAAATTCAGTTTCTATGACGTTGATATGCTGTGTCTGAGGTTGTTGTAGGTTGCTGAGGCGGAGTTGTAACGTCTTGATTTGATCCTCCAGAGTCACCCTGGCGTAGTCCCGAGTGTAGTGACTGGATTTCCCGTAGTTATGGTAGTGGACCGTTGAATAGTTTGAATCGTTTGTTCTTGGTGACGTGGTTTGTGCAGAGGTGGGGCGATTATTCAATGCAGACCCTCGCCCTCGATTGGAGCGTCCACGTGAGTTGTAGCCACTACGAGCTGGTCCCCTGTTGGATCTAATGAAGTTGATCTCTTCATCACGTTTTTTGTCGAGGTGGCGCTCCAGTTCTTCTTGTAACAGTAGGCCTTCTAATACAGGAAATGTAGGTAGTTGTTCTCTTCTTTTAAAAATTTTTTTGAACGTTGACCAACTCTTGGGAAGACTGTTCAAAGTCAAATTGACTAGGTCTTTGTTAGAGATCGAGACACCCAGGTTGGCTAGTTGAGTTATGATCAAGTTGATCTCCTACAAGTAATCTCCTATGGCCTTTCCCTCTACTAATTTCAATGAATATAGCTGCTCTTTCAAAGACAATCGTCTAGAGGAACTTCTAACATCGCACATGTGTCTGAGACGTTGCCAAATGTCATGAGGATCAGTAAGGTGGATAATGTTGAGGATAATGGAGTCTTTTACTAGAGAGATAATGATCCTACTGGCACGATAATGAAGCTCGTCTTCTCGTTTTGGGCTAATTGTTGTAGTTGTAGGTGCTTTGTTGACTGCGTGCGGTGGAGTGGTGACCGTTGGTGATGTCGCCGGTGTTCGAACTGTGTCTTCGATCAACGTCAGTCTTTCTGCCATTGTATTTGCGGAGTGAGACAAAGTTGTAGCGTTGGAGGTGCTATTCTGACTACGATCCAACTGAGGCTCGATGAATCTCTACAAGCCTTCTTGCATGAGGATCATTTTCACTTTGTAACTCCAAATAACCTAATTTGTAGGTCCTACTAGCTTTATGGACTCAAGTATATCTTTGACACTGGGATCCATTTCTATACTATTGTGTGAGGACAAGTCACGAACTATGGTGCTAGTATGGCGACACTTTTCAATATCTAATCGTAATTCTAACAACGTTCAATCAAACTATGGTTTAGATCTTACTAGTGTGCTGAGACTACTTGTACGAGAGAACTTAGACTAACTATGTCGCTCTGATACCATGTAGCAAAAGAGAAGAGCTGCAATCTTATAGCGTAAGTATCTGGAAAGTGTAGAAACACTTAAGAAATAATCAATAGCCAAATAGCTACCTAGTTAAATACAGGTGAAGTTAACCTAATACTAAGTTGACGAATGGGAGCTATGAATAAGGATGAAACCCTAAGCTCGTTGCTGTCAACACAACCTCTAAGAAATATTTTTCTACTCCCTCTGTACCAAAAAGATCTTCTTGTTGGACAAAATATTCTAGATTAAGGCAAAAGATAACATTCTTTAAACTTGTTTTGTATTGTAAATAGGATTTAGTGCACTCTTAGAGTCTTAGAAACTTTGAGTTTTGGAACCCTTGTCAAAGTGTTGTTTTGGAGTATTGAAAAGTGAAATTTTGGGGGCATTTTAAGGAGTATCATTAGGCACATAATTGTTGAGTGTGAGGTTGTTGTTTTGTAGGCAATTAGTATGGGCCTAAGACTATGTGTGGACCTTTGTACCATCTCCCAAAGCTTCATCTCTTTGAATCTAGAAACACTCAAAGAAATACAAAAAATAACGATGAAGAGTGTTGATTGACATCTTCAGTCATTTCATTAGTCTTTTGATTGATGATTGCATGGATGGAAGGAAAACTATTTCTCAAAGTTGTTTCGCTAGTCCCCAAAAGCAATCAAAACTTGAATTTGACCAATTCTCAATATCATATGGTGCAATAGGAAAATCATTTTGAGACAAAAAATTGAGGCTAATATGAGGATTGTTTGGGACGAAGGGAGTATAATTTTTTTCTTTGAAGATAAGTAGAATTTCATCAAAACCAAGTTGTTTTATATTTTTTTAATCTCCTACTTAATCCCTTCAGGACAAAATGTTCAAATTTTGAACAATAAATGAACACAAATACATCCTAAGCACACAAAAATGCATTTTTTCATCCATCAATTTTTCTAAAGATTCTCGTATTAATTCTTTAGCATTTGTACAATATAGATTCTGAAGATTTTGCTTCGTAAATATTCTAAAATTCAAAAGATACTAGTAGGTCTAGCTTCCAAAAAATCACTTTTTGAGTTCAAAAAGTATCCCTCACAAAAATGATTTGAATAAAAAAATGAAAAAATTATTCAAAATCACTATGATTAGAACTTAAAATTTTGAACTTAAGAAAAAAATTGGTGAAAATCACAAATATTCAATCTACAATCAATTTCAAAAGGAATTTCCAATTTTTGGATTCAAATTTAATTGAAAAATATTGGTTTGCATACTAGTTGATCTAACCATATGGATATTTTACTACTTTTGTTTGAGATTCATGATAAGTTATTATCCTAGTTGCAATTTATAATACATCTTCACAATTTTAGAAATTTGAACTACTCTCTAGTCTTTAAGGGGTTAATCCTAAATCAATCCTCAAGACTAAAAGTATCCGATGAATGATTTTCAAAAAAATGGAGAAACAAAAAATTCAACTATTCATCTTGGAATGTAATATTTTTTGGTTGATTATCTAGGTGAATAGGACCACATTATTCTAGAATTAATTCTCAAAGGACAAGACCTATCACCAAAGTACTTCGTCCAAAATGATTTGATTTATGGACCAATAGGTGCATTCTTCATTTCAAATATAATCATCAAAGTCATCCATCAACCACTTTTTGGCCTCACAATCCTTATAAGGTTAACCTTGTAAGGACCCCTATAGAGACATTGCAAACCTAAAGGGTTTGATGGATGATGTCATTGAATTGTAGAAACAAGGAATGCACCTATTGGTCCAATAATCCAAGTATTTTGATGACTATGTGGGTCAATTGAAGGATTAAGCTGCTTCTTGCCATTGACATTCTGTACTAAATTCAAGAAGTTTTAAAAAAAAAAAAATGACTATTTTGCTTCAAATCTCAAATTGAACTGTTTTTTTCAAGTATAGAATTCAGTTATTTTCTCTATTTTTTACTCCAAATACAAATTTTATAGATTTTTCCACCAATTTTTTGCAGCCATGTTTTCAAATTGCAAACAGTTTTCTTCTTCTTTCTCCAAATCCAGAAAGAAAGTGATCCCATTGGGTGCCCCAAAATCTCCTCCTTTACACAATTCGACGCCCCCACACAGTTCCAGTAAACGCGCTTGTGCTAGTTGTGCAGACTCCCGTTCTCACCCTCGTCCACCTCACGCACTCGACTCCGACTCCGCACGCACCCTCACGCTCCCCACACGGCGCTGCACTCATCCATCGTGGCGTCCACAAATCCACTCCAAACCCCCAGAAAACAATCGAACCCCCCCCCCCTCCCCCCCCCAAGTACTAACCTTCAGTTCAAAACCTTCATTACCAAACCAAAATCCCCCCAAAACATACAAAATTCATAATTCAAAATTCATGCAGAATTCATAACAATCCGGCTACTCCCAGACCAAATCCCCACTCAACGAGAACCGAGGCGTCTCCTTTGGGGTTGCCATTCCGTTACGTGAATTCGCAACTGAACAGGAAATTGCCACAATGGCAGACTAAATTAATTAAATGATCATTCAACCATTTTAAATGACCCGCCATGGAATTGAATTCCAAAGAAAGCTTCGGGATTTGGGGAGGAATTTGCAGTAGTTGGAGATTTCGTGGGGATCCAGATAGTCAATGCGTTGATCGATCGAAAGTCGCTGATCTACTGTAGATCATCTCAGCCTTCAAATGCACCTGCGTCAGATCTCACTTGCGATTTTCTGGAATTTTTGGATATTTCGTCAGATCTCGCTTTGGTCCTTTTCGTTCTGGGATCGAACTCGATCGGGTCCATATAGCCGGGAATTACTTTCTTCTCTGCGACATTGCTGCGACCATGCCGCAGCTCCCGTCGGTTGCTGCTGTCTCTGTAGATTTCTCAGCTCAGCTTTCTAAGCCGGAGGTTTCAGCATTCCGACTGCGAGACAAGCTCCGGAGTGATCCATTGCTGTGAAGTAGTAGCTCAGACAGACAGAGCTCAATTGAGCTCAGACTGGAACACAATTTCCATTGTGATTTTTCGGCAGACTTTTTTGGGTCATGCCATGGTTGGGAGGAGCAGAGTTTGGTAGAGGGAACTCTTTGGATTAGTCTTATAGGAGGATTAAATTCGTCGACAATCTAGTAGAATATACTATGGCAGCATGTCACGCTACAGTGTTTTTGCCGTCCTCGCACTTGAGAGTGTTGTCTGAGTGCCATAAGAGGACTTGCAGACATGCTGCCAAGCTTCGATCTCAGTATGGTAGTGGATTTTTTGACACGAAGAGCACGAAACGATCGGTGAAAGCACGGGTATGGTTGGGTGGAGATCAGGGTGGGCATGGAGGTTTCAACGAAGACGCCGTAGCCGAGGATTTCTACTCCGTGCTTGGCTTGGTTTGTGCCACCCCTTATACACATCAATAAACTCAAATTTCAGGGTCTTACTTTGACTCCCGTCAGGAACTCATTTAATGTTATGTCCTTTTCTGGAGTGCAGACGCCAGATGCAACACCGCTGGAGATCAAAAGGGCGTACTATTCTTGCATGAAGACTTGTCACCCAGATCTGAGTGGCAACAACCCAGCGTCCACTGATTTTTGCATGTTTGTAAACGAGATTTATGAGGTATCCGCTCCTCATCTATTTACACTCAAACCTCTCACAGTCTGGAAACTCCTGCACATAAGCATTTACTATTTCACAGTTCTCACACATTCAAACGAGTTCGTTTTCGGCAACATTTTTTCTGATAAGCAATTAATTTGTGGTGTTGCAGGTGCTCAGCGATCCGGAGCAACGGATAGTGTACGATGAGATTAATGGCTTCGCACCAACATCGGCTAACCCTTTCTTAACTACAACCCAAGAACGCGATCATGCGTTTGTTGATGAGTTCAGCTGCATTGGTAAGTTGCATTGACAGCTTGAGAGTCTCTGATAACTGTATATGCAAAACCCTTAATTTAGTATCTGATAGTCATCTTATGGGATGAATCAAGCTTTAGATTACTATTTAGAGGAATAGCCATAGTATTTGTGTCAATTTAAGTTTCAGCATTTTAACATATTTAGGAGTCTGATGTATAGCGCTCTGGAGAGATCACTTTCAGTCAGTAAGAGACGGGATCAGGTTCCTCATGTTTTTCGTATCCTCTACCTTAGTCTGTGTTTCACTAGTATTTAGTGTGGGCGGATCTGAGTGGATTTGTGCGAAATTGTATGCAGGCTGCAAGAACTGTGCCCTTATAGCTCCTGATACTTTCGAAATTGAGGAGGATTTTGGAAGAGCTCGGGTTCATTGCCAGTCGGGGTGTGCTCCAAGAGCTCAAGAAGCTATTGACACATGGTAACATCAAGCGCTGTGCTTAGCCTCTCCTGCAATACAAGACTCTTAGATTAATGTTACCTTAAAATATCGATCTAATGTTAATCTATTGGGAGGGGAGCTTTTGAGATGAGCTCATTGATGATTTAGCTTGACATTTGAGTTACTGAAACAGTGGGTTAGATGCTCTTCTCCTTTTGAACAAAGCTTCGTCTTGGAAACTATATACATTGTAAGACATCCCGTGTTTCTGATGTTAAAGAGGGTTCGTGTTCGGGTGTGTTTTTGCAGCCCTGTAGATTGCATACACTGGGTGACAGCTGCGCAGTTGACGCTCCTTGAGGATGAGATGAGGAGGATTGAGCGTGTTAATGTGAGCACTTCATTGTCAGCGTCATTATCCTTATTAGAAATATTTTTGCTTATGAAAGGAGTAATCGTCGTGTTTGGTTGAATTTTTTTGTTTTAGATGTTTTGTCCAAGTTAGATGATACTATTAGTGTCATTATAATGCATTTGACTATATATAGGAATGTGATTTTCGGAAGATCAGTACAGAGCCATGGAGAGATCATGTTGGGTACAAGATCCAAATCTGTTGAGATCCAATTTTTTTCAACTGTGAAAGATTTCTTGTGCAAGTTCGAACAGGGAGGTCAACCCCATTTTCATTCAAAGATCAGTGCCATATCCATTTTAAGCAAGTCATGTTTACACTGCGGCTTTTGCACATGAAAGTTTATTGTTGAAACTCTTGTTGTGGCTTACGATGTTCAGGTTGCCATGATGATGTCTGGCATGGGCTTTCGGTCACCCAATGTCTTCGCCCAGGTGCTAAATCTACTCCAAATTTTTGTTTGCTGGTCAATTTCCCTTCAATTTTAAAGTGTGTCCTATAGGAATTTTGGGAAAATAATTCAATTGTTGAAATACTTACTTTAGAGTTGTTGCAAGAGTTCTTAGATTATTCTGCACTAGTTGAAAGAAGGTATTTGGGGGTATCAAGCATGCTCTGGTAGCTTGATGCCCCAAGACCCTTTTTCCTACGAGTGTTGTCACCAATCTAAGCTCATCTTCTCTAGGGGATGTGGAGCTCCCTCCGAGCTTCCTTTCGCGATTATGTGAAATGTTGAATTGCATTGCTAGACAGATATACAATAGTCACTGTACGTGTAGTTTTGAGCCGGACTCTGTGAGTAATGTGCGTTGTTTGGTTCCTGAATCGGGTCTTGCAGGCAAGTTGGAGATGGGAGAAGCGGCAATCTCAGGCATTGGTATGTCTTGGAACCCCTCACACATGTTAGCTTCGTAACCTTTGTAATGCTTTGGAGAGTTTTCCATATCAAGGAAAGAGATGAGCTTCGTTAGTTTATTAGCGATTTGTCTGGCTGAGGCATTTTCAGCATGAATGTCACCTACAACCGATCCTTGACTCTTCTGGTTTCTTATTGAAAGACAAATTTGTGCGGTCTGTAAATTAAGAATTGTATGACTCAACTGGCAGAATCGTGCACGGATTCGGATGATGAAGGAGAAGGGCAAAGACGCCCCGGGAGCATTTTGGCAAGGGTGGACTGTCTTCGGAGGAGACGAAGATTTCAGGCCAGGTACCTTCTATTGAATGTTTCTAAGAGTACTTCTTCCCCTCTTGGAGATCAATTTTACAAAAATCAAAATCTACTTCAAACCAATTCTTATGCAATTTCAAAGTTGTAGGCCGCTAAATAAGTCACAGCAGACAACCCCATTTCTTTCCAATCAAACATTACACTAATTCGTCCTAATAGTGCGTGTGACATCAATTTACCAAAGTAGTGCACACTATTATGAATTAGTGCAGGCTGAAGTATTGTTGTATTGTTCCAATTTCCTGAAAACTAAAATTTATGGTGACATTCATGAACTTTCTAGGGTGAAGATAATTTCCCCCCTCACTAGTAGGACGGACAGATCAGTGTAAATTACTTATTAATTGAAGGCTAAACAAGAGCAAGAATAGTTTCGTTTCTCGATCGGTAGCAAAGTTCCCTCACTGTACGAGACTTGATCATGCATGTCCCTGACGATTCTAGCATCATCTTGCAGATGGATCGGAAGGAAGAGAGCGTGCAGCAAAGACAGCGGCAGCTTCTCGGCGATGGCGAGAGTATTCAAGACAGAACGCAAGTCTCCGGAGGAGCGCAGGGACATTACCTTCACAGTCCGGAGCTCACGAGGAGAAAGAGAAGAAGAAGAAGACTGCTGCCGGGCACTTAAACTAGCTTCACTTAGTTGCAACTAAGCTACTAGCTACTGATTTATTATCCCAGGCACCTCCATGACAGTTTTCGGATCTCTGGTTCAGATTGTTTCAGGTACTCAGGTTGTAAATTTGAGCAGGTATAACTTACAATAGGCTGCACAGAGGTGGAACATAACATGCCTCCTGCAGTCTCGTGGATCTTGCTTAATTGGGCCACAATCCTCCTTTCTCCATTGCCTTGTACTAGCTTCAGGTGTTTGTAGGGTGGAATCACCGGTGCCGTCTATGAGGACTGACTCAAGTGATTATTCTGGACTTCGGGTAGAGTAACCATTGCCATGGTCGAGAGGTTTCAGAGATTTGTACTACTTCAAAGGATTCCTTGAAGTAAGCTTTCGGTTCGTTAGCATTGTAATTATCCCCGTTACTGTGAATACGCAAAGTTCTACAGCAATTTAATTACTGTTCTACTGCAATTTAGAGTTGGCAATGGGAAAGTCAGAGGCTTTACTCTCACATTATCAGACATAACCTTACTGGTTGGATCTTGTTCTGTTTAACATTTTTGGTTGCATCATTGTTCTTGTTAATATTGTAAATATAAGAAGTTAAATTTGAACTTCATCAATTAGGCTATTTGGTGTTGAACATCATTAGGCGGTTTGGTGGGTACCCCACAAACCGACACTTTTTGGCTACTGTGCCTAGTTACTATTATTAGACTGGTTGAATTTTCATGTTATCTTGTTGTTAAGTGAAACCTGGTGGTTCCAATGCACCAAAGAACACAACATTTGGATATTGTATGCAAAAGTTACAAAGGGTCAAAGTTTTGGGGGGTAGATGTTCAAAAATCCTTTCTTTTACATATGTATATATTGATTCTCGAGATGTACACATAGTGATGATGGCGGTGCTAGGCAAGGTGCAATTTTGGGTGTATCCACCTTATACAATACTTTGTTTTTAATTAACCCTCTAAGGACCATGGTCGATTTGGGGGGCGGGCAATCTACTTTTGTTGCATAACTAAAAAATTAAAATTACAACACATCAATGGTTTTAAACGAAGATCCGACCATATATATGCATTGGGTGCCAAGTGCATTTTACAAACATGTGTATCTTTGTCATTTATGTCTGTCTTTCACCAATAATTGTCGTATTTTCAGCCACTTTTGAGTTAGTATTTTGAATCCCATTTCCACATGCAAGCACAGATTGGGGTGATTCCTGGCCCAGTAGATGTGGTTCACAAATTCCTACATCCGTTCCCTTTGGTCCTTCACTATATTTTTCTCCAAACTCTCTCCACCGAGCAAAAGGTGTCTAGATCGACCACAATATGGTCAACCGGTCCTTAAAGGGATAATCCCTATATGCCCAAGGCACCATAATTATTCTTGTGTCGACTCAATTTTGAAGTTAACCCCTCACCGCCGAAGGCCCAAATGGCTCCAAAAACAACATTCCTTTTGAAGTGTTATAAATATAAATTTTAATAAGTTATAGAGATCTCAACTGTACGATCTTGTAGTGCACTTGTTATAGGTGGCTTGCAACAAATTTGGTGTCATTTGACCTCATAGATTGAAAGATTATAATGTTTTAGTGTTGAAAAAGGATGCTAAAATTTTCCCAAAAACACATTTGGAGGCAAAATTTGGTTTCTAAATCTACTCAAATGAAGAAACTTTAAACTAATAAGTGATTCAAAATCAGCATATAAACACATTCATGAAAAAAAATATCATTTAATTGACACATTGTGTCTGCAAAATAGCTTTGAAATGTCAAAAACATCAAGAAAAGTTGCAAAAAAACACATCAAACACCAAACCTCCTCCTACTAAAATGCTTCTCAGTCACTCATAACTTTTTAGATGGATATGAAATTTTGTGCACACAAACTAGACAAGTATGCGCAACTTTTTCAAAAAAAATTCTTGGAAACAAACATTGAATGAAGAAGAAACAAGCCGCCGAAGTTCTCTCTAATTCAAAAATGTTGGGATTTTGAACTTCGAATTGCTCCCAAACATTCAAAACAACTTGGATTGGCATGAAAATTCTACCACAATAACTAGACTTCAAGGGGAACACAACACAACAAATTTTATTGAAAACGAGCATTGGATGAAGGAGATACAAGCCCCCGAAGTTGCAGCCATCAAATGTAGTTTGGTGAACTTGAATTGAACTTGTGAACTTCTATTGGCTTCCAAAAATTCAGTACATTTCGGATTGATCTGAAAATTTTACCACACAAACTAGAAGAGAGAAATCAACTTTTCCAACAAGTTTTATTGGATTCGTACATCTGATGCAAAAGTTGCAAGACTTTGAATTTGACCTGAGGACACCTTTCATCCCCTTCAATGGTGAGGGGTTAAATAAGACTTTTTGAATTGAAAGTACTATTTTTGGTATTTTTTTTATTAGTTGAAGATCTTTTAAAGTCAATTTTAAGCATCCAAAATTTGATTTTTTAAATTAAATATTGATGATTTTTTTATTGAAAATCTTGTGCAAGGATGACTATTGCGAATCTTTACTTTTCAATGTTAGAGGTTCTTGGAAGTGAGCCTTGAATACACTAGATTTTGGGGGGAGATTACATTGGAAATTTATTTTTAAAACTATAGAATAGATTTTAAGATGCTCTTAATTGATTCTGGTTGTGAATGTTGTGTCCTTTAACTTCATAATTTTTTGATGACCTCAATTTTAGGTTTGACATGTAAAAAGAGGATTGAAAGGCTTGAATTCACTTTCATAGTTTAACACTCCTTAGATCAAACATTATAATCCTTCAATCCATTTGTGTTGTCTTTTCTTTATGTATGTGATTCTTAATACATCTAGTTTGATTTTATATGGTTATAAGTTTAAGAAAATTGATAAAATTTATCATAAATTGAGCTTTTTCTTCAAACTCCAAGAAGCTCAAAATAGGCTTGGGCATTTAGGTGTATAATAATGTTGTTTTTAATTAACCCTCTAGCATGACAGCATTCATATTTTGGATGATGCATAGAATACTTTAGGCAAACATTTTGTCCAAATACCTTATTGTTCATCCAAAACAATTCTTATATCTCCAAAAAAAAGAGGTTTGATGACCAATTTAATGAAATTAAAGAAAATAATTTATATTTGTACAAAGATGTAAGCAAAAATGTACGAAAATCAAAAAAAAAATTCAAGAGTTGAAGAATACACTTTTAGGCTACAACTTTTCTTGTACATCTTGGTGGAAAAAGGTGATAAAACATGTTGAGCATTGAAAATATATCTTTGAGTATTATTAGTGAGTGAAATAAATATTCTTTCAAGTTTGAAATCAACGTGATGACTATAACTTTGCCTTTGCATCCATTGACATGGTCATTGCTTTGAAGTTTGAAATTAATAGTGATGGTGACACCATTCCAAGAGGAGTTAAAAGAACTATGAAATATAATCTAAGAGATTACTTACTAATTGATTAAAGCTTCAAATAAAAATGGAAGTAATAAATAAGAATCTTGATGAACTAGATAGAATGCAAGAATTATTTTCCTGAAGGGATTTTTTTTAAATAATTTCATAAATGGATGGATTAAGTTTAATAACTTTCATGTAAGGATATATTATTTGAATGAACTTACTCCATAAAATAATTTATAGACCAATTTTTTTTTGAACAATCTCATTTGAGAAACATTATGCATTTGCTATTGGAAAATTAATTTTGTTTTGGCTAGTATTACCAACGGCATTATAAAATAATAGAAATTGTACATGGAGAATTCAATAATGAAAGTTGAAATGCTACTTAAGGATTTTTTATATTAGTCAAAAATATCATATAATATGTCAACATTTTACAAAAAAATTTAGTATGGTTGAAGTTGGTTCACAACATGTCAAGTGTTGTGAAGGATTTTATAGTTTGAAAATCAAACATTGATACATTTTGAATTTTTTATGCTATGCTCCATGAAATATACTTAGCTTTTGTGTTTGAAGTTTTCTAAAATGTGATCACTTGTATACAATTTTTATATTTAATGGAGAAAACTTTAAAATTCTAGTAATTCTATGATAGACTCAATCATGGAGATTACAAGTATTTTAGTTCTAATTATGCTCTAAATTGTTAGAGTACATTGAAATTATAAACTATTTGATATCTAAATATAAAATACTCCATTACACTCAATGACAACTTTTGAATTCACAACTTTCGTCATAATAGGATTTTGCATAAAAATCCATGTGATTGATCCAAGTAATTGAATGTAGTAATTGATCCATTGGATTTTGCATAAAATTATATTCACCTAGTTTGGCTTGTAATCCAATGTATCAATTACCTAATGATAGTTGCAACAATTTTGTAGTATAATTGTTTACCCCAAATTGACTAAGACACCTACTTTGGGCTTTTTAAGAACTCAGGCAACTTTTATAGACTTTTGAATTTTGAATTTTTTGCATGAAATTTTTTGGATGGATGATAATCATCCTAAATCTGCATGTGAAAACTTTGTTCCATGTCATTCCAATAAATATTTTAAAAGTCATGAGGTTTTTTATAATTTCAATGTCTAAGAAGGCAAATATAAATACATTCTATAAAAAATTTGATTAATTTTGTTTGATTGTGCAAATTGTTGCGTAATCATAAACATTTTCAACCATTCATTTCTGAGTAATGAGGTCAAAGTTATTAGAGGTTCTATTTTGAGGGCAATTGAAAGTATAGGATGTGTATTACTTACTAGAACATTCTCACCATTGGGATTTACAATTCTCAATTTCTTGTAAAAGTTATTAGCAATTTAGGTTTTTCTTTCATCAAGTATCACCTTCCACTTTATAAATGTTTTAAAGATGAATACCAAAGTCTTTTTGGTTAAGTGGTTTTCATGTAATTGCAACCCATTTTCCCATGTCTCAACTTAATTGCATAAGTTATAAGACATACATATTTTTTCCAAAAATGTTGATAGACAAAACTTCATCTTTCAGAAACAGACCAAAAATACAATTTTTCGAAGTTTAGACAATGTGAACTTGCAATTCGAAATGATTTTCACTCTAAAGTTTTAGGAGGATGTATTCGAACAAGTTAACTTTAAAATCCTATAGTTGTATTTGATAGTGAATAAATATAAATGAAGATTTTAGCATTGCTCTAGGAACATATATTTTGAAGCAACTCGGGGTCTCAAAACACCAAAATTAATTAGGAATGAACATGCTTATTCCATTATTAGAAAAATGAGTTACATACTATAAAACTAGGGGTTTCCAATACTTTGGTTTAAACATCAATATATTGTAGTAGTATTGGGGTCCTCACTTTATAATTGAAGTATTATACTTAATTCAAAGTTTAAATTTGTGGAATTGACTATTTAAAATATTGCAACTATTAATGGCTATACTATAATTTACATCATCCTATTACTCTTGTTTGTAATGGATTTTCAAATATATCATAAACAATATAATTATACATTGAATTATAAAGATATGATCATGAGATAAAAGGTTAATAGCAACTTAATATACAAAAATCCAATGTGTATATCAATAGCTCCAACATCCAAGAATTGTTTTTTTCAAGGAAAATAAACCACTAACCATTAACCACCAAACAACATTTACATAGGTTAGTACATTTTATTTTGATCTTGTTACTAAAATCATCTCATCTAAATTCTTGCTTATAGTGTAAAGTCACACTGTAAATATGAGAACCTTGGTTTGAATTTGGATACATTTATATAATCAACTCTATGAAAATTTATTGTTTAATCATATAAAGTTGAAACTACATAAGAGATTTTAGAATCTATTTGCCAACAAGATGAAACAAAAATTTATAGAATTTAGTAACAAAACTCATGCTTTGGTATTCATTGGGATGATTTTAAGAGTAGTTAAATGAAGCCAATCCAAACTAATTTGAGGGGTTCAAGTCCAAATGAAAGAACTTGCTAGTGACTAGAGCCTTGTAGAGATGTTGATTTATAAAGCCTTCCACATGATTTGCTCCTATGATTTTTATACTTATTTGTTAATCCAAAGGTTTGTGATTTTGTAAATTTATTAGAAATTGCTCCAAAAACAACCGTTTCTTGTGCAAAGAACTATTGACAATGCAAAAAAATACATTTTTGCATATCCACTATGCCACATTTAAATACTTGACTATTTCACAAATTATGCACAAGACATCTGAAGATCTCTAGATGTTTGTATAGATCTTTGGATGTTTTGTATAGATCTCCTAATATTTTGCATTATCTCTTGATGACTATTTTTCTATTATAAGTTTTGGACTTTCAAAAGTCTAAAAGTAGTTAAATGTTGCATCACTTGTAGATCTTGCTTTAGATGAGTATGAGAATGTATGGGGAAAAGAATTCTAAGTCTTTGACTAAGTAGGTTGTACGATGCTAGTATTCAAAGTGAAAAATAAATTTTTCTTGAACCTTATTATTTTTGTTTTTAGGCTTTGAATCCTCTTAACTTTGATATTTTGCACTAAATTTTTTGAAGTTTCAATCTTTATAGTGGAAGACTAAGTTGAAGATTTTAGGGGGCTATTAAAAAATAAAATGATTTTTTTTTTTTAATGTGAAATAGAAATCGGTATAAGATGGAAGGGAAAATGAAATTATTAATAGTTCTTAAATGTAATTGAAACATGTCAATCATAATGGTAATGGTGATATCACTACAAGAGAAAGAGGTATTTTAAGTAAGTGTTTAAGTATAGTCCTAGAGATAAGATTTTAAGTAATGACTTTTAAGGAGATTTTCATTAAAATTTTACTAGAACACATGTATATATATTGTTGTAGTAACTAATCTACACCCTAAATTGTATAAATTAAACTCATAAACAAATTTTATACATTATTTTTCAAGATGTCATACTTGCATGCAAAACAAGAGTACATAATTTTTGCATCACTGATCCAAATTGTATGAATAAAAGCTTTCTATCCAAAGATAAATATAATCTCTAAGAATCTTTTTTAAGTATTATTAGAGTTTGGGGGACTACCTAGAATCAAGTATTTTGAATTTAAGAGGGCATAAATTTTTCTCCCAAGCACTAATTGAAACAAAAACTCTACCCCCAAAAGCTAAATTTTCATTCTTTACCTAAATTTTTTTTGTAAAATTTGACATCATAGGAACTTGCCCAAAATCTTAATAACCCATTACAAGACTTTGAACCTTTAGGATAAAAAAATGCCCATCTCTCTCTCATGAATTGGAGGAGGTAGTGATGATTATTATATACAAATTTTAGCCAAATGACTACTTGAAAAACAAAATGGATAGAATAATAGGAAGATCCTTTAAGAATAATAAGTAAATCTACAATGAGCTCAATAGAAGCAAACATGTCCATCTTGTGTCAATTTCTCCTTCCCCCTTTGGAAAAATCTAGAGCCGTTTATTTCATTTACCCCCACCCTTCTCCAATGTTGTTGATATCCAATTAGAAAAGTAAAACATCGCCGTTGATCGCTATTGATTGCCTTCATGAGAAATGATCTTAGCTATCAATGCTTTGGGATACGAATATGATATGGATACGGATTACAAAGAAATATGTAGAATACATACATACATACATGAAATACATAAGTATCCATACAAATTATGCATACATACATATACATATATACACATATACATATACATATACATACACACACACAACAAACAATTTTGATATATCCTGCATTGATTGTAGGTGAAACTAATGTCAAAGTATTACAACTATGGGGTGGGGTGGGGTATGTCACAAGCAACTATCTTATTTTCTCAACCAATGGCAAAGTGACACATGTATCCCTTTTAGGATTTTTTGGAAAAGTTTAACCACCAATGGTTGAATGACACATGTACTACATCAATTTTTCAACTATGAGGTTTCACACACAATGACAATGAGCTCAAGAGAGGCACTAGTTTGAACCTCTAAAGAACCAAGGCCTTTTATTAGCAAAAAAACACTCAAAACTGCTATTTCTTTAGCAAAGAGTAAAAAATTTTGAAAATTTTTTTTTTTTTCACATCTAACTATAGGATCTTACACCTAACTAGTATGAGAATGTGTGGAAATTTTTTTGAACCCCTAAGGAACCAAGGCCTTTTATCAATGAAAAAACACTCAAAACTGCCATTTCTTTAGCAAAGAGTAAAAAATTTTGGAAATTGTTTTTTTTTTCACATCTAACCATAGGATCTTACACCTAACTAGTATGAGAATGTGTGGAAAAAATTTCAAAAATTTTGACCGTAGAGATTGCAAGATATCTTTGTTTAAAGTGAAAAAACAAGCTTTTCAGCACATTGCGGGACTAGATTATTTGACTTTGAACCTTCTTAACTTAAAATTTGCACTACAGAGTTTTGAGCTTTAAATATTTATGGTGGAGAATTGAGTTGATAGTCTAAGAAAGATACAAGAAAAATAAATTTTGATTCTTCAAAAATTTGTTAAGTAGAAGTAGGTACAAGATAGAAGGAAAATCTAAATTATTCATATCTCTAAGATGGAATGAAAATGCACTAATCCCAATAGTGAGATTGTTCTAGCAAGCAAATTAAACCATGTGGAACTTTTCTTTTCAAAAAAATATAAAAACTGCCATAAAAATGAATCCTATAAGTTATTTTTTCAAAAAGATGCTCTAATTGCCAAAAAACAAGATTTTTTGTAACTTTCTCATAACAAATACAAATGAAATGATCAAAGCTTTCAATGTAGACAAAATTATAATCTATGAGGAAATAAAGTAAAATTCAAATTTTGGAATATTTTTTGTTGCCTCCTCTCCCTTGCTTTGAGCTTATTTGGGCATAACTTTTGTTCCCGGGCATTGAATGAAAAAAAAAATATTCTCACAAAACTAATCAATTTTCCTATATTCATAAATTTTTTTTTAAAATCAAGACAAAAATTGAGACTGTAGGTACCTTCCCAAAATCCCATTTGTTCCCTAGAGGAACAATGGTCCTTTAGGGGGTAACTTGAGGCTCACCATATACACTTTTTCACACAATGACAATGAGCTCAAGAGAGGCAATATCTTAACTTGGGGCTCACTAGTGCCCTCAACAAATTGCCAACATTTGGTACTATAGTAGAACCTCCCATGACCAGCCAAGACCCATGGTCAATATGTAGGTAATGAGAAATTCAACAGAGAGATGACAGATATCTAACCATTAATTTTTGGGTTTTCAATCATCTTCTGGCCATCACTATTATGACACATATGCTTCGTTTTTAGAGCCAAATTAGTCTTTAGATGAGCAATGATGGAAGAATCTATATATTGGGGATGGGAGTAGGCCAATTTTTGGCTTCTAAAATTCATAAGAATTTGAATTTAAAGAAAAAAATTATGAAAATTTGACAATGCCCATCATTTCTATTTCTCTATAGGTCAAAAATTTAACAATGCCTTCTACTACTCCAGATCATGCACAAAATGCTTAAGTGGTTGGTAATGGGTGGTTCTACTATAGTTCAATCAGATTTGGATCCACTCTCCTAGTCTAGCTTGTAGGGCTGATTCCAAAATCATTTGGAACAAGACCGGACCTCCTCTTGGTTTGTTTTAGTAGGCTTTTAGGTTCTTTTGATTTTTTGCTCCTTCTCTTCATTGTCCAGCCTCTTGGCTTAGCTGTTTCAGTTCTCTGTTTTTTTCAATGCAATGGTTCTCCATTTGTTAAAAAAAACAAAGAACAAAACGGTAACTGCCTTTTCTACTGTGCAACATCATGATTTACATCCAAAATCATCCATACTATCACCTAAATATCATCGATATTTTACCCAACCACCACCCATGCATATAAAGTAATTATAAATAAGCCTTCCTTGCTACCAATCATCGACTGCCTTAGCATTTTGGCTAATTTCCAAAAAACTACTCCGAGTAATAACATCATTGGGCTGAGGCGTACTATTTTTTGTACATGACCAGCACTCTCCGAAGATTTCAAAATCTTATAAAGTGAATGCTTCCTCAGATAAAGAGGAATATTGAATGATATACCGTACCGCAGCAGAAAAAGACTTTATTTTTCTATTCGCCTCTGCTGCCAGACTGTTATTTTTTTAATTTATTTTTGACAAAAATGAAACGGAATTTCATTGCACAGGAGAAAATACAAGACCGACCAGCCACAAGTGGCCTGGCCGGAAGCACCACCAAACGGACGAGCTTCTTGCGGAGGTCCGGTGAATGTAAAAAAAAGCCCCCCCTATTTTGTGCCGTGATAACTTAATGTTAACACCTTCCCTAGCTAATTTAGGGTCTCTGATTGCAAATATGAACTCAAAATTTGCAAAAAAAGATTTGGGCAGCAAATAAAAGGCTCCTGCGTTTTCCCCAGGGGTAGAATACGGGGGGAAAACCGCCTCCGTAGGAGACTCGGCATACAACTATAAGCTCGACCCCACTAAACTGCTGCCAGACTGTTATATCCAGATACAGGTAAGACCTTTACCTCCATAAACTTAAATGTAATTCTTTTTCGCTGAACGAACAACACCCACAGTCCCCCCATACACGCAAGTCTGACAATTGGCAAAATAATAACGCATGTTCCAGCAGCTTTCCAAAAGTATAGTAAAAGTACAGATGAGAAAGTGCGATAACAAATGCGATGCACGATTGGAAGCTTCCGTAAGGCATTACAACACACAAATTCTGTGTCAAAAACCATGATCAGACTACACACCCCTCAGTTATTCCAAGAGAATCACCGTCACTGAGGAAAAAATGAAGTTCCCATATCAAAGCATTCTGAAAAGCAAATTCTCTATCAATCGCCACATTTACAACATACATTCCATGAACCAGCTGCAGGAGGACCACAGGCGCTGGGAGAAATGAAGCTGAAACGAAACAGGACAATCACACCATCTGTTGAAAAATCCCATGAACAGAATATTTACATATATTCCGAAGTAGAATCATAAACAAGATGCTGGTATCATCCGGCGACATGCCCAAAATGGTGCACGCTACACAAGCTACCTTCCTACATATAAAGATTCCCAATGCACCTGTGAAGATGCAACAGTGGAGTTGAAATGAAAGAAAAGAAACAGAGACATCACGCGTGCTGAAAGTTCCACAAGCAGAACACTTATATATTCCAAGTCAGATCTGCTGGTATCATCTGCAGGCATGTACAAATATGTGCACGGCTACAAATGCTACCTTCCTATACAATCAGATTCACAATGCACCTGTGAAGTCTAGATGACATGCGTGATGAAAGCACAGGCGGGCGCCACAAACAAGAGCAGGATACCAACGGTGTGCAAGATGCCATTGGTCTCGGCAAAAGCACGACGGAATCCACCTTCGTGGTTAATGTGCTCGAACAGCAAATAGGCACCGATGAGAAGACAGACGACGTCGGAGATCCAGGTACCTCTGGTGTGGACGATCAAGTGGGGGGCCGTGACGATGAGCAGGATGAAGGCCACCGGGATCTCCAAGTCACCTACAAAAGCATGAGCATGGAAGCCAGAGCCATACTGGAATTAGAAAAAATGTTGGATGCCATGATGAGGAAAACTGAAGTAAACATGGACGCCGTAACCACACTGGAAATAGAAAAATAGAATCGGATGCTATAATCTTAAGTTGAGGCTCACCGTGAATGAGATCGGGAAACTTCTGAGCGAAGAATAGACGGATTACAACCGCAATGAAAGCGATCCATGCACCGATTCCTCCCCTGCAAAGACAAGCTACCATTAGAGACGAACCATGGGAAAAATGCCGATCGAGACATGAAATTATACCATTGCGAGGCTCTGCAACCCGCCATTGAAATAAACGCAAGAAGTGCCCAAAACTAGAAATACAAGAGATCTTATTTAAAAACTTGGTTCAGCGTGAGTGGATTTCGCACCTCAAGTAGCCAAAGATAGGCTCCGGGAGTTGCAACGCGAGGTACGGCACCAGAATGGCAGTCAACAAATTCGTCCTCCAGTTGGTCCTGTCCAAGACGATCAAATAACTGCACAGAAGCACCACAGCAAACACAGTCAGCAAATACCATCAACAAAACAATCCAAATCAGAATCTCCACCACCAACTCATTACTTCACAACTCATGAAAACAATCCTCCATAACCCTCCAAAAATCGCCGCACCCGAACGTGAAATCCCCAAACGGAAAGAAAACAAAACCCACTACCATTCCCACACAAAAACATCGCAACAAGATTCCTCGATCACCAACCACCCAACGCAGCCGTCCATCAACAGTTCCCAACCTCGCAACAAAATCCTCCATATCCACACCGTAGGCCACCATCGCGAGCCACCATCGCCATATCCAAACTAACAAAGTAAAAATCAAAAAACCCACACCCAAACCCCACCAAAAACGCAGCCACAAGAGTCCTCGATCACAAAATCCCCAACCCAGACCCCCATCACCAGTTCCCAACACCACAACAAATTCCTCCACACCAACATTGCAAAATCACCATCACCTTATCCAGACTACCCCGAAAACGAATGAAAACAATCCGAACGGGAGTGAGTCGCGGTCCCTACATGGCTGCGACGACGGCGAGCCATCGCAGGAGTCCCCCTTGCGGGCCGCCCAGGTGCAGGGACTCCGCGAGGTGTCCGCCCAACGTGGAGATGGCGTCGCCGAGGGCATGCCAGTCCTGGTCAAGCGCCATGGCAGCTGCGCCGGGCTGGGACACGTCCAGGGCGAAGGCGCGATTGGTCACCATTGCGAGGGGATGGTGAGGTGCGGATCGCGAGAGTAGTGATGAGAGTAACTTAGTGGAAGTGATCAGAAGAATGGGAAGGGTGGAGAGTAGAAGGGCGGAGAGGGAGATGAAGTGCCGGGCTGGCAGGGGTGTCCACTTGGCGGCATCTTGGGGGGGTGGAGAGGGGCATCTTGGATGAGAGCCAGCTGTCGGCACGAGGACTTCATTGGTCCCGTCGCTGGACTAAGTGAAGATTCGGCCAATCGTGGGCGACACAAGGTGACACAGCCTTTTTACGGTATCACCCAAATTCCAATCCCGGCCTCATGTGATGTAAGTTAAAGATAGGGGCACCTTCACCCCCTTAGCGCCGAATCCTTTCTTCAATTTTTGGCTTATATCTTTAGAAATAGTACAAGGAATAGAATAGGGGTATTATAGGGACCTATACTAATTAATCCAAATTTCAAACTATTTAAATATCTACTTTTATTGTACATTAGTAGTTATTGATTGAAGTGTTTGGGGGATGTATATCATGTTTCAAACATCTACATTTTTCCACAATCAATTCCTTTAATCTTTTGGTCCCCTTAATACCCCTATTCAATGTAGTATGCCATGTGCAGATGCCAAAGTTTAATAAAATAAACATAGAAGTAATGTTTTTAATTTGAAATTTCATATAAAATTTGAAATTCGATATCTTTTCTACCTTGAGTCGAAATGCCACAAAACAAAGCCCATGCACCCCTCCTCGCATAAAGTTTTCTATTGGTAACAAGAACTTGATCAAGGGATATACAATCTTGTAGATCCCACCAAAACAAACAAAAAAATAAAATAAAATAAAAAAATAGCTTCATTTAACCCTTAAAGGACCAACATACATTTCTTGGCAACATAGAAATTTTGGGTAGGTATGTGTAACTAGAGATTTCCATGTTTTTGACCGAAACTTTAATAGAAGGTGTGGACAAGGAATACATTTCATGTGCACTAAATTTCATGACATTTGGAAATATTACTACAAAAGAAGTGTGTGTTTTAAATATAGTCCTAGTAGTATAGTCTTTTAAGTAGTGACCTAAGAGGAGTGTTTTTAGTAAAATTTTACTAAAAACACTCCTCTTAGGTCACTACTTAAAAGACTATACTACTAGGACTATAGTTAAAACACACCTTTATCTTGTAGTGTATGAGTCAAAAGTTATGGCTTGATATGTAGTTTGTTTCTCAACTTAGGTAGTCTAAGGACTCTGGGCAGATTTGAAAAAAATCTATTTTGTCAAAAAGAAAAATTTGAAATTATTTTCTTAGATTCATATATACGTAGAAAGCTTTGAATCATTCCATTTTGATCAAAGAGTCAAAAGTTACAAGATGTTTTAGTTTGCGGGCAAGTATGGATTCTCTACTCTAAAATAAACTTTGAAGTCATTCATTTTTCAATATTTTGGGAAATAAAATAAAATAATTAGGTGTAGATTGTTTATTAAAACATTACTCCCATTGAGATTGGCATTTTTCAATTCCATTCATAAATTTTTAACAATTTAGTATTTTGAATCATTCTCTACATCTTTAGTATTTAGGAGTATTTTTTTCCTAAATGTTGCACAATTTCAAATCATTTGAAAATTTTCAATCATGTAGCCAACTTGACTTGAAGAATGAATCTAAAGAAGCACCAACATTTGGGACATTTTTTCATACAAATGTGACCTTGTGAAGTGCAGCTGCCCAGATTTTCATAGGGCCAAAAAAAGGATTTCTATCAGTTCAAATGCTAATATCTTGCAATCTACGCAGTGGAAATTTCTGAAATTTTTTCCACATCTTCTCAATCTATGGAACTACAAGATCCTATGGTTACATGTGTCCAGAAATTTCAAAAATTTAATACTTGTATTAGAGATGATAGTTTTTGAGAGTTTTTGGTGATAATATAGTCAAGGAACTTTAGGGGTGAAGGTATAGATATCTTATTTACTACAATTTCATCAAATCCATCTTTGAGAAAGTGCAGTTTTTAACCCCTAAAGTTCTTTGACTATGTTTTCACCAAAAATATTCAAAAACTGCCATTTTTAGTACAAAAAACAAATTTAAGAAAAAAAACATTTTTGAACACATAAACTGTAGGATCTTGTAGTTAGTTGTTTCAAAAAGATGTGGAAAAAATTTCAGAAATTTCCACCTTGTGAATTGCAAGATATTAATACTTGAAGTGACAAAAATCAGTTTTTTGGCCTTGCAAAACCCCAAGTAGTGGCACTTCAAAAGGTCACATTTGTATGAAAAAATGTCCTAAATGGTGGTGCATCTTTGGATTCATTCTTCAAGTCAATTCGGCTACGTTCTTGAAAAAATTTCGAATCATATGGAATTGTACAACATATAAGAAAAAAATATTAAGTAGAAAGAAGAAGAGAATAATTAAAAATACAAAATTGTCAAGAATTTAATTATGGAATTGAAAAATGCCAATCCCAATGGTTGTAATGCTGTAATAAACAATCTACATTCTACGATTTTATTTTTTTCAAAAAATATTAAAAATTGAGTTAAATAAAGGACTTCAAAGTTCATTTTAGAGTAGAGATTCCATAACTGCCCCCAAACTAAAATTCCTCATAACTTTCATCTCATTGATGAAAATAGACTGATTCAAAGCTTTCCCCATATATATAAATCTAGAAAACCAATTTCAAATTTTTATTTTTGAAAAAAGTGATTTTTTCAGATCTGCCCGAGCTGCCCAAGTTGAGAAACAAAAAACATTTTGCATCATAACTTTTCACTTGTGTACTCAAATGAAATGAAATTTAGTATGCATGGAAGATATTCTTCATCCACACCTTGTAAAAAAAATTCAGCCTAAATAAGTCAAATCTCCGCTCACATGTACCTACCCAAAAAAGTTATGTTGCCAAAAACACAAGGTTGGTCCTTTAGGGGTTAAAGGTCGAGCCATTGGATGAAAGAGAAGTTATGTAGTTACAAAAAAACCTAAAACTTTTCTATTCGTCTAGAAATGGGATGTTGAAGTATTAAGGGATTAACCCTAGAAAGACATTGGCTTGTGACCGAGGTAGTTACTCCAAAATAATTTGATTTGGGGACCAATAGGTACATTCTTCATTTCTACAGTGATTTGGAAAGTCATTCGTCAATCACTTTTCGACCTCCACATCCTTACAAGGTTAAATCATCAATACAAAGTAATTGCCCCTACATGGTTTTGAATCAGCAATTGAGCATTGATCGAATGAAATTGCCTAATTTTTAGTTGGATCTTCTTGGAAGTCTAAAGGATGTTTTAGATTACTTTCTTATGAATTTTTTGGACACCATATGAATAAACTATAAATTTTCAAATTGTTAAGAATAGATGTATCTAAAACAAACATAGGTTCTCATAAATAGAAGCATTACATTTTAGGCAAAACTCTATAGTACAAGGTTGGTCTTAGAAAGGCGTTATAATTATATGCAATTCTCTATCAATCCTTTGGCATCATCATGAAATTTTGTTCCACCCGAATTGAAAATTGAAGTAAAAGATGTAAGTTGCAAGTAGAATTGAAACTTTCAACTACTTGGAGAATACATTATAAAATTTGAAAAACATGTTGTAGGCTCCAACTATGAATTATAGACTTAGTAAAAAACAACACATCATTTGTATCCTTGAAGCAACATAGAGTGATGCATGACTAGTTTCCCCTTAATTAGCCACTTTGATAATCTACACAAGTTCTAATTAGAAGATTGGTGGCTTCACATACATATTTGGTTTTGCTATTAATTAGGCTAAAATTAGAAGTTCATTTGGAGGTTTAAGGTGCCACTACTTTGCCTCATGAATATGTTTCCATTCATAAAAAATTATTTATTTACACTTTAAAATTATCAAATTTTTATCAATCAATTTATAACATTTAAATTTAGCTTGATGATGGATGATTTGACTTGAAGGTCATTACCAAGGGTATTTTGGGTTTAAAAAAATAATTATTTGAAAAGTTTTCATATTATTATCTATGTCAACTTTCACCTCTTGAAAAATTCTCAAATTGATAATTGGATTGTTTATGTTATACTTATCAATTTATTTCCACTTATTGGTTTAGTTACAATTTTATGAAAATTATAATTCATTACAAAATTAATAGAGAACATTGATAGGTATCATACAATTTCATGGAACAAAAATATTATACAAAAAGTTGAATATGATTTGAAAGGCTAAATTTAGTTCAAAAGCAAACTTTGACCATATAGCAATGTTATTAGTCTTTTAAGAGTTATGGATTAATTTAGGAATGGTTTACATGTGCAATTTGTATTGAACAATATAAGGTCCTTCTACTTTACATAGGGTTGTCTTTAGGGTTCAAACAACTGTTTTCCCTTCCTTGGAAAATGGGGCACACAATTTTTAATATTGTTTAATCCTTCAAGTCTAGGCATCTATTAATGGATGCTTTTCTTATCAAACCTTAAAACAAGTTTTTGTCTTCAAATCTAGGTGAATAAGGAAGTTCATGAAGTCTAATATTAAATGTACTTTTTGAATCTATAATGTCCAAAAATTGATCATTTTATTGCATTTGCAAGTTTAGTAGGTATAGTCCCAAATTACTACATTCACCATGTTTTTTTTACCTATCAAAATAAAGATAAAAACTTTGTATGGGAATCACACTATATAGATTGTCATGATAATTCACACCTCACCAAAAACATTAGATTTTTTGGAAGTCAAAGAGCTCATACTTATTTCATTTTTACTTAAAATTTTATTTTTGTGCTTGTTTTTATGTCTATTGTAGAGGGAAGATTATATCTAATCATCTAGTTGTGAAGATTATAAATCATGCATGAAGACTTGTGAGGAGGATGACTAAATACCCATAGACTTGTTTGTAAAGAAATTTTTACCATATGAAAGGGAGCCCAACCTATGAAGTTTATCAAAGTCTTGGGATTTGTTGTCTAATTTCTTTTGGGTTGTTAGAGTAAGAGATTGTCAAGAGTAGGAACAATCGTCATGAATCCATTGACCCAAGTTAAGGACATGCATAAGATTACTACTATAGAGTAAGTAATTGGCATCATTGAAGATGTCTCATGGCATGCCAAGTATAAGGATTCATCATGTGTATATATTGCGGTACTCCCTTCTGATCTCATGATTGATTGTGATGTCATGGTTGAATTTGCTTAGTGAATGCCTATTTTTCAACTTGATGTAAATTCTACTCTTTTCACTTGCATTCAGGTGTTTGCATGCTAAGGTACCACTTTTTTCAGTCATAATGCATTAAAGAACATTGTTTTGATCACTTTTTAAAATATTTACAATAATTGTATATTGAATTTAAAAAAGAGGAAATTTTTTTGGGAAAAAAATCCACTTAGGCTACATGACTCTACAAAAATAAAAATTAAGAAAATTTTCAAGTGGTCAAATTATGAACTTTAAGCCAAAAGACTATTTCATCACAATGTATAATGCATATTAAATTTAGAGATTTCATTGAGAACTATTGAGATAATTCTTCATTTTTTTAATGTAAGTTTTTACAACTCAAAGAATTGTGTTTTTCAAGTTTATATCATTGTAGAATTTTTAGAATTTTTATATTCAACTTTGAAGTTCAAAATATTAGATTAAATTTCAAGGATTTTAAAAATTATATTTATATTTTTTGTTTTTTTCAATTTTTTTTCATACAAATTCATCTTCAATTTTTTTTGAAGGTCATGAGTTCTTTGTGGAAAAAGGGGTGGATATGCTAATGTAGTTTTGGGAGCAAATATCAAAGTTTCAATGGAAAGTAGTGCAAATCAAGCATTTCTTTGCACCTCAAATGCATGATGGGACTATGTATGCTATATTGTACAATTACCTATTTCTATATATTTTAGATTGTGTGTATCAACGGTGCTAGTATGTGAGCCCAAGAATGTGAGCTTGTGAGCATTGAGCCTACATTATAGGTACCTATAATATAGATACCACACACTATAGAAGGTGTATATATCATAAACACCTATAATATGGGTATTTGTAACATATATACCTTGTAATCATAGATGGTTTCTATGGTATATAAACCTATAACATATGTGTGTAGTATTATAAGCTCATGGGCTCACATAATAGCAACCTTCTAGGCTACACTATGAAAGTGAACCAAATAGGTGATTGCATGAAGGATTGGATAAGAAAAGGAAGGGAAACATTGGAAATTAAAAGAAGAGTTTGCTTTGCTTTTAGCAAGCTAGGAAAATGCTAACATGGGGATGATCATGAATTTTTATAAGTATGCACAACCTTATTGGCACTCAAATTTAAATAATCCAAATGGACCATTACAATGTTGGGAATATTTTGAAGTTTGGGTAGGTTTCCATGATCTCAATTTTTGGCATGAATATTCTAAAATTTTCTTAAGATGGAATATTAGATCAAGAATTTAGAAGTATAATATTATTTCAATTGGTTCCTAGGAGAAAAAACTATTCGACTTTAAGTTTGAACTACTTGAGACTAAACAACAAAATTATAGGAAATCCAAAAAGTTCAATAATTTTCTTAAAATTAAATTAGATTTTATAGAATATATTTTTGTCTATAAAAAACATTTATTCATTCTATTTGGATCAGTGATGTAAAAGTTAATTATAAAAAATCTTGTTTTAAAGGCAATCAAAGCACTTCCTATTGTAATAATAAAAATAATGTATAAAATTTGTTTTTGAACTCAATTTCTACAATTTATTGAAAAAATGTTTTACCAAAGTTTATATTGCTTGCTAGAACAATTTCACTACACGATTGATGTGTTTCAAATTTCTCTTATAACTATGAACAATTTAGATTTTCCTTTCACTTGTGCATAGTTTTGTTCTTCAAGAAATAAAATGAGGTTTGTTTTTTGTTTGTTTTTTCCTAAACTCTCAACTCAACTTTCTGATACAAAATGTTAATTTGAAATCTATAGTTCACAAATTTTAAGCTAAGAGGATTTAAATTCTTGTTACCAAGTGGCAAGGTCCAAAATAAGTGTTTCTTTTCACTATAAACTCTATGTCTTGCAATCTACTTGGTTGAAGCTTTAGAAAGTTCTTCCACTGATATTCTTACTACTGGTAGTCAATTGCAAGAACCTACACTTAAATATACAATACCTCCTCCCTCTTTGCAATATAATCATGGAACTTTAAGGATTAAATATAGACACTTTGATCTTAATGACTATGAGCCTTATACTGAAAATTTTATTTTGGAAATTCAAAAACATTAAGTCACTAGAGCCTATCCAAACTTAGGAAACACTTGAAGTGGGTTCCTTAGTCTTTTAAGAGTTAAAGAGGATTCCATAGATTCTCTTTGCATGTATTTTATTTGATATCATATACATAAAATATGAATATTCAAATTGGTGATAATTGGTGTTCACAAACTTGACCCAATGCTTTCAATATTGTAACATGTTCATTTTAGGCAAAATTTTGTAGGGTCCATTTTTTGGTTGTTATTTTTAATTTTGTTGACCTATTAATATATGGGGTCAAAAACCTCAATATATCTTAATGTTAATGTCACAACTTAAGTGCCTAAAATGCATGTGTGTGATTATCAATGAAATTTTGTATTCCTATGATATCCAATGAATATTGTATGAAACCACGGTGGACTTTAAGGGTTAAATGACCAAGCATTTTGCCATAAAATCAACTTAAGCTATTAGGATTTTTTTCAAAAATATTTTTTAAGTTTGTTTCAATAGAAAAAATGCGTGTCTTAAAGTGAACAAATTATTCATACAAAAAAGTGTCCAAAGACTTTTTCAAGTGCAGTGTGCTAAAATGATTAAAGAATATTTTTTGTGAACTATTAATCATACAACATTGCACTAGAAAATAGTAGAAAGCAACCAAATTGAAGAAAGAATGTTTTTTTAGTTTTTCCAAATAAGAAGGTTTCATTTGTCTAATTTTTTGTTAACCCCTAAATGTTTCAAACTATGTTTTCTCCAAAAGTGCTCCAGAACTGTCATTTCTAGTACAAGTACCAAATTTTAGGAAAAAAACCATTTCTGGACATATATAACCATAAGATCTTGTAGTACGCTGATTTGAGAAGATGTGGAAAAAATTTCAGAAATTTCCACTGTGTAGATTGTAAGATATTAGTGTTTGAATGGACAAAAATTCTTTTTTTGGCCTTGTAAAAAAACGGGCAGCTGCACTTCACAAGGTCACATTTGTATGAAAAAAATTCCAAGATGGTGGTTACTCTTTGGATTCATTCTTCAAGGCAAGTTGGCTACATGCTTGAATAAATTTAGATCATTTGGAATTGTTCAACATATAGGAAAAAGATAGTAAGTACAAAGAAGTAGAGAATGATTCAAAAGACTAAATTGTTAAGGATTTTGTTATGGAATTAAAAAATGTCAATCCCAATGGTTGTAAGGTTGTTATAAACAATCTACATCCTATGATTCTGATTTTTTTTCAAAAATGTTGAAAATTGAGTTAAATAAAGGACTTCAAAGTTTATTTTAAGGTAGAGAATCTGAAATTGCCTGCAAACTAAAACTCCTCATAACTTTCGTCTCATTAATCAAAATGGAATGATTCAAAGCTTTCCATGTACATATAAATCTAGAAAACCAATTTCAGATTTTTATTTCTTCAAAAATTATTTTTTAAAGAATTTTTTGGGCTGCGTGAAGATCAATGAAAATTACATATCATGCCATAACTTTTCACCGATGTAGTCAAAAGTTATGAAAATTGTTGGGCCTCAAAGCTACTCCTTGGGCACATGTTTTTTGAAAATTTCAAAGAAAAAAAAGAAAAACTCCATTTGTAGTGAGCTACCCAAAATCACTATGTTGCCAAAAAACGCAGTCTGGTCCTTTAGGGGTTAAATAATTTGTTTGCCTTAACTTATAATAAAAAAATGAGTTTTGAATCTATATAAAAAATTCCGCAAAAAATACTTTGCATTTATTCTTGCAAAAAACTTACTAACCAAAAAAAAACGTATAACATGATGGAAAACACTAAATTGTTAATAACTTATGTACTAATTGAAACTGATTGTTCAATTTATTTTTTTGATTGCTGTAATAAGAAATTTGTATCCTTATTTTTTCAAAAATCTTGAAAATTGAGGTTATAGATGAATCTCAAACTATATTTTTGAGAAGAAATTCAATGTATATGCAAAATTAAACTCTCCAAAAATTTCATTTGATTAATCAAAATAGAATGATTAAAGCTTCCCCTAGACATGTAAATCTGGAGAGCAATGGTAATTTATGGTTTTAAAAAAAGTGACTTTGTGAGCTGTCTAGTCTATCCTACAAAGCAAAAAAACCGGGATTTTTTTGGAGTGTATTCTTTTAATGATATATCAAAAAGTGTAAAAATTAGTAGACTTGAAATGTTTTGAGGCCCAAAATTGCTTCAAAATACTTGTTTTCAATGCAAAGCTAGATCATGGTTCTTTTAAATTTTTTATGAATATGACCGTACAATTTTTGGTTAATTTGATTAAGTATATCCTCTTCAAATTTAAAAGTGAAAATCCCCACTAATTGCAAGATTGTAAAGCCTAAACTATAAAAGCAATTTTTTCAAACCCATATGGAAGTTAAAATTTTGTGTTTCAAGATTCTTTAGTGTTTGTGTGTGATAATTAATGAAATTTTTTAGGTTTTAATCTTCAAAAATTCAAGAAAAAATCACCAATATTTTGTTAGTTCCTTAAAAAATTATAGGTTTCAAGATTCATAGGAAACACATATTTTCACTTGTGAAAAACATTTTAACTTCTAAAGTTCTAATCTCACTTTAATTTCTTAAGAATTTAGTAAGCTCTATTGAATTTATGTTTGGGAATTTGGGCATGAAATTTTTCAGATAAATCCTAATCAATATACTTGAAGTTTTGTTTCATGCCATTCCAATATATATTGCAAAAGTTATAAGGATTTTTAAACTGCCAATGTCTCAATGTCAAAGCTAGTAGCTAAAAACATATTCAATAAAAAAATCACCATTCTTATTTTTTTTTTAGATTAATATCTACACTAAAAAATTAACCTTTCTATTCCAATTAATAAGATGAAAGAGTTATGATGAGGGGGGGGGGAGTGATGATAGAAAAAACATGTAAGGTTTTGTTATTTTAATTCACCTACCACTTTATAGATCTTTAAAGATGAAATACAAAATTTTAAAGATGGATATGAAATTTTTGGAGATTAATTTTTCCATGTATTCTCAACTTCCTTTCTAACATTTGACTAAAACGTACAAGTTATAGGACACACATTTTTTCTGTATTTTTTTGAAAGTCAAAACTTTGCCTTTGAGTAGGACCATAAAAATCTAGTTATTGAAATTTAGATACATTTATATTGCAAATAGTGGGGGCCTTTTTAATCTAAAATTTTAAAAATATGTACTTCAATAAGTTTACTTAAAATTCCTATAGTTGGATTTATTAAAGAAAAGATAAAGCTAAATATTCTTGCCTTGTTTTAGGTAAGACTATTTGAAAGTAGTTTTGGGGCTCAAATCATAGTAGAACTTTGGGGGATTTAAAATTGTCATGACCACATTATACATGAAAGTGTTGCATGACTTTAATTGAAAGGATTAGGTTATCAAGGGGTTAAAGCGCATGAGTTGGCTA
Organism: Straminergon stramineum; assembly: GCA_963920665.1. Classification (NCBI taxonomy): domain Eukaryota; kingdom Viridiplantae; phylum Streptophyta; class Bryopsida; order Hypnales; family Calliergonaceae; genus Straminergon; species Straminergon stramineum. The sequence continues at coordinate 21,553,922 of OY987268.1, read as the reverse complement.
CTCCTCAAGATCATAGTAAAAGTGTTTAGGATTTGATCTAATTATTCTTTTGACTAATGCAAGCATCTTTACTAAGATCTTAACTACTTTGGGGCCTATAAGCCTATTTAGGAAGTTTAGGCTCACATTTGTGATTTATTTTGTCACTATTTCTAAACATTTCACCATAGACATTAGGAGACTCTAAAGAACTTGAAGGCCAAACCACATGGACACAAATGATGTTCTAGAACAAAGAACTTTTAAAAAAAAAGTGGTATTCAAGTTCATTCAATTAATGCAAGAGTTTGATAATTGCCTAGCTTTGGATGATGTGCATTGCCTAATAACATGTCCATCTTGTTGAGCATATAGAGAAATAAGCTTAACTTTGTGCCAACTAGAAAATTTGTTGTAAAAAGATTGCTATGCAAATCTTCAAAGCTTCACTTCTTTGAGCTTGCTAAGGATATGAAGCATGGCTACAATCTTAATTAGTTGTTGAATTCTTTGAGGTTGATGATTATATTATATTTGGATTCTTTATTTGCTCCACAATTTTCATTTATTGTGTTTGTATCACCAAAAATTGTGGAAGTTAAAAAATGATAACAAAGCTTTCTTGCTTGAGGATAGAGTTTTAAAATAAGAAATGACATGGAATGGAAAAAATGCAAGTGTGAGTCAAATGTTGTTCATTTTTTTTCCAAATCATGGGAAAGATAGGATAGTAATGATTATAGAAGGATAGCATTAGTTGAGTGGTACTTCTAGTGCTCATACAACTACCTATTTCTTTAATTCAAAGTCCTCAATAACATTGCTCCTTATACAATCATCATGAACATAACATTATTGTAAAACATTTTTGATCCCTTCACTTCTAATAGTGACAATAACTTGCTTTGATCAACTTTGTGAAGCCTAGACCACAAAATAAAAAACTTTCCATTGATTATCAATTGTTTCAAAGTTGCTTCACTTCATTAATTTTTGAAGATCTTTTGTGTCACTCTCAATTATTATGTGGGTGTACTTTCACGAGAATGTTCAATGACTAGACTCTTCAACATTATGACCCTCAAAATGGTTGCTCAAATTTCTTTTTCTCTATTAAAGATGGACATTTGAATAAACAAGCTTTCCTGATTGTCATTGATTCTAACATAATCACAAGCTAGGAGATCACCTTTGCTTCTTGGATTGCTACTCTCCTTAGATGTTTTTGCCAAGGATTTTCTTTATGACCACTTTACCATGGGTCCTTTGACTTTGTACCTAATGCCAAATCATTTGGAATTATCTAATATCCATGCTAAGGAGACAAGGATATGACTTTCTTTTAAATTGAGTAAGCTTCTAAACCTTGTAATTTCAAATTGAGATTGTTGCTCAAGCAATTTCAAATTAGATATGTCACATGCCCACTTCCCTAAACTCAGTTGAAGAAAACCACTGGATTTACGTCTTTCATTAGCCTTAGGTTTGGATCTAAACATTCCAATTCTAATAGTATTGTCTACAATTGGTGATCTACAAGCAAGCCACATCAAGCATAAATAAGAGACTTTGAAATAATGCAGTTGAGAGACATTACAAATCATTACCTTGGCGATGATGACAACCAACACAAATTATGCATGAGTTCAAACAAACCTCAAAAAAATTCCTTTGAGGCCATTATGTGATTTTAATTCTCTAGTGACTATGGTTGATTTGGGGGGTGAGCGCAATTTTTGAATATAATTTTGACAAAGTGAAATTTTGTGGCCGCTCTAAGGATGAAATCCTAGATTGGATCCTATCAATTGGTTCTATAGGGCACATACTTGAACCAAACAAAAGATGAAAGTAATCCAATGGTGCACATGCTTGTAAGTAATCTTCAAAGATTGATATGTTGCAAATAACCTTCAACATTGGTGCTACATTCAATCTACCACAATTGGGCAAAAAATTTAGTAAATGCTCTAAAAATCAATCAGAAACCTTCCAGCAAGTTCTTTCACACATATGAGTAGTCATCCCTTACATTAAATATGTATTTCTTTATGATATTTCACTTGTGAAGGCTCAAGACATTTAAGTTTGGATAAGCATAGCTGATGCATTTTTGCACATGTTGTCTTGAAATTGGTTTTGTTTGGAGCATATGAAGATACTCTAATTGCGTTGTTCCTTGGGTTTTTTTAAATCAAATGTTTTGTGAACAATAGCAAACAAAAAGTCCCCAAATCGACCAAAAACTGGTCAACCGGTCACTAAAGGGTTAAACTAAAGAGATTGCAAATTATTGCAACATGGGTATTTTGTCCTTCAAAGGTTGGAGTTATTGATAGGATCTACAACTTCAAATCTTGAAAGTTCTATGGAGGTCAAATTTTCAAAGATGGAAGGTATAGGAAGCTAAAAGAGTCATATAGGTGATGCCAAAATCCATTTGATGCACATTAAAAAATGACACTAGTAGTATCAAAAGACGTCATAGAGAAGAAGTTAAAACAACATAAATGTACCTAAAATTGACTACTTGTAAGGTCATCACCTCCACTATACTGTAAATAGAGCCATTCACTATCCAAAATGATCCCCAACTCCACCTTACACTTGTCCTTCTAATGCTCACCATTTAGGGTATCTTTTTTGGTCAATTCCCCTTCAAAAATAGGGATCAATTTTTAGGAGTGGTTTAACTAGGTAGTTTGATGTGTTCTATTTGGATTAGTGATGAGAAAGTTATGGAGCATCTTGTTCTATGGGCAATTAAAGTGTCTTTAAAAAAAATCTGATGCATTGAATTTGTCATTGAACTAAGTTTCCATAAGTTACATTGAAAATTGAATATCAAGCTTTATAATATAGTCATGTAAGGTGCAAGAAAAAATTCTTTACTTTCAACACAAATATCTTGCAATATACACAATCAATGATCGTGAAATTTCTTCCATATCATTTCATACTAGTTTATTCAAAGATTTTACTAGAAAAAATAGTTCAAAAGTTTTGTACTTTGTAATAGAATTGGCATTATTTTTTTTAATGATCATCAACAAAAGGTGAAAAAAAATATCTTCTTCACTTTAAACACAAGTATCTTGCAATCGACATGATCAAAGTTTCATAAATTTCTTCCACACATTTTTGCACTAGTCTAGTGCAAGATCCTATACTTAGATATGCAAACAAAATAAAATTCAAAAGTTTTGCAGGTTGCAATAGAAATGGAAATTTGGAGTGTTTTTTGATAAAAAAGACTTTGGTCCTTCATTGGTTAAAAATTTTTAAGATGAAATACATACAAAATGGAAAGATTTCTTAAATTTTTAGTGATTCTATGTTGGTGGGAGAACGCATTAATTCCGACGGTGATATTGTTCAAGTGTACTCTCCTCCCCAAGTGATTTGCATTCAAATAGAAAATTGGTAAGAAAGGCAACTTGGGCAAATTCATCTTTTGTTTTTGGTCCTTCTTGGTTGCAAGGTGGATCACAAAGAAAGTGGTGGTGTCCTTCATGCCATTGGGACAAACCCACAATTATATGGACATTTCATTTGGTCATTGGAGTGTGCACCCTCCAAAGTCTTACTATCCACCCCTATTATTGTTGGTACAATCATAATCATTCCTCACCTTATTAAAAAACAATGCCAAACTTCGAGGCCTTCATCTAATCACATCAAGAGAGCCACGAAGAAGCTCATTGGCCTAACAAAAGAAAGGCAATTTTTGCTAACAACAACAATCTATGTCCTATCATACAATTTGGTAAAGCATGTGTGCTTGATCAAAATATTAGAATCCCCCCAAAGGAATTAAATTGTGGAAAACTTCCCAGAGGGAGTCCAAAGCATTGATTCCCCACAAAGTCAAGAACAAAGCAGATATGACTTGAAGTCTAGACGGGTATATATCAACAATTGGAAGGAGTTCGAAGAGGATGCACCACTACAATATCAAACTTGCATATCAGAATGAGTGACGAATTGAACCGGGGTGAGGGATGCGCAATGGACTATATAACCTTCGAGAGGGGGTAGGTTCTCAGTGGAGAACTAAGGAGTTGTAGTGCCAAGGGGCTTCACCTAGAACCTACCCCCTCTTGAAGGTTATAAGACATAACTTGAAGACACTCGAATCGAGGTGGGGTGATTGCAAGAAACATCGGTCGATTTTGTTGCGTTTTGCTGAATTTTTTGGGAGTACTTTAAAATTATAAAATTATTAATTTTTTAAATTGAAAAAATATGAATAATGTATATACCTTTAAGATGAACTTACCCATGGAAGGAATTGCTTAGAAAAATTCTCTAAGTAGGAGAATTAGAAAAGTGCTAAGTCTCAAGAAAATACATACCTTGATGTTTTAATTAAGAAAAAATATTAAAAATAAGTAAATACAAAAAATAAAAATTGGACATTTGCAACAACTATATGGAGATGTTCATTCACAAAAAAATCCACCAAAATAATATTTTAGATGTTAAAAAATGCAAGCAGAAAGAAGTTCACTTTGTAGACTTCCACACCACAAAAAATTAGCTATTTTTAAAATGCCTTCCTTGAATAGCTATAAGTCTATTAGAAGACCATCTCATCCAAATTTCAGCTCAAAATCTGTTTTTGGGGGTTCAAAATAGTACTAAAACCCTCCAAATTGGCAATTGTGACATTGAATTGGGGTCTATTTTGGGATAGTAAATTATTTTTGGAAATTATGAAAAAATTAGGGGAGGTGTATGATAGTCACTAGTACCTTCCCTATAAATCTTGAGTCATTTGGAGCCAAAATACAAAAGTTATGGGCAAAAAACTAATCAGCACACACTGTGTGACACAAAATAGGACAAGTGTTTCTTGCAATCACCTGGTGGCAAGAGGTGATTTTTGGCAACAAGTCTTTTTAAATAACCAACTTACCTCCTAGATTCCTACCTACCTACCTCCTATCATTGTCTTTGATTGGTGCCGTTTGGCGCTCTTAATATGCTTTCTTGTTTTGATTGTTGCGCATCACATCAATGCTATGATTCAAGAGCTTATTTGTCCATTGCTTTGGTGCTTTGAGTCATTTTGGTGCTTCAGTTTAGAAGCTCATTTTGTTTTTGCTCTGGCAATTAGTCAGAAATGCCGAAGGATTTGCAACTAAGTCGGTGCACTCGCAGTTCAGGTCCCTTAGAAGATTCTTTTTCTCAAACGAAATGTAGTGTTCGAAAGAATGACAATTCTTATACATGGCCAATTTTTAAACTCGGTCTTGATTTGTCGCAAACTAATGATCTTATTGACATTGAACTTCAAAATTAATTGTAGTTCTCATGCTGATGTTCTTTGTTTTCCGTTTCTTAATACAAAGTTGCTCTTCGTAGAAATAGACTTTGAACAATGTTTACAAAGATGTTGATAGGACATATTAAAGCGGTTACCAAAACAATTCATTTTCAAGTAAAAGCTGCTCATCCTTGCCATCTTTGTACTAGCAGTAAGTTACCAAAACGGTTCAGCTTCAAGCTTTTGCATTTGGTCGACACGAGACTTCATCAAGGTCTTCCAAACGTACACTAGAATCTTGAACTTACTTTGCAAAGAATTTGTCAGCTGGATTGAAGCAAATTAAAGCTGTTGCATCGATCAATCCGGTACCTGTGCAAGGGTGCTCAGTCGGTTGAATGGATCTGTGTGTAAAGCTTGTTTGAGTTGTTTTTGTCCGACTTGTTTGTGTCAGAGTAAAGATACTCGACATGGCCCATTCAGCTTACTGAGCACTTCCTTCTCATTGCAATTGGAGTTGTCCAAGGTATATATTGTAATTTCCGTAACAACGATGAGCGATGATTATCTTCGTTAACGAAGACAAAATTCTCCATATTCTGTTAATGAAGAGACTAATTACAAGTTTCTGTTAACGAACAAGTGCCTCGCTGGCAAGAAAATAGAACCTGAGAAGCCTTGTCCGAGCTGACCTGTCAACCGGGTAGGTTGGAACACGTCGGATTGCTAAATCCATTGCATACAACGGTCGATAGTTACGGTGTAGAATTGTGTTGCTGGAAGCCAATGGAAGCGTGACACATCACCGAGATTCGAGTGTCTGCAGGTTATGGTAAGGATCCGTCCGTGACTAGAAGCTTTGAGAATTGGATTTTGGCCTCAAGAATGGCCCAACGGAGAGATTTGATTTGATGACTTGTCTACATTTTTGCATCACATAAACAAGTGCTATTCGCAGTGAATAATTTACAACAGTGACTAAGGCAAGGCCCATGAACTCGCGTGGAGACAATTCCTCCATCACTTACATCCTGAGGAGAACCTTCACAAACCAATTGTGAACAATGTTCAATCTGTACATAATTATCACAAAGGTCGCACAAGTTGGAGTTTTTTTATATGAGTTCATTAGTAGAGACCATAAATGTATAAAAAAGTGCAGTACTGAATTAGAGTTTGCAGATTCAGAAGTGGATTGCATGAACTAGAAATTAAAGCTAGTCCTTTCATAAGAATTTTGATTGATGTGTTACTATTTGGAATGAAGTAAATCAATTGGAGAGTATGATGTACGTATGCCTGGCAACTCAAACTTAAGTAGACACAGGAGTATAGTACTGAATTAGAGTTCGCAAACTTAGAAATGGATTGCGACAACTGGAAAGCTCGTCTTTTTCAAGGAATTGTGATTGATGAACATTGCATTGAAGCATTACAATTTGGAACGAAGTAAATCAGTCGGAGAGACGGTCGGACTGATTTATGCTTGGTCACTCAAATCAGGAAGTGGAGCGTACTAAGCCCTGTCTACCTAGTAGGGAGAGCAACAACTTAGAGCGACACTCAGAGTACCATTGGATGCCGTAAGAAACGTCGTGCGGTTGGAAGGCGCTGAAACAATAGGAATAATGTCGTTGTTACGCATGAACATAGTAACATGGCAAGGTCGAATGGATCTATGATATTCTAATCAAGCGACCTCTCCCGGCCTCTTGTAAATGTAAACCAGTGGGATTAAGACTTCGCTTGCAGGAGCATGTCATCAAGAATATCCGAGCAACAGAAGTGACTACTTCCGTGATGACAGGAAGCTCTCCGTCCAAGCTCACTGGACGCAGGAGTAGACCGTAGGCTCGGTCCATCCTGGAAAGTCAGGCTTCTGCATCCCATACTCTCTGCAACAGTACAAGCAGGCTGAAATGGTGAAGCTGCCACCAGATGGCCGTCCCCATCAATTTCGTTCCCCACAGCGAACGTTTCAAGTGACGGCATCGATCCTCCGGGCATGAGCTCGTTATTAGCCCCTTGTAAGAAATTTGTTGAAACCTCGCCATGGTTACTCTGAGATGGGGTCTCCAAATGGAAAATGAAGACTTAATCCGGTAGGCTCACAGGAATTTAACTCAGGGATCTCACTGTCAGGCAATAGCCCAAACCATCTAGCTTGTGATTGTCTTGGACCAGCTTCAAATTGCGTATTCCGTGCGTGGTATGAACCTGAAGCAAAGGCATTTGCTCGGGCGCCGGCTTCAAATTGCGTATTCCTTGAGTGGTACAAACCCGAATCACTAGCCCCTGCTTCAAACTGCGAATTCCTTGCTTGGTATGAACCCGAAGCACTAGCGCCATCTTCAAATTGCGAATTCCTTGCTTGGTAAGATCCTGAGGCACTTGAACTGGTTAACATACTGCAATCAAGAGAACTGGGACGGTACGAAGCACTGGGCATTTGAAGCTGCGTGGTCGTTTGGGTGGGGTAGAGTGCAAGTTCGGGCATGAAAGATATCGATGACGACGTCGTGATTCCTTCCAGTAGCTGAGATGCTGCAGGTAAACTATACAGTGGCTCCCTGGCTTGAACATTGGGACCTCCAACCTCGCCGAGTCTCGGTAAATACACTGCTTCCGTGGCATCGGGTAGTCCCAGTTGCTGGCTAAGCCCAGCTGCAGAGGGAAGATACAATACTGCTTCCCTGGCAGCTTGGTGAATTGCAGCATGGTTCTCAGAATAATGCTGCTCCTGCATTGACGGGCGCTGTTGGTTGAATTCCGTATAGGGTTTACGGTTCAGAGGAGGACTGGACGAGGAGGGCCCAGCTACCAAGTGGGAATCGTCGGTGCTGGTGCTGGTGCTGTCCATGCTGTGCGAGGCGGATGTGTTGGTGCTGTTCTTCTCCAAGAGGCGCTCGTTCTGCTGGTGCAAGTAGGCTGCTCGCACTGCTTTGCTCAGCATGCTGTCTCGAAAGCACCTGCTCGCCGCTTCCTCTGCTACCTGAACAATGAAGGTCTCACGATTAGATTCGGCTAGCAATGTTAACGTCATTTTAGTACTAGCCTAGCTCACTTCAGTCAATCGCATGAGGTAACAGGATGCTGGAAATTCGTTGCAAACAGATTTCCAGCAATCTATCACTCAAATCGTTTGAATTAGAATTGACCAAGCTCTCTAGAAAAGAAGAGCTGATTGTATGCTGGCTCTTACAGGAGAAATTGAGCATGGAAATTGGACAAAGGTCCTTTTGTGTCTATGGAAATTGGAAAAATGTCCTTTTGAAAGCAAATCTCATTCCTAGTGTATCCCATCCTATCATCACTGGACGTTGACTATGAAATTCGTCAAAAATTCTACAGATGGACATTTGCTATCAGATTCAATGAGCTCTTTCCATTGCTTGCGGTGATTTCTAATAATAGATTTAGATTTAGCGATATTACAAGCCATTAGACGCGAATTTTTGCTAGCTTTCCAACGAGCCATTACTTGCGTGATTTGACTCAAAATTTTGCAATAAATCTGACAAAACAAATTCTTCTGGGTGTTGCTTGGTTCTCAGCTGTCTTATATACAGCGCATCTTCAACAGCTAGCAGTGATCTCAACTCTTTGAAATAAGATGTGTATTATAGCGACTGAAATACTCATTTTCAATAGCTTTCTAACAAGCTATCTCAGGTGTGGTTTGACCAAGGAATGCGCAAGAAATGACCAAGAATAGCTAAGAAAACAGGTTGTCGACACTTTCCAGTCAAATTCAAAGCAGAGTTTCAATTGCTTTATTTTATGTCAATAATATGAGATTTTATGAGATACTTAGAAGTTGTATTATATCTCACTAGAAGATAATTCTCAACAGCCTTCCAAAAACACTTTCAGTTGCATAATTTGACCGACAAAGTAGCTTGAAAGCGCCAAACAAAACCACTAGTTAGCTATTTGCTATCATATTCTCTGCGCACCTTCAATTGCTTGATGTCACCTCAATACTTCAAGTTAGAAGGAGTATTATATCTCATTAGAAGAACGTTTTCCAACAAGTTTCCAACAAGCTATCACTTTCATAGTTAGACCTAATAGTTAGCGAAAAACTCAGAAAATATCCGCGTATTGGCTCTCTGCTGCTGTCACATGGAAAGCTCCACTTCAATTGCTTGCTGTGGTCTCACTGCTTAGATTCTGGAGTCTTACATCTTACTAGAATCACTTTTGAAAATACCTTCCCAACAAGCTATCACTTGCATAATTAACCTCATAGTAAGCAATAAAACTCAGAAAGAACCCACTGGTTGTCTCTCTGCTCTCAAATTCATTACTCAACTTCAATTTACTGGGTGTGATCCCAATACTTCGATTCAGAAGGAGTGTAATATCTCATTGGAAGAAAATTTTCAAATACCTTTCCAACAAGTTATCACGTGCATAATTACGCCTAATATTGAGCAATAAAACTAAGAAAAAATTAACCCGCTTGTTGTCTCTCAGCTGGCATATTCGTCACCCACTGTCAATTGTTTGCTATGACCTCAATACCTCAAGTTGGAAGGATCATTAGAGCTCATTAGAAGCACAGTCATCAATCGAATTTTCCAAGCAGACAACACTTCGAATCAGAGCTCAAATTACCTGATTCCCAGCAGATCCCGAGTCGGCCATGGATCTAGCCAGGTCCCGCAAGAAGTCCGTGATGGGCTGGTGAGTGATGGGATCAATCCCCATGTCACACAGCTTCTTCTTCAACCGCGTGTTCCAATGATTCTTGATGTCATTGTCTGTTCGCCCGGGCAGTTGGGCAGCTATCAAGGACCACCTGCCATACCATACCACTGCCATTTCAAAGCTGGCTCAGGGCTCTTTCATTCCCCACACCTAACTGTAAGTTGGGTATTTCGGAGCTGAGTGGCTCTAGGAAGAAGGTAATTAATTTCAGAATACTTTGGTAACTGAAAACAATCTTCGATTCTCCCTACAGTTGAGGCAAAGATTTCAACCATTGTTCTTCAAGACAACACTTGTACTGATTTGGAGCAAATAGTTCCTCTCAACAGCATATTATTAATAACAGTTGTTTTCATGTTTTCTACAATTTGTAGTGGCAGGTCGTGGAAACCACCATTGTATCTATCACCACCAAGACCAAATGGCATGAACATTCTTTTTGTGATATAAAATAACCCCTGCAGATCCTTCATTTGATGATTTTTTCCTCTATAGGCTGTATTCATTTAAATGATTTGCAAAGGTTTATAGCACAAGTTAACCTGCTTCCATGAGATGCATGCAAGTTGATAATGAGGTCCTCCTCTTCTACAGTGAAAGCGCCGTGACGTATGTCAGGTCGTAGATAATTGGTCCATCTGAGTCGACAACTTTTCCCACATCGCTGCAAACCTAAGGACAGTCAAATATATTATTCAATAGAAGCGTGATCGACCAGTGGAAACTGGAAGACTAGGGAAATGACCAATGAGAAGACTCACAGATTCACAAAATCGTCTAAGTTGTAACGTGGGTCTTCTCATGCCATGGGTAGTTTCCTTGGTCTACAAAGACCTTGGTTTGTAAGTGACGTCACACAGTGTAAATTGTTGACGTAGTTGAGCATCAGTTACGTCCCACATTTCCTCATGCTTTTGTATTATATTGTCACTATTTCTCGATGGTTCTTGAAACAATATTCCTCAATATTCATAGTGGCACTAAAGTAAATCTTAGCCCCTACAAAGGTAAGCTTGCTACCAAAAGAGCCCATCCTTGTTTTCATGAGGTTTTCAAGCTTTTATGCACAATTGGTGAAATCCAGTAGCATGCGTAGGTAGCATGGATATCCTTCGGTACCTAATAGTACCTTAGCATATGTTGAAAATTTAAGGTTCACAATGGAGAGTAATACATTTTTCTTTAAATTAAATGACAAGGACTAGAATCGTTGCTAAGGTCCTTGCAGCTCAACTGACATTATTTAATAATGACACCAATTAGAGAAATGCCACTATCAATAGCACTAGAGTACTAGTGCACATTCCAACCTAGAGCTCTGCAGAAACCTCTCAATCCATGACATTCTAGACTCTAAATCGTGCTCACTTGCTCCAATGCAATTGACTAAAGCACACCTCTCACGAAGGGACACAATGTCAGAATCATTCTCTTATGAGTGTAATTAAGTTACAACACATGGAAAGAAGTGAAACGTAGTGCAGACCACTGAAGTTCGAAGTCACCCAACGCAACTCAACTTACACAGCCCATCCCATCGATTACCTGCTTTCTTTCCCACCTTGCCCCAGTGGCCTGGGCCATGCGTTTCCACATACTGGCGCAGTTTGTCGTCCTCCTCTTCCCCCCACGCTCCTTTGCGCACCTCGCAGGAATCCGCACTGGTGCACTTGGGCTGCCTCATGATACTTATCATCTATAAATGCCTGCCGTGGCTGGCTGGCAGGCAGGCAGGCAGGACTCACTACAGTACGTACGTTTGCTGAAACCCCAAATGGCAAACCCGGCCTGCAAGTGCTTGCTTTCATCCTGGCCCGGCTCCTTATATGCTCGGCCTCAGCCGCCACTTCCTCGATTCCTCCAACTGCCCCTTTGACTGATTGACAAAACCAGAAAAGCTTTCCATATTTAATCATTCCCCGAAGGCCTTTTCTTTTTTAAGTGAAATTCGCTGAGATCTTGTACCTCCGTCCCGTCCGTTCGCTGGATCACGGCTAGCTCAGGCGCAGCAGGAGTCTGTTTCCGACAGGAAGGTAGACCGGAAGATCACCAAGTGGCCACAATTAAGCCACAGTCAAGCGGCGGTCATCTTTGCCGCAATTAAGCTGCATTCAAAAGTTTCATGTTTGAAGCTAACTTACTGAAATTCTTGAAATCTGATATTGTGAGGGGGTTGGGGGAATGTTCCAAAATTTGACATTTGTCACTTGAACCTTCAACCACACCAAGTTTCAAGTTTTGACATTTGAGAACTAATTTGAACCTTCCCACTAAGCTTCATGTTTGGGTTTACTTTGGAAATGTGAACATGGTACTAGTACTATAATTTGGAATTTTGGGTGAGGGTTGAAGTCTTTGAGAATGGAAACTTGATCAATTTTGGAGTCAAGTCTTTATGTCTTTTTTGTTCAAATTCATGACATCAAATCCACAAAATAAAGTCAACTCTATGGGGTGTTTTTGAATTTGTGTGTGTGTGTGTTATATTCAATGGAAATTCAATCAAAACGTTACAAGGAAATGGATTTTAGTATTTTTTTGATTCATTGGTAAACTCGTTTGAACCTATTTTGGTTGTAGAATACAAATAAACAATCATGGACTTGGAACTTAAATGTATGACTTTGGCCTTTAGAATACAGAGCCTTGAATCTTCCCTAAAATGTTTTGTTATAGCATTTATACCAAATCGAAAGAAAAAACTATTTGTCTCCTTCAATACAAACTTTAAGGAGTTGGGAGTTTGGCATTCATGAATTAGGACAATAGAATTCCAATAACTACCATCCTTTGAAAGGTGAATTCTTAAGTGTGCACCACTATTTAAAAAGCTCATGTAATTTGTTTTAATCATAACAAAGTTTTGTAATCATGGAAAAAAAATCCACAAAATCTAAAGAAGTCTTACTTGATTAAAACATTGTTTACCAACATAGTAGCCACAGACCCCTTTACACATCCTTGGAAAAGGGCCAAAGGCCACAATGAACAAAATTTGTCGCATATGACTCTTCAACCAACCACAATCCTTGCATTAACTCATAATCCTTGACACATCTAAGGGAGGCATCATAGTACCTCTCCATGATGGGGAGAGGAGGTCCATTCGGCGTGGTTTAACCACATTCTCATCCCATTTTAAAATTCAATACCCTTGACAACGATATTCTATAATACTACTCTATACACTTGCCATCACCTTATTCGTTGTCACACACATGCCAAACTATCATTGACTATAATAGCCTTCTAGTCACCCATTTTTAGTATATTTGGTACTCTCCAAAATGGCCTCCCGCGCCGCCTTCTATCAACCTCCCCCTCCCTTCAATTAATTGTTCTCATTGGCTACTTCTCTCCACCGCTTGATTTTCACCACTCCTTTTTTTTTCAATCTTTTGAACTGAACGAATCCTGCAGTCAAATATTCGTGTTACTTACCGACATCCAGCTGAGCGGTGGGGCCATGTCCAGGAGCTTTTTTTTAAAGTTTATTTGGTCCAATTGGGCTTGCCCTCCCTGAGTGACGACAGCGAGGAGAATTGCAGACGTCAGGACTTGTCCTCGTGGACGTCACTGCTGACACACGCTAAACGCACATGCTGATAGGGAGTTTTGTAACATTCGTGGTGACAATAGCGTGTTATTATAGAGGAGGCAACCCATTTCTGACCACTTAAGCAAATACATATACAAATAAGGGAGTTTTTAACAGTGGGAAATTTTCCTACATGCAGAAATAGAGTTCATAAGATTTCCATAATTTTCAGATTTTTAGTTCTCAAAATTATTAGGAATTTTTAGCTAAAGATTTTGTTCCACCCTATATTGGTTATACATACCTTCCTATTTCCGACGAAGGGTTGGTTGCAAAATCCAACAAGGATTGGTTTTAGTATTGAGAGTGTTGTAGCCAATCGTAATGCACCACAATTGCGCTAGGAACTGTGCCAACATCAATCATGTTAATTACCTCCCGATTGAAATTACTACACCTAACATTGCCACAATGGGGGAGTGATTAGGAATGGATTGCCTCCCCTATGGAAAAAAAGAAGTCAATAACATCCTATACGTATATTTCATAACAAGGCAAGAAAGGGGTTTGAGATTGAAGTTGCCTTTCACACGAAGTAACGTAGGAGGTTCTAAAAGCATAGCACTCATAACGAATATTTTCTTAATATAGTGGTATTCCACAAACTTGGTACTTTGAGGTTCAGATTGCGCGGTCTAAAATGTATACCTCTCCTAGATTTCAGACCGTGTGGTCTGAAATCTATACCAATCCTAGAAAAGAAATGGAAAAATGGTGTATGAATACCACCATTATAACGAAATATCTATTTCTTGCTCTAAAATCGCCCACCTCCTCAAATACACACTATTTGTATATGTTATTTAGTTTTTGTATTAGCAATGTACAAACAATGTACATTTGAGGAGGTGGGCGATTTTAGAGCCCTATGCCATTCAACTTCAGAAATTTATAACTAATTCCACAAAGCTTCAAAAAATATGAAACAACTTGGATTAGATGCCAATTCCACTTGAATTTCAAGGAAGATTTACCGAAAAAAGATTTCAAGAAGTTTCACCTCTACAAAATTCAGTTTTAGCTCTTACATGGGAGCTTCATAGACCTCCTACCTTAATTCAATTTTTTTCTTTTTTCTTTTTAAATTCTTCTTCTTCTTAACATAACATTTTGTTCAAAATTGGGGAGCTTAGATGTTACTTATTTGAATGCAAGTAAAGGAAAAAAAGGATAAATTGAAATTCATGGCACATACTTTTAGCAAAGATTAAAAATATGGTCAAATCTAGTCCAAGTCTTTTTTGTTATTTTTTCACAGGTGTCAATGTATTGACTTACCAATAGTTGTTTCAAGATTTTTCATTATGACTTTGATTATTTTGTAGAAATTTTAGCATTTGACAATAGCAAAAGATTTTATTCTTGAATTGTCATATGAAGAAACTTCCAATTGTGCTAAATAATGTTATGAGTTGATAGTTTTGACTAAAAATTCTAAGTCTCATAGGGACATCTAGACAATGCAAAAGTTGAATCTTAGTTACTTGGAATACTAAAGATCAATAGGAAATTAAATTATTTAATTCCACCACATTTACGATATTAGTTGAGAATGTGATTCGCTCATGCCTTGGGTCAATCATGCCTACAAAAATTTCATCTTACCAAGCTAATAAACAAATCTAGATGGGCATAATTTTCTATTCCTCCATGTCGGGTACCTAATTTCTTCCAAAGATGATTGAGTGCAGGAAATTACCCTTATTGTTAGTAAAGTCCATTGAGACTATTAAGCGAAGCCATCGTCATGTAAAGATATCCATAAATGTCTCACACATATTCATGGACACAATTCCTTCAAAAATCAAAATGTTCTAACTACATTCATTATATAAAATCTTAAGCCTTATTATTGAAGAATTCTCCAATAACAGATTTTGAATAGCCTTAGCTAGTGTAGATTGCCATTGAAGAGATAATGACATGCTCTTCTAGATTTTGATGGAATTAGGTCATGATTGATTGGTTTTACAACAACCAACCTTATTACATGAAGTTAATCAGTAATATTGCATAGTATAGGCAAAAGTTACGCCACACCATATGCATGATTAAATATGAACCCTCTTATAAGGCTCCCTTATGCCAATACAACAATATCAATAGTAATTGCATAACTACTTTACCACATTTCAATTTCCCAATAGAAAAACCACAAAACCACTTCTTCTTTTACATTTGTTTCCATAACATTATTAACATTTGTTGGAGGGGCCCTTTTAATTTGCCCCCTCCCAAAAAAATCAGAAGTCCTCCATACTTGTCTAACCAATGAGTTTGTAGAAACTCTAACAACCTTGCAATACAAGTTGTAGTTGGCGAATGATCATCCATATATTAAAACTAAAATCTCCCCCTCGGTATATGGAAGAACCATGCATGACCAGCCATGCCCCATGGTGAATACACAAGTCATGGAAAATTGAAGAGAGAGATATTTGCTAAGTAACCATTAGTTTCTTAGTTTCCCACCATCTTCTAACCATCACTATTATAATACGTGTGCTTTATTCTGAGAGCCAAATTAGTCTATAGATGATCAATGATAGAAGAAGGCCATATTCGTTATATTTAGACCTTTTGCAATCTCAATTTTATCCTCAACTTAAGGATAAATCATTTTATCTCTTTATTGGCATTTTTTTATAAACAAGTAACAACACCAACTTTTAGAATTTCATTATAGGATCACTAATTCACTATTTGAGCATTATTTATTTTTTATTTCAATTCCTAATTTTTTAAATGAATTTTTCAATAACTAGCATTCTGTCTCAAAATTTGCGAAAAGTCTCAATATAACGAATATGGCCTTGAAGAATCTATATATTGGAGATGGATGCAGGCCAACTTTTGGCTTCTAAAATTCATAACAATTAAAATTTAAGGAAAAAAATTTTGAAAATTTGACAATGCCCATCATTTCTATCTCTCTATAGGGCAAAAAATTAACAATGCCTTCTACTATTCTAGATTAGGCACAAAATGCTTAAGTATTTGGTACTGGATGGTTCTACCATATAGGGAAGAATAATACCTCTCCCTGGGGAAGCCAATCTATTGGTTTAACAATGTTATGTCTTTTGTGGTGATACAAGCCTCCAACTAAGGCTAATGTGTGATGGTCCCTCTCTATTTTTTTAGTCCTTTTGGTAGGCTAAGGGCCACTTCACACTACAGCACAAGGTCAAGAGTCCGTTGGTTTTAGCCAATCAAATTTCAGAAAACCATGAATTTGGCCTCTCGACCCTTCACACTACGCCGCACAAGCCAAAGTCCATCAAATTTGATGTCCCCAAAATTACCTACATGGTAACCAAATGTTTAGATGGTGACGGACTCTCGACTAGAGTTTGGGTTGAGCAAAAATGGAGACCTAAACTCAAGTTGAGAGGCCATGGGAGTTTTTTTATTAAAAAATAGAATCTAACAAGATCTCAATCATTAGATTGGCATAGGTTTGGACTTTGGGCTTGGCCGTGGGAGGCTTCACACTATGGCCATCCCAATCAAGAGGCCATGGGAGTTCATTGCTAAGGTTTGGACCTTTTGGACTTGGCCTTTGGAGACTTCACACTATGGCCATCCAAGTTGAGAGGCCATGGAAGTTCATTGCCATGGGTTTGGACTTTGGACTTGGCCTTTGGAGGCTTCACACTATGGCCGGCCATTGGCTTTAAATCCTATTTTTTTGTTGCCTTTGAATAGCCCATTTCTTTGGACTCTCAACAAAGTTTGGATCATTCCCTCCCACTACCTCTCGACTTAGACGGCCATAGTGTGAAGAGGCCCTAAGTCGCCAAGAACGAAAGCTTGAATTGATCACATCATCCTTGAACACCATCTCTTTGTCATTCCTTGTCACTCGTTGACCTTTAGCATAGGTGATGTCGCCAAAAACGAAGACCCAATCACGTCACCCTCGAACACACAAAATTAAAGTTCTGTATTTTAGGCGTTACGACCTCCACGAAAACCACGAAAACCATCAGGTGGATCTCCCTCCCAGATAAAAAACTTCCTGCTGATCCTCCCATCGGCTGTGTCCCTCCTCAGCAATTACATCACGTCCACGTCATATGACATCTCTCAAATGCAATGGATAGAAGCGTGTGTTGCAACAAGAGTGAAACGTGTCAATGAATCGGCTGCCACTCAAACTGATCACGAGTTCAACTAAAAGTACCAAACTAGCTATCATTTGCCAACTCAGGGTAGCACCTGGGCGTCTGCACCACCGGCGTCTGGACCGACGTCGGGGACCTTGGACCGGTGGGGTACACTCTACACTATAGAAAACACTAGACAATTATAAAACATTATACAGTTATGATATCCTAAACCCATGCCAAAGAATCCGACTAGCATACTAAAGTCGACCGGATCAGTCTTTTCAGTTTAATTTGATGGATCGATATGATCACTGTGTCTATCTTTCAATCTTTCCATCAACTTGGAGAGCGCGCCTTTAATCCGACAATGGTCAGACACTATTGTGCACGGAATTAATCCTTTTCAGTTGCACTAGCTCAATCTTAATTTGCTTGTTTTAAGTTTTGTCCAGGTGTTAGAGCTCGATTTTGGGGGGGATTCTACGTCCGCCGGCGCACGGATCGTGCATATCTAGATTGAAAGGTGCAATCCAAAAGTGACTGAGGTTCAAGTAGTGCCTGCTTTTTATCAGCATCCTCAACTCGATTCGATTCGCTGGGCTCAGTTAAAACCGACAGTTTCGGAGCATTAGATTATTTTCTATTTTTAGCTAGATCGAATGGTACTCCAAGTTTGAATGTTTGCTTAGAATCAAAAGACTAGGAATGCCAAAAAGTATGCGCTTGCGGAAATTAAAGAGTTTGGTGGATGATCTAAATTAAAACCAGCATTCGATCAGATGTTGAGCGGGTGTACATACTTGTTGTGAAGGATTAGATTTCAACGCATGCAGATACTTGTTGCAATAGATTCAATTCCAGCGCAGTCATTCCCTGTCCATAACATACTTGTTGTGAAGGAATGCCAGAAGAATTTTTTGATTGCAGAAATATTTTTGGTAGATGGCCTAAAACTTAACCAGGTGGTGTACATACTTGTTGAGGAATTCAGGGTGTGTTGATTTTAAGCATCTAAAGGCTGGTGTTGGTTTGGGGTTTGAAGGTCTTTGCACCGAAAATCCGTTGCCCCTTGAATGGAAATGAATTCAATCTGGACAATTTACGTGGCGAGTTTGGGTGCACGTACCGTATATACCTGAAGTGTTAACTTTGCAGTTGTGTGAGTGAGGATTCAATTCCCTGGTTGCCTTTGAATGTTGTTCACTGTCCGTATGCAAGTACAATTGGGGGATTTTGATACGAAACAGTGCCAACCAAGTGTTGAACCTGGCTCAAAGTACAATTGGGGGATTTTGATAGAAAACAGTACGTGCCAGCCAAGTGTTGGAACTTGGCTGTCCAGGATGGAGATGAAAGTGTCTGATTTCATAATTTTGTCCAAGTAGCCCCAAAGTATGTGGTCGACAACATGTGCAGCCAGCGCCATTTGAAGATTCAATTCAATCCCTAGTTTGGGTAGTTTATCCACAATTTCAGCGTAGCTCACAGACAGGCTCTCAGCCATCCTCACTGAACCAGCCTGGGTGGCGTAGGTTAATTATTTTTTTACTTTGAAAATGGATCTCGGTCCTCTTCCAGATTCGACTACGAAGTAGTTCAAGTTTCGAGATAACCGTCTAAAGTAGAATGCTTGCATGCTTGACATGACGAGATAGACTAGTTGTGAGAGAGGAACATGCATTAATTGGTTGACTGCCTACTTGATTATGCGTGTCACTCTATCTTTGGCTGCTTACAATAATATCATCAATAGATCTCATTCAAGATCCTTTTGTTCAAAGGGAGACCTCCGAAGCAAGCACGAATCACAAATTTAAAACGAGATTTCATGCCCGCTTTCATGATCCGTGGAAAGTGGAAACCGCTTTTGTTTGGTAACCTGCAAACAGGAGGATCCCGATTAGCTCTGGAAGGTTATCTAGCTAGTTCATTTCCAAAAATCTTGCTTTGAACAACAGTTTGAAGTTAGGTTTGGCAGATGCACCACTCAAATTAAATTAATGAGCAAATAGTGAAGGTGATGGAGGAAGAGTTTTGTCTCTTTGTTTGGACACAGAAATGCTGAATGGTTGTTTACATTAATTTGTAATTGTTCATATAGTATGCGTTGACAGTTGTTTTTAGCAAGTAGGCTTGGGCTACTCCTGAAAGTTCGCCGCCTTTTTGGCTTCTTTCATTCTGCCCAAAGTAAACCGAACCGTTCAACAGCAGCTAATTGATCAATCATTTCCGGTCAAATCAAATCAGGCTCAACCAACAGCAGCAAATCATAAACAAAAATAGTTTTCCAATGATCATTGGAAACAGCAGTCTAAGACTCTAAGTGACCATGCACGCGCGCTGTTGATGTAAAAGTGTGCATATCAGTTCAATTGATACAGTATCAGGTAGATGAGCAAATTAGGGTATATTGACTGCCTTGGATGGTGGAAAATTGACAATTGTAAGAGAAGGTGACCACCGTTGAGTTTATACTTTTTCTATAATGTCTGAATTTGTTATGAATTTTTGAAGTGTGTTGCTCAAAAAACCCTAAAGAGTTGTAAGGTAGGAGGTCCAAGAAGCATTTGGGCTTTCAAAGCGTCCATCTCCACAAATGTCCACTGCTTGTACATGTTGCTTTTTCATAGTACTAGTAATGTTCAAACTATGTTCATTTGAGGAGGTAGATGCTTTTGGTGACCATTGCATTTCAACTTCAAAAATTCATAACTAATTCCACAAAGCTTCAAAAAATATGAAATGAGCAATTGGGAGAAATGCCATTCTATTGGCCTTTCAAGGAAAATTAATTGAAAAATATTTCAAGTAGTTTAGCCTCCACAAATTGAATTTCAGTTCTTAAATGGGCACTTTATGAACCTTCCACCGTAGCATGACATTCTTGAATAGGGAGGGATGAGGGGTCTTTGAGTTCTACAATGCCACTTAGGTAAACCAACCCATTATTGGTCAATGCCCAACTCTATTCTCCTACTTTTGGCCCCAATTTCGTCCATTCAAACCTCTAAATTTGTCCACAAAAATATGCAAATCCGTTCAAGATTCTAACAAAATCAATGCATTAAGGCCCAAATAGATAACATATCAATCCTTGATTGGCAAGTACTCAAGTGCTAATAGATACATAGAAATGCAATTACAAGGTAGTTATGAGGCATTTATGACTCCATTCTATAGGTGCTTTTGTAATTTCAAGGCTAACTACTTCAAAAATTTACAAAAATTACAATTTTAATTGAAAAATTATAATTCTACTTGGATTTGATCCATGAAACAAGCGCAAAAGGGTGATTGCAAGAAACACTTGTCCTATTTTTTGTCCCCTTATCCTCAAACACTTGGTTTTCTAATCATAACTTTTGCATCATAAGTCCATTTGTCTTGAAATTTGGAATGAAGGTATACATAAGAGTTTCACACATTTGATTATTTTTTATTTTTTATTTTAAATTACTCTACTATTTTTAAGGTGCTCCCAATTGGATGTCTACCTTGGCCATTTTGAGTTTTTTTGGTCCAATGTTATACCCAAAAATGCAAACTAGAAGCCACAAATTGGAGAAATTGGAAGTGTACTTGCATTATAATAATGAACAAATTTTTTTTTGCAAAACACCTTTGCATGAGGTGTCTACACGAGGCCAAAGTAATCGTTTTTCATGCATATTTTGGGGGCAAGAGAAAATTTTCCTTGAAGAAATTTTTAGTGCAATGCGAGAGTAGGCTTGTCCACAAAAATGTCTTTTTTTATGGAATTTTTTTGATTTTTTTTTTAATTACTAAAAATGAAAAGGTCTATAGACCCCTTTTTTGCTATTTTCTACTCCCAATGGCTTCTATAGTACTACATAGTAGTCTATAGTACTACATAGCACTACATAGTATTGTATAGTACTAAATCAACGGTTTAGATCCGCAAGCACCCCAAATTGACAATTGAGATTTGTAGGCGGATGTTGACGCATAGAATTGATAGTAGTTCGTAGTACTACTAGTCCTACAGCCAAAAATCACATTTTTGAGCCCAAAACGTGAAGTGTTTCTTGCAATCACCCAAAACTTTGAAAAATGGATGTACCTTTTAGAATTGGCACCATGATACTTAGACTCCAAATGAGGGTGGTAATAGGCTTATATCTACCTTATAATAAAAATCGTTTGTATTACAAAGGTGGGTCATTACAAGAAACACTAGTCCTATTCTCCATCACAATTGGAGAGATGTTGTTATCACTAGCTCTAATTTTTTAAGCACCTCGTCCAATGAACAAAAAAAATCTATAGGAGATGTCTAACTTGATGGTAATAAGATCCTTCGTTTTTTAGAAATTTTAAAAAATCATTTTATATTTAAAATTTAATTTTGTTAATTTGTCACACTTTGAGATTTAAGGGTTTTCACTATATTCAGAGTACCCAAATTGAATGATTTAGAGTTGAAATTTTGGTGGTCTATTCCCACACTAGGTGGACATATGCCTACTAAGGGGCATCTAAAAATACATTATTTTATGTCCTCTAGGCCCATGCAAATAGAGCACCCTTGCACAAGCATTTATGAACATTGAAGATGGTTTCGACTTCATTTTTTTGGTGAAATTTGATCACCATCAAGTCCTCACAAATGGCCAATTTTTAGTTTTTTTTTGTTCATGATTTTATATTAATTATTGATTTATACCTCATTGGATCTATTTTTTGTGACAATGTGTTTTTTTTTCTCACAGTATAGTTTTAGTACTTGCAAGTAGTTCATAGTACTTGCACTGATACTTTCAACCATAGATTTTTCCAATCTATGGTTATGATAATTCTGCTACTTAGTACTCGTAGTACTCATAATACTCTGGGTCTAAAATCCAGATTTTGCCAAAATACTACAAAAAACACAAGGTGTTTCTTGCAATGACCCAGGCCTACAATTCAAGACCAAGTTTGCATTCAAAATTTTCCACAATGAAAGGAGTTTGGATTCATGAGAAGCAAAGGTTTCATACCTTACAATCCAAGAAAGTTATGGGTGATTGTAAGAAAGTTTGGTCCTATTTTGCATCACATTCAAAGTAATAGAGTTATTTTCTACTAGAACTTTCGAAGGTAGAACCCAATGAACTTGAAATTTTTATTAGAAATGGCTAACTTTATTGTAATCATATACTAGACTATTTTTATAAATTTTAAAAAATAATTTTATATTTAAAATTCAATTTTGCTAGTTTGTCACACTTTGAGGTTTAGGGGTTTTTAGTATTGGGGAGTACCCAAAATTTCTGATCTAGAGCTGAAATTTTGTGGTCTATTTCCATAAGAGGACATAATTATGCCTACCAAAGGTAATCTAAAAATGTATTATTATATGGCTTCCATATTTGTGCAAATAGGGCTCCTTGGCAAGCACACTTTTGAACATTGAAGATGGTTTCAACTTCTTTTTTGGTGAAATCTTATCACCATCAAGTCCTCACAAATTGCCAATTTTTAGATTTTTTTTATTCATGATTTTCTATTTATTATTAATTTATACTTCATTGTATCTATTTTCTACGAGAAATTGTCCTTTTACAAAATAGTACTATTTAAGTACTTACTAATAGTCATAGTACTCAGAATGGTACTTTTAGCTATCGATTTTTCTATTTCATGATACTCATAGTACTGAGCACATAAATTGTTGTTTTAGCAAAATGCTATAAAAATTGAACGGTCTTTTTTACAACCACCCTTTTGTGGATCCCCCAAAATCAACATAAAGTTCATACTAGTCATCTTATTCATCTAACATACTGAGAATATTTTACCAATTATTTTACGTAATGGTTTTAGGTTGAAAGTCCTATTTTGGTTACTAAGTCACTTGAGCAAAATTTTGATTGTGGTAACTAAGTCATTGCATTGTGACATATTCTTGAATGACAATTTTGGATTTAATATAGAATGACTATAATAGCCCCATTTTTAATTGCCCAGGATGGACAAATGTTTAGAGTAGACATTTAGAGGTGATTGCAAGAAACACTTGTCCTATTTTTTGTCCCCTTGCCCTTGGACAAGTGTTTTTTCGCTCATAACTTTTGTATCATTTGTCTGTTTGATGTGAAATTTCGAATGAAGGTACATGTGGTAGTTTCAGATATTCTATAATTTTTTCATATTTTTTCAAATTATTTTGCTATTTGTAACCTACCCCCAATTGGGTGTCTAGCTTAACCATTTTGAGTTTTTTTAGTCCTCATTTTGACCCAAAAATGCAAATTCAAAGCCACAAAGTCGTCATGTTGGAGGTCTACTAAAATTATAAGGACTAACAATGAGTTTCTATGAAAATAGTAACATGTCAATTGCCCACATGGGGCCAAATTGACCTTCCTTTGCGCAAAGTCTACAAAGAGAGAAAAAATTTCCTAAATGAATTTTTTGGTGCAAAGCAAGCACAATCCTCTCTAGCAAAATGACATTTTTTTTGGATTTTTTTTAACTTCTAACAATTACTAAAAATGAAAAGTTCTACATACCCCTTTTCTGCTATTTTTGCTCCGAATGGCTTCTCTAGTACTCCATAGTAGTCTATAGTACTTCATAGTATTGCATAGTATTGAATCAATGGTTCAAATCTGCAAGCACCCCGAATCCTCGGTTGAGATTTGTAGGCACACACTAACACACAAAATTAATAGTAGTCCGCAATATTGCTAGTCCTAAGGCTAGAAATCCCGTTTCTAAGCCAAAAACATGAAGTGTTTCTTGCAATCACCTTCCTACCACTAGAAGAAAACATTGTTGGTTTCACCAAAATCTGGGTGACACAAAATACAGTTTTTTGCCAAAAAATGTAGTTTCTGCGTTAGCCTGAATGCAATTTTCTGGAAACTGCGTTTAGGCCAATATAGAAACTACATTTTTTGACAGAAAACTACATTTTGTGTCACCTGGATTTTGTTGAAACCAACAATGTTTTCTTCTAGTGTACCTTATCAAGAGTTGGATGGACTCCTTGCATAGAATGGAATATGCTTTTTTATAATACAATTTTTTGTATGATTTAATGCCTAAGAGACCAAAAGGGTAAGCAAATATACATTTTGAATGGTTTTGGCAAAAAAATTATGATATCAGCAGAATCTAAATATCATATCTTCATTTTTGTATATTCCCATTTCCTTCCAATCCCTAAATAAACTCATTGACAACCTAGCACAATAATGAAAAAGTACCAAGTAACCATGTTAGGTGCATTGGTGAAAAATAGACAAATTTTTTTTTCAAAATACGTGAATGTACTTCATTTGTTTCTTACAACTTCATCAATAAGCTCTTGAAGACATTCATAATCCAAATACTAGATGTTGGATCTCTTAGGATTAAACCTTATACCTATAAAACCATACTTAGATAGTAAGTTTGGTTTCAATTAATGAAAAAAATGAATATTTTTGCTAATTTTGGGACCAAACAATTGAATCTATAAATAAATGTAAAGATTTTCTTTTTCAAAATCCAAAAAATCCATTAACAATCCTTTGAGTCAAATACTAATCCATCATTTAACAATGTACCATCAAGAAATTTTTTGATGGCAAAATGATGGAACTTTTTCATTGTCATTTAATATGTATGAAGGTTGGAGAGGTCGTTTTTATAATGAAATTCATTGTTGGTCATGAATCCTCAAAGGATATGGGATAATTTGGAGATGTGAAGCTTAACTGCTCATTGTCAAAGTGTAGGAATTGTGTTCAAAGTAGAATTTCATACCTCATTTTAGCATAATAGAATAACTCTTTCCAAAAACTTTGAATTGAAAAATGTTGGTAAATCAAACTAAATTTCATTTGCAAAAATCCATTACCCATGTGCACTTTTGACCCTCCAAAAAATTCATAGTGGATGTTTGAAAATGTCCCTTCCAACCCCTCTTTGAACTTTGTCCACAACTTCTAATTGGAGGCTCTAAATCTCAAACAGGTTTTGAAGATGAAATTTAACTTGATTTTATACATTAACTAAGTCAAAATATTTTTTGAAAAAAATTATTCTACTATGCCTGAAAGAGGTTTGAAATTCCTCTTTGAACACAATTCTTGCTTTTGACTTGACTATGAGCAATTGAGTTCTTACTAATCCTAATTTGCATATTCCATATTGATTGTTGTACTTCTTATCACTCCAACTAGATAAAGAGCTTGTCCTTTCATCTTTGTACATGCCATAAGCAACTTTTGAAGATATGTGAAAGACTCATGTTTAATGTAAGAAGCAGTATTATTTAGAGTAGAAAATCTTGGTTAGATGAATAAAAATAGGTTTAACTAGGTGGATCCCCAAATCTCTATTTGTTTAGATGAAGATATTTGTAGGTTAGTTGTTGAATTTTAAAAAAAAATTTAATTTAATTTTAATTATTTTAAATTACATTTTAAAATATCAAATCTTATTTTCAGATTTTAATTAAGTATTCAACACCGAAGTGCCAAACTTGCTATCTATGTATGGTAGTCCTATTGTCTTAGTTTCAAAGCCTTGGGCATTGAAAAGTTCTAATTTTCAAAGATTTTTAAAAAATGTTTAAAATTGTAATTAGTTAGTAATTGCTAATACTATACATGCTATGCACATCTGATGTAAGTTCACCATCCTAATTTCAAGTCCGAGCACATTCTACGACTTCCAATACTTAACTCCTATAAAGTAGTCTACATGCCATTTAATAATATGAAGTTTGTCCAAAAGAAATTGGATACCATTTAGTAATATGAACTCAAGCATGAATCCATTACTTTGAGAGTCTTGATAGTGACACTACTTGTTGCCATGTGGACTCTAACTATAGTAGAACTTCCATGAGGGAATAGCCTCGAGACAAGAGGAGAATATTACATTAGAGAGGTTATTGCTTTAAAGAGGGGATGCAACATTAGTGATATTTGAAGATTATTTAGTGAACTACATTTTCATGGAGCTTTTGGATTGAAGTCACATTCACTAGAACAACATCTAAATTCAAATTCCACTTTTCTTTTTTTTACTTATTTTGTGCATTTGCAATATATCAAGTCAAGACCAAAAGAATAATATCACTTTAGAGAGGTTATTGGCTTACAAAAGTTCCCTTTCTAGAAGTTCTATTGTACCTTTTTTCAATTCTCAAGGAGGACCTTAACAATTTGATTTGATTGAAGTTTTGAGTTTGGATGCAATTAGTTTCAAAAGGCATGATTTATTCTCTAAAATCCTAAAATTTATTCATTTTTATGACATGAGATGGAAAAACAATTTGAAATCAAGGATGATCATTGGTTCCATCTTCCAAACCCTATATTTCATAATGAGCACCTCCAACTCTTGATTTGATTGGAAATTTGAGTTCATATAGGTATTATTACATTGAAGGTAAAATAACTCCATGAAATTATGTACTCTGTAATACATTCATTTCTATGAGGCAAAAGTGAAAAAACAAGGCTCAATCTGAAGTGAGAATTCTAGAATAACTCTAATACCTCACACAATGTTGTGTGACCACTTGTACCTTCTGTCTTATTGACTCATCAAAATTTCAGTAGCAATTGCTAAACCAACTAGTGTTCATGCAACTTTTTGCATAAATATTGAGACATGTCCAAGTGAATCAGTGACATTGCTAGTATCGTGGGAAGGGCTCCGTGTGATCAATGTAACCATAGGGAGACTTCCATAATTCATGGAAAAGTTATCTTCTGAAAATCTATTTTTACAAGTAAACCGTATCACAATCAGTTTGCAAGAATAAAAACTCCTAACATTCCTTTTCCAACTTTATAGGCATTGCATTGACAAGAAGTTACAAGTGTCGGGAAGCTTCAGTAGGACCACCTTACTCAAAAAACAAGCCAGCGTCTACGGACTGCAGTCAATTCCAGGATTTGCCTCACTTATGTGGCTTTAGTCCAAGGGTCCAATGCGTTGTAGTGGACAATGCAAGGAATTGTACAGAATTAATCATTGTTCATAAATCATCAGTCCCTATTGGTTTAAAGAGCGCTAAAGTGTCTCTTCCTCGTGAAGAATCTCGGTCTCTCTCGTTGGTATGAACATCTCTGAGTCCGAGTCTAACCTCAACTTTGTACTGATGTACAAAAGATTGACTTCCAAGTACTCGATTTTCGCACTATAAACGTGATGAAGCGTCAGCAGCAATACCTACAAGAATCGTATTCCGATTCACCTCTTCAAAATTAAGGGGAGCGACTGTCGACTGTTCGAGGAAGGCGTTAAAACGATGTTACGTTCTCCACATGCGGACAGTGCCATCAACAGAGGATGTAAGCATGCAGCTCTCTGTGGGATGATACGACACACCCGTCACCTGCCAGTTGAACAGACTACACTTAAGTAAAAAAAAGATAGAAATGACTCCTGATGAAAAATCTTACTCCAGCGTGTGATCGGGGTTCATAAGTTCACCTAGGGTCTTCTAGGTATAGAAACAAAATTGTATGTCCCAGTAGAGCATAAAATAAGATAGCATAGATTTTGAGATTCAGTCATCAAATTTCCTACATGCTTAATCCCAATCTGTCCTAGTCAATAGAGCTATAGCGAGCGGCATTTTCACTCGTGAACCCCTCTTTGTAGGAGTAAATTGCCAGAGAAGGTATGACTAGCGTACCACAGACTGATGGGCTTTGAAAGAATTGGCGAGTGAGCCGTCCACAAGGTCCCAAAAGAACACACGACCGTCTTCAGATCCACTTACAACATGGGCGTCTGTATTGGTTAGGCAACTATCCATCTTGTATGCCTGTTCGAGATGATGGCAACCTTACCGAGTTAGCTCGTAGTAGCGGCACTAGGACATGAACTCATGAGGAAAACACTTTAAAAATTCTGTTTAAAATATAAAAATCTTGGAAGTTTACATACCTTGTTTTCATGTCCCTTGTATTCCTGCAACTGCTCCCCAGACGCCCTGCATGATGACAAATTTTTCGCAGTTAAAATTAAGTTCATGGGTAAGAAATCTAGGAATAACGTAATGCTTTTCGAATTCTTAAACCAATCCTACCATTTCTGATCACAACGTAGTTGCACACACATACTATGCTAAGGCTGATAGACAACCTACTATCGCAAGAACATGAGTATTTCAAAGAAGAGAACAAAGGAACCTGTCAAGCAGCCGAATGGTAGAATCAAGGCAACTCGCAAGCACACAATTTTCGTCATATGATAAGGCCACACTATTGACAGCTTGACCCAGATCATCTACAATCTCCCTGCAATGGAACAGTCAAGAGTTTGAAAATTTACTACCCATTTGCTATAAACCCTACAGCCAAGAGTCGAAGTCACAGAAGACGAACAACAATGTGACGGCAGCCTTGAATCCAAGGGTGAACAAACACTGCCCACAAGTTTAGAAGCCTAAAAACCATGCATCAAAACCTGAAAATGTTGAACACAGAAGAACAAACTTGATGCTCAGATTTTATCCCATTACTGCTGATCGTTGACAATGACTTTACCGTCCACAAGTGCACAAGTTTACCTGCCATTTCGAATATCAAAAGTTCGAACAGTCCCATCTACAGAACCAGCAATAATCTCTGTCTTCGTCAACGCGACTGAGGTCACGCTGTCACTGAACGTGTCAATAACCTGTCGAGAATGTAAATGATGTCAGAATCAGCTCCTCAGGATGTAAATTATGAAATACAAGGCCTTCCTCTTGAAGGAACTGCAAGATCCCCAATATCACCTTCTAGAAATAGAAGCAGTACGTGTCCAAGTTAGATATTCCATGAGTAAAAAGTAAGGACTTCAGTCCAAAAAACACTGTCAACTGCCTACAGTTGACAGTGGACCACCAGCTATGAATGTTTCGAAGAACTATATCACAAATTACCCAAGCGGACATACCTGGACAGGATCAAATCTGTTGGAGCGGCAATCCCATGCCCGTACACTGCGGTCGTATCCCCCCGAAACAAGGGCTGCTGCATACTCGTTGAACTTGACAGAGTTGATCTAGAGACAAATAAGAAGCTTTTTTCAGAGACTATACCGCTTTCTCCCTATCAAACAAAATGATGACTCTACTTCGCTAGTTTTTGACTCAATGGATTCCACGAAAAGTGACGGACACATAATGCTTAACCATTCAGTCCAAATTGGGCCTCATGTATTTTTAGCAGTTTTGAGTATGTCAAATGTGCAAATCCTTATTTTCAATTTAATTTACTTTCTGACCAGCAGATGCAATGCAGTTCGCTAATTCTGGTTATGTTGATTTTAGACCAATCTGAATTACATTTATCACAGCGTGATCAGTCATTTTAAAAGCATGAATCCTTGGTCCTTGACGGCATAATCCTGATATTTAATCGTAAACAAACCGCCTTCTTCATAGACTTTGGAGCCGAATGAGCTCGTGAATAAGTCAACAATAAACTCATTGCAAAGCATCAGTGATCAGACCTCGCTATCATGCCCTTGGAACTTGCGAATGATACGGCCAGTGGAAACATCCCAGTACAGAAGCTGTCGATCTCCTCCACAAGAGCTCAGCTTCGAATTGTCACTGCCAATCCAATCCACATGACCGTTGCAGTCTAGTGCGCAATTTACACTCACATTTGCTACAAGCTGCTACCATATATCGCTGCTACCAATTAGGTATTGCTAAGTCTAATAAGTTAGAGATATTCATTTCCGTTACCCTCATTAATTCTGCATATAGTGGCTTTTGGAGTGTTACCGACATGACCTAAAACAGTAATGGTTAATGTCTTCAAAGTAACACATGGAGCAACATAGTTGTAAGGTAGTAGAGTTTTTCTGTTTAAATACTACTCAATAATGCACATGAGTGAGATTTACCTGCACCTATATGATACTTTAAACCAAAAGTATGTACCCCTATGGACGTGCAGATTGGTGACATGCTTTGAGTGGTACGTAAACCCTTAAAACCTAATTAAGGACCTTCCACTGTGCATCCCAAAGTAATTATCTGGCTACCAAAGGAGCCTCGGTTTAAGAGCATCTACGAGTTCTGACTTATAAATTTCAATGAAATTACCAAAATGCTCCAAAAAATATCATATAGTTTTTGAGTTTTTTTGGTTCTAAAACAGCGTCAAGTACAAAGACGACTCGCACCTTGAGACGGCCACATCGCGAACTTCGCGCGCATGGCCGTTGTATGACTTGATGAGAATTCCCTTATGCGGATTCCAGAGTCGCAGACTTCGATCTTTCCCGCAGCTCAGGCAATACTTCCCGTCCTTGTTAAAGCGAACCGCCAGCACAGCCCCTTCATGCCCTTTCAGTACCACTGCCTCCTTACTCGGAAGCCCCACCACTGCTTTACTCGCCATTAAGGTTCACGGATTCCCTTCAAATCCCAAACCCGCTCCAGTTTCACCTTCTTTGCCAAGGCATCAATTAAATTCAACCTAAATTTGCACGTAACAGTCGCCTGATCGCACAACAAGCCACTGCCAATGCTTCGATCTGAACAATTCCAGCATTGCAACGGGAAGCCAGTATTCTCGGCCCCAAAGCATCAGATTTACTTCAAATCTTCCCTTCAAAATAAGAATAAAAAACAGAACTACGACACTAATGTGCCACAGAAAACGAGGCAGGAAGCTTCGCAATGCGGCTCCGCTGCTCAAGTGGTTTCCGGCATAAGATTCATGAATCCTCAGAGGGAATGTTCTGACAGTAGCTCATGAACCTGCAAAAAACGTCCACAAAATTCAGGGGTAGACCAAATCTATCAACCAAGGTACCAAGGTTCCAAATTCGAAGAAAAGTCAACGAGCCGATACCACATCCCCAATCAACACAGGAAACTGAAAAAAAATGCTGTGAACATCGAAGTGCTCTTCAGGGAGCTTCTAAACCAATTAAACCTAACTGCCAATGCCCGAAGATCCACACTAACGATCCTACGCACCAATTGTGCCTCTGTATTTCAACACCCCTGCCGCATCCAAATTTCGTCACCACACCACTAGGAAGCCTAAAAAATTAATTCCCGATTAGAATCGCCTACAAAAGGACGCGGACACAACAAGAAAACCTCACCGAAACCACAATCGCAGGGCCACCGATCAGCCCTCGCCAGCACTCACACCCCTGCAAATAAACGCGCACATCACCCGCACTTCTACCAAACTAAGCTACAACAAAAAAGCGCTACGACACTACCTGTATTGCTACTCCTCCGCGTCCTCCTCTCTCACCTCCTCTACCTGCAGCACCGGGCGCCAGAAAAACGAACCAAATCGCGCCCGAAAACGAACCCAAAAAACTCGAGAAATAGCGCAAACGAAAGGCAACAATCCATTGTACCTGAGGATGATGAAGAGACGAAGCTCCAAACGGCAAATCAGCTCGTGCGTGGAGCTCCCGTGCAAGCGTTCAGCTTCTCCGTCGTCTCGCCTCGCACACTCTGCCTCTGTCGCCGAGGTAGGTCTCTCGCCCTCTCCGTGTCTGCTGAATTGCATGACTCCCATCCATGTCCGTGGATGTCCATCCATGTCCATCCATGCCCAATGGATGAGTGTCAATGCTCATCCCGATGCCCATTTACATCTGGTTCCACGCCCACCTGCATCCAGGCGTAATTTCAGTTGTAGCTTGGATAATGTTTATTCTTTTATATGATTTCAATTTAGAAAATGAAGCTCTAAGGAAATATTTTCAAAATTCATTTTCCAATTTGGAATTTTTTTTTAAATTCAACGAATTATTATAACCTTGCATTGAAATTCTAATCGAGTATATTATTATACTTGAGTGTTACTTCCTTAGTTTGGAAATAATTCTAGGGTTTCCTAGAAATGGCTAGATTAATGCGTGAGTTGATCCTATTTTTAGAAGAATGCATAATTGTTGTAGCTTCTACTATCCCCCCACTAGGCAGGGAAGAATGGAAGTCAAGAGCAAAGTGATGCATATTGAAAACAAGCAGTGAAATCGATAAATTTTTGCTCTTTTTGGAACTATTCCAATTGTTTTAATTTTGATCATTCTCCAAGCAATGTTGGTGCAATCTGTAGCAATTATTGATGTCCTCTATATTCAACTCCAACAATGTCCTATGATTCAATTCTAGGGAATTCTTAAGAAGAGATTTGTTAGTAGCAGTTTTTATACAATTATGGGTTGAATTCTTTGTCTTTGCTTGATTAGAGGTTGCATTTCAATTCCCTTGGCAAGGATCAAACTACTCTATAGTCTTTGGATCACGGTATCAATAAATGCTTTAATTTGCTTTAGAGTATTTGAACTAGCTTCAATTGTTGTCCATCAAGTTGTAGAGAGTCAATTTTGAATTTAATTTGAAACAAGTATATTTGGAAATCTTAGATATTTTTGGAGTCAGAAGGAGTATAATTTTGATTTTCTCCTCATTTAATTTTCACATTGAAATTACAATTTTTTGAGTTTCATCATGACTTTCATTTTCATTGTACACATCAAATTATTCTAATGCATATTTGAGCTTCACTTTGTTACTCATAATTGTTGATAATTGTCAAATTTCAAGGTAATATTGTTCAAATATATACTAAGAGTTCATAAAATAGATGAACACATGAACTTATTGTATTTTAAGATTGAATCTATGATGGATGTTATATTCTAAATTTGCTAACATAAAGAGGTGATAGTTTTTGTGTGTTGTCATGAAGCAATTTGAAATTTGAGTCCCATATACATATATATAATGTAAGGTGATAATTTTATTTGTATATCAATGCTATCTAAAATAAACAATCCTTTCTGTATGAAAATTTTAATTTTGATATGATTGAGGTTTGTGGATGTCAATAGGTGAATAGTATGACATCAAATAAACTTAGGGTTTATTTAGACTAAGAATTTACACTATTTGAACATGGATGCTCAAGGTCAAATGGAAATAAGTGTAATATGAGCCTAAGTGGTATATTTTAGATAAGAGAGAATGAATTGACTTGTAGGAGGGAGGCACTTAGCATAACAAATATTGTACCTCATGTAAAACACAAATATTTTATTGGAGATTTTTATTTCTTATTTAACAATTTAAAGCACCTTATAAGTATGTAAATATCTATTAGTACCAATAATTATTATAAAAACTAAAATATTAATCATATCCTAGTTTTTTCAATATAAAATTTACTTTCTTGTAACTATACCTTCATTCAATAATATATTTTAGGGTCTAACATATACATATTATAGGACTATTGCTCCCCTTAATGACACTTACCACCTTAAGCTCTCCTCCTAGTGCTTCTCCAAACACTTAACTCTTTAGTGATACGAAAAGTCACGATATCTTAACACTGCACATGCCATACACCCACAATGTTAGGTCCAATTTAAGTCATAGGGTTCCCTATTCTTTCATGACTCCCAATTTTTAGTTCCAAAAAAATCCCACAAGACACCAATCATGTCATTTGATGACATGGGGTGGATCTTCCATTGATGTCCAAGCACTCAATGGTAGCACTACTCCCCATCGGTGCCAACTATTCTTGAATAGGACCTAACTCCCCACTAGGTCCAACCTATTTTATTTCAAAACTCACCTTGTAACTCACATCATGGCCTAGTGTGGAGCAGGACACATTCAATCCATATCAAAGAGTGTACAAGCATTCTGTGATAACATACAAGTGGTGGTGAGGCTCTAACACCAACCTTACCACTTGGAAATACTTTGGCTCATTATAGCACCATTCAGGAAGGAGGAGGGTGACCACCCCTCCTTATAGTACTTTCTGTAGGATTTGGTAGCTCCCCTATGCAAGAGGTCATCAGGAACCCCCAAGATACTCCCCATCTTAGAAGACCACCCAATTCCAATTGGTTTCCCCAAAATGGGACCCTAAAAGACTCTCGGTCTTCTCATCAAGAAAACTTTTAGCTCTAGGCTCCAAATGTCAAGTGTAAGACCATTTTCTTGATCTACATTTTTTTCAAATCACCATGGACTATTTACTTTCTCTAGTACAACAAGTATTGAGGAAGTTATGACCCTCCAAAGGTACAAGTCCCCAAGAGGTGTAGTTCTCTTAGACTCCACCCTCTTTGGATGCCTATAACTTTTAGGTCATAGCTCATCTCTTCATGATACTTAGCATTATAGAAATCTTGTCTCCTTACCTTTCCAATGATATGTGGCATGCCCTATTTGGCTCAAAGGATTCCTCCCAAATCTTGTCTTCGACGTCCCCATCCCCAGAGGCGCGACCAAGACATTGCCAACTTCGAGGGTCCATAATTTTTGACTCACAATATGGATTTTGGCATTCATTGAACCCATGGAAGCATCCTCTTACAAGTTTTCCAAGCATGTATAACATACTCTTCAATTTGTTTGGATCAGAGTGCTACAACACTTTGATCGCTCAGGACTTCTAGTTCTACTCTCCCCTTCTCGTGCAAGGCTTGGCATTAGGAAAAAATATGAGCCCTTTAACCCCAAAATGACCCTGCAATTTCTCGAACTGAGGCCCCCTACCGGAGAAGCAAACACATTTACTTTTTTAATAAATAATTAAAGCCTACCTACTCAAATGTAATTGTACAAATCACAAGATCACTCTACAAGGGTCATGCAAAAAAATTCTGAGGCCCAAATGATTTGTCACAATGCATTAGATTCTCAAGACATCAAAGGTACATGGTTGCAGAATCACGCATTTTTTGTCCCTCCAAGTGCTTCAGTAGGTGTTGCAGGATGAATATGTCATTCCTTGAAGTGCGTATTTTTTTGTAAGAAAGAAGAGAAAATACACATGATCAATGCCCCAAAAAATATGCTAGAGGGATAACACATGTTCAATGGGGGATCACCAAACAACAGGGTGTTCAACAGGCCCATTTCAAGGATGTAGATTCCTCTTTTTTGATGAAAATTGTACTTCTCGACAGAGGAAGATCCCCACGGTGGAAACAACATACGAAAACTTATAAAGCTACAGAATTTTGTTTCACAAGAATCTGACAGTGCATTCGAGAAAAAATCCATTTTGAATCTGGATGGGTTCTAAAGCTAAAATCCGCGTTGGCACTTGCTTTCACATTGCCAAACTAGGGAGTCTACTTACATTGTAAGCCTTAGAAAATTGAGGCCACGTCAGAATTGAAATCGGAAAATTTCACTCTTTTGGAAACTTTTTGCTCTCCAATATCATAGTTAACCATTTTATGAAATATCACACTGATTTCCCATTATTCAACTTTGAAAATTACCTAAGGACAAATTATGTCCCTGAGGACATTTTGGGGTTAAGGGGCTCTGAGTCTTAGACAATAGGGAACAATAGGGAACTTTGGTTTGAAAAAAAATTCAAAAAAAAAATTGGTTCTTTTTAATATTTATTTATTTTAGCCAGCAAACTACAAAGCTTGTTTAGCGCGGGAAAGTTCAATTAAGGAATTTTTAAAATATGAAAAGAATAATTAAAATATGAATCTTAAAATAAATTCAAAATTATAAAATTGTGAGATTTGATGTGGCATTAGTGCAACCACATCAGACTACTATTATTATTATTATTTTCATATTATTTTAATAGTTTTTAAATATTTTTAAATTAAAAATTTTAAAAATATAATCTTTTAAATGTTTTTTTATTGTGTCACTATTCATCAAAGGGGTTGTGAGTTCCTTTGAGGGGAACTTTTCATAGGGAAACAACCCCTTTGAGGGTTGAAATTTTTCCTAATGGGAGTCACCTCCAATGTCCCTTTTGTTCACCAAGATGGCATGGGCATGCCTCTTGATGAGGGTCATGACAAGAAGACTATTTTTCAAATTATAGCCAATCATTTGGTGTCCTATGTCTCATCCCTTCTTCATTTTGATACAATATATGAGTATGATATACAAATATAGATTCAAATATGTTGGTATAATTTCATAGACAAATGCTAGTACAAAATCAATAACAAACCTTCTCTTATAGCTTTTTCCACTCTAATCCTAGTCATCCATCTCTATGTATTGTAGACATGCTATTAACTACATGGGCATGATACCATATTGTGCAACGCTACTTACCATACACTTTTAATCTTGGCCATCAAATCATTTCACATGCAATTTCACCCGTCTGATACTTTTCATACTCAATCATCATTGCTGCAATGTCCTAAAATGTCATTGTCAATTTGCATTCATCATGAAGTTTCTTTCACGCAAATCATGTAGCAAGGTGTTTCTTCCTTCTTGCTCACACAAATAGTTCTTGGTCTTACTTGAATCATTTCCTATCTCAAGTATATATATGAGAATACAATGAAACTCTTTTGTATTTGTAGAATTCTAATACAACCTCTCAATCATCAGACAAAATCATAGATTTGGTACAAAATGACTCATCAACAATTTCTAGAGGACAAGGTTGGGTGGAATGAGCTAGAGTGATTCTAAATGCCATGGGTGGATGTGAGCCCCTACTTCGTCACCAAAGGCTCACTCCTTTTTTTTTATTTTTTTATTTTTTTCATTTTAAATGCATTTATATATACAAAAAGCCCCAAAAAGAGTGTAGAACCAAAATAGGTGTGTCACATACCAAAATCGTATTTGGTCTAATTTTAAAATATTATAGTGAGATTGGCCCAACCACAAGTTGTAAATAGGTTAGAACCCAACTTATTGTGGTAAATTGGTCAATTATGAGTGATGGACATATCACGCTCAAAACCCTACATGGAAAGGACATCTCTAGGCTAGAATTGGTTGAGGGAATCCTAGTAAGGCATAAGAATCAGTTCCCGGAGATAGGTTCTAGTTTACCCATTTTAACAACAAAATAGCGGAACCCCAATTGTTGGCTTGCAGATGTTAAAAATACCAAGACAGGACCGTGGAGGAACCTTAGGTCCAAGGAAGGTGGTTTGGGGTTAAACCCAAGCCCGGGAACCAATGGCGAAGTTGGTTCGCCAAGATTCCCCTCGGTGTAGAAGATTCCTCAGCCATCAATAATTAAACAAGGGGGTGGATTTTGTCCCCCCTAGGCCGATGTGTAGAATAAGAATATGAGCCTACACATGTGTCGTGGGATCCCATGGGAGGTTCCACGAAAAGTTTCAGAATTTTTTGATAGTCAAAAGATGTCTTTTCGAATGGTCAACTACCCAAACTTGTGATGGGAAATTCCTAGAAATTCCCAGGTGGCAATAAGTTTCCACTAAAAATTAATATATCTTATTTTATATTAATAAGCTTCCCCGACAAGTTTCAAAACATTCCAATAGTCAGAAGTACTCGAACCTGCCAAATTCCCCAACAATTGACGAAATTTAAAGTCCACGATGGGTTTGACCAGTGGAGTGGGAGCATACGAAAGTAGAATGGGGCCCAAGGTAGGTCTTTTCTCACTCCCCCGTACCTACTTAGGAGCCTTGGCTAGTTGCTTTTGCTAGGAAAGTCAACCTCCAAAAGTTGGGATTTTTCCCGGTTTTTGGCATTAAGTTGGCACTAGGTTTCATTGTGATTTTAAAGATAGAAAAAGGAGAGGGTAGAGGTCTATCTAAGTAGAAATGGCCTTTTGAAGCCAATGGCGCAATCCGTTTGCAATTCGGAGTTAATCTCCAAAAGTTAGCTTAGTGGACTAGCATAAGATGAAAACCTTAAGTTTGGATGAAAATCCAAGAAGATAAGCTTAGATGAATGAGGAGAGGTGGGTGATTGGGAAAGAGTATAAAAGGGCACCCCTTCTCCTCTCTCACCACCCCCTTTTTTTGTGTAATCAGGTCCATTGAGTCTAATTTATGTTGAAAATTGTGGTGTTTTTAGCCACAAGCCTTGCAACGATGTTTTTTGGGCACTTTTGGCCGTTGTTGTTTTTCAAACTTGCAAGGTATTTGTGGATCCCTTGCCTTTTGAGTGAGCGTAGTATTAACTCTTCTAAGCTTGAGCTTAAAAACTTTGCTAACTTATCGTGTTACTAAGAGTATGTGTGCTTACCCTTGAGAGACCTTTTTTGGTTACTTTCCTAGCTTTGTTGTATATTAACCCTAAAGCAACCCCCTATATGACTGGCGATGTCGCTTTGGGGGCCTTTAGTTCAAGTCTTTTATGTTACTAATCCGTATCGCTAGTCCTTTGAGTGTCAAAGGTCCTTTCCTCTTCTTTTGCCCTTGTTCCTAACAGTGACGTGGCCTTCTTTGTTGAGAGACATGAGGATGTGAGGGTAGTAGGTCTTGCCTGTACAACGAAGCTTTGAACCCCCAATAGGATAAAAAGTCTTAGTGGTGTATTAAAAAGGGGAACAATGACAAAGCTTTGAACCCCCTTGGAATAAAAAGTCTTAGTAGTGTGTTAAAAGAAGAAATGATGGCGAAGCTTTGAACCCCCTTGGGATAAAAAGTCTTAGTGGTGTATTAAAACCACCTCACGGGAGAACCGTGAGACCACGTGATCCCTTTCCACACAAAGTTTAGTTTCCAAAATGTGTAGGAAACAAATCAAGGTTTAGACCCCTAAAAAGTAGGAGTAGAGGTCAAAGTCAAGGATGAAGAGCAATTAGGGAG
This sequence comes from Straminergon stramineum, assembly GCA_963920665.1. Classification (NCBI taxonomy): domain Eukaryota; kingdom Viridiplantae; phylum Streptophyta; class Bryopsida; order Hypnales; family Calliergonaceae; genus Straminergon; species Straminergon stramineum. The sequence continues at coordinate 21,514,714 of OY987268.1, read as the reverse complement.
AAATCAAGTGAGGGTGTCATCCCACAAACTTAGCTTACACCCACAAACCATAGGTATGGCATGCCCCAAACCTCCCTAGAATTCGCAAAAAATCAACAATATAAGAGCTGGTCTAGCAACTAATCCAACCCCTAACCCACTAGGACCCCGATATCCAAGAAGCCAGGGCCGGGCATTGGATGGGGTAGGGTCGGGTATTGGCAATGCCAATGATTGCTGACAATGAATCAAGTGGGGTTTGGGGCTAGGGTTACTGGGACTCAATTCTAGGTTACGAGGGTGCAATACTGAGGTTACTGTGGGAGTGGATTAGGGGTGTTTGGGTTTGGGCTGGGATTATTGTGTTCGATACGGGGATACTAGGGGGAGTTCTCAGGCTCTGGGGTTCGAGAGAAGTAGTTGTCTAGGGCTACAAGGAAGAAGGGAGTTGTTTAAGGTGCGGAAAAATGAGAGGGTGGTCCAGTAATTAAAGTGGGAAGAAAGGAGGAGGCCTACGACACATCCAACCATACTAAACAAACCGTTGGGGTAGGGAATCCAGCTCCCCTTCTTCTGAAAACCATCACCAAAGCAACGAGCGAACATACAAAAGAATGAGAGTGTGACAAGAGGGACGACAATTTGAAGGTTAGGAGTGGAAGTAGATAAGATAGGAGGGGAAATCCTCGAGGCTTACTTAAGCCCTTAGATTAGAATTAGGTGATCACCACGAGATTAAGTGTGATACGTAAATAAAGGACGTAAGATGTAGGACATAAGAAGTAGCTCAACCTTGGAGGATGATATGATACGTCCTTGACATTGGCTTGGTAGGTAGGAGCAGAGGGTAGTTGGGCCACCTTAGAGTGTGAAAGGAAAGAAAAAGAAGGAGGAGAAAAGAAATAGGAGAAAATCAACAATTACCCTCTTGTACCCAAATAATTTATGATTAGAATGGTGGTCCGTTGTCTCACGGCACAGGAGTTCATGGCAGAGGAGGTAGAAATTATGGTGGGTGCGATCAACGACTCAAGTTCTGAGGTATGAGTTAATCCTTTCAAACTTTTCCCTAGGCCCCTAATTGGAAGCTAGTAGCTTGGACCAAGGCCTACCCCTAGGTCAGACCCTTGGGACTGGAGTTCAGGTCATTTGCAAGGACATAAACTTAAAGAAGGAGATCTTAGCTTTCCAAAACCCTAAGGCAAGCCCGAATCGGGTCAAAATTGAGAAAGTTATCACCAAATGAAGTCTAGGGTCAAATTTGGATGAAGAATAGCTAAACTCTGAATTTGACAAGAGAACTAAATAGGTCAGGAGGAGGCTACCAATTAGGGTCCAGGGCCAAAAAGGAAAGTTTTTACCAAGTTGTAGGTTAGGAGAAATTAGTAGATGAAGTTTGGATAAGGCTTGGATGAAAATTTTGTAGAAATCCCCGATCAGGGCCCAACTCCAGATTTTGGTATTATCAATTTTGGTGACCCATCCCTAAAAATTTCGAATCTTTCTGAATTGGGGAGCTAGGTGCAGTCGATGGATGAAGTTTGAGGAACTACGTAGCGGTCAAAGTTCATCCTCCCATAACTTTGGCTAGGAAGGTCGGATAGGGTCGAGTTTTATGTTTTTAGAAATGGCACAAGATGAAATAGAGTGTTATTAGGTTGGTTCTGCCCTGGCATAGGTTCAATCCAAATCATACAGCAGGCCATCCATTCATTCGGCCAAAACATTGGAAGTAGTTTAAGTAAATCTTGTAGTTTGGGGTCACTTAGGCACTTAGTAAAAAGATCCATTGCTTGGAAGGCACAATGGACCACGCTTAGGCACCCAAAAGTAGGAGTCACTTAGTCGAAACCCAAAACCTAATTGTGTTCGTGAATTACGAAGGGTGGGTAATTTGGCGCTCACAATGGGATTGGGTGGCATTGAGAAGATGATTAAGGCTAGGAAGACCTTGATGTTACTCAACAATTCCAATCGTAATCTCACATATATTTTAGCTCAAATGCATTGTACTCTCACTCTTACCCGATGTGAATGGCATTGGCTTTTATTTTCAATGAAGAATGATAACTAGGATTGTTTGTATTACACTAGCATTCATATTTTCCACTCCTCTTTGTAAGCTCTTATCTAGAATGTTATTGAGCTTCATGAATTTATCACTTGATCATGGAATTATAAATTAAATTTGCAATACTTCTAGGATTTGTTTTGAACTTTAGGATTAATAGGACATAGTCCTTTTAGGACATAGACCTTTCAAGACATTATTTTGTTTATTCATAGATCGAGTGGATCAACTTGTTTTCATGACCATAATTTTAGTCTTCAACTGATATGAGTGAACAAGGCTTCTAAAGGATCTTCCTATATCACATGTCAAGCTTAGCTTACAATTTCACCACCCACTTCCTTCTCTAAGTTATTGTTTAGTTTTGAAATAATGTTTGAACTTTGAAAACCTTTTTTTATTTTTTTTTTCTTCACAACATTGATCTATTTTTTGATCAAGTATGTTTAGAAGGATAAGAGAATTAAAGATAGAGCCATGCAAAAGATAATATTAGGGGAGTGTGAGCTCCAAATTTGTTACTTGGGATTTATAGTTATCTTTTTTTCGTTTTTATTGTTTAAGTTAAAACTATCGTACAAGAAGCCCCCAAAAGAGTGTTAAGCCCCAATACTTATGTTATGTACCAATATCTTATTTGGTCCAAAATAAAATGTTATACTTTAAATAATCCCAAATCTTGCATGTAAATAGGTTAGAAACCCCCCAAATAATATAAATTATAAATATTAAGTGAGAAGTGCCCCAATTACCTAAACCTACCCCACATGTAACTCTTCTTGGCTAAATTGGTCTGAAGGAACCCCAGTAAGATCCATAAGTCATATCCCAAGGATAGTTTTTACCTTTCTAGTCAATTTTGGGAATTAGTAGGAAAAAAAAATTGTTAGCCTTCAATTGACATGAACTCAAGACGAACCTATGGAGGGTATCTACAAGTAAATCAAGGTGTTACAAGGTTGAAATTACATCAAGATTCTTGTGGAGAAATTAGTTTGTCAAGATTCTTTTTTGTTTAAAAGATTCCATATTAACTGATAATTTAAGGAGATAGCAAGATTTTATTCTCCTTCCTCAAATGTGAAAAGTAAAAACATGAGCTTGCACATCTTTTGTGTAATTCCATGAGAGTTTCTATAAGAGAAATTTAGAATTTTTTGACTTGTAAAAATCCTCTTCTAAACAATCAACCGCCAAAATCTACAAAGAAAAATTCTTAGAAATTCCCTAGGATGCAGTAAATTTTACTAAAAACTTTTATATTTTCTTTTATTCTAATAACAATCTCCAACAAGTTTCATGACATTCCAACATTGAGAAGTACCCAAACTAACAAGATTTTTTGAAATTGGCACAATTGATGATGATTTGTGGAGTTGACCAACATTCTAAGAGTATAAGAAATCAAAATTAAGTCAAAGTGGGGTCTTCTCTTATTCCCTCATACCTTTCAAAGAGCTTAGTCTAGATACTTTCTTTAGAAAAAGTAAACTTCAAAAGTTGGATTTTTACCTTTTTTCAATTTAAGTTGGTGCTTGGTTTCAATGACTTTTTCACAAAAGAATAGGGTGAGGGAGATTGTGCGAGTCAGAAATGGCCTTTTGAAGTTGATGGCGCAATTTGTTTGCTATTTGGAGTCTTTCTCCAAAAGTTGGAGTTTCGTACCATTGTAGAAAGTAAAAATCAAAGGATTAGGATGAAAATCGTAATTAATAAGTTTACCACTAGGGAAATGAGAAGGGAGGGTTGACCTTGAAAAACTATTTAAGGGAACCCATTCTCCTCTTAAAAATACCCTTTGTTGCTACTTTGACTCTATTAGGTCCATTTAGTTTGATTTTGCCCATTTTTGAGACAAATTACTTGAATGGTTGTTTTAGGAGCTTTTGATGTTGCATTGTTGGTGTTTTAGCAATCCTTCAAGGACATTAGAGTCCCTTCAAATCTTGTTGCTTCTTGCACTCCACTAGAAGAAATTTGCATTTGCCTCAACAAAATCTACATGATATTTTTGTTTAGGCAAGTGCAAAATTTGCATTTTTCTGTGTTTTTCATCACAAATTTTGCATTTGCTTCAATAAACATGTCATGTAGATTTTGTTGAGGCAAATGCAAATTTCTTCTAGTGCTTATTGATAAAGTTTTTGTCAATTATTTTTGCATTTTGTTGAAGTTTTATTGAGTTCGTTTAAAGTTCTGTATCCTTGCATTAATCCTAGAGCTATCCCCCCTCCGTACCTTGGCAATGCCACTTAGGGGGGCCTCTAGTGTCTTGTTGTTAGTTAAGTATTTACTAATTCAGTTGTACTAACATTTATCATACTAACTTGTGTTCTATCATGTTTCTGTACTAACTCATTTGTACCACATTTGTGTACTAACTTCTTATACTAGTTTGGTATACTAACATATTTGTAATCTTCGTGCCTTGTTCAAAAAACTTATTCCCTTGTTTTGTTTATCACCCAAGACAACAAAGCTTTGACTTTAGGAGTTTTAGAGTGGTTGGTATTTTTTACAAATTTCCATAGGCGGCAAAGCCTTAACTTTAGGAGTTTTAGAGTGATGCTAGTAGAATTTGCAAAATACAATAAGGCAGAAAAACTTTGAACCTATAAGTCTTGGAGAAATTTCCAAAATTTATTCAGAAGTCATGCCTTCCTAGATTTCTATAGTATTTTTCCAAGTTTAGTTTCCAAAACTTAATTTTGAAACACGAAGTTTAGTCTCCCCCAAATTAGAAACCCTAAACCCAAGTTAGTTAGTTATTTTGGTATCAAAGTTTAGAGTTTTAGCCTCTAAGTGTTCATTTTATTTAGTATCCAAAGAAATAGCATTGGAAGAACAATTTTTTAGTATTCAAATTCCCCTAAAATTAGAATTAGTCATAGAAAAGATCCAAGGTGAAGAGAAGGTATAGACAGGCCTAGAAAGAGCAAAAAATCCAAACTAAATCAAGATAGTCCAATCAATTGAAAGAAATACATAGGAAGTCTCATGAGGGTCGAGCTTGCCACATGCCGCTACATTAGTACACCACATCAACTTGCCCAATCAACATGCAACCAAGGGGTCCAGCTAGTGGAAGCCACCACATGGTAGAGACTATATAGTCAATAGCCAAGGGGTCTAGCTAATGAGGGACTACTACATGGTGAGGGTCGGGGATGTATTTTTTATTGTATTGACCTATGTTTATCAAGCTACAGTTTGGTTGTCTAGTTATTCTAGGTTGTTTGTACTAGATACTAGTTCTAAAATTTTGGAATTTTAGTAGAATTTTTTCTTGAAAATATAAAAAGAATAAAATAGAAACAAAACACAAAACATCTATGTGTTAAATTAGATAAATAAGTAGTTTAAAAGAAGATAGTTAGGATTAGTATAGAAAGAGGAAAGTAGGGAAGCTTGAAAGAAAATTGAAACTACAATACGAAATAGAGCTCAAATTATAGAAAACTCCTATTAGTTAAAGGAAAAAATGAGAAGTGTCAAGTTTGACTCTTGCAATGAAGTAGAAATGCTACCAAAGAATGAAGGTGGCAATTTAGGTGTAGAATTTGGCAATAATTGAAGATTAAGTGGAAATCCAAGGAGTTTCAAGTGACCATTAGAATTGTAGATTAGGAAGGAAATAATTGACTTGGAATAGGAAGATAGTAATATTGTAAGAAGTCAATCATTTTCTTGAAAATTATTGAACAATTATTTCCTTCAAAGTCAACTAATAGAATATCAGCAATGGAGTAGAATAGTCTTGGAAGTAAAAGAAAAAGAGGGAAAGTAAAAGAAGTAGTTGAAGCTTAACTTCATAACTTTTAACAATCCCACAACTTTAAGCGGTGAGCAAAATTCAAGGGAAGGAAAAAAAAGGCCAAATGAAGATGTATTTGAGGCATCTTTGATCACCTCATAAATAGGCCCCTTCTAAGGTGAATTACTAAATACTCTACATTTCCTTTAATTTTCTTAATTAGCAACCAAAACTTTCGCCACGCTACAAGTTAGATTCAAACCATTAAGATTAGATTTCTCCCATTTGACTCATTTTCTTGAACCAATTTGCCTCTAGTTACTACTTGAAACTTCTATATCTAGATTTAGGGTTTTTATTTTATTTTTTATGGATGAAGATTAATTATTTAATTGAATTAATCTTAATTAATCTTATTTAAATACTTGCCTAATACCTAAAGGACCTAGGCCATTTTTTTTTCAAAAACCACTCAAAACTAGCACTTCTATTGTGTTCATCCAAGAAAACAAAAAAATATATGTTTTTTTGGAATCTAAATGTAGGATTTTATGATTCACTATTTTGAGATCATGCGGTAAAATTTTCATCAAATTTGACTTTACAAATTGGAAGATATCAGCATTCAAAGTTGGACAAAAAGATTTTTTCAAGAAGATGCTTATATTGCCCCCAAAACAAGATTGTCCATAACTTTCTTGTCACTAATCCAAATAAAATGAATCAAAGCTTCAGATGTAGATAAAAATATAATATTTTAGGAAATTTTTTTTTTTTAATTAATTTGATTTAAAAATATTTTTTTTGCTACTCGTAGACCTCCATTTTTGGCTTATTGTGACATAACTTTTGCTCCCATGCACCAATCAAAATAAAAATCATATATACATTAAGCTCTCTCAAAATGGCACATCTTCAAAAAGTTTCAAATACATTCACTACAAATTGAGACAATAAGAACTTGCCTGGACCCAAATTGTCTCCCAAGGGAACAAATGGTCCTTTAGGAGTTAAATATAATGATTCTTAACTATCATTTAATTAATTTTAATCTAAATGAATCCCTAATCTAGTAATTTCTTATTGATGATTTAAATTCTTTAACCCTATATGATAAGCCAATTATGAATATCCATTATTCCTTAATGGTCTTCAATCAAATTTGGCCTAAGCTTCATTGATCAATCTCTAATCACCTAGTTAAATGAAGGATTGGATGCTTAGATCTTTCATTATTGTCTCGTTCAATCACATACTTTTTTTGATAGCTCCCCACTACTACTTGGATTGATGTGCCAATTAACACTACAGTGGGATTCCGTTAGTTCATAGTTTGGAACTATGTTGTTGGCGTGCCTCACAGCTATAGCTTGAATTTGTCACCCAAATCACTTGAGTGCTTTGTGGCAAACAAACAAATTAATATGTTGGACACAACAACAATACAATATAAGGGTGCCAAATTCTCAACCTTGTTGCCTCGCCAACAACAATCATTTGAGCTCTCAAAACCCATATCTTCCACATGTGTGTCTGGACACTCATTTTTTCTAAGTTGAATCTTCCATATAATGGACTGGAAGGCATTTACATCATGGCTCCACCTTAGCATATTGTCATTCTTTAAGAATGGTCAAACTTGATTGTTGTGTATTTTCTAAGGTTTTTGAGCTCATATGTGAGCTTTTCCTCATTCTAATTAGTTAAGAAGGATGTCGTTACATATTTGGGTGTAATTGTAGTGAAAAATTTACATCTAGACAACTCAAAAACCTTGTTTGGAGGTGCTTTGAGAGAATGATTTTCGTTGAAGTTGCAAGTTTGTTCCAAGTTTTGGCTCCATAGCCGTAGATGTAGGATTTTTTGAGCTTGAAAATAGGTCTAAACTCACAATGACATGATAAAGGTACAATTGGATCCAAATTAAGGGCTAGAACATATAGATTGATTAAAGAAGACCAATGAGGCTTGAGTGACCTAAAAGCTAGAAGGCTTAGAGTCAATAAGGTTTGGTATTGGTGGTTGAGCAATAGAGTCTAGCATTACTAGGTGTCAAAAGACACCACCCAAGCCTAAGCCAAGTCCCAAGTTTTCAAAAGTCCCTTACAAGGCCTCTTTTATACTCTAAGCCTCCCTTCACAAACTCCTACCTCTGCAGATTTGAAAATGACATGAATTGAGTACCTCTACACCATACATGACATTCAAATACAACAACTTTATGCATTCATCTATTTCATGAACCTTTGTTACATAATTTGACAATATTATCAACAACAACTACTTTGACAATTCTAAATGGCTATAAGTAGCAACGCTAAATCCTAATATATATTTGAATAACTTGAGGTGTATTCCAAAATTGAAGGCCACAATGAAGTGTGCTTCACACTATGTTCCAAATCCCAACTCCCCAAGTCTAGATTCAAGGCCAAATCCTAACTTCCTTGGATTGTAAAGGTGTATAAAAAATATCAATTGTGGGACTAGGGATTTCATGATGTGAAGGACAAAGTACAACTCTAAACCCAAATTTGTCTCACATATGCTATAATGTAGCTATTGAATGAACAAAAAATGAATCATAAAGTCAAAAATTATGTTTTTAAGCACTTTAAGCATCAAATCTACATTGGACAGATTGAGACAAAATTTCTCCCTATGAGGATGCTTTACATGGTGTGTGTTTTTCCTCATTTTATATACAAAACAATATTTTGGACTTGGAAGTTAAGATGGGTTTCTAATTATTCTAGACCCAATTTGGCCTCCCATTTTATGCCTCCTTTACTCCCAAACTCTCTAAAAGTATTGCCATGTAGACATTTTGGAGTGATGTAAAACTTTAGACTTGGAATGCAATGTGAATCCCAAGGTTCCAATTTCTAGCTCTCCACTAATCAAATTCTGAAAATTCACTAGGACTTGGAACTTCAACGTAGCATGAAGAGTCACATTGTGACTCAAAAACTTGTAATTTCAATATGAAAATTAAATGAGAAGAGAAAATTAAAATCATAGCAATCAAGCATAATAATATACTCGATTAGAATTTCAATGCAAGGTTATAATAATTCGTTGAATTTAAAAAAAAATTCCAAATTGGAAAATGAATTTTGAAAATATTTCCTTAGAGCTTCATTTTCTAAATTGAAATCATATAAAAGAATAAACATTATCCAAGCTACAACTGAAATTACGCCTGGATGCAGGTGGGCGTGGAACCAGATGTAAATGGGCATCGGGATGAGCATTGACACTCATCCATTGGGCATGGATGGACATGGATGGACATCCACGGACATGGATGGGAGTCATGCAATTCAGCAGACACGGAGAGGGCGAGAGACCTACCTCGGCGACAGAGGCAGAGTGTGCGAGGCGAGACGACGGAGAAGCTGAACGCTTGCACGGGAGCTCCACGCACGAGCTGATTTGCCGTTTGGAGCTTCGTCTCTTCATCATCCTCAGGTACAATGGATTGTTGCCTTTCGTTTGCGCTATTTCTCGAGTTTTTTGGGTTCGTTTTCGGGCGCGATTTGGTTCGTTTTTCTGGCGCCCGGTGCTGCAGGTAGAGGAGGTGAGAGAGGAGGACGCGGAGGAGTAGCAATACAGGTAGTGTCGTAGCGCTTTTTTGTTGTAGCTTAGTTTGGTAGAAGTGCGGGTGATGTGCGCGTTTATTTGCAGGGGTGTGAGTGCTGGCGAGGGCTGATCGGTGGCCCTGCGATTGTGGTTTCGGTGAGGTTTTCTTGTTGTGTCCGCGTCCTTTTGTAGGCGATTCTAATCGGGAATTAATTTTTTAGGCTTCCTAGTGGTGTGGTGACGAAATTTGGATGCGGCAGGGGTGTTGAAATACAGAGGCACAATTGGTGCGTAGGATCGTTAGTGTGGATCTTCGGGCATTGGCAGTTAGGTTTAATTGGTTTAGAAGCTCCCTGAAGAGCACTTCGATGTTCACAGCATTTTTTTTCAGTTTCCTGTGTTGATTGGGGATGTGGTATCGGCTCGTTGACTTTTCTTCGAATTTGGAACCTTGATACGAAATTCGTTGTTCTAAGCAGTCCTTGTGACTGTTACTCAATTCCAGAGCGGATATTGCTTTCAAAATTTGAATACTCGAACTATTGACGAGGTTGGTTTCGTCGATTTCGGCAGAAGCACTTACGATGTGTTATCTCGTGTGTGATCACGAGCCTCACGTTCTGGAGACTCGCGGTAGTGGTAACTTGTTTGGAGTTAGAAGATTTTAGTAGAAGATTAGTTAGTACTTTAAGTTGCATATGTCGGACGTAGGAATAGAAGTATAGGAACTGATAGGGGATTGATTAGGCGCAAGCAATAATTTTCGCTGAGAGTGAGTGAGTCGCTCGGTTTCTAGTTCATGAGCTCATTGCGTAGGAGGAACTTCTTGGGGCTCATTGAAATTTAGATCTTAGTTATGCCGATGGTTATGAGATTCTGAGCTGGGCTTGTATGTGAGGAGTAAGTTGATAGTTCTTAGTCTTCTTTGACGATTGTATGTGAAGTTGGTGTTCTTTATGGAAAATAGTAATGAAATTAGCCGTCAAATATTTTGTTTCTTTAGTTTCTCTGAAGGAAGGATTACTGGAGTACTTCTGAAGTTTTTGGACGATTTGTGCAGGTTCATGAGCTGCTGTCAGGACATTCCCTCTCAGGATTTCAGAATCTTCTGCAGGGAAGGGACTCGAACACTATGTTGAAAAGCAATCTGTTGAAGGATTTTAGAATTCGCGAACCTCTTTGGGAGCACTTAATTTTTCGAATGGCAGAGGAAGCTTCGGAAGGTTATCAGGGAGTAGTTCACGTAATACAGAATACGACAGCTTGATCTTGATTTTGAGCATATGGCTTCCACACAAGGAGGAAAAGTCGGTGCCATTTTTGGGGATGATGATTATTTATCCTTAGAGAAACTCTTGTTGAGCCTAGAAAAGGAGAGCTTGAACGATGATGGTACATTTACCCTGTGCTTTTGGGTTTACCTACTCAAAAGCAGCAAGACTGGAGTTCTTATTCGACAGGTTTGCCTTCCATAATATTCCATAATATTTTTTGAACTTTCGCCTCTCTCGTGGCTGTGGATTCTGATACTGCTTATTGTATCCATTCGTTTGGTTTCAACGGATTTTTTACATCTGAGTGCATTAGTATAATTTCCAAGCTGCTGCGAAAGTACAATGAGAGTGACTCGAGTAAATATTGCGTTCTTCTTCAGGGACTCTCAGAAGCAGGTTCTGGAATCACTTTCTGGAGACCCTTCCTCACAATTGAAGCGGATAGGAAACTTACGCTGCATCATTTGTCGCCACCAGTGGAGGATGGAGCGGCTATACTTGAAGATCCAATCACTGTTGTTGCTGATCAATCCTGCGCAATGGAGAAATGGGTCCACATTGGATGTGAGGTTAGACTTTTGTGGTCCTCTTATTGAAAGAATGAAGTGCTTCTTTGGGTTTATCGGTTCGACCAACTAGTTACTTTTGAACTAGCCGTCATGTTCCTCACGATTCCTCTTTGTTCCTGAGGAAAAATTCAGTGTAATTTCCTTACATTGTGAAGCATTTTAAATTAGCTTACAGTGACGAGTTCGTGGCCATTTCGCGGAATTTTAGAAAGTGATTCTGGGAAAATATCTTATTGTGAACCGTTTCCTGCAGATTGGTCCTGAAATTCTACGACTGCATTTGAATGGAGGGATTGTAGGGGAGAGGAAAGCAGATTATTTGCATGGCAACGGAGTTGATTTGAGCACTATTCTCTTATCGGGAGGTGATGGCAGCACAGATAATGGTGTGCAGGGCTACGCACATTATGTGCGAGTACTCCCTCAACCCACTGTCACAAATCACTATGTTAAGGTTAGTCGCATACACTAAAAGTTTATTAGGGTCATTATCTGATGAAAGGTTTATCAGGAAGCGAAGGTTATCGTCCGAAGTGCGACCTCTGTGATCCTGTTCGATGTTCCAGCTATGGGACATCTTCAGAATTGTGTTTGGAATTGGATATTAGTCCAACTGGATTCATGATTTTCACGAACATACGTTTTCCTAATCTGAATTTGAATCTGGATACTTCTGCGTAGTGTCAAGAGTACATACTATTTCTTTTGCTCTTGGGTAAAAATGTTTTCTGGTCATCGACATAAAGCTGATTTTGAGGAGGGGACTTTTGATAGTCAGGATGTACTAATTGACATCGTGCCATCTTTGATAACACAGAATCCACCTCTGGAGCTCTCTCTTGATGGTTCAACGGGAGCATCTGATGATCATGAAGTCGAGGAAGGAGGGGATGGTGTGTGGAGTGTCGTAGGAGGAAAGGTTGTCTTCTTGTATCGTCTAAGTACTATGAGTTACTTGGCTGCAATTCTAATTGTCGTGCAGATTGACTTGATACCTTGATTCCAACTTCACTGAGTTCTGGAAATAAATTAGAGACGTTTGTGCCTCATTAGACCTGGTTTTGCTATGTTTCACGATGCTGTCTATCAGTTGCTGCTGATTTCACTCATGCTCCGCAATACAGGCTTCGTGTCGTCGAAATTTTGCGTTGGATGTGGCTCTTCTTGATGCCCTAGGGCGTTCAATCCACAAAGAAATGGAGGTAAGTCTTTGTTGTTGATATGATTTCTTCTGATTTGGCTACTTTAGGATCTCATGTATATGGCGCCTGGATAAATCTGACCAAGACGTTGGGATGATATTCCTGGCAAGGACTTTTGGAGAACGTGTTGTGTTACATTATTATGGATCGTCCCAAGTGCAGCATAATAATAATCTTTTCTTTATGGCAGTTGGTAGCATTGCTGGTTTATGCGGACAGTGGAAGTCCCGTGGAGAAGCCCAAGGACGATGCTGAAGCGCCTCTATTAACCACATTTGATGGCGTGGAATTTCCATCAACAGAGCGACCTATAAAGCTCATTCACGGGCGGGCATCGTTTAAATTGAAAATTTCACAGGTTTGTTGAGAGATGGGACACTTGCCTAGCAGGATGTAGTTTTCTTTTGACCCAGTTCTTCTCGTGTTTCTGGGAAATCTCTTAGTCCTGAATGAAGATCGTATGTTTGTCTGGCTATTAAGTTACCCTCGTGAATTGCTTATATGGTGATGGATAAGGGATTGGATGTGGGACAGTAACAGTTTTAGTATCATGAAAGGATTTGCAAAGCGGTTCCTATGTACGGAAGCTGGTATCTGCTTTTCAATGTGCTCATCAAGCTCACTGTATGCCCACTTTCTTCTGCAGTTGTCGTCAAAGTGTGACAATCGTCTTTTTCGTGTGTGCTTCGACTCTCCAAATATAGCACATTATCCTTTCCTTAGAGCTTTCTCTCGGCCCATAAGGTGCGTTTCTCGGAACAGAAATCATCGCACTCCAGGTGGAGGATGGAAGCAAATGCGAACAAATCCTTTTCCCCTTGATGGAACTGTCTCTCCCGGTGGCAAGGAGATGATCAGCGGGGAGTCTCATCTCGGAAATAATGATGCACACTGCAATGGAACTGCACCCACTGCAGTTGGTGCTCATGTATCTCCGTACCTTCCTGGCCAACCTCCTTTGAAGCGGACGCGATATCAAGAAAAAGGTCCTAATGGGGCTGTATATATTGAGACGGCTACTGAGAGGATGGGTGTACCAAATGGGGAGTTGAAAGCTTCGTTTTCTGGCACATTCCAGAGGCCACTTCTGCCAACCTCCCCTTCTTTAGGAAACTTTGGATGGCCAGTCTATGGTCACTTACCCCCAAGTGGACCAATCTACAAGAGTCCAACCCTCGACTCTCATGGTTCTTTAGATATGATGATCAAACAGGATGTGATCAAAGACAACTCCTTGGAATGTGCTGCAACGGAGATTGCATCAAATCCCAAGTCAAACACAGCTGGTTTTTCTGATCTTCTTGTATTTAAGTATAGCCTGGAGAACATGAGATGCCGAGCTGCATTTCTGAAAGCCGCGATTATGGTTAGGAACGACCTGGACCTTGTCGACTTTGCAGGGAGGGTGTCTCATTGCACTGGTTGTCGCCACAACGGGTAATGAGCTTTGTATTCTGGATTCTCCTTGATTGTCGCCATTCTTACTTGGGATCAGCATTAACGTGCATAGTTGATGAATCTAGTTTCTGTTACTTGTGGCTAAAGGATCTCCGTTTTCCTGGAAGGGTATTGAAAAAGTCAGTGACTCGCCGGAGCTCTGCTCTCAGGGTGGTAAACTGTGTAGCGTATGTATATAGATATGGTAGTTTGTAGTTGGCTGGCACCATTATTGTTAAGTTCAGGCTTATGCTGATGGTATTATTGTTTTTGGACAGGTCCCAAATCTTAATGAGCCAGAAGCTATTACATGATGGCAATGAGATGTGGAAATATTTGTCGACTAACAGTGACCCTGTATCATGGTCGATAGTGGTGAAATGTGTGGAAGAGAGTTTTATGAAGATTTCAGGTTGTGATCGCCGATCCTTTTCTTCCAAGGTGATAGTCTAAACTTACCAACAAAACTGACATGCTAAGGTGTGGCAGAAATTTGTATTTGATCAGCGTTGAAGATTAAAATAGAAGTGTTGAGAAAATACGACTGTGCTTGGCAGGATAAGGAGTTCCTCCGCCAAATAGCTAACTGCGGTGATTACATCTCACGGGAGGAGTTCGACAGACTTTGGCAGTGGATTTATCCTATAGCGCTTGCATTATCTTCACCCCAGCTGCAGTCTACTTGGGAAAGTGAAGATCCCAAATGGATTGAGGGCATGATTTCTCGCGCTGAGGCAGAAACTCTTTTGAAGACTGACGAAGCTATGTTCACGCCTGGCACTTTCGTACTACGCTTTGCCAACTCCCGCATTTGGCCACATCCAGACGCTGGCGCTCTTGTGGTGAGCTACGTGGCCAATGACAAGCGCATTCACCACAAGTTGCTTACGCTCGATGTCGAAAGTGGAACTGGGTATGTCCACCTTATGCTTCATCAACCATTTATGTTTTCTGCATGAGTATTCAGGAACCTGTACAATAGTAATTAGTGAATGAAGCATTCAGCTAATTTTGTAGCATGTTCTAGGATCTGCAACGATGCATAGAACGGTATTCTTGCTTTAGATTATGGAAGAAACTGCTTAACAGGTTTATGATAACAACTTCAGGTTTGGAGTAGGTGAAACTGCGTCGAAGCCACTGTCGGAGATGCTACTTTGCCAGCCAGAGTTGACACAATTGTGCAGGTACAGATGAGTAAATACGTCATTCTGTCTTATCTCGGCGCACCATTCGTGTCTGTCTAACCGCTTTAAAGTACTGACTGCACTGATCTTTAAGATTAATGACATACGTAGTTTCTCAATTCCTACAACCGCATTCACGAAAGGAGCGCTAACCACAGGGTCCTGCAGGGCACCTAGTTCATTTCCTGAGAAAACGACGGCAGAATTGAAGGAGGAACCTCTTTGTTATGGAGGGGAGGATAATCCAATTTAAACTCGAGGCTGTGAATATTGCTGCCGCAGCAACTGAAATCTCTAGTGAACTGCATGTGAGTCTTCTGCTAGTCATATGGCTGAGAAAACAACAGAGTACTATCTGTATCCGAGCTTTTCTTTCATTCCTGACTTCCTACATTAAAAGCATACTTAGTAACGTCAATTTTGTGATTGCCTTTCAGGAGTGTAATCTTTTGGTCTCTTATTTAGTTCTCCTTCAGCAGTACTTATTAATGACTCTTGTATAATACAGGTGTCAAGCGAGATTTGCAATCCTTCCAGGGACTCACCATCTCGTGAGGTGGCGAATCAGTAGAGATCTTGTTTCCTTTCAATGAACGCTGGACGTATTTCGTGATCTTAGAATCTGGATCGCTTATGCAGTAGCCGAATCCAAGAAATGCAATGAAGTTCAAAGTTGCTTTTTGAACTGAGCATGAGGACATCATGTAGCTATCACCACGTAGTTACATAAAAGGTGTTTCCAATTGCTTCTTCGTAGAGTTGTACAGTGAGTACTAATACTGACTACAGTTCTGATACTTGGGAATTTCAGTGGGTTTGAGGAGTTTAGAGTGGGGTTTTGTGAAACTTAGGTTGAGGTCGAAACATTTTGGGATTCAGTCGTTTGAAAGCAGGACCAGTAAGGTCGAGAAGCGATGTATGATAATGGCGACGATGCACACCATTTTAGGGTTTTTTGGTCAGGTCTTTGTGTAAGTTATTCCCACCTTGCAAGGATCAGTGCATTAAAAATGCGAACATGTGATCTTGATTGCTGATTGGGAATTTAATTGATGACCTGGTAAGCTATGCAAAGATCTTTATGCAGGCAAGTGCACACAGGTGGTTGTGAAAGCTGCTCTCTAGTGCGAAAATTTGTGACTAGAAAGTAGGACTAGAATGAAGCTACAGGAAGTAGGACTAGAATAATTTTACGTTTCAGACCAAGCTAGCGTCTTGAAAAGTGACAAAAACGTGGAATTCTGCCAATCTAACGAGTTTGCAGTTCTACCTATTGTGCTACTAAATAAGGTATGTTCACACTTGATGTTGGAACTTGGGAGAACTTTGTCCAAAGCTTTACCTAAATTCATTTCGAAGATCAATTGAAAATGTCATTTAACCCCTGAACGACTATTGTTGACTAATGAAGTTTGAAGGTTGGGTTGCTTTTTATGATCAATTTTTTGCATTATTTTTCAAACTTTTTTTAGATTGTAATAAGTTTTAAAAAAAATTTGGGAATATCATTTTTATTTCAATTAGTGCTTGACAGAAGTTTTGCCACTCTAAGCTCAAATTGCATGAGCCTATATCTTATATAAAAAAATAAAGCTCAAAATGAATTTTTTTTCAAGTTTTTTTTCATACACATGTCTATATGAAGAGCTTTGATAAACTCCATTTTGATTATTGATGTGAAAGTTATAGGGCATCTAGTTTTGTGGGCAATGAAGGCCTCTTCTAGAAAAACTAATATATAGTACTTGATTTTGAATTAAATTTTCATAATTTTCCAAAAAAAGGTCTATAGGGTTAATTTGCTTGCTAGAACAATCTAGTTTGGAAAACAACAAGAAAATTAAAGTATTTTTTCATTTGAAATGCTTATATCTTGCAGCATGTACATTCAAAGATTTTGAAGTTTCTTCCACATATCTCATTCTAGTGCAAGATCTTGAGGTTAAATATGAAAAACAAATGCTTGGGGAGTGTAGTCCTTAA
This sequence comes from Straminergon stramineum, assembly GCA_963920665.1. Taxonomy (NCBI): domain Eukaryota; kingdom Viridiplantae; phylum Streptophyta; class Bryopsida; order Hypnales; family Calliergonaceae; genus Straminergon; species Straminergon stramineum. The sequence goes on along the minus strand of OY987268.1, from coordinate 21,497,676 downwards.
AAAAATAAGGATATAGGTGTTCACACTAGGTATTTAATTAGGGGGTATTGTTTTTTGTCTATTATTTATTTTGCATCCTATCATTATGTAATTTTTTTAATGTGATTCATAAAAGGAGGGGCATACATTAATTGTAATTTTCAATTGCAATGAATATATCATATGCTATATTAGTTCAATTTTTTTGCACTACTTACAATTATAGAATTGGATGTAGGGTTTGCAGTTCATAATGAATGTAACCCCTTAGTGCTCTGATGTCTAAAAATTCATATCTACTTCCACAAAGCTCTAAAAACTATGAAATAACTTGGGTTAGATGCCAATTCCATTTATCTTTCAAGAAAAGTTATTGGAAAATATTTCAAGAAGTCCAAACCATATATCAAGAAAAATAAAAATACAAGCAAACCTAACAATTTTAGGTAGAGTAGTAGATTGAGTGAGTGGAAGCCATCTTTGACAGATATCTTTGTTCCAAGCTTGTTTTCTAGAGAACAGTAATGCTTATGAAAACAACAAACATTGGTTAAATATGCAAGCCCTATCTTAGCTAAAGAGAAGATCCAAGCAATTGTTCACTTTCAAAGCTTTGTAATCGTACAACCTAAAAGCATTCTTAGCTCTTTGTGAGATGCCAAGCCTTTTGTGAGGAAATTAGCATGTAAAGTAGCAAGTACAAATAGTGTATGTGGTTTGAGCATTTAGGCAAGTCCAACGTACCATTATGGGGCTAGCTAGAAGTGAGAATTTGGTTAAGTGTAATTACACACAAACCAAGGCAAATAACTCATATAGCCTTTCAAACATATAATGCTTAGATAAAGAATCCTTCATAATTAATATGTAATGTGGTTATGAACTTGAGCCTCATTAGAAACTAATCAGAGGCCAATTAAAATGCTTAGTAAGGTAGTTTACCAGTGCATATTCATCTATGCATAATAAAAGTTTGAGCTAAATGCAACATAGATTGCATGCGTTAGGTTGATGACTCACATTTAATTCTCAAACTAGCATGGGTATGCAAGTTAAATCATTAGAGCTTAAAGATTCTAGAATAAAAAGACAATGTAGTGTAAACAAGGTTGCTAGCACGCAAACTTATGAGCATGAGTTTGTGAGACTATGAGTGGAAATTTTTTTTTTGATGAAAATGGATGAGGGACCTATGATTGTGGGTTTAGGTAAGTTAGAAGGTCCATAAATTTGAGGTCATTTTTGAAAATTTTGTGGCACTTGTAAATTTTTATTTTCAATTTTTAACAACAATCAAATTTAGTTGGTTATGTTACAAATCAAATGATGCAAAAATGTGAATGGAAAGGAAAATGCCTAAGATGTAGGCATAAAACACACAAATCCAATCATTATCAAAATCAATACATACTAATTTGACTCATGAGATTTGTCAATCTCATGAGTCTAAGTGGTAGTGGACTTGGTCTTAGAATCCTCATTCATAGATGAATCTAAAGTCTCTCTACCCTTAGATGCTCACCTATCTATAAACTCTAGAACATTCAAAGCATATGTATCTTTTTTGCGTTTTGGTTTAGAGCATCTAAAATCAACAAACTTTGATGCTATCTACTCAGCATATACCAAAAGTTGAAAAGTCTTCTATGGACTAAAGAGAAGACTTTGATTCTTCATCATCACATTTGCCGACATCATTCATTGATGATTGCAAATAGATATGACACAACATTAGAATTACAAAATATGAAAAGGACCATACAAAGGAAGAGCTAAAAAACTCTTCAAACTTATTTATTGAATTGTGTCTTCCAAACAAACTTCTTTGCTATTATGGGTGCAACATCAAGGTCTTCGGATTCCACAACTGCCAGCGATACTTGTGTTGTTGCCACAACTGGAGCAACCCTTGTCATTGGTAGGAAGAGGGTATCAAAAATGTCTTTATTCTCCTCCAATGCCACAATGTGGCAACCAATGGCATGACAAGTAGAAATTGAGGCACCTAAAATCAACAAAACAAATGTATTAGTTGAGTGACTCTTTCTTGTAAATGAGGATTAAAAAAATCAAGAATTTAATTGAATCCTCACATGTAGAAGCGTTGCAATCTAGTACCAAATCTCCTTTGATAGTCATAGCTTCAAGAAGCATCTATAAAAAACATAAGTCCTTTTCACAACCCGCCCACCATGTCACACCCCTTAGTGACATTTATCACCTTAAGCTCACTTTCCAAGCACTTAACACTTTAGTGCCATCAAGATTTATGCTCTCTTAACATTGTACATGCTACGCACCCACAATGTTAGGCTCCAACTCAAGTTACGGGGTTCCCCATTCCTCCATGACACCCAATCCTTTCCTTCCAACACTTAACTCCCACAAGAAACTAGGCATGTCATTTGATGACATGGGGTGGAACTTCCATTGATGTCCAAGCACTCGGTGGAGGCACTACTCCCTACCAGTGTTAACCACCCTTGAATAGGACCCAACTCTCCACTAGGCCCGACCCAACTCTCCACTAGGCCCAACCCAATTCCATTTGGGAGTCACCAATCGGGACTCACACCATGGCTTAGTGTGGAGTGGGACACCACCCAACCGGTATCAAAGAGTGCATAAGCACTCCACGGTAACACACAAGTGGTGGTGAGGCTCCAACACTAACCCCACCACTCGGAGCCACTTAGACTCACTATGGTACCATCCGGGAGTGAGGAGGGAGACCACCCCTCCTCATAGTACTCTCTGCGAGATTTGGCAGCCCCTCCATACTAGAGGTCACCGGGAACTCCCCAAGATGCACCCCATCTTAGAAGATCACCCATTTCCAAGTGGTATCCCCAAACCAGACCCCCAAAAGACTCTCAATCTTCCCATCGGGATAACTTTTAGCTTCGAGCTTCAAATCTCAAGTGCGATCCCATTTCTTTGATCTACATTTTCCGTAGATTACCGTGCACTATTTACTTTCCCCAATACGACAAGTATTGAGGAATTTATGGCCCTCCAAAGGTACGAGTCCCCCAGGAGGTGTAATTCTCCAAGACTCCACCCTCTTTGGATGCTCCTAACTTTTAGCTCACAGCTCATCTCATCATTAGCCTTATCATTCTAGAAAGCTTGTCTTCTTAGCTTTCCAATGATATGCGGCATGCCCTATTTGGCTCAAAGGAACTCTCCCAAACCTTGTTTCCCACGTCCCTATGCCTCGGGACGTGGCCGGGACGCTGCCAACTTTGAGGAGCCATATCTTTTGACTCCCAACTCGGATTGTCGCGTTCTTTGGACCCATGGACGCGTCTTCTTACAAGCTTTCCAAGCATGTGTGACACGCCCCCAAATTTGTCCGGATCAGAGCGTTACATTGCTTTGATCGCTCGGAACCCCTAGTCCCCCTCACCTCATCTCTTGCAAGGCTTGGGGAGTCACCCCCAATGTCCCCCTTGCTCACCAAGGTGGCCGGACACGCCTCTTGATGAGGGTCGTGACACGCCGTGGTTTTGAGCCACTCATTGCTATGTTATCCTCAAAAGTGTAGTTTATTAACATGTCATTTGGTACAAGGTCGATACCTACCTTCTTCATCGTTGCTATTTGTTTGACAGAGAACTTTGATTCTCCTTGGTCACGGAGGCTCTTCACCATTATGTTGATTCCAAATTTATGTGTCTATTGGCCACAAAGACAAATATATGTATTAGAAATGAATATAACTATATGCTTTAGCAAATGGCACAAAATTTTTAAAGGAGTGTAGAACATTTACCATGGTACTATTTTCTATAGCCGAGGTCAAAAAGAGACAATTCATGCCGACCAATTCCTTAATCTTCACCAACAAATATGTCTCACACATTCTAGCTATATCACTCTTCGAATTAGTACACCATAAGTGAAAGACTATGATCTGTCCATTGTCCTAGAGATGCTTCTTTGCAAAAACACATACTAAACTTAAAGCCTCCTGCCCTTTGTCTATGTTCCCTGTGGGCACCTAACCTTTTGGACAATCTACTCCTGGCATAGGCAAATTTTTTAGGCAATTGAAAATGATGAGGTCCACTTTGGCCTCCGATTTATTTTTCTATTATACATACATGGCTTCCTTGTTGAGAGCTGCAAACATGTGACATCTCCACAAATTAATCATAGACCCAAACCATATTCATGTCATTTATCTCATATTTGACTTTGCAAATAAAATCCTAAATTTCTTTACCTTCTTCAAGAATTCCATCACCTTAGTGTACCAATTCGGTGGGTTGATTTTCATGTTCTCCACAATGTCCTCAATGAAAATGTTGAGGATTAAATCCTCACTATTGTACGCCTCATCTTCATGAAGAACAATAGCTTGTGTGCCATGAGTGATCACATCTTCCATTAATTCCAATAGTTCAACCTTCCTCTTCGCACCACTCTGAGATCCACTTTGCATATGAGAGCTTTGGTCGAAGATGCTAGGATTGTGCCACTTCCCTCAACCTTCTTCTTCTGGTTTTTTTCTTTTCCCTTCTCTTTTTCCTTTTCCTTCTCCACCATCTTTGTCAAGCGCTCTTCCTTTTTTATTTTCCTTTGCAGTAACAATGTCAATAAACCAAGCTTCTTTCTTCTTATTATTGGCCTCTTTCCATGTAGTAGCCCTCTTCCTCTGTCTATCAGTCAAGCTTGCAAACTCATCACCCTCCAAGTCAATATCACTTTTTCCATCCAAAGATGCCTGCAATTGTAGCTCTTGTAGATGAATAAAGATGAGGGAACAATCCAAGTATCACCCTCTAGCATTGAGGTGAGTTGTGGTGAAGGTAGGTAGTTAGTTTGGTGTATACATGTAGTCCACTGAGCTGAGGTATAGCCATGTGGACAAGAATAGAGGCAAGTCTTTCCAAGCGATTACACCCTCTGCTTTTTCAAGCTCATGGTTGAAGTAACTGCAATAGAAGAACACATAATCATTACTCAAGAAAAGGCCATATTTGTTATATTGAGACTTTTTGTAGTCTCACTTTTATTCTCGACTCGAAGATAAATTGCTTTATCTCTTTACTAGTATTTTTTTATAAATAGGTAACAACACCAACTTTTAGAATTTCATTATAGGATCACTACTAGAACATTATTTATTTTTGGTTTCAATTACTATTTTTTTAAATGAATTTTCCCATAACTAGCATTTTGTCTCAAAATCTGCAAAAAGTCTCAATATAACAAATATGGCCATAGAAGTTGAAAATTAAGAGTGAAGGCAAAAAGAATTCAATATCTTCATGTTTGTCAGAAGTTGTCTATAAATTTCTATAGTTATATCTATTATTACAAACTAGACTACAATATCAAGAGTATCTAGAAAATCTAACAACAAATGAAGAATGGCAAAAAAAATTGGAAGCTCATGAGAACTTCATTTGGGGTACATTAATGTATCTAGAGTACATCAATTGGATCCATAGGTGGTTTGGAAGGTACCTCTAGGTATCCCAACTTCTAATTATCTCAATTCATTTCATGTAATAATTTAAGTTTGTGAACAATTCTAAAGACATAGTGTTTACTCATACTTAGCATGCATAGTTCATACCCAAAGAAAATTGTTTTTGTTTAAGCATGTAAACTTATTGAAACAGAACTCTTCGAACGGCCAAATTTGACCCCTTGTAATTCATGAAGGAATCTCCTTTCTTGAAGTAATTCACTCCTTTGAAATAAGGTCCAAAGCCCTGATTCCACATCTTCCTTCGCCCCCCTTCCACGTACTCCGCTAAGTATTAAGGCTACTCTGATACTTTGTAATTAACATTGCTATTGTCTTGCCTAACGACTCCCTCAAAGTACTTGACAACTACATCTTTAATCTGGAAAATAAATAACATTGTAACCATTAGTATTTTATGAAATCCAATTCTTTACTGTAAGAATATACAACATTCAATAGTATACATCACTAAATTAAATACAACAAACATAAAGACTCAGTCCCTTACCCCCACATACCAAATACACTTGTTCAAGAATGGACCAAGATGTATCTTAGAAACGGGTCGCATAGGAAGTTTTCTAGCTTCATGAGATGGTAAGGAAGAATTCCACCACTGCAAAAACTTAATCTTGTGAAGCAATGTCATGGTGCAAGCCGCTACCATTTGGAGTTTCTCCAATTTCATTTCTAGGACCTCATTGTAACTCCAATGCTTCTCAATCTACAACATGAACAATACTATGAAATCCTAGCAAATAAAAAATGCACATGTCAACAAAGTAGAAGTCATAATAATTTAAAAAAAATAAACCTCTTGCAAGAATCCAAGGCCATTGGTAGGATTAGCCACTACCACCAATTTGATCATCTTTGTGTACAACTTTGTATTCTTTTATTTTGCTCCAACACACATAGTGTGAGCAACACCCTCATCACTTTTTTCTTCGAAGGGTATGGTCTCATTGTACTTCCTGACCACATTGTTTGTTGCTTATGCAATTTCTTGCTAGAAGGGATTAAAGGCTTGTCAATATAAAAACATTAAACAAGAAAATTCTAACATTGAATTGCAAGAATTACAACACAAAGCAACAAAAAAAGAATTTCTCACCCGGAAAAAGAATGAGGTAAAGACCTTAGCAAGCATAGAATACCATGATTTCCTTGTAGGTTTTTCCTACATCATTTCATTTTTGATGGACATAGCATCTCTTTGAACTTTCTCACAATTAGAGGCCATATTTTAGCACCTAGTAGAGAGTATGAACTAGATTTGTCTTCAAATGAGAGTCCTCCATCGATTTGCATTTCAAAACATTATTTGTAATAAATCTTTTACAGTTTACAATAATTTCATAAGAGTAAGTTCATAAAAAAGATTGAAACAAAAAAAATCTAGCAAAGAATCTGAAGAGGCTACTTACTTGTTGATATCATACATTACTTGCATGACCAACTCAATTTTGCCCTTCATGTCAAGGACAATGCAATTGATTGTACAGTGAAATGTGGGGTTTATGAATTCAACCCTAGAGAATTTTTTACAATACTCATGCCTTTTTTTTTGGAGTACTTTAAAATTAGAAAAAAATTTCATAAAAAAAATGGTCATAGTATACACCTCTAAGATGAAGGTAACTACTAAAGGAAAATCATAGAAAATTACTCTAAGTAGGAGAACTAGAAAAGAGCCAAATCTCAAGAAAAGACATACTTTGATGATTTAATTAGGAAAAAAAAGGAATTTTTTTTTAATAAATTAAAAAAAATCCATTTATAAAAACTTTATAGAGATGGTTATTCACCAAAAAATCACCAAAATAAATTTTTTTATGCTTCAAAATGCAAGTAGAAAGAGGCTCACTTTAGGGACTATTACATGACATATAATTAACTATTTTTAGAAATCTTTTGAGCATTAGCTAAAGCCTAAAAGTGTACTACAAGACCATTCCCACCAAATTTTAGCTCTAAATCTGTTTCTTTGGATACAAGGGTTGCTATTATGTGAGCATAGGAGTGTGAGCCCATGAGCCTAGAATACTACACACCTATATAATAGGTGTATATACTATAGAAACCGTCTATAATTATAGGGTATATATGTTACAAAACCCATATTATAGGTGTTTATGATATATACACCTTCTATAGTGTGTGGTATCTATATTATAGGTACCTATATTGTAAGCTCAATGCTCACAAGCTCAAATTCTTGGGCTCACATATTAGCACCGTTGCTTTGGATACTACTTTGTTAAAAAATAATTGGCGAGTGTGAAGGGAATGTTGGTACGCGAGCGTGGAGCATGGAACGTAGAGTGTGGAGTGGGAAAAAGCAAGCGGGGAGCAAAGATTTTTTGTAAAAATAATGAAGCCTATAACCATGGGGTTAGGATGCCTAAAACCATAGATTTAATTTGTGGCTGAAATTTAGGCTCTAAAATTTAAGTATCCCACTTTGACCTATAACCATGAAATTTCAAAGGATTTAATCTATGAAGTGGAGAGGTGACCTTGTCAATTTATGAACATGACATAAGCATAATAGTTGCACAAGAGGATGCACAATTACATATTTAATACTTGAACAAATTAGCATACACATGCTTGGGATACCAATTGTGTACTATACATCTCCAATTCAATGGATTCATAATAATGCCTCTGACTCATGCATTCTACAGATGTACACCAAATCATATTCAAAAAAGTGGAATACATCGAGCCTTCATATTCAATGAGTCCAAATTTATTCATAATCAGAATTAATTGGGGTTCAAATGTTTATATTTAATTGAAAGCCCTTTAAGTTTAGGAATACGTGGAGGACTGGAAATTACTAAAGGAAATACTAGAATGTGTCCATGAACTCACCATATTCTTGACACTTACCATGCATTCTCTGCAACATATGACATATTCATCCTACAAGGCACCATTGAAGTAATAGTCTCCCTACCCTTTTCATCACAAAGCCATTTTGATAACAATGTCACAATCTAGTAATATATTTATGAAAAGGGCGAGGAGTTTAAGAAATTCAAAAGTATTAGTAGATGAATTAATCACATGGTGAAGAAAATGTACAATGAGTGTCAAGAACATGGTGTTCTTGATTCACAATAATCCTAGTAGAATTACATGTTGGAAACACAATCTAATTTAGAAACTACGACATCCAAATGGTAATGAAGTCAATATCTCAAAAAAATGAAATAAAAAAAACTCCAAATTTTGCACTACCATCATGCACTAGAAACACAAGAGTACTATACATCAGTACTTGAACTAGAGTGGATTGAGGTTGAACTACCCTCACTATTGGATGTTTGCAAATCCAACTCTACAACATAATCATCAACAAAATCCAGAATGTGGGGATCTAAGAAATGGGCCCTAGAAGCTATCTTGGGGTTGAGAGCAACACATTCTTTAGAAATTGCCTTAGCATAGACTGGGAGCTAATATGGTTTGGGGGGGCTTGGGAAAAACCCAGTGCCGCAAAGATTGGTACATGTTTGCAATCCTTCACATCCTAGGCTTGCCTACATGAAGCAGAAAATAACATGTTAGAACAAAGTACATGTACATGGTGACAAAGAATCCAACTAGAGGACATTAAAAATGAATTTATTTACTGAATCAAAAAGTCTTCACAATTCGTTGGGGTAGTACCTCCTCGTCGTCGAGATCAATGGAAGAAACAACCGAGTGACATGGTTGTGCTTGAGTAACCATTGCAATGCGCATGCCCAAAGCAATGAGAGCGTCAAAGATAGCCTTATCTTCCCAAATACAAGAATATGACAACGTGTAGCTCTACAAGCCTGAATGCTAGAACTTGATAAGAAACCAAGAAGATATCAATACATGGCAATCAAAATGAAAATATGATGTATTTTTATGAAACAAACCAAAAAGCAAGTAAGAAACAAACCAGTAGCTACAGTGCAGTCCATAACGACATCTCTTGGCTGAGAACATGACTTAATGAGCATCTGCATGAAAGGCCGAGCCTTCTCATGAGGACCCCACCACGATTTGTCGCCATTCATAGCCACGTCATCTTTGCCACAGAAGTTTTGGAGGATGTTGTCTTTACTCTTTAGCAACATTTACACCAACCACATCATGAGATGGAACCTTTTGGAAAGAAAATGGAGGCGCATTTTCTTTCACCACAAGAGAGATGGTGAACCTCATAGTCTGCAAAACAATTTGGGTAAGAATGTAAATATGTAATCCTATGAAAAGGCAAATTGTTGACAAACATGGAATCCATGAAATATAATTTACCGTCATATTTGGATCCGTAGGGGATGTGAGATGTAGATGATTCATGCCCAACCATGTCTAGACAATCTTGAATCCATATTCTTTATATCAGTCGAGAATGTGGCTTTTGTGGGTCCGACTAGAAGGATACATGATAAAAAAACCACCACGTCTTACAAGTACTCAAGAGCAAAGTCAAATACGGGCATCAAATAATCATCCCCAAACTCATTCCACTTTGGAATAGGGTTCGGCTGAATTGATACGGTAGGAATATGAAGACCTTCAGGAACATTGATGATGTTCAAGTTGACTGTTGATTGTGAGTTGAGAGCACCCTTGAAGTATTGGTCCTTGTCTCCTAAATGTTGCACCAAATAATTGAAGATAGAAGAAATTAATTAGTGAAAAATATCATCAACAATGTGTAGATGATCGACAATTCAAGAACAACAATGTGCTAAAGAAATAGACTTGTACAACTTCACTCCTAGTTCTCTAATGAGTTTAGGTTTCACAGTGTCAAGCGAAGTCTAAAGAAACATTTACCATATTGAGGAAACTGAGGATGTCTTCGTAAAATGTAGAGTTTGGGCCCTTCTCCAAATTGTTCAGACTACCCACAGATAAGTTCAAAATGCACCCATCAATGTCAGGCACAAGGTCCAAATTTTGAATTATTGGTGTCGATCCATGCAATAGGCATTTCTACGTGAGAGAAAACCCCGATGAAGTGTCTTTCATGTCAATGGCACTCGTTGTTGCTTCCTACAACAGTTTCTTCGCCTTCTTCTTCATGCCCTTCTTCTTGGCCTTCTCTTGGTCCTTCTTAGCTTTAGTTGCAAGCCTCTTCTTCTTCTTCTCCTCAGTTTTCTTCTTGGCCACCTCCCAGCAGTCTTCCTTCTTCTTATCGGAAAGTTCTCATCGCATAATGGCTTTAGCTTTGGCCTTGATGTCCAATCCTGCGAATTCATCGAATTTAGGCTCCAAGACTGCCGTATCTTTCAGTGTTCGAAAGATTTGCTCTTCATTTGGGGGAGTGAATCCCTGGTTGCATTCCAAGTACCATGTACAAGCTAGGAGATGTAGAGTTATCCAGTTCTTCAACTGATATGAAGAGAACATGCAGTTTGGAGAAGAGCTATCCAACCAAGTAGTAAAGAACGGTGGTAAATTTGCCTCCTCGATAGCTTTTCTGTCATACAATTTGAACTTGAAATACCTCCACATGTGAAGAAGATGTGAAAGTACCATAAGAATAGAAACAAGAATGACATCAAGACCTAGAGTCAGTAGAGTGTTTTAAACATATACTATGTGCTCTTTATGTTCATCCCGATATTCTAAATCCATGATGAAAATTGAAAAGGTAAATTGACATTACAATTTGCACATGAAATCAAAGGAATTCAAGCTTAAACTATAAACACCAAACTGCAAATACAAGTGTAGGAAGCCACTAGACTTCGAAGTATAGAATTCATGAATTTGAACACAAATAGTAATGAATTTGTATTCGGTGCATAAACTCTTGTAAGACCATATTCGTTATATTGAGACCTTTCGCGGTCTCAATTTTATCCTCAACTCAAGGATAAATTGTTTTATCTCTTTACTCGTATTTTTTTATAAATAAGTAACAACACCAACTTTTAGAATTTCATTATGAGATCACTATTTGAGCATTATTTATTTTTTATTTCAATTCCTAATTTTTAAAATGAATTTTCCAATAACTATCATTCTGTCTCAAAATCTGCAAAAAGTCTCAATATAATGAATATGGCCTTTTGTATCAAGAACATCTTTCAGGTTTGAAACACCTCGAAGAGGATCCCCTCTTGAGCAATGGTGAAAGCCAATAAAATATTGAAGTACAACCCCAAGTCCGGATCATAGTAATGAGAAAGGGCATAGAAGTGCCGGGACGTGTAGACAACCGATTCTAAGAGGATGAAAGCATTACAACTATAAAGAAGAGTAACTAGAAATGAACCTGTATAATAATCTCTTCATAGCCAAAATTGCTCCTCTATAATCCTTGAAGGAATCCGACTTTTTGAAGGTGTTGGTGCCCTTGAATATCCTAGTATAAGCATGATCCCATAACTTCATTCTCCACCCCTCCAAATATTCAATTAGTATTTGGGGTTCAATGGGGACTAAGTAGTTGATTGGAATATTGTCAACTTGAACAATGGAATCAAACATCTCCACACATACCTCCTCCATCTGATAGTCGAGTAAACAAAAGAAATAACACATGAGGTCAATCTTTGAATGAGTACAAAATTGTAATAATTCTTAGAGTATAAAAGGGAAGCCCCCAAAGACAAAACAATGTAACAAACAGCCATACGAATGTAAAAATTTCTACCATGGCATACCAACATGTTCTATAGAGAAAGGGGAGTAGTTTCTCCTCATTGATTGGGCAAGGAGGAAATTGGCATGCCTCTTGAGATGGACCTGAGGTGTTAATCCACTTCAGCCATTTGACCTTGTGAATCGAACTTACATTGGCAATGGCTATGAGCTCAAGCTTCTCTAAGGTCAACTTTGGCACAACATAATGACTCTAGTGCCTTTTGATCTGTGAGAAGTTGAAGGCCATAAGATAAAAAAGATGAATTGTATTGCATTCAAACACATTCACAAACTCTAATAGAGATGCATTTTACCTCCTCCATCCAATCCTGACCAAGGGTGGGATTGGCAACGGAAACTATCTTAGATAGATTCTTGTATAACTTCTCTGTTGAATCCTTGATAGAATTCCTCATAGCTGTTGCGACACCTTCCTTAGAGAACTCATCCAGTATAGTATCTTCATTATATTTTCGAACTCCAACATCAACTACCATTGCAATTTCTTGCTAAATTCAAGCACGAATGATATGTAAGATTACAAACTGTAGTAATCATATTAGACAAAACAAAAAAATAATCCCTAATCAAATGTTAAACATTAAAGGAGCATGAAATGTATACCTTGAAAATGAACGAAGTAAAAAACTCTAGTGGCATAGTATACCAAGTCTTTCATATACTTTGTTGGCAAGTCTTCACCTCTTCCAGACTGAGGAGCTCATTGAACTTGTCTAGTTCCATGACCCCATATTTCTGGACATGGTATAGTGTATGCATGAAGTTTGTCTTCACATGAGCGTTCTTGGTGTATCTAAAAAACAATTCATAAGAAATACAAAATCAAAATCGATTCAATACATCTACACTAAACAAGGTAAAGTAATGTTGAAAACATACACCATTCCCAGACAAACATAAGAGGTCTTACTTATTAATATCGTGCATAACTTGCATTGCAACGCCAATATGATTCTTCGTGTCTAAGATAATAGAGTCTACTGAGATGTACCATTCTCTGTTTGACTTATGCAGTCGATCAATATGATTCGTCCATGCAAGTTGTTGATGATTCTCTTCACAAATGTAGAAATTGTGGTCTACCAAATGTTTTAGCGTTGCCTTAGACTTCACATGCTTGTTGAAGTCATCATTTGCTAAGTTCCACAAGGGTCCTCAATTTTCTTTTTCCTCATTTGTAAAGACACTTGTTTGTCCTTGCTCATCTACAATGGAGACATAGAAGACACAAGTGCCTTCTTCATATCCATGGACAAACTATTGCTCCAATAATATCAAATCACAAGTTAAAGTAGGGCGAACCATCGGCATGGGCACTAGCTAACAAAGGGAAATTCGCATCCTTGAGAGATCTAACGTTGTGAGTCTCAAACTGGAAATGGTGGAGACAGTGTCCATCCTTTGTGTCCACCTTATATCATCCTCCATATAATCCTCCTCTGGTCCTCGAGTGTGGTCTTCCTCGATGTCATCTATCTCCATAAAAGATTCAATCGTTGGTTGAGGACTAATGTGCATCATTGCGGACTCGGTGGACTTTGGAGGGGCATCTACATTCCCAATGTCTTCAACAATCTACATCATGGGAAGAAGGCATAAAAATTCAACAATAATAAAATCCCAATGATGTCATCCTTCTACAAAATGACTTGACCCTTTTAAAGACATTATATGCCATATGAATCGTTTACAAATTGTACATCATAATACAAAATAATATAGAGTTTTAAATATATGAAATAATGCTAGTGTACCCATCAAGCATGAATAGAATTAGCGGCATCGCAAGCACCACCAATGGTCCAGTACTGGCTACAACAAAAAATGAGAATGACATCATTATCCTCTAATCCTAATGTGACTTCTATGTCCTCGTGGGCATATGTGTAAAACTCAGTGGTATCCATTGAAGTGGAAGCATCATGAAATAACTCATTATCTCCAGTAGAAGTGCAACAAGAATCGGGTGGCAACATGCAGCCATTCCTATACATTTCCATGAGAGAGTCTTCAAGGTCAACTAGCAAAGCGTCTAGGCTTACCTCAAGCAGCTGCACCGATAGGTTAATGGCATCCAACTCTACAACAGCATGATCATCAAGGATAGGGACTGGGATAATAACGGGGATCAATTCTCTAGGAACCTCAAAATTACGAAATCAAATTTGTCAAAAAGATTTTAAATTTCAAAATAAATAGATCAAAACACATCAAATGAAACGCAAGAGCCCAACCCCCCTTGGGACCCCTCTCGATGTCGAGAGGCCCCTAGAGGGGTACCCCTTCTTGCACCGTAGCCTAGGAAGATCCAACAACAAGACCCCGATCAATCAACGGCTAAGGAGATAGTGATTCACCTTCGGGGAGAAAGAAATCTACGAAAACAAAAAGATGGGGAGGGCGTGACAAAGGCCCCTAGAAGGGTACCAAGTCTTCCAATTTAGTGGGAGATGGTCGACTGCAAGCTTCTATGTGGAGCTTCTTCTATTTGTGGAGAGACTACATTCTCATTCGCAAACCCAAAGGACACATTGACAATGCCTTTTGGGAAATGGAATTTACCTCATCCACTGTGTTTGGGGTGGCCTCGTTCAATAGGATGCCACTTCTCTCTCCCACTTGGCCACACATAGATCTTTGGTTCCGTTCCATCATGAAAATTTGTGAAATAAAACTCTGGGATGTTAGTGACGTGCACAAAAATCATGGAAGCATATACAAGAATTTTATTGGTAGGCAGTGAGAGGTAAAGCTAAGATACAAACACATCGGTAATTTGAGACATCTGCTGTTGGAGAAAACGTTCAGTGATCATCAATGAAAGTTTAGGGTTTGACTTCACGACTTGATGACTGCACCAATGTCTGGTGAGTGAAGGGGGAGGCGAGGAGGCGTAGTGAGACTAAGGAGGGTCGAGTAGTCTCGGCGAGGCTCAGGGGGGTTCGAGGAGGCATCAAAGGAGCAAGGAGGGTCGGGGAAGCACAACAAGGGTTAGGAAAGGTCTAGGAGGCTCAAAAAGGGTCATTAAGGCTTGAGGAGGGGTCAGAGAGGGTTGGGGAGGCTCGGAGTGCAGGTCATTGATATTGGTAGCGATAACTCAGACAAATCATCTCCACCACATAAGCTCTACAAGCAGACTATATTACCTTCGGCAAAAGTCCCTTACTCACCATCTATTCCTTCTCCTATAATTTCAACAAAAACAGAATATCGTAATGGACAATTGATTATTCCTTGTTTGCAAAAGCTTTGTCTCACGAAAGGGTTGAGAAACCGATTCAAGAAGGTCAATGACAATTCAATTTCAATTCAGCAAGTTCATTTTGTTCCACCACTCTTCAATGGTGATGTCATTTTTGAGTTACCACCTCTTGGAAGTTCTAGTTCTCAATGCCAAGCAAAGCTTCTGATTGGTATGGAGAAACGTTTTGATGGATACGTTTGGTCTTCTACAAATATGACTAACATTAAGAACAATGACAGCCTGATCTTCCAGTCATCATCATGTGTGGGCCATCTTCATTGTGAGCACACTAGTTGTGACTATCTTACTCGAAGGCACCGTGTAGCACTCATTAATGAGATAGAATGGGATGGATGTTTGCCTATTCTTTTGAGGTTGGTCCTACTCCCCCCCTTGGTTCAACAATCACTTGCAAAATTTGCTCTGCTATTTTGTTCTACCTTGCAATTTGCCCTGCTAGAATATACTATGTAATTGAAGGTCATATTTGTTAATTTGAGACTTTTCGTAGTCTCATTTTTATCCTCGACTTGAAGATAAACTGCTTTATCTCTTTACTAGTATTTTTTTATAAGTAGGTAACAACACCAACTTTTAGAATTTCATTATAGGGTCACTATTTGAGCATTATTTATTTTTGGTTTCAATTACTATAATTTTAAATGAATTTTTCAATAACTACCATTCTGTCTCAAAATTTGCGAAAAGTCTCAATATAACAAATATGGCCTTGTTGGGAAGAAGGACATGTGGTGGGCATGTGTTCACTTCGGAATTCACAAACATCCTATAAAAGTTGGGGACTACTGTGATTCAAAGGAGAGGACCCAGTCACTAATTTCAAATTCTGTGGAGCGAAATCCATCTAGAACCAATTCTTCAATTGTACTAGAGGCCAACAAAAATTTCCTAGGAGAGATGCTTGTTCGACCCAAAGGAGCCAAAGGTACTAAGCTTGGACTAGACGAACTTGTGCCAGTTCTTGAGAAGTGCAAGTTCATAAGTTCCCCTAGTATTAGAAATGAAGTTGCCACATTCAAATATTTCTGAAGATTCGGAGTAATAAATAGTATCACTAAGCTTTGGAGATGCAGCAATTGGGTATTTGTTCAAGAGAGCAAGTTTCCTAGTCAAGGATCTGATTTAGACAAAGTTTTTGTCCTCAAGATGTTTGAGATAGGTCTTGGGAGTGGTGTTGATTTAGTGACATGAATGCAACCTGGAGGTGACCTGCAAGATGCATGGATAATGTTTGATCATGTCAAGTGAATGAAGTAGTGGACAACACTTGCTTGTCATGTTTATGACTCCATTTATTGTCGAGTCATGAGTATTGCAATCTGCGACATGCAGTCTGAGGATTCGACTGCCCAACACTATTTCTAGACTAATTTGAATGTGGTACTAGGCAAACATAGTATAGACTTGCCATATTTCAAGGGCTTCATGGCGGACTGTGCACAAGTGAATTGGCATGCAATAAGAATTATCTATGGTAGTAGTGACCCACATGAGCCTATGGTGGATCGAGAGCGTACATGTCTTTTCCACTAGACTCAATCAATGGAGAAGCATATGATTGCTAACATTCGTGCAGACCTTCGAGATCAACATCAAAGTTTGTGCAAATAGTACAAAGATGCAACAATGCCATCAGAATCTAACATCCAATTTCACGCCATTCAAGCATGGTGGCACTCATCTAGAGCAACATCAGAAGAGGGACTTCAATGACTAGATTTGTGGTTAGCGTTTTGGCATTTCCAATACATGCAATGGGGAGGATTCATGCACATTGTAAGAATCTTTAACTCTTCAATTCTTTCTCTCTTTACAATGTTTTTCAACTGCTTCAAATTTTGTAGTGAAATGCACATCGGTCTCATTGACAATTGTTCTTTCTATTGACTTCTATTTGGATTCTTTGTCTCAGTTCATTAAATAATGAACTCCCATGTTGTTGTTGTTTTTTCTTAACTATTTTTATTTGTGTAGGACATGCCGGCTAGTGAACTTGCTAAGATGCCATCTTGCAACCTTGCTGAAACTATCCACAACAAGTGGTTACAACAGTCCAGAAATAGAGGAAATGATCTATGCATGGCAACTGTTGATGATTATGTTAGGGTGTTCATGCAAGTGGTTCAATATTACTAATTCTTGAAAGGGGAAAACCTTGCACCTGGTCCTAGAAAAGGATAACTTCTATTGTAGGTAGTACAGAGTTATACCCAGCACACCAGAAACCCTAAAGGACTTAATGATGCAATAGCAACTATCCCAGGTGCTGGAGAATATTGCACAAGAGATCCCCATTACGAAGGTGAAGAAGTTTTTGGATCACAATAGTGGATGCCTAACTTGCCGCTAGGTTCAGAGCATGATTCGCATCACCCAGACAAAGTGAACTTCTTCCAACCGCGTGTGGGAACAAGGTCCACTACAACAAAGGCAGCTACTATTTCTTTGGATACCATATCTAAAGAAACTATACTTCCTATACCTCTAGAAGGGACACAATTTTAGGTGTCCCAAAACCATGTAAATGCATCAATGACATCAGTGTCTTTTCGTTTGAGAAGTGTCGAAGAGAGTGCTTGGGATGAATTTGAATGGCATATTGCTCAATTATCGAAAATGTTGTGAAGGCTCGCTTTACCTTACAGGCCCTTACTAAGAAGAAGTGTGTTGCAAAGATTGTTCTAGGAAATAAAGGAACCGCCACACCAACTTACATAGGGAATATGGACAATTACAAGAAGACTAGGATTGAGAGGATGCAATTCTTCTTTTGTAATGACGACATTGAGCGTTGCGTGAAAGGTTTGAAGAGGAAATGGGTTCTTACAAAACTTGAAATCCCAAACATTTGGCCAGTGAAGTTTGGAACACATCTTATGCCTAAAGAGATATTGGATCTTCAAAATGTAGGGTTTTGTCTTCTTGAGTGTGTTGAAATCTCCCCCCGTAGGTTGTTTGGAGCCCAAAATCAACTTGCCACTTTATTACAATTTCAAGTTCCTCCTTATCCAACAGAGCACTCTAATACAAGGCCTGACAAGAAAATTTGCACAAGCCCTAATGTACCAACAACTAAACAAGCTAACAATTGTGCTTTTGCACTTACACTGAAGGCACTTATTCATCTAGTAACACTGATACCAAATCTTGGATTCGGATGCATCATGACCCTTGACTCAGGTACAACACCTAACATACAACAATACATGATTACTACAAGATCATTTCCTGAATACACTTGTCCTAATTTCAAGGAAATGTCAACAAAGTCACTAGGGAAGAGAGGGCAATGGACAAACTACAAGCACTTATATTTTCTATTCATTGTCATATGTCACTTGGATGCACAAGTGGACATTTTCATTCATGCTTCAAGCTTTAGCTTCAATGAAGTCAAGCGGATCCTCAAGTGTAGCATCTTGACGTGCACCCAGAATTTGTAGGCCTCTTTACTAAATTTCTGACTATTTCAGTTCCTCCAATGAACAAGTAGACATGAAAGATCTTCTTGTATTCCAATTCATTTACTACGTGTAGTGAGACTAAAAGGGCCACCACTTCATTCATGCTATCTTTGATTACACACATGTCTACTTGGAACTTATAGTGTTGCTCTTCTTTACTTTGGGATGATTTCATAAAATATTGATTGTAATGTATGGCTGCCTTAAAATTATCTAATGTATATATTGATCATGCCAAAGACTCCATCCACCCTAAATCCTAGGAACCCTATCCATTCTGCTAATTGAATGGATTGCCACAAACTTCAATTCCTAGTAGTCCACATTGAAATCTTGGAAATTCATGGTGAAAGTGTTTGTCATTCTGTTTCCCTAAACTAACTTCATTTAGAACCCTACTTTATAATACAAAAGACTACTTTCGATGATTTGTAGTCCATAGTATGAATGACCTTTGAATATCCACAGTTATAGGTTCTGCAACATATATCCACTCTAATAGGTCATACAAAGGTGGTTAGAGGTTTCAATCTAAGTTTCTACATTCATGGATATAGGTTCATATACATGGTTATAGGGTTCTAATGGTTGAACCTTGAGGAATTCATTAAAATTTCAAATATTCCAAAACAAAATGTTAGTTTTCTAAACTTAGAAATAAATTTTCTACAAATTTCTATGAATTCTACAAATCTACAATCAATTTTCCATGCTCTAGACTCCACACTCCCACTCTATGCTTGTATATTAGCTTTGTTGGCAAGTGTGACATAAAATTGGAAGCTATTTTTGAATAGAAAAATATTGTTTTAATTCCAAAAAATTAGCCAAGGCGTATTATAAGCACAAGTACCTTATCAATGAATTTTGGGCCATTTAGATCCAGAACACAAAAGTTTTGGCCAAAAGCCCAAAAAATAGATCAATATACAACGTGTCACAAAAAATAGTACAAGTGCTTTGTACAATCACCTAAAACCACATTTGGGCAATTCATTTATTATTTTGTTTTGAAGAGGGACCCATTCAAAGTGGGTATGTTGGCCCATTTAAGAGTCAAAAGGGCTTTCTAACATACCCATACCTAACCATCACCTAGCTCAACAAATTCTATTTTGGACTAAGTGTAATGGCACAAATTTTTTTTTTATAGACACTAATTCAAATAAAAATGATATTCTCAAATAGTTTCAAAAAATTGTGATGAAAATTGAGATTGTAGGAGCCTATCCAAAATCCATATTGTCCCCCAAGGGGACACTGGGACTTAAGGTGTTAAAGGAGCTAAAGAAAGAAACATACATACTATATAGTCATCATCTTGCTCAATATAGAAACTTTTAGAGCTCTAATAATTCTTGTGATTGTCAATCCATCTCTACCTTTAGTTCTAGATTGTCCAACATGCCATGCCTAAAATGTGTGTCCCCAACCATCTTTTCAAGGCCAAGGTGAAATGACCCCACATTTTCCCCACCAAGGACATATTTAAAAAAATGCCCCCTATTTTGTGCCATGTTAATTTTGTATTTCTTCAACTTTCCAATATAATTTAGGTGTGGCCTTTAATTCTAAATAGAAATTCAAAATTCCCAAATTTTATAATGTGTGGCAAATAAAAAATTTCAATGTTTTCCCTAGGGGAATAACATTGGAGGAATGAGGATGTCAATCTTAGTTTGATGTTGGCCCTTTTTCTTTTCTTTTTTGAAACATATAGCCTTCAAGATACAATTAAACATCTGAGGCAACCCGTCTCGAAAGACATTGGAAATTATTAGAAAATTCACCCATTTTTTATCACTTAAGCAATTCAGCCTATCTGTGGCATGGGAAAAGTTCAAGAAAAAATTTCCCTATGTAGAAAAATAGATTTAAGAAGGATTCCATAATTTCCTAATTTTTTTCCCTTAAAAGCAAAATTATACTGAATTTTTTCATAAAAAATTCATTTGTCCTATGCTCAATATGTAGGCAAATCTATTTCCAACCATAGGGTGGTTCCAAAATCAATGTAAGGCTTTCAATGTACACAATGTGATCATCATAAGCTTTCAATGTACACCTCCTAGACATTTTTGTTGTCCCCTAGGGTCTTCAAGTGCATGAGCTCTCACCTACTGAGTCACCTACACTTCAATTGATCGAAAATGGAACAACCTAAACTATGAGAATGGGAGGCTAATCAGAAATGTGTAATCTCTTTTACAAGCCTTGGGGTACACCTATTAGAGCATCTCCACCCATCTTGCAAAACTAATGACTTGTCCAAGGTGGCTTACAAAATTGCCCCACCCGTCTTGCAAAATGGATGAATTTGTTAAGAGGTCATACCACAAGCCTGGGGGGGCTTGCAAAATGGGGATGTTTTGCAAGTGCAAAGTGTGGCTTGCAAACCACATGAGACAAGAGCACTAGCAATTTCCCCCAAAGCATGAACCTTTAGCGCTATAGGCCAATAAATGGACCTTGCAAAGTGGTCCAAATTTGAGAACTTATAGCATGATGTGGGTGGGGCGGTGGGACTTGCAAATTAGATGGCCCTGCATTTTGCAAGACGGCTGGGGATGCTCTTAGGAACAAGTGGAGGAACCCTGGCCCTTTCTCAACGCCACGTTGACCTAGATTTCGAATAACTCCAATGGTTTCCAGGATTCTCTACATCGCCTCAGTGATTATCGTCATTCATTATAATTGTTGTGTGCGTGGTCCAGTTGCGATTGATATTGCCTCGTGATCATCGCAATTATAAGGACAAAGGTACATGCGATTCGCTCTCCATTCGTTGCTACCGTAGCTCACAGTTTGAATGTTTGTAATTCGGTTCTTGGAAAGGACGCCTTATTACCAGGATTTGCATTAATAGCAGTACGAGCCGCATGCCGCACTGTCCTCACTACTGATCCCGCCGAGCCTCAACTGCGGGGATTACGACATGCGAGGACTTCAAAAGCTTTTCGAAATCGTGTGACCAGTAACTTACTGTAGACACGAAGTGTTTCTTCCTATTTTCGGACTCCTTTCCCAACAGCGCCGATGAACAGTGATGGCATGAAATCTCATATTGCCAGAAAAAAACACCCAGTAAAGTTACTCAGGAAGGCACTGACTGTTGTTCGTGAAAATCAATGTCCGTTGAAAGTTCTTAACCCGAAATGGACTGTCAAAGCCTCGAGGGCAGTGTTCGGGAAACTTTTTGAATTTCCCCGGCTATTTTCCTCCAATTCCTATAGTCAACCGGTTATTGAAGTTCCCATCCCAGTTATTTTCTCTATTTTCTACTAGAAATAGAAATTTTCTAGATTTTTCCACCAGTTTTTTGCCGATGTTTTCAAATTGCAACCGGATATTTTCCCTAATCCACCGGCTAACTTTGAACTAATCGCCGGGTTTTCCCATTCATTGCTCGAGGGAAGTTCGTGGGTTAATATCGCCCAGTACGTGTTTAACGAGTCTTCTATTTCCGTGCTTTCATTCAGATCGTGGGCTGTACTGAATTCTGGGGTAAGTTAGTGGACGTCCAGTTCCGATCCATGTTTGGAAAAAAACCTTCACTGGACGGACACAAAACCAATGATGACATGGCAATTTCCCTCCACATCAAGCCGCACAATCACCTGGACAAAGGGTTCGTCCAGTGCGAGCGGACGTCCATGTCTGAATCGGGCCTGAGTGGTGAGCGTATTGCTTCGGGGATAGTTTTGAGGGATGTTTAGATCATTGTTGAGGTTTCGATTGCCTTTCATTCGCAGTGACGATGCATTCTTGGAGCCCCTGGTGGAGACAAGGTGGGGATGGACGGAGCTAGAAATTAAAGGAGTGGCTTCTGCAATGCTGGCAAGTAGATTCACAATGGCCGAGTTTTAAACTGAAGAGAATCGAAGGTGCACAGGTACCAGAGCGGATTCAAACCCAGTTATCTCTCATATTCACATCTCATCTAGTACTGTAGTTTGCATTATGTCTTGTTAACCATTAATCCATGCATGTTCGACTCTCAGTGTTAACTAATGTATAGCCGGGTGTATAAACTCAGGCGAGAATCGAAGGTGAAAATCTCTGGGTAGAATTATCACAGTTATGAAGCTTGCCAGTCGAGGAGGTCGACACTTTCTAGCTAGCTCACCATTACTTTGAACGTATCTCCAAATTTTTGGATCTATTTCTGAGACGTTATAACTCAAGAATACAAGGTGTTAAAAGACTAGAACCGCAGAACTAGCTACTAGCAAACACGTCGAATAAGTCGTGACCCAGCAATACACTGTCACCAGAGTTAGAAGTTAAGCTAGTGTTCTCAGATCTTCCGGAATTTTCCAAGCCGTTGCAGTAGACCCGTAAAACATATGTTGCCGCCAATTGAACGCTTGTTCCCGTCTCGTCAGGTTTCCATCTCTTCGAGTGAGCATGAGTTCTCGATCTCTACACCTGATCAGAAGATTATTGGCACAAATTTAAGTGGCACAAAGTTACCCTGTAGGCAACACTGTAACCCGGGAGTGACAAACTGGGAACCAGAGACAAATAATATCCAAGTGCTGAAATTTTCAAGTTCCAAATCCTTGGTTGAAGGGTAATGCTGAAGTTCCGAAATGCATAGATATCTGAACTTTAACAATTCTGTGAACTGGGTGCTGCAGTCTTGAACTACTTAGATTTTAGAGCTTGAATTGTAGTTTAGGTCGGGATCTAGGTATTCCTCCAGAATTCCCTCCCGTTCGACTCCTTTAGGTTGAATGAGTGAAGTACATTACGTTTGATGTACGTTCTGGTTCTCCATTAACTGCCTCTGGATCCCGTCTTATACTTCGGCCGAGAATTTTGAAAAGATTAGGTCTTAACTTACGATGGCGTGGACGAGAATATTTGCATCTAGAAGTTGGAAATCCTGATTATTGATAATCAAAAGGCTCACCTCTCATTCGTAGTAGAATTATTTGAGGGACGTCACCGACCTATAAGTCTGGCATCCCGTTCATTGTTCAAAAGAAAAGGAGAAAAAGAATGGCAGATGTTGACTTTCTGAGTTTAAACTGGTCTGCCTTATAATTTTTTATCCTTCATTTAGAAATTGGGGGTCGGTGTGCGTATTGAAATTTCAATAATTTATTGAAGGTCTATAAGCAGTGAGGATCTGCAAAGCTTTGAGTGAATGCCCTGTTCATGTTCATCAAGTGACTAGTACTCCTGAAACCAGCCCGTCTTACTTTTGGAATGACACTGAACAGACAGGATATTTTACCAGAAGTGGTGAGTACTAGAGCAATAGCAAGATGTAGTTGGAGGTCCATTTGGAGTAATGAATATAATGAACATGCAAAAAAACCATTCATCATTTTCTCTTGCATTCTCACGGTATCACAGAGCTTTTGGGAATGATTTTATGTGCAATCACCTTAGAGGAGAAACCTTAGAGGAGAATTTGAATTGCCCTTGAGCTATATGTGCATTACATTATTCAACAATGAAATTGGAGTGTCATTGGAATCCATGTTGCCGAAGATAATTCGAAATTGACCCTTATTTCAACGCAGATTAAAACATGGTTCCGTTCACTACTAATCTTTAGGTTGCTTCCTTTTGTAGTGTTAACTTTGTCAATGCCTGATCCTTCTTCTTGACCTACTAGTTGAATTTTCAGAAAATATTAACACCAAAATATTTTGCTTCTTGGATTGTACTGAGGAAACTTTAAGTGTTGCTAAATGATGTCATATGCATTGCAAACACCATAGATTTGTATTTGAATTATTGGCTCTAGATCAAAGAAGAGGAAGCTTTGTATCATCAGAAGCTACATGTGAGGAAGTTTGACTAGGACCTTACTCAAAAAGCCAGAGCCAGAGCTACAGTGACAGAGCCTCTCCTACAGTAGCTGCTTCTTTGTACTTCCAACTGACCAGTGAAGTATGTGAAAACTGTGATCTAATCACTTTGTAATTCTGCTACAGAATAGATGCTGCACCCTAAAGACATTTTCAATTTGACAGGTGAAACAGAAGCTGCTTCAGAATGCTACCTCATCCAGGTGACTATTGCATATGCAGATCTATTGATGAAGTATCTCATGATCTGATCATACGCCGAGGTAGTCCCGGCGAAATTCAACATCAATTTCGTTCTATTGGCACAATTGAGACGGGAATTCTGAGTGCCGAAAGTGTGATATTTAACTGCACCGAGCTCAAAAAACGAGGACGAATGTAGATTTATGATCCAGGGTACCTCCCTTGAAACCTGCCAGTGGTCTGACTTTCACGTTTCTCACATGAGGCTTGGTGTTTCCCAGCAACGGCGACGGAGCAATTTGAGCCCTTGCAAACGTTTCACTTGGTGATCAGGGCCACCGGGATACCATGGCAAGCCAGCATTTATTGGCAGCTACAATGACATAACGTAGTGTACAATACTTGCAGGGTTGGACAGAATTGGGTGTTGGGAGGCACAGCTAGTGACGCCATGGCGCCTTCATTCCAACGCCAGAATTTCCTCCAGCAGAAAGCGCAGCGTTCCATGACGGTGAAGCAGTTCGCGTGGCGGTCGCCGTTCATCCTTGTCGCCGCTTTCATCTTCTTGCTCTTCGTCTGGATTGACTCTCGAGATGAGTTCCTGGTGCAAAAGCTGGAGAGCCCCAATGCTTCCCAAACAGTTTCGAGTTCCAAGCAGTTAGCAGGACTTCCCAAATCAAACGATCAGACCGATTTATCGAGCTCTCAGACAGATTTGCCAAGCTCTCATACAGATTCATCAAGCGCGCAAGAGTCTCCAGAATCAAGCTACCAGACGCAGTCACGAAACGCACTGAAGCATCTCAAATCACGCGACCAGAAGGAATTGGGAAAAGTGCAGAATCTTATTGAATCAAGCTCCCAAACGGATTTATCAAGCACGCCGGGGCATCCCCAAGCAAGCTCGCAGACAGAATTACGAAGAGCGCAGAAGCATCCCGAAGAAAGCTCCCAGACAGATTTATCAAACGCCCAGGAGCATCGCAAATCAAGCGACGAGAATGAATTACGAAGTGCGCAGGAGCATCACGAAGGAAGCTACCAGACGCAATCACGAAGCTCTCAGGAGCATCGCGAATCAAGTAAACAGACAGAATTATCAAGTGTTCAGACAGATTTATCAAGCGCTCATGAGCATCTCGAATTAATCGATCAGACAGAATTACAGAAGTGCGATGGCCGACGCATCTTCGTCTATGATCTCCCCACCGAATTCAACGACGATCTCACGAAGGGTAATGCATAGAATTCGCAGGGTTCAGTGGTTTTGTGCAATTGTACTGCACCCAAATCTAGATCTGTCCTCTTCGGAGGAATTGCCTGTGTATCACAATTTGTTTTGATGGTCGAATTCGTTGCTTTGGCGTCCAAATTGTGACATTCAAGTGCCCAGAGCTCTAATTTCTAGGACTGAAAATCCAGACTCGCGCCTGAAAGTGCCGATCCGTTTGAAATTTCGCCATTTTAACAAAATTTGACGTTGTTGGCAATTGAGAAACTGCTATTCTAATGGAAATGTCAACCTGGCTGCAGATTGCAGGAACTGGCGGAACTGGCAGGAGTGGTCAATGTGCGACGACGTAACCAACGGAGGATTCGGTGAGCAAATGAATCTGCCAGCGTCGGATCCTATGGCGGCGATTCTGCAGCCTCCGAGTGCGTGGTTTCAGACCGACCAATTCAGCCTAGAGGTATAAATTTTATCGATACCTTAAGCCCTAAACCCTAAAACGCTCTCTCATTAAATATCACCCGTCCTCCAGTTACAGATATCCCATAAATGCGACAGATCTGGAGCTAATTAGATGTACACTCACACCTCTTTGTTATGATCTTCACAGGGAGATTATCTCTGCTTCCCGGATTGCTGTTTTCAATTCACAGGGTTTATGGTTTAGGGAAAAATTTGTGCCAACTGACTTTCATTCCCCCCGCTCCTTGTGTAAAATTATCTGGAAAACTTTTGATATTCCTGGAAGGGAGACAAGAATAGTCTCCTAGTACTTCTCTAAGCTGACATTCTAGAATATCCTACACACTCGCCTCACTATGCTTATCACACATTCAAACTATGTCTTGGTCATAAAGTTGGGACCCCAGGTGATCAGATTATCAAAGAAGTTTGAGTGTAGCACGAAACCTGTCAAGGGTGTGTACATTACTTTGGCAATTGTGCAAAATTTTGTACAATTGGACAATCGAGACCGGTCCTAAGTTTACTTGCGCACCTCAGTTTTGGCAATTGCAAACCTGCCATTTTAAGGAATACCTCCATGATGTGTGTATTTCGCCCCTTCTATATCTAACACATTCTGCACCCTTTGTGTTTACAGGTGACATTGCACCGTCGACTGAAAACATACCCATGCCTAACTCAAGACTCGACGCAAGCGTCCATCTTCTATATTCCTTTCTACCACGCGCTGGACTTGACTCGCCACATCTACAACGCCAATCTCACCACGCGCGACTACCTCGTGAAGCGCATGGTCAAGTGGCTGGGTCGACAACCATCCTTTCGCCTTCACCACGGCCAGCGCCATGTGATCACGCTTGGCCGCGTCGTGTGGGACTTCTGGCGACAAGACTCCGGGAACTGGACGGGGAAATGGGGGAGCTCCATCCTGGCATTTCCTGAAATGGGCAATGTCACCAAGCTCTTTATTGAGCGCTGCCCATGGACCGGCAGCCACCAGGTCAGTAGGAATTTTTCTCTAGTACCTCAACTAGACTTTCACTTTTTTCTGTGGAGTCCAAACCTTGGATGCCATTCCAATGGAAATCTGATTTTCACAAGTACCTCAACTGGTTTTCTTGAAATGTCCCTCCACAATTGTCATGGCGTGAAATGTCTTCTTTCACGAATGCTCCCTTAGTCCAAATTTCCTTCTGTAGTTTTTTAGGAGGTCAGTCTTACGGGGACTTTCTTTTGTCGAATTTCATGTGTGTTTTGACAAACCCATTGGCACACACATGCAGTGTCCTTCACTGCTTCTGATGATGTATAATTTGGCCTTAACTGAACGATAATTTTCCCAGTATCATGCATTGAATCGGGCATTTTCAGACGATGAATCCGGTGTTTTCTGTCACCGAAGCACCGGGTTTTTTTAAGTGTTTCGATTTTTCCTGCATTGCATTTGAGCATTTTATTTGACTTCCCGTGTATTGTGTTCTTTAGAATCGCTCCCTTAGTCCAGAACTCGGTGTCCAAGTTTCCTTCAGTAGTTTCGAGTAGGTCAGTCTCATGGGCACTTTCTTTTGTCGAATTTTGTTGGTGGTATGACAAACACATGCAATGCTCTTCACTGATCCTGATGATGCATACTTTGGCCGTAATTAAACCATAATTTTCACAGTGTAACGAATTGAATCGGGGCATTTCCAAACAATGAATCAAGTGTTTTTCTGTTTTTCAAATTCCCGTCATCGGTTTCGCTACATGTGCTTTGCAATTGAGTTTCCTTGACGCTCTGATCCCCTCTGCCCCAGGTTGCCATCCCATACCCAACCAGCTTCCACCCTTCGTCCCAATCCGAGCTCCAATCCTGGCAATCTACTGTGCGAAAGGCCCACCGTCCCCACCTGGTTTCGTTCGCGGGCTCCTCCCGGAACCGCAACATGAGCGGCACGGTGCGCGGGGAGTTGTTTGATCAATGCGCGCGATCGTCGCAGTGCGAGCACCTCATCTGCACGGAGCAGCTTTGCCACAAAACTTCACGAACGATCTACAAGATGGCGCTGGAGTCCGTCTTCTGCTTGCAGCCTGCTGGAGACAGTTTCACGCGCAAGGGCATCTTCGATTCGTTGGTAGCGGGGTGCATCCCCGTGGTGTTCAATGGCAACCAGACGGTGTTGCAGTACTTGTGGCATCTAACCGGCGACGGGAGCAGGTGCACTCATTGTCTATACCCTAAACCCTAAAACCTAACCCTTAAAACCCTTAAAAAAAAACTTCATTCTTCAGGTTCTTGAAGTTCAATCTTTTGCTTCAAATTCCAACTCCGATGCCTACTATTGATTTTAACTTCCAATCAATATTGGGGCAAATATCAAATTCATTCTCAGAATAGGAACCTTTAAATTTTGGCAAGATGACAAACCATTTGGCGATGTTGTTAGTGTACCACTAATTTACTACCTTAATTCATAACGGATGCTGCAGACATATTTTCTGACCTACAGATGACTACACCTATTGTAAGTTTGTAGGATGGAAAACAAATGTTTTTTCATCCAAAAGTTCTTTGGGAAGTTGTTTGAGTGCATTTTCAATGAATAGTATTTTAAATTCCCTAAATATGGTATTATTGACTTTTATGAACCAAAAAATATGTAATCCATATAATTATCACCCTTTTACAATAGTGTATTTTGACTTCATTTTTTGCTATATACTTTTGATGTGAATCTTAGCCATAAAAAGGATATTTTTTGAATTTGAGTCTATCTAAAGAAATGAAGCTTATTAAGTGAAGGTTCTACTCCAATTTGAAAAATTCATAAATTTCAATATTTTATAGCAATACTTACTTTGGACCTATTATAACCATGACTTGTTGATTGTCTAATTTTAGAGTGACAAGGTAACTTAGTTTATACCATGATTTCATGTACTATGATATACATCTATGGTGAAAATTTCAGATTTTTTGAGTGTATTTGATATTTGATATGAATTTTCTTCATTTTTTTACTTTAAGAAATTTATAGTCATTCCAAATTTTTCCCAAAAAATTTTAGAATTTTATCACTTTTAGTAGACATGTGACCATATCTGAAAAATCAATATGAAATTTCCATTCATGATATCAAGTTGCAAAATCCCGAGGAAAAAATATCTAGTTTGGAAGCTAGTAATGGATTATGAACACTTTCGAAACATCCTTCGGTCATTCGAAAATGTAACCTTCAACCTTTTAATTTCCCAAGTGAAGAAGAATTCATTTTGGAAGGTAATAGCCAATTACAGTAAGTTCAGTAGCATACATCCATCATGCGAAAGTGTAGGGTATGATTTTGGTGGTGCATTTGTCATCTTCTATGAAGCTTCTTAAATAAGTAATCTCAACTACTTGGTTATGAAAGCAACCCATTATCATAACATTATATTCAATAGTGGAACATTCAGTAGTGGAAGTGGGTCTCTAAGGATAACTTCAGCAAAAATAAAAGATTGATATTTTTCCTCTTTTTGTCTGACAAGATGACTCTCTTCTGTCTGCTCCACTTCCGCAAGCCTATTGTTGATTTCTCTTTACGTCAATGCCAGTTTAGAAACCTGATTGATTTTTCACCAGCTGAAATAGGCAACAGGGCAAGATATCCTTTCTATTTGAGTTCAGTGAGGGGATTGAACATCCACTGAACACTGCTAAATAAGGTTATGTTTTGGTTCTTCGGTGTCTACAAAAAATTTCAACAAAATTCGTGTTGTTTCGATCAGTCTCCCAATTGAAAACTCAATTCTAGATTGAGCAATATAGCATCCTAGCTTTTGAGTTTTTTTCACATGAACTCACGATATTTCCAAACTCGGAATATAATGTGACCTTAGGTACTCGGTCCTGATTGACGGCGAAGCAGTAACCCATCACTACGACGTGATCCAGCACTTGGAGCGCCTGCCGAGAGACGAGGTTGCGAGGCTGCAGGAGAGTGTGGTGGAATTTATCCCCCAAATTGTCTACCGGAATCCAGAACTTGATGGTGAGTACACGTCCAAGGACGCATTTGACGTCATTGTTGATTCTCTCCTGGAGACTTTCGACGGAGAGGATTCGAGACAAGTCGGCGGGGACAAGTCGGCTTCGGCGTCGTGACCGGTTCAATTGTGTTGGCGAGTTGTAGATGCTTTTTATCCCTTCAAGGTCGAAAGATTCATGATTTTAGATTGACCATTTTCATTGATTATCTTAGTGTAGAAAGTTTTATTAGATTGAGTGAAGAATGCTGCATATGTTGGTTCAAAAAGAATAACAAATGGAAAGTCTCCGAACGTTCATTGCATTATAAGAGAGAGGTTCCATTCACCATTCCAGTGAACTTTGAGCCTTACCCTACAACAATCTTAAAACGTTTTCATTCTCAAATTTTGCACATTTAAAGACCAATTGCAAAAAAATTGAATGTCAATAGAATTAAGTGTTTTCACACTTGGCACAAATCAAAGTTCACTGTTTGATCAATGGAGCTTCTAATGTACTGTATGGTTAGTGGAGCATTGGAGCCTCTACTTCATTTCAGTAATTAAGAATCCCTCATGACCCCTTCAAATGTAGGAGTATTAGATGATGTTTAAATTCAATTTTTTCGAGTGGCATCTGTTTAGCTCACAAGACTTTGTTGTGCATGTGTCGGTTGAAGTAACCAGAGTACAGTAGCCTGAGTTGTTGTATCTGTAAGAGGTCGTTGTGTTGCAGTATTACCTGAGAACAGCAACTTAAATTGTGAATGATTTAAACTTGGATGATCATGAACAATCATGTCGATCATTCTTGCAGAGTTCAGAGCAACGGGACCTGCGTTACTGAGATTTTGCAGTATCCAAGGTAAATTAAATTAGTGCCAGACTCCCTCACACTAATTAAATAAATTTGGATGATTGTGTTCTAATTAGTGTGGAGTTTTATATGGAATCTGAATCCAAACGGATCAAACTTGGATAGAGATAGATGAGAATGGATGAAAGCAGAATGACATTGACATTGTTTGATATAACATGAAAATAGTGTACTAGACCTTATAATATTGATTTTACATTTGTGTATCTCGCAAATTCAAACAATTCTGAAATAAGTATTGTTCTTAAATCGTTGATTGTACTATTCAAATCAACTTAAGTACTAACACCAATTGCAATTCCAAAACATTTATGGTCCATTTGTCTAACAAGATAATCAAAATATTTTAGTACTCTAATCTCCTCAAGCATATAGAAATTAACCCCTATTGAGTGGATTAGTCAAAAAGTAGTCTTAGCAATTTTCCATTGCCTATTTCAAACAAGGTTAACAAGAGCTTCCAAACAATAATATATACTCAAGGCTCTTTAATTTGACCATCTTCAATGACAATCTAGAATATCTTGCATATTTGCTACAATTAGAATATTATTGACTAGAGCACACTTGTCTAATATTCAAACTATTTGAGTGTGTTCCCAACACTCAAATTAACCCTTAAATGACAAACTTGTGACTGTGAAAATCATCACTTTTGGAATTGTGTGACATCATCTACTTTAAAAAAAATACTCATTGGGAGTCAAATTGTTGTAGAAAATTTTCCCTTTCTACCCCTAATTCCAAGGATGAATAGTTGCAATTATGTCCTACATAGGAGAATTCTTTGTCATTCATCGGACAAATAATATCCATTGTGTCATTTATGGGTTAAACCCTAAAGGTATTGGATTATGTTTTCACCAAAAACGCTCCAAAACTGTCATCTCTAGTACAAGTACCAAATTTTAGAAAAAAATATATTTTGGGACAAATGTAATCATAGGATCTTGTAGTATGCTGGTTTGGAAAGATGCGGGAAAATTTTTAGAAATTTCCACTATTTGGATTGCAAGATATTAGCATTTGAAGTGACAAAAAGCCATTTTTGGCCCTGCGAAAATCCGGTCAGATGCACTTCACAAGGTCAGATTATTATGAAAAAATGCCCCAAATGGTTGTAACTCTTTGGATTCGTTCTCCAAGTCATGTTGGCTATATGCTTGAAATTTTTTAAATCATTTGGAATTATACAACATCTAGGAAAAAAATAGTAAATTGAAAGAAGTATAGAATGATTCAAAATACTAAATTGTTAATAATTTATTTATGGAATTGAAAAATTCCAATCCCAATGGTTTTATTTTTGTAATAAACAATCTACACCTCAAGTTTTTATTTTTTTTCAAAAATATTAAAAATTGAGTTAAATAAAGGTCTTCAAAGTTTATTTTAGAGTAGAGATTCCATTACTACCCACAAACTACCCACAACTAAAACTCTTCATAACTTTCATCTCATAAATCAAAATGGAATAATTCAAAACTTTCCATGTATATATAAATCAGGAAAATAAATTTCAAGTTTTTATTTTTTTTAAAAGTGATTTTTAAAGAATTTTTTTTCGCAGCCTGGGCTGCCCGTCAAGGAATGAAAACAACATATCATACAATAACTTTTTAACCATGTATTCAAAAGTTATGAAAATTATTGGGTCTTAAAGCAACTCCTCGGGCACATGTTGTGTGAAAATTTCAAAGAAAAAAAATAAAAATTCCAATCATAGTGAGCTGCCCCAAATCGCTATGTTGCCAAAAAACATTGTTTGGTCCTTTAGGGGTTAACGGAGTTAGTGTGTAACAAAAATGTTTAGGAATTTCAAAACTTCACGGACTTTGGTATTATTGAAGCCATGGAAATGGAGCATACAATAATTTATGTGCTTTGTGGTTGTAACCTATAAACGACGCGACAAACGTCTTTTGTCCAAGAAATGACAAAGAATTCTCCTATGTAGAATAGTATTGCAACTATTCATCCTCAGAATTAGGGGGTAGAAAGGGGAGATGTTCTAGAGTAGTTTGACTCCCAATGAGTATTTTGGGTTTTTTTTAAGTGGATGATGTCACACGGTTCCAAAAAAGCATGATTTCCACAGTCACCAGTTCGGCGTTGAAGGGTTAACGGGTAATTCAGCAAGCGGGAACTGAACAAGTAGATGCTTGGTAAGAGTCTCGTTGACTAAATCTGACACGAATATATCAAATCGTACAACGTACGTAACACTTGTATCATGCCGTATATCAATATCTGGACTTCCAGGCTACAACTGCCGAGGTGTAAACAAGTGAGAGTGAGGCAAAGTTGATAGAAAGTAATTCACCAAGTATTTCATCGTACTACTGTATAATAAGTTAATAAATAAGGGTTGTCACCCCTTCTATGAAACTTCTATGAAGAATGAGAAGTTGTGGAGTTAAAAGAAGAACCAATAGGAAGCCCTTCTCTATGAAAGTGGTGTGACACTCGGCTTTTGTGTTGTATAAAGAATGGAGAATGGATAGTAATGTCTTGATAAACAATCATTTGGTCAAACCTCCACAGCAAAGGTTCCCAAAATACAACGGAACTAAGAATTACAATTGTTTCCCCACCCAGAGGTGAAGCTTAGATTTGTGGAAAGAGACATGGTTGTTTCCGAAATACAACATGTGAAGGAGTGAAAAGATGAATACAATGTGCAAAGAGGTGGAAAGCCAGATGAAAACTCCTATGAAGAAATCTTCTTCATGCTCATTCTTTGCTTCTGGAAGAAAAGAAAGGCCATTCTCAATCTTTAAAGAATGGAACCTCTACTAGCCAAGGAGAGCCAATGAGAGAGTGTCATGTTCCCATTTTCTAAAGATTGAGAATGGAGTGAAGAAGGTGTAATAACCCCTAATGTTGCTATAGAATACCAATAAATATGTATAAAAAAATCATTGGCATTGATGAATCTCTTTTCAAAATGTACAAATGAATACTCCAATTGCATATTGTCAAAATAAATCCTAAGTTTATAATTCAACGCCTAGAGTCCTAAGGCCACTTTTCTATCAAAAACGACTCAAAATTGCCAGTTCTTTTGCATTTACCTAAGAAAAGAGAAAGAATGTTTATTTTAGAATCTAAATGTAGGACCTTGTACTTCACTAGTCTCAGATCACATGGTAAAAATTTCATGAAGTTCGACCATACAAATTGGAAAATATCATTATTCAAAGTTGGAAAAAAAAG
Source organism: Straminergon stramineum (assembly GCA_963920665.1). Taxonomy (NCBI): domain Eukaryota; kingdom Viridiplantae; phylum Streptophyta; class Bryopsida; order Hypnales; family Calliergonaceae; genus Straminergon; species Straminergon stramineum. The sequence goes on along the minus strand of OY987268.1, from coordinate 21,463,030 downwards.
GGTTCTTGAATGTTGGCTTGCAATTTCAAATGACTTCAACTACCATTTATGGAAAAAAATTTCACTATAGACTTTGAATTTTTTTTTAAATGTGTTGAAGAATTGAACTGCAAAGTTTAAGAAAAGAATTTCAAAAAAATACATTTGATTTTCATTCTTTAAAAGGACTTTTTGAACCATAACTTTTGCTCCCACACACCAAATGAAATAAACATTATATTCCTAGAAAGCTAGGGAGTTTTTCTATCATCTTAGAAAGTTTCAAAATATTAGGATGAATATTGAGACTATAGGAACCTACCTATAATCTATTTTGTCCTCCAAGGGGACAATGGGACTTTAGAGGTTAAGTAGTGCTAATTACCAGAACAACCTTCAATGGAAATAGCAACCAAGGCACATTTGGTACAATATGAGCACATTTTCATTTATCTTGGCTTGCTTTGTTTTTCTATCATAGGTAAGGTAAAACAGCTCATTGTGGTCAAAATTAGGAGTTTGGCCTCATATTGTTGTTGAAATTTTTCAATTTTTTCCACACAAAAAGACAAAAAGACAAGTGTGAGAAATAGTGAGAGCAATTGAAAATACATTTTTTTTGACAAAGTATGAATTTGCTATGATTTTTTGAAGTATTCAATGCTTTATGGCCCAAAAGAGTATGTAGATTGTCTATTCTAAAACCAACAAAATCTAAGTCCATGATGCTCATCTTGTTCACCTAAAGTAGTCATAATATTCTCTAGTATGGAAGTTCTAAAAATTCAATTCTTAAAATGAATTAATTCACACTAAAAATTTGGAGGTTCCTTATGAAATCATTAATCACTCCATTATTGTCATGTAAGACCTACATTGTGGCCCAAATCTTACATACTAAAAAAATCCATAATAGGGTCATTCCTTAGGTATCCACTATGAGTCATTTGACCACAATGAGTTGTTTTACCATAATAGTAGGCTTGGAAAGATAGGTGTGAGGTATCAATTTTCTAGCGAGGCATGCGCATCATGAGAGCTTCAAATACCTATTGGGCTCCTTTCAATTTGGGCTATTATCAATTATAAAATTGATAGTTTTTTTTCCTTTGGGCATGAGGTAGTGGCAAAATATTTTGCAATTTGATTTTACCTTTATGAAGCATCCGTGGATTGATTTTTTCATTTTAGGTTGGATAAGTAAAAAAATTGATCTTCACATATATGAGTCATAATCGTCACATATATTTTTAGACATCCATGATTCATAAAAAATTTAGATGATAATTGATTTATTCATTCACAATGGAATAATACTCTCTAACAATTTTTTAGCAATTTAGTAATTTCATCCCTTGCAAATGAGGAAATTCATTGTCATAAGCCTTCATAGATGAATGAATTCATAATGGGATGTACACTAATTACATTTGATTATAGAGGGTATGCAAGTAGAGATTGCCTTGAAATAAATATCTCTAAATGAAAAATTTGTATACTTAAGTTAGATAACTCCCTAATGACGATAAGTGCTTTGGACAATGCATTGGAGCTAAACAACTTATAGATGATGACAAATGCCTAACAATGTTCAAGAGTTCAACAACTCCCAAATGAAAACAAGTGTGTTGGAACTTGGACTTAGACAATTTTAAGTGGAGGATCAAGATTTGGGTAAGTTGTGTAGTCTCCTAATACTTCTAAATATAGCTACAAATTTTACTATAGTAGATGTTTCTATATAGAACAAAAAATAGAGAGTTAAAAATAAAAAAGAACTCATAGTCTATCTTAAAAATTCATAGTCTTTTATTATATAATGATAGAGCTCAAGGATTAGGAGATATTCTTTTAATGTTTTTTCTCATCTATGATTATGTGGTTTGATCTCCTTTTAAAAGTCTTGTCCATTAATTGATATATTTTTCATATACTTATTTGGAATAACTTGTGGTTTGGAGATTGGCTAGTAGTTGTGGTTCGAAGGAGGGTTTTTGTGTACATCACCAAACATTTCCTTAAAATTTTCTTGTATTGTTTTTGAGCGATCTAATATTCCCTCAACTACAGTATACAATAAATATGTAATAAAGTCATATTTTAGTGCATAACATGAATTTTATAGGACTACCCACAATGTAAACCATACTTGTGGTCAAGGGCGACACATTTTTTACAAAAAAAGTTCCAAACTTGTTGGTATATTATTATTATTGCTTTCTTATGATATTATGAAAAGACACAACTTTCGATTTCTAAATTAAGACCTTTACGGAGTATTATTTAGGTTGACCATGACCACATGGCAGGTTGTACAGATAGGACCGTTTCGGGTTGACACCGTTTCGGGTACGGTACTGTATTCCTGAGCCCACCGGTGATCCCCATCACCCACTCTATCACCGACTCCCTCGATGAATCGCCTAGCCACACATTTCGTCATCCGAACCAACAGATCCACTCGTTTTAGGGTTCCCAGCGACTGCTTGACCTAATAAACCTGCTTTACTTCCGCTATATAAAACTCCTTTCGAGCTAGCTAGACTCCATTGTTATTACCTTTCGCTCCTGTGCGTAGTTTGCCCAAGAGGTTCCGCTGCATTCTGATCCATTTTGCTTTGGGGCTTGTTATTTGATTAGCTTTGTGGTTTCACTTGCTGTTTTCGCGTAGAACCCAATGATAGTTTGAGCTTCTTGTAGAGTGATAGAGTGTGCAGCGATAGTGGTTGTCATTGCGGTTGCCAAGCCGGCCTTGTTTTCAGTTGAAGTTTTTGAGTCTGAGTAGTGCGTAGTGCAATCTGCCCAGTGATGCAAACTTTTCTCCGAAAAGTCTTCGGATGTATGAGAGAGACAATCTACCAAAATACCAAAAATGGCTTTGAGGGCATTAGATGTCAACCTTTCCAGTGTTTCCACTTGTTTCTGGAAGTTTGATCAGTCTGTGTTGGGCGATTTGTCTGTTGAAGATAAATATTGGCTTCTGATTCCTATCCACTGGAGCTAACTAGACCTCCGTATTCCAGAAATCTTGTGTTGAACTTCAGCAGGTTTTTTAACTCTGAAAAGGAATGTAATGTTTATGATGACCGGCCACTACAGAGTTTGATCAGGATATTGCCCAGTGATGCAAACCTTTTGTCTGGAGCTCCTCGGAGTACATGGAAGAGACAATTTACCAAAATACCAAAAATGGCTTTGAGGGCATAGTCGTCAGCATATCTTCCTAGATACTGATGTAAAGAATGGAGAAATTCTATTTGCAATGTGTAAGATTGGTAGTGATCTGCAATCGAATTTCTACCTTTCAAAAAACATGTGTGTTCTGGGAACATGCGAAAGTAGAAAGAGTTTGAAGCCTCATCTCCTATTTAAGAACTGCGATTTGGGTGCACTCCGAATGTGGAGAGGAGACTCAATTTGAAGAACCCGTGTCGTTTTTTATGGGATAACGTGCTCGCAGTGGGATGTTAGTACAGCCGGGACTCATCAGAACTTTCAAGGGCTTGCTTGGTGGGGATGTTCTGAGAGCAACCCTATTGGGATGCACTAAGCATCAGCGATCCCAAAACTGGCTAAATTTCGCTCAGTTGCTACATAATTTCTTCATGCCCTTAGAGTTCAATTCAAAAAAATCTTCCGAACATGAACATCTGGCTAATTTCCCTGAAGCAGTTCTGGGATCGTTGCCAAGCAAGCCTTACTCTAGGACTTGTCCATCCTATTTGTAAATTTTTAGTTTGTTACACTGAATAGGGGTATTAAAGGGACCAAAAATTAAAGGGACTGCTTGTGGAAAACTATAGATGTTTGAAACATGATGTACATCCCTGGTACACTTCAATAACTACTAATGTACAACAAAGGTAGATGTTTATATAGTGTGAAATGTCAATTAGTTAGTATGGGTCCCCTTAATACCCCTATTCAGTGTAGAAGAGTTGTAATAAGGCAGGTGAGAATGGCAATGGCAGAGATGCTCTTACCTATACATCCTCAAAGGACCTTGAAAATTGTCATGCAGCTCTCATTTTAGTCATTTTTGTATTTCACATGACGAACATCCATATGATACCAACTTGAGTGTGAAATTTACACCCAAATTACACTGTCTCCATACACTTGGCAAGAAATAGAATGAATATTATGAAATACCAATACCTAAAGGACTAAAGAGACCACTTTGGGTAGTATGAGAGCTTGAAATTTTTACACAATATTTTTAAGGGGGATATTAATCATTCTCATCTATATGTGAAGCATTATTTAAGGTGATTCCAACACTAATTGCGAAAGTTAATTTAAATTAAAAAAAACAATGTCGGATCAAGCAACTAAAATGTGTTGTAAAAAAATAAAAAATCAGGGATTGTATTATTGATACTTACTCAAAGACATATGAACCATTAAATTCTAAATATTGAGGTGAAAGTTTTAAGGAGTTTTATTTTAATAGGCAATGAAGGTAGAAAGAATATATAAAAATCATCTTTTGAATTTAATTTTGAATTTTTTTGAATAAAAACAAATCATTGGAATTATCAATCCTCAATATTTTTTGAAAGTTGTTAGAGATTTAGTTTTTCTCTCTCATATAGTACCACCTTCCACTTTATAATTTTTTAAAGATGGATTTGAAAGTTTTTTTGGTGAATTTGTTTACATTCATTTGCAACCCATTTTTCAACATAATGACTAAAATGCACAAGTTATGGGAGATACATGCTTTTCTCTAAAAATGTTGAACAATGAAACTTTACCTTTTAGAAAGGTTAGAAAAGCCTTTTGAAGTTTAGGCACATTGAACTTACAATTGGTGTAGATATCACTCATAAGTTTGGAAAGAATGTACATAAACTATAATATAAATCAAGATTTTATCCTTGTTTGGGAACAAGTATTTAGAAGCAATTTTGGGCCTCTAAACATAATAGAATTTTAGGAATTAATGTAAATAGAAAAGGAATATACCAAATATCTAAAAATTGGAGAACCTTCATAACATTATTAGTAAGTCAAAAGGGATCAATTAAATAAATACCAAACTTTTATCAAAGGTTGAACATTCAATAAACAAGTCCAATTGAGAAAAGACACTAATCTAACACTACACAATTAGGATGCTTGTGGAAGAGATGATATTACTTCTACATATATTTTTTCATCAAATGGACCTTCCAAGGTAGTCTGTGAATGAAGTTTGCCATTATTGATTAATGTTAGGTTTGGATGATAATTGCATTCGAGGCTTATAATTTCAAATTGTCATTTTGCAAAATTGAGAGCTTTTATACAACTACTTTGTGCATAGAAGGATTTTACTTAGGAATAATTGCATACACATTTATAATTACCTTCTATGATGAAATGTCTTTGGGTTTAATTGTATATACAATATAATTACTTTGGATAAAGCTTCTTCTCATGTGTCCAATGATTCAATTGTGGACAAATACATTTTCACCCCCCCTAAAAGATTGTTGTATACTCTATGAGAATTCTATGAAATTTTAGGAAAGCACTAATGTGCAACTAAATCATGCTTTAGTCTCTCATAGATATGGGTGTAATCCAATTGTAATTTGAAAGAGTCAAATTGAGAGGGTTTTTTTGGGGGGGGGGCAATGTTATTTTGAGTTGTTTGTCTACATTTTTGGATCAAAATGCATTGAAAACAACAATATAATACTCTAAAAAACAATTACATAAACATATTTGGAATTTATGAGATTTAACTCTTTAAGGATTAGAAGTAGTCTAGATTTCCAAAACCATAAAAATATAATAAACTCCAACTTTGAATAATAATTTAACAATGACTTTCAAACAAAAGTTGTAAAATATGATCTATAGATCATATCTATATAGTTAGATCTACTATTATATTGACCAATTTCTTTCAATAAAATTTGAAACATGAATTTGAAAAGTCCTTCTAAAATTGATTGTAGATTTCATTTCTATTAGATTTGTAGGATTCTTTTTTTCATGTTGAAATATTAAGCTTTGATCATAGTAATCATTGGTATACATCTTTAAAACTTGAGAACTAAAGAAAAAATTTCAAAAGAAAATTGTGAAAATCTATAACGTTCATATATATGAAGACCAATACAATGATCTACAAAATTAAATGGATGAAAAAATGAAGATTGTGTGTGATCGAGACATATTTACATTCATCCATTTGTTAGGTGATGTGGCATCTAGCATTAAAGCACCACAAGGTGTGTTATTTATGGGCTAAGATTGTTTCTTTAGCTAATGTTGTGGTTTTAGGGAGTCCCTAGTCATTTAAAAGCTTGATGTAGAAGTTGATTCTTTGTTCTTATCAACTAGAGTTGGGAGTATTTAGGTTTTGAGACTTCTTTGACTTGTCATTCTTGATAAATCAAGTCATGTGAGTGTTTTGAAAGAGAGAGCCCTTGTAGTGATGGTTTGGTTGGCTATGGTGATTAGCCTTGGAGTAAAGTTTGAAGTTCTTTTTGACACTTGCACTTTTAGATTCTACTTTCATACTTCACATAGTGTAGATATTTATGATATTTTCTTGATAAGAATCTACACTTCAAAGGGTATTTTTGACACTTTCTTTTGTTGGTTTTGATTGATGTTTTGATTAATAGTTGTGGCTATACAATGTGTTGTATATGGTGATCTATAATTACACGACATATTGTTCAAAATTGAACATCTCCTTATTTAGGAGTTGAATCATTCCTTGCTTTTTGTGCACAATCTTGGACACACACAATATTTCCATATCTATGAAATGTACTATTACTTCTAGTAAAATAATACTATACGATCTCTTTTATGTACTTAACTATGTTTATTTTTGTATTTATAAATGAATTTGTGATAATTACGGCAATTATAGGTTGAACTTTCTACTTTTTTGGTAACTTTGGTAGTTAGATTGATTTTAAATGAAGGTAATAAACAATCTTGTAGCATTTTCCATAAAACTTCACCACTTTAATTGTTTTCAAGCATATTCCTTCTCAAAAAGTATTGAAAACTTTTTAAAAAAAATCCTTTGTCTTTGTATGGAACATAGATTGCAAGAGCATTTCTTTTCCAAATTCAATATGTAAGTTTTGTTGGAATGTGCCTTTAAAATGCACCTACAATATTATCAAGTATACATCCTTATTCCAAAAATTAGGAATTGTTGACACTTCCAAACTATGCTACTAAGTATTTTGTTGATGGTTGTTGAAGGATTTAACAAAAGCAACATAAAGAAAGAAAGTGCCAAAATAAAATTTCTGAAAATGCAGCACATATCTTCATGGTGTGTTTCTAGTGTGACAAAGATATATCAACATTTGACATGGAAATTCATTTTCAAAACTTTGTGTTGGATTTGATTCTCATATATAGAATTAATGTTAGATGCAATAATTGAATCCACATATCATATGTGTCTACATTGGAAAATTTTGAAATGTACCTTGATTCAAAAAGAAGCAACAACAAATCTATGGAGGTTCTTTGAGGGTGAATTTATTGCTCAAAAGCTATACCATACTTTTTTGAGGGAATATTTTGACAATAGATTTTCTTATGTTCAACAAATGGAATTGTTCAATTGCTACAAAATCTAGAGAAAATATCACTCAATCGTGGATAATTTACACACTTGTGAACGAATATCTGTGTTTTCATCCACATTTTGTATGTTTCATCCATATCGACGGATGTAGATAGCTTCACTGAGATCGCTTTTGAAAAAGAATGAAAACAAAAATAGAAGCCAAAAAACGCGTCCCGCACGTGCCTTCCGGACCGAGTACCCGAACCCCCAGAATCGCACGCGGTTTCCCCTGTCCACGTGCCGTACCCGCACTGGCTCTGACTTTAACGCGGAAACTGGACCCCACCACTCGCTGACGTCATCCTAGGGTTCGGTGCCCATCGTCTACTCCATTGCAACAACAGCTGCAACGGCCTCCCTCGCCTCCTCCCCGTGCTCCCCCATTGTCGTCGCTGCAGCTCCACTTCCCGCACGCAACATCTTCTCCACGCCCAACCCCGGTACTGCACCCCCGACGCCTTGCCCTCCTCCATGTTTGTCCCGTTTTCCTCGTTCCTGAACACCCGGTTTTCACCCTAAAGCCGCGGATCCCAGCTGTAGTGTCCGTTTCTTCCCAGTCATGCTCTTTCTTGCATGCTCCGATTGTGCGTGAGTTGTCGTATTGATCGTCTGAGCTTCGGTAGTGGATGAGTTTCTCCGCGGTTTCTGTGATTTTGGATTATTTTCTGCGAGTGTGTGGGTCTATTGTTGCTCGGGAGTTCGGTCGGGATGTGGATTTGGAGCATGATCTTGGGGAAGAGTGCTTGTCGGTGTGTTTCGAGATGATGCTTGATCTGCTGTTTCTGGTGTGGAATTGGATGTGTCCTGCTGTTGTTTTGGGGGAGGATGTGTTTTGTGATTCGGAAGTGGTTGTGTGACTGATGTATGTGGATATTGTCGCGTTGCAGTGAAAGTCGAGCAAGATGGTGGAACAGCTAACCGAGGAGCAGATTGCTGAATTCAAGGAGGCGTTCAGCCTGTTCGATAAGGATGGCGATGGTAAGGAGCTCCTTCGTTTTCTACCTTTTCTGATCTTTTATTTTCGAAAATGGTATGGAGTCCTTGAATGTTTCTCAGCGTGACTGAAATCCACAGATTGTGATGCTGTTGAATATGTCCGTCAAGGAATAGATGAGAACAGTCGATCTTGAGAATGAATACTGCCGCCAATCACTGGAGAGTCGGTGTACCGAAAATACTAGCTTACAGTGAACAGAGTCAGTAGAGATCTGAGCATGACTCTGTGCGGATTGGCATGTCTGTGGAATCTGTTTGTGGTTGCCTGGTGTAGATGCAAGCCTGTATGGTCTCTGTTTTTTTTGCAGAACTTGCGAATCCCAATGTGTCTGTAGTAATTGGGAAAATGATATTACCATGATGGCAATCTTTGGCATCTCTTTATGGCGTAATCTTTCTTACATGTGTGCGCGCGTTGTGTGTGCAGGTTCCATCACCACGAAGGAGCTGGGCACCGTGATGAGGTCTTTGGGTCAGAATCCCACGGAAGCGGAACTTCAGGACATGATCAACGAAGTGGACGCGGACGGCAATGGCACGATCGACTTCGCCGAGTTCCTGAACCTGATGGCCCGCAAGATGAAGGACACGGACTCGGAGGAAGAGCTGAAGGAGGCTTTCCGTGTGTTCGACAAGGATCAGAATGGCTTCATCTCCGCTGCGGAGCTGAGGCACGTGATGACGAATCTCGGGGAGAAGCTGACGGACGACGAAGTGGACGAGATGATTCGTGAGGCCGACGTGGACGGAGACGGTCAGATCAATTACGAGGAGTTTGTGAAAATGATGATGGCCAAGTAAATGGGTGGATGCAAGTATAAAGTGCACCCGGAGATAGGCCCTCCCCGTGGTATCTGTGGCTTAGATAGAGAATTAGTATCCCTCTCTGGTGGTTACTTTTAGAGCCAGACTATTCGTTAGCTTCCCGTAGTTCGATGACAGACGGCCCAGTGGACAGCCCATTCGTCCTGATGACACGGGGATCCCTTGCTCCTGCTTTTCCTTGTCGGTTGTTTGCAGTGGGTGACTTGGAGCATCCTGACGTGCTCTTTTGGTGGCAGGATTCCGACCTATTGTTGACACGTCCGTGAGCGTGCGATCCCCATCCTGTGTTTGGATGTGCTAGAGGTCGTTGTTTGCGCCTTTGGGTTCCTAGTGTTTCTGTTGAGAAGCAGCTGCAGGCTGGCCCTTTTTCATGATTGGAGCTCCGAACTTGTGATGGATGCTGTGTTCCAGGCTTGTGTCATGCCGTGCACATGGGTTGTCTTTATGCAGCCTTGGTTGGTGCTTGTAGGTTGTTCTTGTAATTAGCGCTACATATAAACGGAGGATTTATTTTGTCAATAGTCATCTCGGGAAGTATTCGTTTGTACATTGTGAATGGATATCTGTCAGTGCCGTTGCTTGTTTGGTTACATATTTGTTGACTGAATACTCGTTCGTACGATGAAATACCTGGTGAATTACTTTGTTCCAGTTTTCATTTATCATTGCCTCTCTTGTTTGCACCTGTGTCTATCGTGACGATGAGTTTGGCAGTCGACACCTGAAGTTCTGGTGTTCGAGTGTAAGACATCGAATAGCGTAATCTCCGCGTAACATGATGATCTTCGTGGATATGTGGTCAACGAGACTTACCACGCTGGTGCTTTCTATGTAAATGTAATTGTGTTTGTTTCATTGAAGTTGTGGACTTGCGGTGTCAAACCAATTGAAATGTAATGCGATTGGCTCTGGGGATCGAAGGGAGGAGACTTTGGATTGGCAGAAGCTACTAGAGAGGCAGTTTGTTCTAGTACTTTCCTGAAAATCGAGCTAGAGTAAATTAGATGTTCGTATTCGTTAGCAGTTGGTCCACCTGGCTCTGGTGTATTTGGCATTCATGGGCATTTTTTCGTGCACAAGCTACGAGTGCTCTTTAGAATCTGCGATAAATGCGAGGTTACGGTCTACTACACGAATCAGTTTGTGTGTCTTACAATTATGGCCACCACAAGTCTAGCAGAAATGCTACTCAATCGTCTGTAACCAGGCTTAGCAAGCCTGTGCTTAAACTATCAATCCAATGCTGTGCAGTGTGCAGTTGGCAATCCTCGGTTCGTCGCAGCCTAATAGTGTCTATGGCTCTCTTGGATTTGCGAAACCTCTGACAATGTTGACGCACTAAGCAAAACTCGCAAATTCTATCAAGCTTTTTCCGAAGGTCGAAAGTCAGGTTCGAATCTCTGGTGATTCACAATTGTTAACTCCTGGCCGGGGTGGATTGACCCCCTCGCTCGTCCCCAAGTAAATACCCTGAAATTTTTTATTTTTCACACATGATAAAATTTTAAAATTTTGAATTCATATTTGCAATGAGAGACCCCAAATTTGCTAGGAGAGGTAGAGAAGATAAATTAATGAAGCACGAAATAGGGGGTCTTTTTTTTACGTGCACCCCTAGAATGACTTGGGGGGATGAGCAAGGGGGTCAATCCACCCCAGCCTTAACTCCTGTAGCTCCTGTACATTCGGTTTGTCCAAGAGGTTTTGCTACATTCTGATCCATTTTGCTTAGGGGCTTGTTGTTTTAGTCACTTCTTTGTTTCTTGTGCTATTTTTGTGCGGAACCCAATGATAGTTTGAGCTTTTAGTAGGGATGGTGGTAATCATTGTTGTTGCCAAGCCGGCCTATTTTTAGTTGAAGTTTTTGGTTGTGTTAGTAGTGAGTAGTGCAATCTGCCCAGTGATGCAAAATTTTCTCTGAGAAGCTAGTCTTTAGTTGGGAGGGCGCTAAATCCTCCATTCGAAGGTGGGCCTAGCTAATGTGGTGCGGGGGTTGGACCATGGTGCCCGCCCATGCCCCTGCTTCCTTTGTGACCTTGATAGAGCATGAGTTGATAGAGGCCTAGTCGTTCATCTGTAGACATTAAACCCCGATAGGATGTCCTATGCCCCCCTTCAACAGGACTTCTCAAAGAGAAACAAAGTGAATGTGGCCTAGATGTTACTACGTAATGCTATAGAATAAGGATAAATTAATTTGCTTTTAGATTGGACATCAGACTACTTTAGGATTTTCGGTGGTTCATGGCAATGATTTTAGGGCTTATATTTGAACTACGACTTGTAGAAACACATCTTCGACAATTGATTGCTTTAATATTTCTTTTGTTGTTGTTGTTGTTGCTCTTCTTTCATCTATGCACCTTGTTTGTGCCTCTTCCACATGCTTTTTTGGTTTAGTAAGGTTATTTAGTTCATTGTGTAGGTGTTTACAGCTCATTGTTTCTTGATTAGAGTTCATGGTGTTTGTTTTTGTTGTAGCCTTCTAGGGTACATCTATTGCTTGATGTTGATCCACTTCCTCTGCCGACTTCATTGTCCTCATCTTTGTGGTCTATTGTTTCAATTTAGGGTTTAGGAGCTTTATGGTGTGCATAGAAGTAGCAGAGGCAATCGCATTTGATTGACCTTCTTGTTTGCTTTTTTCCTATTCGTATTAGTTTTCCTTGAGTTCTCTTCGTAGTGGGCAAGATGTTGTTCTTTGGAACCATTTTCTTACCTCAAAGTTCATTTCTAATTTGTGAGGGAGTTTGTCTTTTTTTTTGATGGTGGAGTCAAGGAGGGCTTAGATGTCGTGCACTATGACATTGGATTGGTCTTTGGGCACAAAATGGTGGTGATATTTGATTTTCCAATGCAATGCAAGAGACATAATTCAAATTGGGGTGTAGATAGTTCAAACAATTGTAGCATGTCCCATCCGTAACCGATGAACATACTACCAACTGACAAAGGACAAGAGTACAAGAAAAGACAATGCATACCATTTCCAAATACATATAGTAGGCATGCTATACAAATGGCACGAGAAGATATGTCCTATAGGAAATATAAAATTCGAAGCCTATACCACTATTGTCTAAGTAATGTGCTATTTTTCAAATTCAAGTGATTCACAAGTGTCAATTATGTCTATTGAGCACTCCACAACCCAAAAATGAAGTACAGTATGAAGGAGAAAGTCTTTGATGAACAAGTTGAAAGAGCCTTGTAGCTCAACTTTCCTAACCAGCCAAGCAATATAGTTTGATCCCTATTTTGTGAAGCATGTGGAAGATATAGAATACATACTATTGCATAAAGCTATAAACAATGAAGCGGCTTTATTCACGAAGATGTAACCACATGAGTAAAGAGGTGCAATCAACATTGCCCTAAACCTCATTGCAATCTCCACAAGTGACTCAAAAGCTTAGCTGCTTCAAAAACAATTGAGACTACATGAAGTGCAAGGAGAACCTCCCCCAACCCTAAACTACCACTTTAAAATCCTAATGCAATTGAGCAATCTAAATTGTATTGTACATGGAAAATGATGCAAATTTTAAATAAATAAATAACACTTGCTTCCAATGGTGTGTTTCTACAAGTTGCAGAACTAATATAAGTCCTTAAATTGTTGCCATGAATTGTCGTAAACCCTAAAGCAGTCAATTATCCAATCTAAGAGTAAAATATTAAACTTTTATTCTATTGCAATACACAACAATGTGCAAAACATTCACTTTTCATTAACACGTCCTCTTGAAGGGGGTGTTGGACATCTTGTTAAGGTTTAACATCTGTAGATGGATGACTAGGCCTTTGTCAAGTCGGAGTTTGTTTAGGTCACAATGGGAGCGGAGGCATGACCGGGCACCATAGTCTAACCTGTGTACCATATCAACTGGGCGGCTAGGCCCACCTATGAATGGAGGATTTAGTGTCTTGCCTTCGGATGTATTAGAGAGACAATCTACCAAAATACCCAAAATGGCTTTGAAGGCATTAGAAGTCAATCTTTCTAGCGTTTACTTGTTTTTGTAAGTTTGATCAGTCCATATGTGTTCGGCAATTTGTCTCATGAAGATATTGACTTTTGATTCCTATCCACTAGAATAAGTTAGACCTCTGTATTTCAAAAGAATGGTGTGGAACTTTAGCAAGTTTCATTCTACTCTAAATGTAATATAATGTTGATATTGAATGACTACTATAATAGAGTTTGATCTAGACATTGCCTATTGATGCAAAATTTTTGTTTGGAGCTCCTCGGAGTACATGGAAAAGACAATTTACCCAGATATCAAAAATAGCTTCAAGGGCATAGTCATCAATACATCTTCTTTTATTGCATTGTAATAAGACATGTAAAGAATGGAAAAATTCTATATGCATTCTTCAAGATCACTATAGATTTGCATTAGAATTTTTACCTTCCAAAAAACATACATGTTCTAGAATCATGATGAACTAGAAAGAGTTAGAATTCTCAAATCTCCTAATTAATTAAGAGCTAGGTTTTGGGTGCACTCAAAATGTTGAGAGACCCTCAAACTTGGTAGAATGGATACTCAATTTGAAGAACTTGTGTTATTTTATTGAGATGATGTGCTCACGGTGGAATGCTTGGCTAAGCCTAGAATGCACTAGAACTTCCTAAGGGTTTGCTTGGTAAGGATATTCTTAGAAGATTTTTATTATGATGAATTAAGCAAGCCTTTACTAGGCCTTGTCCATCCTATTTGTAAATTTTGAGCTTGCTAGAAGAGTCTTAACATATCAAGTGTGAAGACCAATGGAAGAGATGCCATAACCTACTCATCTTTGAAGTCATTGAAATGGGCTTGCAACTCTATGAGCTCCCAATTCATCACTTGGAACTCATAGTTCTTTTTTTTTCAAATTTTGCAATTTCGGAGGCAATTTGATGTAAAAAGACCCAAAAAGAGCGTAAGACCAAAATAGATTGTGACATACCAAAATAGGTATATGGTCCCAAATAGGATTATAGGTCTAGAAACACCTCAGATGCCCACTTATACATAGGTTAGAATCCAAAATGCTAGAAGTTAGGAGGTCTGAATGATGTTGGTCCAAATAGCCAAACCTACTAAGCCAGGATCCAATCAAGCTAAATTAAGCTAAGAGAAGTCTTGTAAGATCACTAGGTTAGGTCTCCATTTCTCCATTCCACCATCATAACTATAGAAGCTCTAATTGTCACCATTGTAAGGATTACGATATCAAAATGAGCATGTAGAGGAATCTATAACCTATAGATGATGATAGAGTTTGGAATATGCCAGAGGATTGAAATTGAAGTCTAATTGCCAAGATTTCCTTATATACAAAAGATTCCCTATTTCCCAAGTGCTTAGTAGAGGGTGAGATTTATCCTTCCCATTCTTACATGTGCAAAGTAAGAAGAAGATCTTGCATGATGAGTGTGGAATTCCATGAGAGGTCTCACAAAAAGTTTCAAAATTTTCTAACTTGCAAAAATATTCTTTTCGGATGATCAATCGCTGAAACCTAGGATAGAAAATTCCTAGAAATTTTCTAGAGGCCGTTAAAATCTCACTAAAAATTAGAATATGTTCTTTTATATTAATAACACTCTCGGACAAATTTCGAGACATTCTGATAGTAGGAGGTATCCGAACCAAGAGCTTCCCTTTAATTTAAACAACATGGCAATATTTGCAAGGAGTTGACCGACATCCTGGGAGCTCATGAAGTTGAAAGGAAATAAAAAAAAGGATCCTTTCTTACCCCCTTGGACCTTCCAAACCACCCTAGCCAATCACCTTCCTAAGAAAAGGTGACCTCCAAAAGGGTTAGATTTTCATCTATTTTTTTACTGAAGTTGATACTGAGGTTCGATGGTTTTTTTGTAGAGGAAAAAGAGGAGGAGTTTTTTTTCAAAGTACTAAAGGCCTTTCGGAGCCAATGGAGCAATCCATTTGCAAATTGGAGTTAATTTCTAAAAATTAGAAGTCAAACCAATATAAGAGCTAGGAAGTCAACGCTCTAGGTATAGGTGAAAATCTAGTAAAGATCTAGGGTTTTAGGATTCCCATGTTAGAAAAGGAGTCCCCAACTTGTAACTTTGAGAGGAGATGGGGTGCTCAGCCGCCTTTAAAAGTCTATTCTTTACCTCTCAAAACCCCCCCATTTTGTATTTGGGTCCAATTTGTGTTGGAATTTTTGGTGTTGAGCCAAAAAACCTTGGCGGTGCTTGTTTTCTTGTCTTTTTGGTCTTTTAGCTAGTCTTTTGCAAGTTTGTAGAGGTCTTGGGGTCCCTTTGCACCTTGTTTCTTCCTGTTTTGTTATTTCTAAGTCTTGCATCTTCTTTTGGTTGTTTGTTTCAAGTTTATTCAAGTTTTGAGCACTTAACTCTACTAACTTTGGAGAGGATGTTGTTGCCTTCTTCTTTTGGATTTTGTCATGTCTTTGGAGGTTTTGTGGGTGTCTACTAGTCCTTTGTACTAACCCTAGAGCCATCCCTCCACCATATCTTAGTAATGCCACTTTGGAAAGCCTTTCGATTGTTTTAAGTCTAGTACTAACCATTGCCATACATACTAACACATGTCACAAGTCTTTGAGGATGTCCTAAGTCCCCATAGTCAACTAATCTTGTCTTAGCTTTGCACATGGTATTATAAGGCCTGCCGAGATGACGAAACTTTGTACTCCCTAGGTCTTAAAGAGTCTTAGATTGTGTGTTAAAGTCCTACCAACAGCGAAGCTTTGAACCCCAAGGTACCTCTTAGTCTTAGATTTTGTGTTAAATCCAAATCAACGGCGGAGCTTTAAATTTATCCAGTGCTCATTGTGAGCGCCAGTCTACCTACCTTTGGTAAATCGCGAGTATAACCAAGTTTTGGGTTTTGACTAAGTGAATCCTACTTTTGGGTGTCTTAGCGTGGTCCATTGTGCCTTTCAAGAAGCAGAACTTTGTCTAAATGCCTAAATGTGATCCAAATATGCAAGAATCAGTTGATCTACTTCCAATGTCCTTGGCAGGCCAAATGGATGAGGCTGTTGTGGTTTTTGGATAGAACTGACGTCAGGGAGAAACGAAATTTAGATACCTCTAAGGCATTCCTTTCCATTTCTAAAAACCTAAAATTCGACCCTATCCAAACTTCCTAGCCCAAGTTATGAGCAGATGAAGTTTAACCACTTCTCGATTCCTCAAACTTCATCCATCAATTAAGTGTAGTTCCCTAATTCAAAATTATTCAAAATTTCTAGGAGTGGTTCAAGAATCTTATCCCTACCTAAATCTGGAGTTCGGTCCTAAGTGAAAATTTTTATGGATTTCTCATCCAACCCTAGTCTAGACTTCATCCTTCATTATCTTTTGGGTTTTTTCATGATTTTCCCTAATTGGGAGGATCCTATGGGCTCTACTAAACTTCTTCTACAAGGCTAGAGTCCTAAATTCCTCGCTCAACTTCTACCTCCTAGCCTTGTGATTGACTTCCCTTAGTGTTCAAGGTTCAAGTTAGCCTTGGCCTAATTACTATTTTGTGGTGAGTTCATATTTTTTTCTCGTAGCCCTTAATATTAGCTCTCTAGATTGGCACTTGCTAATCCAATACTCCCACTAAAAGTTCTCAATGGATGAAGTTTGACCACTAGTTGGAGCTGAAAACTTCATCCACTAATTTCTCCTAATCTATAATTTGGAATTGATTTTTTCCTTCACCTTTGGACCTTAATTAATGGCCCCTTCTTAATCTCCTCAACTTTATACCAATTTCTATGTCTAACTACTTTTCATCCAAATTAAATCCTAATCTTCATCTAGCGATAACTTCCTTGTTTCCATAGTTGTTCAATGAGGGGTGCTATTATGTGAGTATAGGAGTGTGAGCCTATGAGCCTACAATACTATACACCTATGTTACAGGTGTATATACTATAGAAATCGTCTATGATTATAGGGTATATATGTTACAAATACCCATATTATAGGTGTTTATGATACATACACCTTCTATAGTATGTGGTATCTATATTATAGGTACCTATAATGTAGGCTCCATGCTCACAAGCTCGCATTCTTGGGCTCACATACTAGCACTATTGATTGTTCAGCCAAACAACTCGACAACATGATGAACACAACGTCCAACACGTCTAGTAGACCCCCTTGTCTGTCTAATAAAGTCAACTTTAAGGTTGACTTTCAAATAAAGCTCTTTCTATTTCCAATCTTGACATATTTGAGTTTCATTTTATTGAAGTGTCTCAATTTAATAATCACTTATTACATTCTAAATTATGAATCATAAATAAAGGGAGATTTTAAATTGTCTCTACTGCTAGGATAAGGCCTTATGCAACAAAATTGTCTAGTGTATGTGATACTCGTCTTATACGATACGCGACATCAGACGAACAACTCAACACCCGAACCCCAAAATGCGTTCGATAGAACAACCTTGGATTTGATTTAGCCAAGATTTATTAGCTAAATGGAGAGAATTCTAGAGAATTTTTCCATTAAACAAAGATTGTTTTGGAAGTACGTTAGGGTAGTTTAGGAAATATCTTGAGATCAAAAGTAAATGTTTTTCCACTAACAACTTACCGAGGAGGGGCCTAGGACAAGTATAAAAGGCCTTTCCCTTAAGGTTGTCGATACCCTCATTTTTATAACCAACTTTTGATTTTATTTCTCTTGTGTGACTGGCGTGGTCGGAGTACTAATCCAGGTCAAGATCCGACCTGATTTTCATTCTAATTCTTGATTTGCACACTTTGAAGGACAAGAGGGTTCCTTCAAAGTGATTTCTATTTGATTTCTTTGATTTCTCGAGGCTAAGCCTCCATTTTCTTTGAATTGTGAGAGTTTTGGAAGGGATAGACCTCCAAACTCTAATTTCATTTAAGATTGCTTGAATACTAACAATTTGTGCTCATTACAACAGAATTTGGTATTAATAGGTTTAAGACGGCGAAGCTTGACTTTGCCAAAAGTTTATTAAACCAACCTTTGCCCAAGATTCGTTGTATAACGGAAATTGGGACTTTAATCACTAAAGTTTGGTTTAAACGTTGTCATGCGTACCTCCTTTAGTGATTAAATTTTGGATATTTTGAAATTTTGAGAAATTAGTCTTTAATGTTTAGTTTAAATACTATCATGTGTACCTCCTTTAAAGATTGAATTTTCAAAATAGTGTTCTTAGACCATTGACATCGTGTGTAATTGGGGTTGCCCCTGCACGGCGAAGCTTTAACTTTGGGATATTTGAAATTGACATTTTAAAAAGTAGTCCCAAGTATTAGAGAAATTTTCTTATTTTCATGCTTGGAAAAATGCTTTGTAGGTGTAGTAATTAGGAACATTTGATTTCATGAGAAAAATGAGAGAAAATTCATCAAAGTTCTTAGTTTCAATTCTTGATAAAACCGTAGTATTTAGAAAAAACTCAAAATTTAGATTAGTTTCCCCTTAGTTAGAGTCATTAAAATTATCCTGGAAAGAGATTTTTTAGCTTAGAATACTTAGTTGATTAGTTTAGACTTATTTCCCCAAATTTCCCAAAATTAGATTGTTATTTTAGAATTTAAAGAGTTAAGAGATTCCCCTCAAAAATCCCGAAAAATTGATTATTTTGGTTAGGAAATTAATTAAGTCTTTAATCGAAAAAATTAGTTCATTGGCCAAAATACATGGAAGTCCCAAAATTTCAGGAAAGGAGACCATAAACAGGATACCAAAATCCAAAACAAGAACCAGAGTAGAGAGTCCCAATATCAAAATCAGAATCAACAAGGAAGTTAGAACTCGAGCAACGAAACATCAGGAACAAGGACAAGGCGACAAACGAGGTGACGAATGAAGTCGAGGTGCCAATCCATCACGCCCTGCTACGTGGCACGATAGTGGAAGTTAGACAGGAGCTCGTTGGAGAGCTGGACAGGGAGCCTCTAAGAGAGTTGGACAAGGAGCTTGTCTAGAAGCTAAACAAGCAAAACTAAACTTCCAAATTATAGCACTTAACAATATTGTTTCTCTCTAACTTGAACAACAAAACACAAACAACAAACAAGTGAGGAAGATTTAGAAGTAGGGAGACGAAAGGAAGAAGAAGAATCTAACAATTAATAAGCAAAATAGAGGATGGAGCGCAGGGATGACAGGGCGTCCTGACGCAGCCGCCAACATTCGGACGTCTGGCGTCCGTGTCCACAACCCCCTCGGACGTCTTGTGACATTCGGAAAATTTGGTTTTTACTCTAGGTAATTTCCTGTCCGTGACCCTATCCGCACCGCCGTCTGCGGTTTTTGTAGCCCGTCCGCCATCTCGTCTGCGATTTTTGTAGCTCGTCTGCCATTTCGTCCGCGACCCCGTCCGCGAATTCTAGAGCCTGTCCGCCCACTCCGTCCGCCGAGCGAATGGGTAGACGCTCACTATGTAGTCGCAACAACTTTCACTTGCAATTTTCGAATTTTTTTTAATTTTTTGGGGCATGTAATATACCGTTGGAAAGGTCTTGGAAATACCTTTCCAATGGTATATTACACGCCCCCCAAAACCAAAATCTCCAATCGAAAATGCTAAAAGAAGTTTGTTGCTTCAAAAATCAAAACGTGGGCGTTCGCCTTGGTGTCCGCTCATCCGCCTAGCTGTCCGCCCTCCCATCTGCCCCCCTCCCGTCCGCTTGGCGGATGGGCGGACGGGCGATCAGCTAGGCGGACGCTCACTATGTAGTCGCAGCAACTTTCAGTTGCAATTTCCGAATTCGTTTTTTGGAATTTTGGGGTGTGTAATATATCGTTGGAAAGGTCTTGGAAATACCTTTCCAATGATATATCACACGCCCCAAAAATCAGAAATCTCCAATCGGAAATGTCAAAAGAAGTTTGTTGCTTCAAAACATGGGTGTCCGCCTTGGTGTCCGCCTGTCCGCCCTCCCATCCGCCCCCCCCTGTTTGTTTGGCGGACAGGCGATTAGCTAGGCGGACGCTCACTCTATAGTCGTAGCAACTTTCACTTGCAATTTTCGAATTCGTATTTTAGAATTTTGGGGCGTGTAACATACCATTGGAAAGGTCTTGGAAATACCTTTCCAATGGTATATCACACGCCCCCAAACTAAAAAATCTCCAATCAGAAATGTCAAAAGAAGTTTATTGCTTCAAAAAGTGAGTGTCCGCCTTGGTGTTCGCCCTCTTGTTCGCTAGGCGGACGGGCGGACGAGCAAATGGCAAATGTGGATAGGCGGACGGTGAATGCGGATGGGCGGACAGTGGATAGGGAAGAAGGCAAGAGGGAGAGGCGGGCGCAAGGGGCCAAGGGTGATGTATTTTCAATTTGGTGGAATTTTCCTAGGGTGGACGGCGGACGGGCAAATAGGCGGACGAGCTGACTAGCGGACGGGCGGATGGGGAGGAAGGCGGGAGCAAGAGTTGGGCGCGAGAGTGAAGTGTTTTCAATTTGGTGGAGGTCGGCCCATGGCGGACAGGCGGACAAGAGAGAGGGTGAAAGGGAGAGGTGTTTTTAACTTTGTAGAGGTAGGCGGATGAGTGGACGGGTAGAGCATGCAATGTATGGTGAATGAAGAAAGCTATAGAAATTATGTCTTTAATATGTTATATAGTGAGGCACTAAATCAATATAACTATAAAAAGTGTCACCAAATAGCCTCTTCGTTGGAAAATCATTTGATTTGTAAACAAGGAATGCAAATGGATGTGTAATTAAAAGGAATTTAGTTTTTAGAATTTTGGGGCGTGAAATATACTGTTGGAAAGGTCTTAGAAATACCTTTCCAATGGTATATTACACGCCCCTCAAAACCAAAATTTCCAATCGAAAATGCCAAATGAAGTTTGTTGCTTCAAAAAGTGAGTGTCCGCCTTGGTGTTTGCCCGTCTGCCTAGCCGTCCGCCCTCCTGTCCGCCCCCCTCCTGTCCGCTTGGCGTACGGGCGTATGGGCAAACACCAAGGTGGATGCTCACTATGTAGTTGCAGGAACTTTCAGTTGCAATTTTTGAATTCGTTTTTAGGAATTTTGGGGCATGTAATATATCGTTGGAAAGGTCTTGGAAATACCTTTCCAATGGTATATCACACGCCCCCAAACACCAAAATCTCCAATCAGAAATGCCAAAAGAAGTTTGTTGCTTCACAAAATGAGCGTCCGCCTTATTGTTCGCCTTCTTGTTCGCTAGGCGGACAAGCAGACGGGCAAATGGCGAATGCGGACGAGCAGACGGTGAACGAGGAGGAAAGGCAGGAGGGAAAGGTGGGCACAAGGGGCCAAGGGTGATGTGTTTTCAAGCTGGTGGAATTCAACTGAAGGTGGAGTGGCGAATGGGTAGATGGGTGGACAGGTGGACATGCGGATGGGGAAGAAGGCGGGAGGGAGAGGCGAGTGCAAGGGGCCAAGGGTTTTCAATTTGGAGGAGGTTGGCCCAAGGCGGATGAGCGGACAAGCGGATGGGGAGGAAGGCGGGAGCAAGAGTTGGGCGCGAGAGTGAAGTGTTTTCAATTTGGTGGAGGTCGGCCCACAGCGGATGGGCGGACAAGGGAGAGGGTGAGAGGGAGAGGTGTTTTTAACTTTGTAGAGGTAGGCGGATGAGTGGACGGGTAGAGCATGCAATGCATGGTGAATGAAGAAAGCTATAGAAATTATCTCTTTAATATGTTATATAGTGAGGCACTAAATCAATACAACTATGAAAAGTGTCACCAAATAGCCTCTTCTTTGGAAAATCATTTGATTTGTAAACAAAGAATTCAAATGGATGTGTAATTAAAAGGAATTTAGTTTTACATTGGTGGTTTTTTACAAGTTTGCCATATCAACAATACTTTTTGGCTAATAGCAAAAAATATTCAAAGTCAAAATTGTAACAATTTAATTGGTTTCAATTTCAAATTGATTTCTATGCCTTTGAAGGAAAGTAATTAATTCCTAAAGTCTCAAAGGCCCTACACTCTTATAGAAGACTCTTGTGAAATATGATCTCAATGAAATGATTTATTTTTGAATTTTTATCCAAGATTCTTCGCTTATTAGCTAGATTCTTCAATAGAAAATATTATAAAATTAAAATCATTAGTGCCAAAATTTAAAGTGAAGAAAATGAAAAGCCCAAGAATCAAGTATAGCAAGACAAAAGAAAAGATTTTTTTTCTTACTTTAAATACAAATATCATGGAATGTATGTACTTAATGTTATCAAGATGATAACATTACTCCCATACATTTTTATACTAATCTAGTACAAATTCCTATGGTTGGATATAAAGTTAATTTATAAAGTTTTTGCTCTTCACAATAGAAATGGCAATTTTGAATGATATTCGATAGAAAAAAAAGGCTTAGGACTTTGGGGGTTCAAGATTTAAAAAAATCCTAGGCCTACACAACTACATAAGCAATTAAATCAATATTGTAAATTTATAATCTACAAGATATAATATTATGAAACTTCTCGTAAAATCATTTGCAAAAAAGTCTTGAGATGAATTGGACTCGTAATCATTGGAGTATGACCTACTTATCTCAATTGTTGTATTTGAATTTTGAAAGCTCATCATATTTGAAGGTCAATCACATTTTACACTACCTAAGCTCTAATATTTTAGGGTTGTGATAAATTTATTGATGGTTTACAATTTAGGGTGCACACATGTATACATAAGTATAAGCATGTATGATAAGAACCTCCATTTCATTTTTATTGTATAAATGCTTACTTTAATGTAGTCCACATCATATCACATAAAATTACATTAAAGTACTTAAATCATTTTGAGCATCATCCCATAAATGTTGTAATAGAATAATGAGATAATATAAATTCTTTTAGGATATTTACGTTGGTGTTTTGCACTATCAATGCATTCTACAACAAAAATTGAAGAAATACTCTAGGTTATAATCCAATGATCCACATTTGTGTAGTAGCCTATAATAAAGTAAATCTTAAGAACAATTGAAACCTAAATGACAAAGATAGTAAGATCTATATATAAATCACATCGTCATGATTGCATTCTAAACTTCAAATATTAAAAAATAAAACATATTTCACACATCGCACCACTACTTTTGAAAACTCATGCAATGTTATAAGTTAATATGTACAATTGAGGGTTCTACAATTCAGATTTTTTTTGTAGGGTTTAGGGTTTAGGGTATAGGGTTTGAAAAGCATGTTTAAATGTGGGGTGGAAAACCTGGAATTATCCTTTTCTTACATTAATATTGCATTGGATACTTGTCACATTAAAGAGTGTTTTTTTCGAAATGAAGCTACAGTTCTGCACTTTTTAGGATTAAATGTAATAAAATTGCCGGCGGACAAAGGTGAAGTACGTTAGACAAGGAGGCGGACGGCGTTACTTTGGCTTCGAAGGTCGGGGCAGTTGGCAATGGCGGTCGGACTAAGTGGATGGAAAAGACTCGTGGCGGATGGGAGGGCGGACGGGCGGACACTCACTTTTTGAAGCATCATGCTTCTTTCGGCATTTCCAATTGGAGATTTTGGTGTTTGGGGGCGTGTGATATACCATTGGAAAGGTATTTCCAAGACCTTTCCAACGGTATATTACACGCCCCAAAATTCCAAAAAACAAATTCGTAAATTGTAACTAAAAGTTGCTGTGACTACATAGGGAGCGTCCTGCAACTGATTACCCATCCGCCCGACCGCCCATCTATCGTCCGCCTGACCTGCTGTCCGCCCGACCACCTGACCGCATTTACCCAGGGTAAATTTGCGGACGGCATTTTTTACCCACCGGAGACGAAGCGTCTGCGGAGTACGGACGTCCGGACGTCCAATTTTTGGATGTGATTTTGCTTGGGACACTCACTTTCATCAACCTTAATGGAGCGGGTCACTACAAAACCATTCATCTCATGATCCTCGAGGATGGTACGATCGACCACTTCATGGGAAAGGTATGTTAAAATTCTTCATATTTTTTTTTTTTAATTTCAATTTGATTAAAATTTCACTTGATAGAATAAACCGTTGAAAACTTTAGGAAAATTAGAAAAGAAAATTAGCATTTAAAAATTCCAATTAAATTTTAATTTAGAAAATAATCCAAAATTTAACCAATCACAATTAGATAAACCTTATTTGAAATTTGGATGAAAAATTAATATTTCCATCCAAAATAATCAAACAAGGGAATCTTAAAATTTTGGGAGAATTTAAAATTTAAAATTAATTAGAAATTATAATCATTCATTAAACTAAGAGTTATTAATGAATGAAATTTAATTTGTTAGACTTCTAAAACAAATTTCATTCATTAATAACTTTTCATTAGGAATTTAGGTTTTCTTGTCTTACCTTGTTTGGAAGGTAATTTTTGATTTTCATTTTAAAAAACAACATAAAACCCTAGAAAACCATAATTTTCGGATAGAAAGTTTGATTTAAATTAGAATAGAAGATAATTAAAAAGAATTTCTAAGGAATCTTTAAGGAATCATTTAAATTAGGAATCAATTAGAGAATCTTTTAAAGATTCAAGAACCTATTTTCATTTAAAAAATACTTTAATTTTAAGTGAGAAAAGGTTGGATGAAGTTTGATCTTAATTTGGATGAAATTCCTTGATTATTGGTCAAATTAGGTTTAGTCTTAGAATTAGGTAACTAACATAATTAAAAACCTCAACCCTAAAATCTAGATTTATTTTGATTAGTTTTATTATTTTTAATTCATGGATGAAGGTTGTGATGTAGTTTAGGGATCAATATTTCATTCGTTCATTTCTTTTACTAGGGAAGTTAGAATTTAACTTGCTTTATCATTTTGGAAAGGGCAAATTATATTCTATAAGTTAGGTTAGATTAATTTTAGTTTGAATTCATCTTTTAGGTATTTGATTTAGTTAACTATAGTTTAAAAAAATTAGAATTTACATGATTTAAGTTCAATTTGGATATTTAAGAACAAAGTGTCCATTGCTTGGAAGGCACAAATTGAATTTAGATCAAAAACACCCTAAGGAAATTGATTTAACCAGCCATTAAAACCCATGTGCATATTTTAACTTGAAGGGTGGAGTTTAAAACACTCACAGTGGGCCTCAACCAAAGTTAATAATGGCTAGTGAGGAAGATTGGGAAAGTTAGGGATGGGTTGTCTCAAACCTCAAAACTCAAGTCGTTGACCGTGTCCACTAGGAGCCCTTCCTCCTCCTCCATGAACCAGGGTTGTTCTGTCGAACGTGTTTTTGGGTTTGGGTGTCGAGTTGTTCGTCTGATGTCGCATGTCGTATAAGACGAGTGTCGCATATACGAGACAAATTTGACGAGCGCGAAATTAGGGTTTAGGATTTTCGGGCAGGGCAGCCAAATTTTTTATCTTACGTGGCGGGTTGTCAACAGTGACGTGAAAAGCTTTGACTACGTCACCATAGGCGACTGCGGGTGGGGCGCGTGCGGGTAAGGTGGAGCGACCGCGGGTACCAGAATGAGGGCGACTGCGGGTCCTAAATCCAGGGCAACTGCGGGTCCAACTCAGGGCGACTGAGGGTGTAAAGGCGACCGCGGGTGTAAGGGAAAGGGCGATCTTCGCTTTATCCCATACGCAAGGAATTTCTTTTGTTCCATGGATGATAAGAACTTCTAATATACGACATAAATGCAATTGTCCATCTTTGAAAATTGGGTCCCAATTCCCAAAAGAGAGATCTTACTGAGTCCTCATACCGGAAATGAGTATTTTTGTGAGGGGAAAGGCAAGTACATCACATTACAGAGTTCCATTGGAGATGATTTTCATACTCACTAGTCCATCCGTTAAAGGTTAAGAGCAACCTCGTGTGCCGTTGCAATTGCAAACATGGATATAACAACCATTTCAATCTTGCTCACGATTTAGGATCCTTCAGTTTCCATGTGCCATTGCATTCTCCTAAGCCTTAAATTAAGTATTTCACATTCTGTGGTCATTCACTCATTCATAGGAGCCTCCAAGTTCTACATGTTTTTATTACATATGGTTGGGAATTTCTAATTCAAATTTTCTACTCCTATTGAAGTGTAGAAGCCAATATCGCAATTGGATATAATAATTACACCAAAAATAGATACAAAAACAAGAAAAAAGTAAGGATAATTAGTATTATTGTATTTATAAGTTGTACACACTAATAGAGTAGTGACCCAATCTTATAAATGAACTTCTACTTCAATTGTACTTCCATGAACTTTGTTAAGATCTCCATGTCTATACTTGTAGAAGTCCACACTAAAGACATTGAACAAAACTTTGTAATTCTAACACTATCATGCTTTCATACTAAAGTAGATACTACACAAAACTCATCTATAGGCTATTTGCCTATGAACTTAAGCTAGAAAACTTCAACACACCAAAATTATGCAAAAGCATTACATTACCACTTCACTACCTCTAAATCTATATTTATAAAGTTACGGTGAAAATGTGTAATCACTAGGCACCTCATCAGCGTCAGGGTCAGAATCATCATCCGACTCCTCCCCCCTATAATTATCATCACGGTTATCATTCTCGTCATCCTCCCTTCGTACTTGTTCATTTTGCACTTCATGTTCTACCTCTGAGTTCACGTTCCGCACTTCAGTATCCACGACGCCATCGCCGCTAGTTTGCACCAATCATTTAGTCAACCTCAATGCATCTCTTGTTCCATCAAGGTTGGATGCAGGATGTTGTCCGCCTCTACTGGATTGTCCGATGTTTCGATTCAAATTGGCTTCACCCATGATGAATCTTTGGACAACATGGTTCTGTCGTTTGGGATTTCTTTGTAGCCTCTCTTGCATCTTCCTCAATCGCTTTTTCTGTCCTCTTGTGCCTTCACGCATGAGCAAGGATGATTCTCCAGGGCCAGAAATAGAGGAGGGTTGAGTGGGTTGCGGAGCTGAAGCATGGCCTTCATTATCAACTGTCCTAAGAGGACTATTATGCAAGGGCGGCCTAGTCGCACGGGTTGGTATAGACCTAGTCGCCCTAGCATTGTTTGCGTTTCCTCCTCTACTTAAGGGCACCGTACGATTTCGGTTCATAACAGCTTGCAAGGGCAAGTCTGAATCATATTCCACATTTTCTGTTCTTAAGGGGCTTCGTAATGGAGAAAGTGGAACGCTTGTAAGCACAACATCTTCAACGTGTGTTGGCGGTGTTGCCTCCTCTTGCCTTTCATTTACCTCAGCAACTCGAGCAGCACTTCGTAGGTTCATTACCCTTGTAGAACCTTGATCTACGACATTTGGAGATCTTGCTTCCTCAGCTCTTATGGGCATTGGACTATGTATGCCTTCATTGGGGTTGTCGGGACTACTTGCCCGAGTTGGTGATGAATTTATTGGAGGAGGTACATTCCTATCCCTAGCAGAGATGTAGGGTTGCGGGGGCCTTCGCGGTGCACGTTGAATCTCCTCCTCCTCAAAGTAGTACATATTATTCTCAGCTGTAAATGTATTTCCATAGTTGTGTCTCCGTGGAGGATTCTTTTCACTACAAATCAGTTCTGTCCAAATATTTCCACGTAGATGCTCTTCTACTAGCCTAATGTTCTCATTAGCTCGAGCCCTTCTAACTGGGTCGCCATCCCCTGATGATCCTGTACCTAATGGCTCCTCATTCTCTTCCGAGGTATTTCCATCCATAAGGTACTTTTCGTAGAACACTGTAGGATTGCGTCCACGTTTCTCACGTTCAAGTTTATTGTTGGTGTAGATATACACCAATGCTTCCGCCTTGGATGTGGTTAGGCGATTTCGCACTTTATTGTGCACAAACGAATACATGCTCCAATTCCTTTCACATGATGATGCTGAGCACGTCAAAGATAGAACTCTCATTGCAATTTTTGGGAGAACATTAGCACCCACAAGATTCCACCATTGATGAGGCATTAGTTTACATTGTGTAATATCAGGAGCCTCTTCTAAGGGGTCAAAAGGACCTGTCTTCTCTTCGAACTGCGTGAGCTCCTGCAATGCCTCTATGTATGATAATCCCAATGACTCGCTCATTTTTCGAAGCACCCGATTTAAGGCTCTTTTGGCCACACCGTCGTTACGAAGGGTTCCTACTTCAATCAAGAAAGGATTTAAGAGTGCCCTTGCATAGTGTAGGTCTGTGAGCATCAATTTCCAACGAGCCTCGAATTGCGTCTCAAACTTTGTTGCAGTTTCATCATTCAGAAAAAAAGGTTTGTTTCTCAAGCTCCACACGTGCTCTTGAAGAGTCTTCATAACCAACCAAGCCTTAGGCATTGCCGGGGCTTTCCCATCAAACACTCGGAGAGCAATAATGACGGGCTCCACCATGTGCAAAAAATTCTCACACTCCACCCAAAAAGATTCTGCATGAATGTCATTCCGCGCTATACGGGCTCGCGCACTCAATACATCTCCATTTTGGCGACGTTCCAAACTAGCCTAAAATTGCACATATGTCTCATCCATTATCACTCGCATCAATGCTGACTTGCACTCCACCACACGTGATATCATGAGGAAGTTCACTGCAAAGCGTGTTTGAGAAGGCATTCGCAATGCCTTGTCTGGGGAGTACTTTCGGAAGAGAGCCAATGTGGAATGGTACCTCTTGATGTATTTTACTATCTGCGTACAACGTCGTACTATTCTCATCACCTTGACATCCTTTGCCCAGTCTTCCAAAAGCAAGTCCAAAATGTGTGCTACGCATCCTTGGGTATACATGTGAGGATATTTCTCTTGTAATGCCTTCAAAGTCCCCGTCATGACAGCAGCATTGTCCATACATAGTTGGACAATGTTTTGGGGGCCAACTTCTTCTATGTATTGCGCCATCATATTGGTTGTGTACGCAATGTCCTTCTTCTCCCCCATGGTGTCCACCGATCCAAGAAACACATCCCCTACAAGACACACGAGCATTAAATTTAGTAATGGACGGCTATTAGTATCAGACCAACCATCTGAACAAATAGTCGCTCCATAAACTTCGATAGAATGCTTTGTCCGCTCAGTGACCATTTTAGAAACACTTTCTTTCTTTGGCTCTATCATTCTTGTACGCAAAGCATTGTATGAGGGCGGTTGGTATTGTAGTCCTGATGCCGCTGTCTCTTTCACTGCTTTCACAAAGGCAGGATGGCGCGCAACATTGAACGCGATGCTAGCCTCATAAAAAAAGGAAGCCCACATGGTATCTAACTTTGCTCTCGTGCTACTTTGTAATGCCTCATCCATGCTAGTTTGCCTAGAAATGGAAGGGTTATTCCTCCTTCTCAAAATTGTTTGAGGAGTGGAATCTCCTGAATCTGTACTAGGGAGCATTGGTTCATTCGTAGCACTAGGCTCCTCTGACCTCTCCCTATCCCCCTCCAACATAGGCTCAACCACAGTCTCGTCTACAACATCAAATTCTGGAACCTCCTCATGCATTTGTTCAAAGCTCATTTCCTTTGGAACAACCCCACCACAAGTCCTGAACTTTTGCAATACTGCCCATGGGATTTTCTTACATCGCTCCGATGCAGTCCTGCCGCCAAATCCAAAGTGACAAAATGCCCGCTTTCGTACAAATACGGAGGTCCACCCACAGAAAACACATGTTCGTGTGTTTCCCACAAATTGACGATCAATGTCTACAACCAACCAAGGGTCCCACTCCTTCGTGGCTCTCCTTGTATCGTTAATGGTAGTCCTCCTCCCCTCACCCCGACTAGCCATATTGTTCCTCGCCTATGAGTTCTTCAAACAATATTATCATATGAATCAAAGCCTTGATTTAGAAAAAAGAATGGCAAAGCCACTTGCTTTGAACGGTCTTTTAAACCACACAAACCAAGTCGTTGCCCTCCAAAGAACCAAACATCCGCAAGAAGCCTCTTTCGAAGATTCAAGGCAAGAGTTCATCCCTGAAGTAAGGTGAAAACCACAGTCCGGGCCTTCAGCTTTATACTGCCGTCCTGCTAGCACCGCAAGTCGCCCCCTGAGAGCCAGAATGGGTGCAGGAAACGGGCGACATCGTAACAGGCGCACTCGCCCCGTAGGTGACTGCGGGTCGACGGTTTGCACTAGGGGCGCGCATGCAGATCAAAGGGCGACTGCGGGTCCAAGGGAGGCGACTGCGGGTCGAAAAAGAGGCGACTGCGGGTCCAAGGGGGGCAACTGTGGGTCGAAAAAGAGGCGACTGCGGGTAAGGGGGGCGAGTGCGGGTGGAAGGGGGGGCGACTGCGGGTGGAAGGGGGGGCAACTGCGGGTCCAGGGGGGGCGACTGCGGGTAGAAGGGGCGACCGCGGGTCTCAAGAGGCGACTTCGGGTACTTGAAGGGCGACCGCGCTTACGCTTTAGGACCCAAGGCCATTTTTGTTATCCCGTTAGCATTCCATCACTGAGTTTCTAGATGAAAGTCATCCTAGTTTAGATAGAGATTTTATTAAACCCTAAACACTATCCAAGGGTTTCACGTGGTATTTATAGATACTTCAAAAAAGATTTTTGGGAGTATGGTCATAGACTTAAAGAATGCAATTTTTTTTTTAAACAACCACATGAAGGGAAACTCATTTCAAATCCATTCCAACAAACTTAATAAAAAATAAATAGAATTAGCTTGTATTCAAATGTGGAAAAAATTAAGAACTTTCTCTTTCAAATTAAAAAGAAAAATGGGGGACAACATTGGTTGATCAAACCATATACATGGAATCCACAACTCAAAATGTATAACTTCCATTTCTCTATCAATTCCAAAAGTATTCTTTTGAGTACCTTTTTAGGATGTTTTTTCCCAAATTATAAATCTCAAGAAGAATCCATACATTCACGAGGTGAAGGGCATGGGAATGTTGTCATTTACAATATGTTCAAACCATATGTTAAAATACTGAAAAATGCAACCATATAAACTTATATTGAAACTCTCATGGATGATGCAGCTTAAATTTATTGAGGGTTCTTTGTGTAGACTCAAAGTTACTAGAATTCTTTTCTTTTTTAAAACACTACACAAATTTAACAAGAAATTAACATTCACATAACTTCAAATCATCAAAATTTGTCAAAAATTCAAATGTTTGGATCCAAATGCAATCACATTTTCATACACAAAAAATAAAAATAAACATTCTTGTATTTCAGCAAAAATAAGGACAAAGCCTTTTTCTTCATATATCTTGGAAGAAGTACATAGTCATAAAAGAAACAAGAGCCACCTAATTTATACTCCATCCATTTCCCCTTGTTCTTCCCTTTTCTTCTTTTCCAATTCTATTTGGGCTCTTGCCACTCTCTCTTCCCTCTTCAAAAGAGTCAGGTCATGGTTCCACATCTTATTTTGGATCCACCACTTCTTGAACAATGACATGAACCTGATGTGTGCCTTCGGCCACGACATCTTTTCCTCCAACTTCTGTTCCAATCTTTTCACAAACGCTAACTTCATCTTCAACTTCTCTATTTCCGTAGTGGATGATGAATCTTCAACATCCACAGACAATGAATCCGATTGCAACGACCGGTCAATAGGATCTGCATCCTTCATCTCCTTCAAGCGGTTCAATGTCGATCTTGCCTTTTCCACACCTCCTTTTTCAATGGCAAGGTTGTTTTCTTCCATCCTACATTTTCCCATTATTGTTTGAAGTCGTTCATCCATAACAGGATTGACATTTGAACTAGAACCTCCATCTTCTCCCTTATTGAACTTGAGGTAAAATTGTTCCAGTTGTTCCATTTCTCTTTGTTGGGCTGCCAAACGAGTTTGTTCAGCTTGAATTAGTTCTTTGAGGGTGCCCACATCCTCAACCTGAATATCTTGTGCGCTTCGCTTCTCGATGATCTCACACTCCCTTTCTTTTTCTTCAAGATCCTTTAAAAGCATCTCCAACTCCACTTTATAGGATTCTTTCATCCGCCGTTTATTGTCTTCTCCAAGTACACCTTGATGTTCTTGTTCCATTTCATGCAATCCTTCCATGGAAGGCAAATTCATCAAGGTCAAAGGAATCTCTTCTTCGGCTTCACTCTCCCCATCCAACCTATCTTCATTAATTTCTTGCAAGCGAGCTTGCACGTAATGGAACACTTCGTCATCTTCAGGAGGACGGACGCCTATCGGTTCCACAGACATAAAAGGTTCTCCATCCGTTGGTGTGGTCCGTTGCATGTTGCCTTCTTCTGATACCACCAATGCTAAGTTTTCTTCCATTGATGTATCTTCCATCCTGTCCCTAGGTTCAGGCAATGGCTCTTCATCGGAGTCCGATTCTCCAGTTGACGTTGACCAAACATAATCCTCATCTGCCACTCCTTCTATAATGTTCTTTTTGGGCCCTAGCCCATCCTGAGGATTATTTGAAGGACCCGCTCTGGGAATGTCTTTTGTGTCTGGAAGCGTGACATTCTTGGATGTCTTGAAGGTCATCCAATCTACCGTTTTCCCCAATTGTAACTCTGCATATACCATTTGGCATATGCCCATTGAGACTTCGCTCCGTGGAATTTTTCGCTTTCCGTACAATGCTCAGTACACTTCAATACATCTCTGGACAAATGCATCATCCTTGCAATAATAAAGATTTTCTTGGTTTTGCTTCACATGGTGAATGTGTCGATGGTAAGGGAAGAGCTTGTCGATATGGCACCAATCCACAAATAACTTGCAAGTCGTCAAGGTCCAATCGGAATTTACATGACACCATCCCCGATATGCCTTAGCCGCTGGGTCAAGAAGGGCACGTTGTTGCCTGCTATGGCGATCTCCTTTCTTCTTCGTCATCTTGTCGTGTCACTCTAGCGTAAAGAGAACTAGACTTTTGTTGATAATATAACCGAAGAAATGAACTCGTAAACGTGGAAGCCACAACACGTGTAGATGCCCAAACTTCCAACCCACGAACCGGCATTCAGACGCTTTAAGGCGGATGAAAGGCGCGGTGCGACGAAGGAAGTGACGACTTGGGAATCCAGTATCCCCTTAAATACCCGAAGTCGCCTAGGGCGCGTGCGGGAAGAGGGCGCGTGCGGGTCTTGGGCGACCGCGGGTCTGGGTCCCACTGTTCAGAAACTGCCATTTAGGAAAAATTACAGTTTCTGGAAGGAGACCTCGGGTATAGGGGGCGGCTGCATATAGGGCGACCACAGGTCATTTCTTGGGCGACTGCGGGTCTCAGATTCCAAAAGGTCTTCCCTAGTTCATGATGATGGGAGCGGCTGCGTATGGGGCGACCTCGGGTCAGGGGCGACCGTGGGTCAGGGGCGACCTCGGGTCAGGGGCGTCCATAGGTCAGGGGTGCCAAAAAACATGAGTTTGAGTTTCCGCCCTAACAAATTGGAGGGAAGGTGTTCAAACTTTTCAAGTACCGCTCCCCCCTTTTCTGAGGATTAACTCCAGAAAATTCTAAGAATGAGGCATTCAAGACAAAGTGATCAAAAGTTAATTAAGTAATAAAGAAAGAGAATTAGTTGACGAAGTGGAGAGTTGGAAAAGCCCTTCTTCCTAACATTTTATTTCTTCTTCATCCATCCATGTGGTCATGTAAAATTCAACGTAACCATTTCCTACTTTCATTTTTGGAGGGAGTACATTAAAAGGAGACCTTTCCTTGTGGGGGGAAACGATATACAAATAAAATACTGAAACTGTGGGATGCATGAAGAAAAAATCTTTTGATCTACATCAAAAGTGGTTTTAAAAAATGGAGACTTGGGAAAGCTCTTCTCCTTGACATTTTCTTTTTCCGCATGCTCATGTAAAATTCAACATGACCATTTCCTATTTTAATTTTTAGAGGGAGTACATTTGGAGGAGACCTTCTCTTTGGGGGAAATGAATAAATGATGTACAAAAAAAATACTAACACCATGAGATGCATGAAGAAAAAATCTTTTGATCTCCATAAGAAATGGTTTTTAAAAATGGAGGCTTGGGGAAGCTCTTCTCCTTCACAATTTTTTTTTCTTCGTGCTCATGTAAAATTCAACATGGCCATTTCCTATTTTAATTTTTAGAGGGAGTACATTTGGAGGAGACATTCCCTTTGGGGGGAAACGATGTACAAAAAAAATACTAACACCATGAGATGCATGAAGAAAAAATCTTTTGATCTTCATAAGAAATGGTTTTTAAAAATGGAGGCTTGGGGAAGCTCTTCTCCTTCACAATTTTTTTTTCTTCGTGCTCATGTAAAATTCAACATGGCCATTTCCTATTTTAATTTTTAGAGGGAGTACATTTGGAGGAGACCTTCTCTTTGGGGGAAATGAATAAATGATGTACAAAAAAAATACTAACACCATGAGATGCATGAAGAAAAAATCTTTTGATCTCCATAAGAAATGGTTTTTAAAAATGGAGGCTTGGGGAAGCTCTTCTCCTTCACAATTTTTTTTTCTTCGTGCTCATGTAAAATTCAACATGACCATTTCCTATTTTAATTTTTAGAGGGAGTACATTTGGAGGAGACATTCCCTTTGGGGGGAAACGATGTACAAAAAAAATACTAACACCATGAGATGCATGAAGAAAAAATCTTTTGATCTACATAGGAAGTGTTTTTTAAAAATGGAGACTTGGGAAAGCCCTTCTCCTCGTCATTTCATTTTCCATCTTTAAACATAGGAATTTGAATAGGGTCCTCCTCTTGATACATCAAGGGGATTTAAAACACATTTGAAGGGGTGAATGAATATTGAATTTATTGAAGATTAAAAAGTTTGGAAATGACACCTTCAATGGTTTATATCTTACAAGTGCAAGGTTTAGGAGTTCAAACTTTTTTATGACATATAATGAAAAGCAAATCACATATGTTTATCATTTTATCCACCCTAAAAAATAGAAGTACATTACTTTTGGGGTGGCATATATGGAAAAGGTCCATGGTTTTTCTATAGGGTTTAGGGTATAGGGTTAGGGTTTAGGGTTTGGAAAACCCTCTTCAATTTTTCTAATTAGTCTTACTATAATTCTGTATTTATAGACTGATTTTGTAGTATTAACTCGCTACCAATATTGAAGGACAGGTCTGTTGTAGTCAATGAAGCACGCAATTAAGTCTGACTTCATTAGTGTTGGAGATGGCTCACATCTTCTGCTACGGTGGTTTCTCGACTGGCGTGACTTTAAGATAGAGGCGATTGCTGGTGGGGGGCGACTTCAGGTCCTGGGCGACCGCGGGTAGGCGCTTGGTCTTCTCGCTTGCTGTTGTTGAGCCCAATTCGGTGGAATGGGGCGACTGCAGGTGGGGGGCGAGTTCAGGTTTTGGGTGAGTGCGGGTGGGGGTTGGATTTCTGGCTTGTTGTTGTTGAGCCCAATTTGGTGGAATGGGGTGCGACTGTAGGTGGGGGGCGAGTTCAGATCTCGAGCGACCGCGGGTAGGGGCGACTTCAGGTCCTGGTGGTTTCGAGGCCAATTTGGTGGATTGAGGGCGACTGCGGGTGGGGGGCGAGTTCAGGTCCTGTACGACCGCGGGTGGGGGCGACTTTAAGTCCTGGTGGTTTCGAGGCCAATTTGGTGGATTGGGGGCGACCTCGGGTGGGGGGGCGACTTCAGGTCTTGGGCGACTGCGGGTTGGGGCGGCTTCAAGTCCTGGTGGTTGTCGAGGGCAGTTTGGTGGAATGGGGTGCGACTACGGGTGGGGGCGCGAGTTCAGGTCCTGGGCGACCGCGGGTGGGGGTCCTGGTGGTTTCGAGCCCAATTTGGTGGATGGAGGGGCGACCGCGGCTTGGGGGCGACTTCAGGTCCTGGGTGACCGCGGGTGGGGGCGCGATCTTCTGTTTTGGTGGTTTCCAGACTAATTTGGTGGAGGGGGGGGGGCGACCGCGGCTTGGGGGCGACTTCAGGTCCTGGGCGACTGCGGGTGGGAGCGCGGTCTTCTGTTTTGGTGGTTTCCAGACTAATTTGGTGGAGGAGGGGGGGCGACCGCGGGTGGGGGGCAACTTCAGGTCTTGGGCGACTACGGGTGGGGGCGCGGGCTTTTGTTTTGGTGGTTCGAGCCTAATTTGGTGGATGGGGGGGGGGGCGACCGCGGGTGGGGGGCGACTTCAGGTCATGGGCGAGCGCGGGTGGGGGCGACTTTAGGTCCTGGTGGTTTCGAGCCCAATTTCGTGGATTGGGGGGCGACCGTGGGTGAGGGCGTGCCTTCCAATCCAAAGAAGTTTTAATAAGTATAACGAGTTCAACTTTTAACATCCAAGAACAAGTCACTTCATTAGGACCTTGGGGTCTTCAAGGCATCTTCAGGTGATGCATGGAAGGTTTTGGCTTCCTCGAAGTCATTATTCTTGTGGAGGTCTCGGGTTCGATCCCCAATGAGATCAATTTGGTTTGGTTCTTGTAGCCAACCGACAAAAAAGAAAAAAAAAGACGTCAAGCTAGTTCCCTATGGTATGTGGGAGGGAAGGTGATTTGATTCACAAGGTCTAGGGGATGGTCCATGAGAGTTATAAGAAATCAGTATTGAATTTCGGATGGAAATGTATGTGGTGCAACCTTGCACCTCATACATTTCCGTACGAAATTCAATACTAACCGTCTCAACCCTCATAGCACATCTCCGAAACCTTGGGAATCAAATGATGTTTCTTGCTCACCTATCGGAGTGACCAAACTTGACGTTTTGTCTCTTTGGAGAGAGATTATTTTTTTGTATAGAAAAGTTGAAGTAAACCTTGGATAGCCTTTACAAGAACATATTGAATGTCCTCCATAGAATACTTAGCCAAAGAAAATGTACATTGTATAAGGATTTGCATGTGACGGTTCTTCATCTTTAAATGATGGGGTGGCTAATTTTGAGTCCATAAATGATAGAAACTCTCTATATAGGATAGAAGAGCATCTCATCATCTTGTAAATTTTGTAGTGTAAGAAGGGGTGGTCCTCCTTGGAAAGTTTACTTCTGAAGACCGCATCTATAATTTGTAACTTAACAATTTACAACGTCTAAGAAGGATGATTTCGAAGGTGTCCCATTTGTCCATTTAGAAATTTCTTGTATTTTGTGGGTGACCAATTTTGAAGGATTGGCATGCAAAAAAAAGAAATGATAGCATTCAAACACCCTTGATGGTTTGAACAATGTCTTCATCAAGGATAACAATCTTTTTACTTGATGTGCATATGCTTCATTTATTGTTCATTTCAATGTGCTCTGCAACATGTATGTTTGCATTTATGACCTCTTCCACCCCAAAAGGGTTTAGGGTTGTGTAAAAAAGCCGAATTCATGTTCATTGTAGAGCAAACTTGAAGAAATTAGAAAAAGACTTTGGACACTTCTAAAGTAACCTCTATAATATCATTATGCAAAGGTAGAATGTAAGTATTTCAAGTTCTCCCTTTTTGTTTCAATAGAAGTCAATCATGTCCCGTACTTATATATTTCTGATTCCCTTTTTCCGTTTTGGCCCATTCCTTTTTTTTCTTTGTGAACATTGTAGACATATATTTGGAACCATAAAGAAACAAGTCAAAATCTAATTCCACATTCTAGACCATATCATAGTGGTCTTATGATTTTATTCGAAAGCAAGCGAAATAGAAGTGGGAAGTTGTAATGCCAATGTTTCTACCCCATATGAAGGTTTCTTTTAGCTATTATTTAGGATGGTCCATCCTTTTTGTACCTGTGGTCGCCCAGGACCAGCAGTCGCCCCTACGCGAACGGTCGCCTCCATCCCCGAGGACCTCTGGAACCCGCAGCCGCCCCCTCCCGCGGTCGCCCCAACCCACAGTCCCCCCTCCTGCGGTCGCCTCCATACCCGTGGTCGCCCCATACCCGCGGTCGCCCGTTTCGCATGTGCCAGACCCGCACGCGCCCCAAGGCAACCTCGGGTACTTAAGCGGTCGCCCAGACCCGCGGTCGCCATTCTTGGTCTTGCGCATTGGCTTTCATCCACCTTGAAGTGGCTGAATGCGTGCTCGTGGGCCAAGGTGATTTCAGAAGGGGAAGTTTTTGCCCATTTTTCTCTCCAAGTTCAAGTCAAGAACGCCTCGTTTTTCAAAAGAGGACCATGTCTACTTCAAAGGAAGGAAGTAGTACGGGTCGGATATCGGCTTGGGAGAAGGACCTTGATAATCCTGCAGCATTTGTTGTAGATATAACTACCAAGGAGGTAATTGGGGGTGCCAGACCATCCAAGACAAAGAAGTCCAAGACAGCACACGATAAGGACCCTACCTATCCTCCAACACGATATACGACCTATACGCATGAGGCTTGTCTCCAATGGTATGAGGAAAAAAATGTACAATATTTGGAGAGGAAATACTTGAGAAATAAAGAGGCAGGCATCCAATCCTTGAAGGATGAGTTGGAGGAATTTATTACAAGGAAATGCAAGGAATCTTCGGACTATGCAGATGTGGATGAAGTGTATTTCAACCAATGGCAAACATGGATTGGCAATTGCCTACAAACTGGTATATTCAACACCAAGAAGTTGATGCTTGAGTTGCGACCTATAGTGCCTGGATTTGGAGAAACGGATAGGGCCCAGGAGTTCCGTGAGAAGATGGATTGGTGGCAAATTGCAGCAAAAAGATTGTCAAGGTCTGAAGCTAGGGGTATGGGGTGGCAGATAGATGCATTGAAGGTTGCATTTACAAGAGATAGTGGTTCATGTATCATGTGGGTCTACTCAGAGGCCAAGGTGGTCCCACTTACTGGATTTGACCGTCAAGGAGGATATGCAAAGGTGCGCAAGGTACGCATTGAAGGGATGTCCATGATCCCAGCGCATGTACATTTCGCGGGGAAATTGTCAAAGCAAAGGAACAAACGCGATGCGAGGGTGGAACGGTCAGTGGAGGCTTTGGTATGCCCATTGAATCATCCGGCCATTATTAAATTCCTAGCTGTCCATGACCAAACAATGGAAGCATACACTTTGTGGTGGAATGGTGGTAATTTCAAAGAGTTGCTTCATTTGAATGAGAAGGTGGTGCCACATGCGGAATGGCATGAAATCAAGTTGGTCAAGCAACTTACAGGCCAGCAACAAAAAGAAATTAGCCTCTTTCGAAGACACAAGGCGAAGTTGGCGTGGGCCCTGGTTTATGTGACAAGTCTCGTGCACAATACTGGGGTGCTGCACAATGACTTGTCACCTGTGAACATATTGTTGCATTATCCCCCCTTCTCGGACGAAGAGATCAACATTGGGATTTGTGATTGGGGAATTGCAAGTCGTATTCAAGAAGGAGCTCCCTCGCATTTTGGATATGAAAAACAGGAAAAACTTGATGCTGAGAGGACGGGCCGTTGGTGGGCAGCTCCAGAGCTGTTCTATTTGTTTGGGCCAGAGGGTTCAGATACGAGTTTAGATGTGATGAAAGCGACCTACAAATATTCGGTGAAGTCCAACTCTTATTCCATTGGAAAGTTGACCCAACGCATGAACATAGAACACATGGTTGAATACGACAAGGACTTATTTAGAAATCATGAGTCATCAAGGTATTTTGCCATGAAGTTACGTGAACTAGTTGATGTTGATGTTAACAAAAGACCAACATGTGCGCAAGTGGTGGACCTCCTCATGGGTAAACCATGGTTCATGAAACCACCCGAATTCGTCTTTCGGGACTCTGTCCTCTCATAGGATTTGATGTAATAGTTTTCTAGTGGGAATAGTAACGTTGGCCACCTTATGAGCATCTCATTTTGGAAAAGCAATGCAGGTGTATAAACTATTTTTAATGTGAAGTGCATGTTTGGACCCAAAATATTGAGTATTGTACAGACACATCACCTACTTGCATGCATTTGGGTTTGAATATGAATTCTTTGCATGGTTCATTTGGGGGTAAGTCAATCTAATTGTTAAGGCAATCTAATTTCACTATTCAGTGAAGGTATGTGCCTTTGCGGTCGGGGGTTTGGGACCCGTGGTCGCCCCCAAACCCACACGCGCTCCCAGTCGCGGTTGCACCAGACTCGCGGTCGTCCAGACCCGCATGCGCCCCCAATGTGCGTTCCCCTCACCCGCGGTCGCGCTAGACCCATTGTCGCCCCACCGTACCCGCAGTCGCCCCCAGACCCGCAATCGCCATCAGCCGCGGTCGTTGGCGGTGGTCCTGGACCCACGGTCGCCTTGCCGACCCGCATGCGCCCCCCCCCCCCCCCCCCTTGGACCC
Organism: Straminergon stramineum; assembly: GCA_963920665.1. Lineage (NCBI taxonomy): Eukaryota > Viridiplantae > Streptophyta > Bryopsida > Hypnales > Calliergonaceae > Straminergon > Straminergon stramineum. The sequence goes on along the minus strand of OY987268.1, from coordinate 21,422,519 downwards.
GCACGCGCCCCATCCAGAGCCGTGCTCGCCCTGAGGCGACTGAGGGTACAAAATCAGACCCTAAACCTGCAATCTTCCATCTTTCCCTTTTGCGCCTTGTCTTTTATCCACCTGGAAGTGGCTAATTGCAGGCTTGAGAGGGGAGGTGGGTGTTGTGAGGAGGATATTCTATGTCTCCTCATGTCACTTTCCATCCATTGATTGTAAATCACATCGAATTGTTTGAAACTTGATTGTGATTGTAAATGCTCATGTTGATGTATTTGTAAATGTGAATTACCACGAGGTAATAGATTTAAGTTTGGACAACCACGGTTTTAGGCTTGGTATATTTGGCATAGTATCCGAGTAGAATTGATCGTATAGATTGAGCACTATGGAGAATGAGCCCCCACCATTGACGCCTGCACAATCAACGCCTTACACGACAAGAGATGAAGCTCATCCGCGACAAGGTCGGAAACGGTCCGGTAAAATTCACAAGAAGCGTGTGGCCATTTTGATCCATCCAAAGATTAAGGCATTTAAAGGTTGGAAAAATGAACCTGAGCCTTGGAGTTACAAACCGTTTGCAAATTACGTGGATTGGTGCCACATCAGCAAATTATTTCCCTTGTGTCGACACAAAGAGCATTTGAAGCAAAACAAAGTAAATCTTGCATACTCCAAGGATGAGGGCTTCATACTTAGATGTTGTGAGGTGTGGAAGCACTTGTATTTGGAGGACTCAACTTACCGAAACAACAATTTTTGTTTCTTTCTTGTGAGAATGGTGTATCTGAATATGTGTTAAAGAAGGAGGTGGATTGGTCAACATTGAAGGAGGTCCCTATTGCGATCATTCTAGAGACTGCAAAAATTTTACCACCAGATGAACCTGTGGATGTAAAGAAGATGTTATCCAAGGTGAAGCGTGGGAAGTCATTTTGTTCGCGATGAAAGCGTGGTTTGGTCAGAGACTTCTAGCTCTGATCTACACACCCATGAATATGATGGACATTCTTTCCATAGCGATGAGGAGGAGGTTGCCATACAAGAATCTAGGCTAGCTGTGGATGTGGGAGTCGACCAAAGTGGACAATCAGCTCAAGAGCCGATCATAGTACAAGATACGGATGAAGAAGGCATGGATGATGGGGTGGCTAGGAGAGTGGACCCCGTTTTGCGAGAGGGTGACGGGAGTGGTGGAGGAAGCGATTCAGAAAATGAAGAGGCAATGTTGCTTGCCAAAATAGAAAGTGCAAAATTAGCATTGTGTGCAAAGAACGAGCAATTTGAAAACTTTGAAGGAGCAAGAAATGAATCCCACTTTCGTAGAGGTGTTGAAGCAACGGTTGAAGGCCATAACGAACGTCATCGAAGAGAATGACAAGGGCTTCCATTCCTTCAAAAGAAATCGCGAATTTTATTTGAAGGAAATGAAGAGTGGGAAGGTGCATAAAATGGACCATTATTTGATATGGGAATCAAAACTCGAACCCTTGTCCGCAAACGTCAACAGGCAGAGAATGAAAGGCGAAGCCTAGAACTTCAAATAATAGAGAAGAAGAAAGAATATTACGAGGTTGCCGTCCAGCACGTTCCAAAAGTAGAGCTTTTGGCTTCTTCCTCAACATATGGTAGTGTTGTTGGAGAAGTAGCAACGCTTGAGAAGTTGGTGAAGTTCCATGAGCAAAGATTACCATTGATGGTATTGGAGTTGGAAGCTTTGAGGGCAGAAAGTCGTTTTTTTTCGGATTGGTATAAGTGGAATAGAGCTAGCATAGGGAAGTCTGATGCAGAATTACAGCAAATGGGTCCGGAGCCCATTTTGAAGGACTACCTCAACACAAAATAAAATACCTAGGAATACAATGAGGATAAATACTTTCATCATGATTATTTTGTATTTTGCCTATCCTAGTGTTATAAAGAAATGCAATGTTTTGAGATAAAACAATGTATAAGGTGTCTTGAAGCAATGTGTGTACTAGAATAGTTAAATTGGTGTGGGCACACTAGTGGTGTGCATGGAAGGGAGAAAATGCCACACCATTTTGGGATCTTACAACTTTTCTCTATGGATGAATATGTCTCTCTCATGTTTTGGGAGAAGGTGATGGTATGATGAATGGAATGGGATTCTTGCACATAATTACAATCGAATAGGAACATGGGATTGATGGGAAGTTCTTGATTCTTGACTGTAAAAGTTGACATAGTATTTTCACTATTTTGTGAGAATGTCGTCATGAAATCTACAGTACAACTTGTATTAATGATTTTCATATGAATAGTGGAGAACGAAAAACCAATTATGCCCCAAATACCATATTAATCGAGGAAATTTATTGAGCTTATTTATCTCAGGTGATTTGCTGCATTGTTCCTCCTTGTATATAGGATTTTTTAGAATTCTAGCTTTAGCGTAATTTGAAGAAAATTACAATGGATATTGAGGAATTAGGTAGGTTTTATATGTAAGTTGGCCTACTGATGTTTTTTATGAATTTGAATTTTGACCTCCAAGGACAGGGTGAACCATTTGAAGGTATGGTAATGTGAAGTCAACAAGTCAACATCCACGAAAAGGGGCATGTTGTATTTGAACCCCTTTTATTCCTTCTTTGGCCAAGTATCTTGAAAGCTTAGAGGAAAAGCTTCGTATAATTAGAACCTCACGATTTTAAAGAATATGAAAGGAAATATCCAATTGGACAATGATGCTCCACTCTAGTGAGTAGTGACCTAGTTTTCTTCTCAATGCAAGTGAAATTAATTTGAAAAGTTAAACTTTAGGAGCTTTGTTGATTTGATTCATACAAACTATTTTTGGAAGAACTCGAAAAGATCATTCTCGACATGATTTCAGAAATTGGTGCTTTGGTAGAGAGGAAAAAAAGGTAGTATTAAATAAAAATCAATGCCATATGGAATTGCCGTACATAGGTATGCTAGGAAGTCGTAGAAGTGGAATGAAAGAAGCAAACCCTAAACCACTCCATCGTACTTGCCAAAACAACTAGAAACATAGTGTAACTAAAACCTAACCCTTGTCATCTATTATGATGGGAGGTAAGGCTAAATTGCATGATTCCTACAAATGTCTAGTCAATTACATTTGGGTTGTTTTGAGAGCCACTTCCTTCACCTTCTTCATAGGTCGATGCTTCCCCAACTCCTAGCTTTCGCTTTGCACGGGTTTGTGAAGCTAGTCCGTCTGCCTTCAAAATTGATTGCAACACGTTGGAGTCCTGTAGAGCTTGGAGGGTCCTTGTTGTTTGCGGAGAATGTGCTTCCAACAAGTAGTCAAGTGCTTGACTTTGGTAATATGGTCCGTACATAGAGTCCAGGTAAGCCATACTAGTCAAGTCTTCTAGGGAGGCACTATCATCTTGATTAGCCACCCTTTCTCCTTCTAAATTCCAACGGTGTCGTTGCGGATGAGGACCCCACTTGAAGGTTGAGGAGGTCTTGTCCGAATATCCACCAAGGCATTGGAAGAAGAATGCCCTCCTCCCTTCGTTTTGTGGCCCCTTTCCCATGAGCCTTGGTGCAACTCTGGCAATTTCGTCTGGGTCTGTTTCCCAATTCAATTGCGAGCTAGCAGGTCCTTTTTCTTGATCATGTTGTCCTTCTCGCCAACTCCAAACCAAATCTCGGCCCCACAAGGTTGTGTCAGCCATAGTATCACGTGTGTGTTCCCAAGAAGGAGGCATGTAGGTCGTCAAGTTGAACATGGTATATAGGCGATCATGGAATGGTGCTGAACAAATCACACAACGTCGTCTAATCAAGCATTGTGTGATGAGACATTGGGGGTGGTATACATGCGCACAAGATCCTAGTGCCCAACCCCATTCGGGGCCAAATTGTTCAAGACATATGGGGCATTTGGTATGGTCCAAAACAAAAGGTGCAGGCTTGGGCCACAATAGCATTCGTTTCTTCTCTTCTATGTGGCTAGACATTTGGTTTTGGTGGTCCCAACCATTTCTGCTCCAATCTATGACCTCCTTTTGTGGCAATTCCACCATGCACATGTTATTGGGAAACATGTCCTCCAACAATGCCCATGACGTCAGTCCATTCTCACGTTTAGGAGCATTTGCAACAAAGTTTCTAGAAACTTTCTCTAGCTCCTTCGCAACTTGTTGGGATCTATCCACGGAGAGAATGCAGGCGACCTTCCAATGGTAGTATGTGGTAGTCAACTCAGCCAACTTTCTTCGAAGCATCTTATTTTCTTCTTGAAGTCCATGGTCTTTCTCCAATTGAATAATTGATGGAACCACAGGAAACAAAAGAGAATCTTGGGTCCCATTGAGGTCAATTGTGTCATTGGTAGTATATCTTGTGACAATAGTAGGAAGTGTATTTGGAATGATGGGGGAGTGTTTAGTACGCTTGGCAAGAGGAGAACGCTGAAGGATATGGTTGGTAAGGTCCCCCACAACCTTGTCCACATTTTGGAGGTTCTGCTCAACAAAGGCGTCATCCATATCCGACAAAGTGAAAGTGTCAGGGTCTTTCTTACGGAGGCGTTGCAGTTCTGTAGTTTGTTGAGAGATGAGTGTACTTTTTTGTTCACACTCACATCGCAATTTCCTCATTTCATTCTGTAGTGAAGAAATTTCAACATCTTTGGTCTTGAGGAGGTCCAGAGCTTTTGCCAAAGTCATAATGTCATGGCTTGAGCCCATTGTTGATGGAGAAATGGGAACACGATTAGTTTCTTCCATAGCCGTGTCCTCATCGGGCCCAAAGTCGAAGACGTCATTTGTGCGCTGTGTTGGCAGTGATGGGTTAGGAACTATAGTTGGAATCGATGCGGGTCCCACTCGTATTGTTGAACGCCGTACTCTAGATGGTTGCCTTGGTCGTTGTCCCGTGGATGTCGCGGATCCTTCTACAACTTCATTTTGAACCTCATTGGGGCAAACAGATTGCTCCACGATTCGTATGACCCTATGGACGCGCGTACCATCAGAGTCATCATCTTCTTCAGACTCCTCAGTGTCAACCTTAGTGGCAAGGGTTTGCGTTTTGTATGCACTTCGAATAGGACCGAGTCCCCCCTCAGGAAAAGCTAAAACTCCTTTTGGGATGAAACCACTCTCTGGACGAGTGACATACGTACTTCCCTTGATTGTGCTCCAATCAACCTCCTTGTTTAGAGCGACCTCAGCATATGCTCCTCTAGCAAGGAAGAGGGGGACCTCGTTCCTATCTACAAAGGCAGTTTTGTAGAGGACTTGCCACAATTCAATGCATCTTTGAAGGAATGCTGGATTCTCACAGTACTTCAAGTTGGCCTTATTGGTGTGCCGATTATAATGATGATGCCATAAAGGAAAGAACTTGCCGATGTGGCACCACTCGATGTAGTCTTCATAGGTCTGTATTGTCCAAGGCTCTGGTTCTTCATTCCAACCCTTAAAAGCAAGGTGGGCTTCACTATTGAGCACGTGCAATCGCTTCCGATGAATAGTGCCCCTACGCTTGCGATGTTTGTCTTTGGCAGCCTTCCGTAATGCCCCGGCGGTCTGTGCAGCTGCGGAGATAGGCAATGCCCTGGCATTGTTAACTCCAGTGGCCATCAATGATTGTCGTGTCCAAGGCTCAAAAAACTCTTTTGGGAGTTTAGGTGGTCCACAACTACTAAGGTAAGAAGGGTGGATGAATGTAATAAATAGTAAATAGTCAAGGTTCACGCATGTAGCCACTAAAGGATACAAGACAAGAAGCCTCAATGAAAGGTGCCCAAAAGGTCTTGGGCAAGTGGATAAATAGATGGGGCGAGCGCGGGTGAGAGTTGGTCATGGGGCGCGTGCGGGTGGGCGACCACCGGTTGAACCCGTGGTCTCCAGGGGGCGCGCACGGATCTCGGGGAGCGACTATGGGTCTGGTAGGGCGCATTCGGGTTCGAGGAGGCGACTGCGGGTCCAGGGGCGCGTGCGGGTCCTGGGAGGGGCGACCTCGGGTACAAGGGCGTGTGCGGGTCTTTTGGAGGGCGACTGCAGGTCTTTGGGGCGCGTGCGGGTCCCTTGGGAGGCGACTGCGGGTCTTTGGGGGCGACCGCGGGTAATTGTGGGGCGTTACTTCTCTTTGGGTTCTTACTTCGTGTCTTTGCTTCGTAGCTTGCCACGTACTCGACACCCGCGGTCGCCCACCAGCCTGAACCCGAAGTCGCCCTACCCGTGGTCGCCCACACCCGTGGTCGCCCAAACCCGAGGTCGCCCACACCCGCATGCGCCCCTTTAGGATGCTACGTGGAAGACACGTGTCTACCACATGGCATCCAGGTGGCCTCACGGGCAGGGTAAAATTTTTTTTAAAAGTCAAAGGTAAGTTTGACTCTATTAGACGGACAAGAGGGTCTACTTGACGTGTTGGACGTCGTGTTTGTCGAGTTGTCGAACTGTCCGCCGGAACAACCATGCCATGAACTCCCTTGATATGATGCAACAAATCGCTATTTTAATAATAGAATAAGTTAATACAAAGTTTTGTTCATTGGCTTGTCCTATTTTTTTCTGTCTTTCTTCTTTTCCTTCTACACTATTCCTCTTACGTCCGATGGTGGACCAACTACCTTTGTTTCTACCTACAAAGCTAACTAAGGACGTATCATGGTGTCCTACTAGGTTGAACTACATCTTACGTCCTATATCTAACATCTAATCTCGCGATAATCACCTAATTTTAATCCAAGGGCTCCAATGAGATTTGGGGATTCCTTTCCTATCCTATCTACTCCCATCTCTCCCATCAAATAGTCTCTCCTTATCAATCCATCATTCTCTTCACTTCTGCCACCTTTACTCCTCCTTCTTTGCTTGTCCTCTTTGCCTTGGTGGTTTTTGTGGGAGACAGGGAGTTAGATTCTCCCCTCCAATGTGTGCTTTATTGCAAGGATCGTGCTTTTTTTTGTTACTTCCTTCTTCCTTGAACCCCTGGACCTTGCTAGACCTTCCCTTACCCTAGCCCATGTCCCAACACTCTTCAATCCTCCCTAATCCCAACCCCTACCTCTATCTATACTAAGCCTTTCTTCCCTTACCGCAACTACTGAGCCCTCCCCTTCTTTCTGGCAGTATTGAATCCCTCCCTAAACCCAATTATTGAACCCTTCCCCTTTATTGCAATTACTGAACTATGTCCCCCTAAATTCAATTACTAAGTCCAACCCCCCTTGACCGCAATTATTGAACTTTGCACTCCTAAATCCAATTATTGAGCTCAATCCTCTTTGACTACAATTACTGAACCTTCTCCTCTCCCTAACAATATTGACCCCCCCTAAATCCAATTACTAAGCCCAGCTCTCCCTAAATCTAATTACTGAGCCCAACCCCCCCTAACTGCAATTATTGAACCCCACCCCCACGCACAATGCCCGATGTCTGGTACTCGATGTGTGGCCTTGCCTGCCCTAGCGGATACCCGACCATGGATTTTGATCAGGGTATTAGGGTGTTGGAGGTTGGTCTCGGGTTGTTGGGCTGGGGTTGCTGCGTGCTAGTTTGATTTATTCGGACTCTCTCTTTCTATGGCGGCCTCCATGTTAGACTTCTATGGGGGACTAGGAGGAACAATATCTATGGTTAGTGGTTTCTGTGGTTAGGTTTGTGGGAGTGAAGGCCTTTCCTCTACTTTTCACTATTCACTCCTTATGCTTGTCTAGACCTCGAACTCCTATTTTTTAGGGCCTAAACTTTGTTTTGTTCCCAACATGTTTTGGAAACTAAACTTTGTATGAAAAAAGACCACGGGGATTGAAGGTTAATTATAGGGTGGCTTTAATACACTACTAAGACTCTTTGACCCCTAGGAGGTTCAAAGCTTCGCCGTGGGTTCCACATTTAACACACCACTAAGACTCCTTAATTCCTAGGGGATTCAAAGCTTTGTCGTTACGATGGGATCCACCAACTCTTATACTCTCTCGGCTCCCTCTAGAGACCACCACATTGGTATTGTAGACAAAAAAGACACTTGAATCCAACGGTTAAGTACATGGGGTTTGCACAATGACAAACTCGATCTATAGGCCCCCCAAAGAGGCATCGCCAGGTCATATGGGGGGTTATTCTAGGGTTAATACAAAGATAAGACACGGAGGGGACCAAAGAACCCCTCAAAGGATACACGAAACTAGGACCCTTTAACAACACGATAAAAATGGACTTTCAAGCATCAAAGGCTTGGTAGAGTTAGTACAAAAAGAGCTCAAGGTGCAAAGGACCCACAAAGACCTCACAAGCCTGACAAAAAGCAACAATGGTCAAGAAGTGCCCCCAAAACACTGTTCCAAGGTTTGTGGCTAAAAATGCCACAATTCCAACATAAATTAGACCCAACAGACCCAAATACAACAAATGGGGGTGGTGAGAGAGGATAAGGGTTTCCCTTTTATACTCTTTTTCGGGCACCCCTCCCTCTCATTCATCTAAGGTTACCCTATCACTTCGGATTTTCATCCTCATCCTCAAGAGTTTTCATCCTACAATGGTTTGTAAACCTAACTTTTGGAGATTAACTCCAAATAATAAATGGATTGCACCATTGGCTTCATAAGGCCATTTTTTATCAATATGAATCCCCAACCCTTTTTCCTAACTCCAAAATCTCAACGAAACCTAGCACCAAGCCACCAACTTAACGCCTAAATCAAGTAAAAATCCAATTTTTGGAATTTGACTTTTTTGGCAAAAGTAACTAGCCTAAGCTCTTAAGTAGTTAAGGGGGAGAAAGAAAAGACCTATCTTTGACCTCATTCCGCTTCTGTATGCTCCTACTCCTCTAGTCAACTCCATCATGAACTTTAAATTCTACCGGTTTTCAAGGAATCTTGCAGGTTCGGGGACCTCTAATTGTCGGAATGTCTTGAAACTTATTGAGGCGGCTTATTAACATAAAAGAAGTTATTTTAATTTTTATTGATATTTTATCACCACCTGGGTCATTTTTAGGAATTTCTCATTGTAGGTTTGGGTAGTTGACTATCCGGAAAGGCATCTTCTAACTATCAAAAAATTCCGAAATTTTTTGTGGGACCTCTCATGGAATCCCACAACCCATGTGTAAGCTCATATTTTTACTCTACACATTGGCCTAGGGGGAAAAAATCCACCTCTAGTTTAATTATCGATGGTTAGGGAATCTTTCACACTAGAAGAAATCTTGGCAAACTAACTTCACTATTGTTCCCTAGGCATGATTTTAACCTGAAGTCACCTTCATTTGACCATAGATTCCTCCACGGTCCTGTTTTGGTATTTTTAACACCTGCAAGCTAATAATCAAGTTTCTACTATTTCATCAATGGAATGGGGAAACTAGAACCTATCTCTAAGAATGGAGATAAATGCCTCAGTAAAGTGCCTTCAACCAATATTAGTCTAGAGATGTCTAGTCTAGAGATGTCTCTCCTATGTGGAGTTTTCAGCCTAGTGTGCCTATAACACATAATCCACTAATTTACCATGATTAGTTGGATTTTAACCTATGTACAACTCGTGGTTTGGGGTATTCTAGTTATAATATTCTAATTATAGACCAAATACTATATTGGTATGTGACACACTTATTTTGGTTCTACATTCTTTTGGGGGCTTTTTGTATATAAAACTACACTTAAAATAACAAAATACAAAAAAAAAGTGAGTCCCTGGTGACGAATTAGGGGCTCACACTTGGTTTGCAAGTAACTCACCCATCTTTTGTTACTCTTAAATATACAGATCAAAGTTCGGTAAAAACTCTAGGTCTGATTAAAAATCTTTGCATTTAGACAGGAGGGGTTGATTATATAGTTACCTTTGAAGTTATCAAGTTGAAAGAAGAAGCCAATGAAGGCTATCCACTTCTTTTGGGCTGTGGATTTCTCCGCCAATGTGGTGGAATCGTAAATTGGGTGGAGAAGCAACCCACATTTATCTATAGACCCAAAGAAGTAAGAAGTATGGTAGCAATCGTGTCCCAAGGTCCATTGCTAAGACTTGATGGGAAGCACAAATTACCAATCCGCCACTTGAGTAGGGCAGAAGCATCTATTGATTTAGAACCTATTAAATGCATTGGTCAGGAGTTGTATGACTATGAGGATGATAGGACTTTTGCTAAGTGACTTCAAGAACATCTTTATTTTAGTGATGAGGCATTTGTTTACATTGAGGGAGAAACCACCGACCCTCATGAGGAGATTCCTCACATTCATGATGAACCATTGACTTCCATGGAAGAACCTATAGTTCTTTTGGAAGAAATCACTACCAATCAAGTAGTATCAAAGGATGTTTCTAACAAGAAATCCAACATATCTCTTGAATTGTTGGATTTGAACAATTTCCTATCAAAAGAGGAGCACAATAATTCCACATTGGAACCCGAAAAGAACCATCTAACAAAGGATTGCAGCAGCCAAGCCTACAAATTCCAATAGAAGATACAATTGTCGAAGAAAACATTGAGTCCACTAGACCTCCAAATATCAAGATGCCACTACAACGACAACAATCAACTAGTAAGACCTTGGTAATATCCTCCATTGCAATTCCTTTGCATTTACGCCAATTTAATGATTTGATTCAAAAATCTTCTTGCATATTTTGTATTGGAACTTTTACATGACGAGATGGCATTCATAAAATGCAACAAAGTCATTTAGCTACCTTATAGTGTCTAAGTCCATTGCCTAACATATTTAGGAATAACGACATATAGACTTATCAATTGCATTGATGGTAAGACCACCATTGTTGGTCTCTACATTAGTTGAGGAGAAAAGAGCTATAAGACAACCTCACCTACATTTAGACGTGCATTCTGACATCCTAGAGCTTGGAAGTTCTCATAAACTTCCCTTGGAAACCATCCATTCATCTGAATTGCTAATAGAAATTCACGAACAACACAAAGATAGGCCGAAGAATTTGGAGAATGTGAAGGGCATCCAAGGAATAGAAGATTCAACATGTAGTCATCCAAAGATTGGAAATATGGTATTTGAAGTTTTTCATATGGAATAACTAATGCCCTTAAAATTTATCAACAACTTTAAAGAATGTCACTTCATCAATTGGAGTCGGAGAAACCAAAATCATTCTGGAAGAATACCAGCTAGCCAAGCAACAATTGACAACGAGCCATTAAAAAGGTATGTACTTCCATCAAATTCGTTCCTTATCTTTTGCAATTTTCTTTTAATTTTTAAAATTTAAACATAAAAATATTAAAAATACAAAAATAGAGGGATTACTTTCTTTCTTTGATAAAGTTTAGATCGATGGTTGTGAACTTAGACTAGTAGAGTCGGGCAATCCTTTGGATAGAATAGAATGTTAAATTCTTGCCCACTATTAGTAGAGTCACATAAAAGTAAAAAGCTTTAGGCAATAACCCTATATGCCAACCGTCACCCAATGAACCTAGTTGTCATTCCTATTAGCACTTCCAAATTATGAATTGTTGAAGGGACAATTAGCAATCTAAACTTTTTAATTCTTAAGTTTGAATTATTTTCTTATGGTTTTCCATGAATCTTAAAACAATGAATTTTTTTTTGGTTGTGAACTTTCACTAGTTATATGAAAGAATGAGATGGATGTGAATTTTCAAATGCTTTGACAAATTATCTAGAATAAAACAAATATTCAATTTTTCTACTAGTTTTAGAGGTCATGTAAAAGCTATATATGCCTTCAAACAAAAAAATTAGAAGATCCTTAAAAATAAAATATTAGAAAATAATTAAAATCCTAAATATTTCAGTTTTCAGTGTTTGCTAAAAATGAAAAATGAAAAACATCAAAAAATGGTATACTCCAATCTTGGTAGGATCTTAAAACAATTCAAATCAATCCATGGTTGCAATTTTCAAAGCAAAGTCGGATATAATATTTGAAAAAGACGTAGCTTTGCAAAGAAGTTATCTAAGTCCTACCTCCTATTGCTAGAAATCACGTAAAACTAAAAGTTTCTTAGTGCTCACCATACTCTAAACTAAGAATATCCTATGAAACAAGATAAGAACTGCTACATAAAAAATTTAAGTTTTTCAATTTCATTTTTCAATTTCATTTCATTAGTTACTTCTGTCATTCAACTTCAAACCATTCCAAGGTACATTTCAACCAATTCTATTCCAACTTTCTTTAATTGCATTCAATTGTTGGTGCATCTTACTTTTCAAAATTTTATTATTTTTGGTGCATCTTACTTTTCAATTTTGATTTTCATAATTTTAAATTTTAAATTATTTTGGTGTGTCTATTAGTTTTTTTTCATATTTTGGGATGTAGCTTTGGTTGCAACCTTCAGCAAAGAATGTGCAAGCTATTAGGAAATTAGTCTTTATAGTGAAGCTACCCAATTCCCTCCGGCTAATTCTTAGACATAAGTCTTCACAATGAAGCTGCCTAATTTCCTAAGGCTAACGTTCAGGTGTCAGTCTTAAAAGATATGAAACTACTGAATATTTGTTCATGATTCTATGAACCAGTGTAAAAAAAGGGCATTGGAGTGGCGATGTTGATTCATCACCTACTAACTATCAATTAACTACATGTTTGGTGTGTCAACATTTCTCTTAAGGTAAGATCTCTTTTCAAATCAATTGTCCAAATTTTGGTGCACCATTTTATTTTCACAATTTCACTTTTCACATTCATGGTATGTAGTTTTGGTTACAACTTTTAGTTATGATGCCAATCATCTAGAGGCTAATTTTCATAATCATCCTGCCTAATTCCCTTAGGATAAATCAAAATGGAAGTCTTCAAGTGAAGCCACTTAATTCTCTAAGGATAAATTGGGATTTCCGTCTTTTATGTGGAACTACCTAGATTAATTTTATCATTGGTTAGAATAATATAAAAGAATTGACATTGGAGCACCGATGTTAATCCATCATCTACTTACTCAAGTTTATGTCTTTTATAGTAGCTATAGTTGCGACTTTTAATTATAATACGTTTGATTTAGATGCCAAACTTCATTGTGAAGCCATTCAATTCCTTCAAGTTAGCTTTAGAAGGAAGTCTTCAAGTGAAGCTGCCTAATTCCCTGAAGCAAAATTAGAATGTCAATCTTCATAATGAAGTTGCCTAAATCATGCCCACCATTGACTAAAGCAATGTAAAATAATAGGCATTGGTGTAGCAATGCTAATCCAACTCCTACTAACCACTAACTTTGATCACGCAAGCTTGTCACATTCAATGCATCTAATCCATGGTTCATTAGCCTTACAGCTAGCTACATTCGTTGTTTCGTTGTTTCATTGTTTTGTTGTTCCGAAGCTAGTATAAAGGCATGGGGAAACTCTTGTTCTGACACTAGTAGTTGATTGTGTTGCAGATCAAAGTATGGCATGGACCAAGGTAGATTTTATCCACCTTCAATCTAGCCATCACAAGCTTTTAGCATTAGGATGGTCTATATTGAGAAGCATAGCTTCACATAGTTCCTCAGTTCTCACTTTGGCTTTCAATTTCTTAGGTTAGTTATACAAGCCCCTTGGCCCATTATGGTTCCAGTAGTTACCTATGGCGACATCTGGGATTGCATTTTTTACATTCTCTTTTAGTTAGTTAGTTTGATAAATTGCTTGACCAGATCTAGTAGAGCCAAGTTTTGTGCCCCGATGGTGCTGGTAGTGCCCGTATCAATGCCCCTGGAGAACCTTATCATGATCTTTTATTATCTCTTTTATTTCACGACGTGAGCGTCGTATAGCCAAGTCTGTGCCCTTGACGGTGTCGACAGTGTCAAAAATCAATGCCCCCAATTGAATCCAAGTCGTAATTTTCTTTCTATCATTTTAACCTAGACACTTGTTTAGTATTCACTACGTTAGCCTGGTATGGCTAAGTTTTGTGCCTCTAGCGGAGCCAGAAGTGCCAAAGATCAATGCCCTTAGTTGAATCCAAGTTGTAAAACCTTTATCATTTTAGCCTAAGCGTCTACTTAGACAAGGACGTAGGCCCTCTTCTTTTAATTATTTTAGAATAGGAAACAAGAACAATTCTAGAGGAGTTGACATTCAATCTTTCAATCAACAATTTACAATCAAATTCGTTACAAGACAATCAAATAGGAGTAGTTTAGAGTAGAAATTATAAAGCAATCAATATCTTCATCATTGCTCCAAGAGGAGCCTATTTTTTCAATAGAGAACCTAACATCGCGAGCATTAGAAACCACAACAATGCGAGAATCAAAGCCCTTAGAGAACGTGGTAGCACCAATATCAGAGCCCCTGGAAGAATCCATATCTCAGCCTTCAGCTAAATCCGAATTAGAAGAACCATTTCAATTTCCTTTATTATTGCCTATGGAGGAGTGAATACAAAAGCCCACGGAGGATTCATAATTACAAGTTATGCCACAATTACCAAGTGAAGCAATATAATCATTTCAGTAACCAAATACTCGAAGGCGACCACGTGACGAGGATGAACCACCTTGAGTCATCTTCCTCGTCTTTTTTTTGGTTTTTTCTATTGAGTTTTGAATGGGAGAAAGGCTTTACTTAGATGGTAGAAGATACCAAGGCCCATGAGTGGGCTGAACATAAGCTAAAAGCCTTTCACTAGTTATCCACAAACCATGTGGGATAACTAATAACCTTGGACTGCCTTTGACTACAAGCAATACCCAATGGACTCTAAGTCTAACTAAGAGTCTAATACTACTCCTAGAGCTGAATGTACACTATCTACACTAGTATGTACATGTTCTTCAACACTCCCACTTTGAGAGTGGTCAAAGGCTCGAAGGCCCATCTTCTCAATCAAGTTGTAGTGTTGGGGCTTCCCAAGAGCCTTGGTCAGCACATCATCAACCATAGCTTGAGTAGGCACATACTTGAATTCAATCACCTTAGCCTCCACTCGTTCATGAATGAAATGGTGTTGCACATCAATGTGCTTGGTCCGAGAGTGGTGGGTGGGATCCTTGGCCAAAGCAATGGCCCCTTGGTTGTCACACAAAATGCGTGTGCTCCCCTCTCACACAAGGCAAACATTAGCCAAGAGCTGCCTTAGCCAAATGGCCTCCTTGGTGCATTGGCTCATGGCCATGTACTCCACCTCTGTTGTAGAAAGAGCTATGGTGGGTTGCCTCTTGGAATTCCATGAAATGGCACCCACTCTAAGCTTGAACACATAGCCAGTGGTGGATCTTCTATCCCCCTCATCACCAGCCCAATCCGCATCACAATACCCATGCAAGCTCACATGGGCACCTCCTAGTTGCAACTCCAATCCAAGTGTGCCTTGAAGGTACCTCATCACCCTCTTCACCGCTGCCCAATGCTTGGGGCCATACTTAGACATGTGTTGGCTCACAACACTCACTAGGAAGGCCAAATCAGGCCTTGTGGCTACCATGGCATACATCAAACAACCCACGGCTACCTTATAAGGTACACCTTGCATTTAAGCCCTCACCTCCTTGAAGTCTTCATCCGTGAGCTTGGGCAACTTCTCATGAGTGTCAAGGGGTGTACCTATGGCTTTGCACTCCTCCATGTTGAACCACTTCAAGATATCTTCAAGGTACTTGTATTGGCTCATGGTGATGGTGCGGGCAGCCCTATCCCTCTTGAATTCCACTCCAAGGCAATAGCTCAACTCTCTAAGATCCATCATCTCATACTCCTTGTGGAGCATAGCCTTCACTTCAAGCATCTTGGTCATGTCACTTGCAAGGAGGATTAGATCATCCACATAGAGAATCACAATCACCAAATGCTCACCACTTTGTATGGTGTACAAAGAGTGATCAACATGGCCTCTTTCGAAGCCCTTCCTTGCAAATATGGCATCAATATCTCTATACCATGCTCTCCCGAATTGCTTCAGCTTGGGGAGGGCCTTCTTCAACTTGCATTTGAAATGCTCTTGACCTTTTTGCACAAAGCCTTGGGGCTAATCCATGTAGATGACCTCCTCTAGCTTGGGGTTGAGAAAAACCGTCTTGACATCCATTTGATGCATCTCCAAGTCCATGGCTGCCCCAAGAGCCACAATGCACTGAATGGTGCTAAACTTGGCAACGGGGGCAAATGTCTCATTGAAGTCCACCCCTTCCACTTGGGAGAACCCCCTAGCAACCAGCACTGCCTTGTACCTCACAATCTGCCCCAAAGCATCCCTCTTGGTGGAGAAAACCCACTTGCAACCCACACTTGATCTCTTGGGAGGAAGGGCTGCAAGTTCCCATGTCCCCTTGGCAATGAGGGCCTTGTACTCCTCTCGCATGGCCAACTCCCACTTGCTTGCATCTTCACAACGCAGCACCTCTCCAAGTGTGGATGGATCTCCAAGGAAAGCCACATTGGCTTGTTCTTCATGTTGTGGGGGAAGAATGTGATTCAGCCACCAATCTCCAAGGGGCTTGCGGGTCCTTGTTGGATAACGGGGCTCCTCTTGCTCTTCCAAGGGCTGATCATGCTCTTGCACTCTTGGTGAAGTGCTTAGAAAACGGGTTGCTGGTCTCTTCACTTGGGGTGTAGCCACCTTCTTCTTGGGCTCCACCAAGTCTTCATCTTCCTCCTCTTCATCTCCTTCCTCTTCTATGTGCACTCTTGGAGTTGTGCCCACCATTTGGGCTGGTCCTCCACTACTCCCACTTGGGCTCATCTCCAAGAGCTTGGGATTAGCTCCTTCATCCTCCAAGAAGGTCACATCACGACACTTGATGATGGCCTTGGTCTCCACACACATCATCCTATAAGCCTTGGTTCCCTCACAATAACCAAGGAAAAGACACTTGATGCCCTTAGCATCCAACTTGGTCCTCTTGGCACTTGGTACTAAGGCATAGGCAATGCACCCAAAGGTGTGCATGTGAGACACATGAGACCTAATTCCACTCCAAGCTTCTTGGGGAGTCTTACTTGTCAAGGCTTGTGTGGGGCACCAGTTCCTTGTATACACCGCATTGGACACCGCCTCACCCCAAAGCTCATACTTCAATCCTTGGCCATGAATCATGGCTCTTGCCATCTCCACAATGGTACGATTCGCACGCTCCACTACACCATTTTGTTGAGGAGTATAAGGTGCTGAAGTGTGGTGCTCAATGCCATGGGCCTTCAAAAAGGCCTCCAAGGCCTTGGACACATACTCTCCTCCATTATCCGACCGCAACACCTTCACCTTGCACTCGGATTGGGCCTCCACAAGGGCCTTCTAAGTCTCAAAACGCCCAAACACCTCACTCTTGCACTTCAGCATGTACACCGAAATCTTGTGTGAGAAATCATTAATGAAGGTCACAAAATACCTTGCTCCTCCTATGGATGTGGTCTTCATCGGCCCGCACACATCTGAATGCACAAGCTCCAAGGGCTTGATCGCCCTCGTTGCCCCATCCTTGGGGAAGGGCTGCCTTGCTTGTTTCCCCTCAATGCACCCCTTGCACACCATAGAACTCCAATCATGCTTGTAAGAAGAGAGGTTCAGCCCCTTTACAATGTGTTGTAGGCTCTTCATGCTCTTCACATTCAAGTGCCCAAGCCTCCTATGCCAAAGCCCCACAAGGTCTTCATGAGTTGATCCTTGGGCCACACAAGCTATGGAAGTGCCATTCACCTTGGTGAAATGGAGGTGGTACAAGTTGCCCTCACAAGGGGGTGATGCAATTAAAACGCCACTAGGTGCCCTCACCACACACCCCACCATGTTGAAATGCACTTTCAAACCTCCCAAAGACAATTAGCTCACCGAAATCAAGTTGGCATGCAACTTGAGGACATGGAGGGCCTTTTGGATTTGAATCCTCTTGGTCCTCCCCTCCACTTACACCTCCACAAGGATCTCCCCCATGCCAAGGGCCTCCACCATGCCATTGTCTCCCAAATGAATCCTCTTCTCCAAAATGGGCTGATAGGTGTGGAAGGCATCTCAATGGTTGGTCATGTGTTGAGTGGCCCCCGAGTCCACAATCCAAGTGAACATGTTGGCCTTCTCCCTTCCTCCATAGGTGGCAAAGGCAAAGTCCTCCTCTTCCTCCACTTGGCAAGCTTGGTGTACACTCCCCTTGTCTTTGGCTTGGCTTCCCTTGCAATGCTTAGCAATGTGGCCTAATTTGCCACAATTGAAGCACATCCTTGTCTCCTTGAACGCCTTGGTGTTGCCTCCCTTGCCATGTCTTGAGACAAGGGCTAATCCCTCCCCTTGGGCCTCATTCTCCTTGCGCTTGGTCATCTCATACATCAAGCGTGTGGTTACAAACTCCATGGTCAGCTCCTTGGTGGGCCTTGTCTCCAAGGCGGTGATGAAGAACTCATAAGACGGTGGCAAGCTCTCCAACAAGGTCATCACCACATCTCCATCCGTAACGGGGGCCTCCAAGCAAGCTAGCTCATCCACAAGAGCCTTGATCTTGTTGAAATGATCCAATATGTCATCCTCCTCTTGCATCTTGCTGGTGAAGAACTTGCACCGAAGAAAACAAATGTTGAAGAAGCTCTTGGTCTCATGGATGTTGCAAAGGGTGGTCCATGCTTAGGCTCGTCCCTTGCAATGTCGGATGTGTGCAATCTGCCAGTCCACAAGGTTGATGGCAATGAGAGCAAAGGCCTTCTTCTCCTTCCTCGCAAACGCCTTCTTGGTCTTTGGATCAACATCTTCACTTGGAGGCTCCTCACTCCCATCCACCACCTCCCACAAATCCTTCTCTGCAAGAATCATCTCCATCTTGAACTTCCACATGCCAAAGTTCTCCCCGTTGAACTTGTCAATGATGTGCATGCCTTCTCCTCCACTTGATGCCATGTTGAAGCACCTTCCACTTGTTGGCAACACCCAAAAGGTCTCCAAACACTCTTGGGGCGAATTGGGCTGAAATGGCACTAATCAATCCTTACAAGGACTTTGCAACCCTAAGAACGCCAAACCACTCTTCACAAGCACAACACTTTCTCTCAACACCAATTCAGACCCTAATGAAGCTCACAACCACCACATGCTCGTCATGGGCTGGTGCTACTTCAAAACCACAAGTAAACTCACAATTCTCCTCACAAAGTAGATACTCCACACTACAAGGATCTCAAGACTTCCAATTAGCCCTAGATGGAAGCTCCCACTCACAATGAGCACCTCATGGACAAGAATGGCCTCCAACATCCCTACTTAGTTCACCAAGCCACTCAAGAACCCTAATTGGATGTTGCTCCCTCCCAATGACACAAATCAACCCTCTTGAATTCACAATGTCCACTATTAGGTCTCACACACTCACAAGGGCACAAACCAGCCCTCTTGGGTTCACAAATTCGTCTCACTCACTCACAAAGGTACCACTTAGCCCTCAATGCATGGCAAACGCCTTATGCAACCCAAAAATGCTTTCAAGCCTCACAAAGGACTCTCACTAAATTGCAATTGTTACAATCACCAATGCACCCAAGTACACAATCAGCCCCAATGGACTGCCAATGTACACTTCTAAGCACAAACTCAAACTAGGAGCATGCAACCAGCCCTAACTAGGTTTGATTACTACCATGAGCAAACTCACACTTAGAATGGACTCAAAACCTCACAAACCAGCCATCAAAAGCTCAAAACAAAAATGCACTTCAAAGCCTTTTTTTCTTTTTTTGGAAAATTTACTCACACCATATAGTTTGTAGGTGAAAAAGAGCCCAAATTCAGTATGCTCTTCCAAGCTCCAAGATCTTCTCCAAATGACTTGAATCTCTCCCTCATGCGCAATGCCAAGTGCATGGGCCCATAACCTATTGAGTTTTGAATGGGAGAAAGGCTTTACTTAGATGGTAGAAGATACCAAGGCCCATAAGTGGGCTGAACATAAGCTAAAAGCCTTTCACTAGTTATCCACAAACCATGTGGGATAACTAACAACGTTGGGCTGCCTTTGACTACAAGCAATACCCAATGGACTCTAAGTCTAACTAAGAGTCTAATGCTACTCCTAGAGCTGAATGTACACTATCTATACTAGTATGTACATGTTCTTCAACATTTTCTTGCTATTTGAGCACAAAATTAGAAGTAGGGGATAGGATAGAAAAAAAGGGGAAGTAGAGGAAAAATAGAGGTTAGAAAGTAGGATAGAATAGGAAAAAATAGAAGTTAGGAAGTAGGATGGAATAGAGGGAAGTAGAAGGAACGTGGAGGTTAGGAGGTAGGATAGAATAGAAAAGCAATAGAGGAAGAAGCATAGTAGAACCAAGCCACGATAGAAGCATAGGGGGAAGTAGTCATAGGAAAACAACCTTACAACTCGTTCTCTCCCTCAAACCATCTTCCTACACAACAACACAAGTGAAGGAGGAGGAGGAAGGAAAGGACTTAATAGGAATACTAGGAGGTGTCTCCACCCATTAGAAGTAGCTTGATGGATATGGACATTGATTAGGAGGTAGTGGTAGTAGTAGGTAGTAGTCATTAATCTTTGAGGTTTAGGTTAGTGGGTTTAGTACAATGAAGTAGGCGAGTGGTCATTAATTACTCAGGTTAGGGCTTTAGAAGTAGGTGGCCAGCCAATTACCTTGTTTCACATCGAACAAGGATAGGGGTAGAAGGAAGGAAGGGAAAGAAAAGGAAGGAAAAAATGGGGAGTCAGACCTACCAAGTGTATTCACATCCAACCTACAAAATTCATCTAAGCATTCATCCAACTCTGCGAGGGTGACATGGCGGTGAGGGACATGTTGAAGGAAAGTCTCGGACACCTAGCAAAAGGAACCTTGAGCCAAGGTACAACTCTATGTGAGCCTCCAATTCATCACCAAGGGCTCACTCTTTTTTTTGTATTTTGTCATTTTAATTGCACTTTATTATATAAAAAATCCTAAAAAGAGTGTAGAACCAAAATAAAAATGTCACATTCCAATATAGTATTTGGTCTAGTTTGAGTATGTTGTAGCTAGAATGACCCAACCACAAATTGTAAATAGGTTAGAACCCAACTAATCATGGCAAATGGGCCAATTATGAGTAGTGGGCGTATCAAGCTCAAAATCCCACATGGGACAGACATCTCTAAGCTAGATTTGGTTTAGGGAACCCTGGTGAGGCATAGGAGTCAGTTCCTGAAGATAGGTTCTAGTTTCCCCATTCCACCGACGAAATAGCAGAACCCCAAATTGTAGGCTTGCAGATGTCGAAAATACCTAGGTGGGACTATGGAGGAATCTAAGGTCCAAGGAGTGTGTTTTGGGGTCAAACCCATGCCCGGGAACCAACGGTGAAGTCGGTTTGCCAAGATTCCCCCCGATGTGGAAGATTCCTTGGCCGTTAATAATTAAACGAGGGGGTGGAATTTTCCCCCCTAGGCCGATGTGTAGAATAAAAATATGAGCCTACACACGTGTCGTGGGATCCCATGGGAGGTTCCATGAAAAGTTTCGGAATTTTCTAATAGTCAGAAGATGTCTTTCCGGATAGTCAAACTACCCAAATTTGCGATGAAAAATTCCTAGAAATTTCCCAGGTGGCGGTAAAATCCCACTAAAAATTATCATAGCTTCATTTATGTTAATAAGATTCCTCGAGAAGTTTCACAACATTCCGGTAGTCAGAAGTATCCGAACTTGCAACATTCCCCAACAATTAACAGAAATTAAAGTCCACGGCGGGTTTGACCGGCGGAGCGGGAGCATATGAAAGTGGAATGCAACTCAAGATAGGTCTTTTCTCACTCCCCCATACCTACTTAGGAGCCTAGGATAGTTACTTTGGCTAGAAAAGTCAACCCCCAAAAGTTGGGATTTTTTCCGGTTTTTGGCATTAAGTGGCACTAGGTTTCGTTGTGATTTTGAAGACAGAGAAGGGGGAGGGGGTTCTCTTGGACTGAAAATGGCCTTCTGAAGCCAGTGGCGCAATTTGTTTGCAATTCAGACTTAATCTCCAAAAGTTAGCTTAGTGGGCCAACATAAGATGAAAACCTTAAGTTTTGGATGGAAATCCAAGGAGATAAGGTTAACTTAGATGAACAAGGAGAGGTGGGTGCCCAGGAAAGAGTATAAAAGGACACCCCTTCTCCTCTCTCACAACCCCCTTTTTGTGTAATTGGGTCCGTTGGGTCCAATTGACAGTGGAATTGTGGCATTTTAGCCACAAACCTTGCAACAATGTTTTTTGGACACTTTTAGCCATTGTTGTTGTTTTTGGAGCTTGCAAGGTCTTTTGTAGGTCCCTTGCCTTCTCTTTTTGATTCAGCACGGCACTAACCCTTCCAAGCTCGAGCTTGGAAGTTTGTTTACCTTACTTTGTTATTAGAGCTTGTGTACGTTTACTTTGGTGGGTTCCTATCGGCCACCCTCTTTGTCTTGTCATTGTATTAACCCTAGGGCAACCCCCCATATGACTGGTGATGCCACTTTGGGGGGGCCTTTAGTGCAAGTCCTTGATGTTATTAACTCATGGCGCTAGCCTTTGAGTGTCCGAGGCAATTTCTTTATCTTGTGTCCTTGTCCCTAATCGGTGACGTGTCATTCCTTGTTGAGAGAAACGAGGGTGTGAAGGTAGTGGATCATGCCCATACAATGAAGCTTTGAATCCCTTAGGGGTGAAAAGTCTTAGCAGCGGGTTAGAAACGGAAAGTGCGGCGAAGCTTTGAACCCTCTAGAGGTAAAAAAAGTCTCGGCAATGTGTTAAAAAGAGGGATGATAGCGAAGCTTTGGACCCCCGAGGGATTCAAAGTCTTGGCAGTGCATTAAAACCACCTCACAGGAAGACCGTAGGACCACGTGGCCCTCTGCCCCAGAAGGTTTAGTTCCCAAAACATGTTAGGAACAAACCAAGGTTTAGCTTCCAAAAAGGAAAACTAGGAATTAGAAGTCGAGAAGAGTAAGTAGGATGGCTAGGGGAGGATAGGGTAGGAGCCTCGGCCCGACAAGCCAAGGTCCCCCCTTATTGGCCCTGGTCTTCTCCTGTAAAGCCTTCGAAATTAGCATAAGAATTAAGCAAGCCCTAGTGCCCAACTCAAAGCCTTAGAAATCAGCACAAGAATCAGGCACGTCCCAGCACCTAGCACCCAACAACTAGAAACCAGCAGGCCGCGTACTACCAATAGCCAACCGGACCAAGTATTGGCAGCAACCAACGGGGAGAAATGGACGGAGTTAAGGAAGGGGCATAGGAAGGGCTGGGCCAGAATTAAGAGAGGATTGGGGTTCCAAAATCAAGCCAAGGAAGGAAAGAAGAGATACCACTCGAGGTCCTTACCACTTTAATATAGACTTGGGGCGGGGAATCTAACTCCCCGTCTCTTACAAAACCTCACCACAGTAGAAAAAGATGAACAAAGAAGGAAGGAGCAAGAATGGTGTAAGGCCTGAAGAATAAGGAGAAACGACAAAGGGAAGGACCATTTAAAGGTGAAGAGTAGAAGTGGATAAGATAGGAAGGGAAATCCCCACGACTTACTTAGGCCTTAGATTAGAAGTAGGTAATCACCCCGAGATTAAGCGTAGGACGTAAGAGATAGCTCAACTCGGAAAAGGGAATGACGCGTGCTTAAAATTAGCTTAGTAGGGAAGTCGGGGGTTAGTTGAGCCACCTTCAAGTATGGGAGGAAAGAAAAGGAGGGAGGAGGAAAGAAGTAGGAGAGAAAATCAACAATTAAATCCTTGTATCAATTTATTTTATGATTAGAACGGTGGTTCGTTATCTCACGGCACGGGAGTTCATGGCAGAGGATGTAGAGCTTCTGGTGGGCGTGAATAGCAACTCAAGTTCCAAGGTATGAGTTCACCCCTAAAGGACCAAACAGTGTTTTTTGGCAACATAGTGATTTCGGGTAGCTCACTATAGATGGAATTTTTATTTTTTTTCTTTGAAATTTTCACACAATATATGCCTGAGGAGTAGCTTTAAGATCTAATAATTTTCATAACTTTTGAATACATGGTTAAAAAGTTATTGTATGATATGTTGTTTTCATTGCCCAACAGGCAACCCAGGTAGCAAAAAAAACTTCTTTAAAAATCACTTTTTCTTAAAATAAAAATTTAAGATTGATTTTTCTAATTTTTACATATACGGAAAGCTTTGAATCATTCCATTTTGATTTATGAGATGAAAGTTATGAAGAGTTTTAGTTGTAGGTAGTTTGTGGGTAGTAATGGAATCTCTACTCTAAAATAAACTTTGAAGACCTTTATTTTATTCAATTTTTAATATTTTTGGAAAAAAATAAAAACATGAGGTGTAGATTGTTTATTACAACAATTTAACCATTGGTATTGGAATTTTTCAATTCCATGAATAAATTATTAACAATTTAGTATTTTAAATCATTCTCTATTTCCTTCAATTTACTATTTTTTTCCTATATGTTGTACAATTCCAAATGATATAAAAAATTTCAAGCATGTAGACAACATGACTTGAAGAATGAATCCAAAGAGTTACAACCATTTTGGACATTTTTTCATAATGATCTAACCTTGTGGAGTGCATTTGCCCAAATTTTTGCAGGGCCAAAAAATGGCTTTTTGTCACTTCAAATGCTAATATCTTGCAATGCAAATGGTGAAAATTTCTGAAATTTGTTCCACATCTTCCCAAACTAGATTACTACAAGATCCTACAGTTACATTTGTCCAAAAATTTATTTTTTCTAAAATTTGGTACTTGTACTAGAGATGACAATTTTGGAGCATTTTTGGTGAAAACATAGTCAAATACCTTTAGGGGTTAACCCTCCCCAAACTTCCCCTAGGGCTCTAATTAGAAATTGGTAGCTTGGACCCAGGGTCGTCCTTTGGTCAGGCCCTCGAGACCATAGGTCAAGTCATTTATTAGGGTAGAAACCCATAGAGGAGGTCCGTAGCTTTCCAAAACCCTAAGGCTTATCCAATTTGGAGTTAAAGTGAGGAAGTTATTGCCGAACGAAGTTTAGGATCAAGTTGGATGAAGAATAGCTAAACTCCGGGTTAGATACGGAATCAACCACATTAGAAGGAGGCTACCACCTAGGGTCCAAGGCCAAAGGAAAAAGTCAATTCCGAGTTGTAAGTTAGGAGTAATTAGTAGATAAAGTTTGGATAAGGCTTGGATGAAAATTTAGTAGAAATCCCCGATCAGGGTCCAATTCCAGATCTGGGTAGAGGAAATCCTTGTGAACCATCCCCCAAAATTTCGGATCTTTCTGAATTGGGGAGCTAGGTGTAATTGATGGATGAAGTTCGAAGAACTGAGTAGCGGTCAAACTTCATCCAACCATAACTTCAGCTAAGAAGGTCGGATAAGGTCGAGTCTTATATTTTTAGAAATGGCACAAGATGAACTAGAGTGTTCTTAAGATAGTTCTGCCTTGGGTTGGGTCCTACCCAAATCATCTAGCGGGCCTTCCATTCGGTTAACCCAAAACATTGGAAGTAGTTTAAGCGAATTTTGCAATTGGGGGTCACTTAGGCACTTAGTAAAAAGACCCATTGCTTGGAAGGCACAGTGGACCACACTTACACACCCAAAAGTAGGAGTCACTTAGTTGAAACCCAGAACTTGGTTGTGTTCGCGAATTACCAAGGGTGGGTAATTTGGCGCTCACAACTAACCCCCCTAAGATTTAAGTATTTCAAAAACTAGGAAAATAGACAAGGTTGTCTGTTGTTTGGAAGGCACAATTGAACAACGCTAGACAATCGTAGGATAATTTCATCAAGAAATCATTAGAACTTGTTGTATATGTTCTACCTCAAGAGAAGAATTAAAATCACTCACAACCTCACATATTGTCCCTTCAATGAGTCATTTTTTGCAAAGTCAATGAAACTAAGTATCTCATCAACTTGCAGATCCTTAATGCTAGCTTACATTGTTGATCTTGCCAATGAGACATATGTTGATGTAAGATGAACAACATTATTTTTGGCAATGCATTCTCAAGAAGGGTTTGGGCTAATGCCTTCTCATATTCCAATTAAATTACCTTCTTTGGATCACTTGCCTTCATTGTACCCGCCTCCATCATTTCAAACCACCTCCATTCCAATAGCTTTTCAATGCTGAAATCAACTTCCATGTCATAAGTAACAATAGTTGAACACCACAATGCTCACTCTCCTTTTATACAAGCTAAGTCATGCAATATTTGGCCTTTACAAGTAGAACACAACACACTTTGCCACAAATCACTACTCTTTGGTATGTATGATGTATGCCTTAGCAAGAAGTTGGTCCCATCACTACACTAGTAGACACCAACTTACAACAAAGACTAAGATAGCAACAAGTACAAGTTGATTACCCTTGACTAATATGGAACTTCAATGAACATATGTTATTGAACCTAATGATAATTTCCACTATTTCTTGATGTGTCAAAGTGGCCCAATAACATGTGTTGAATTCTTGTAGTCATTTGACAAAGTATAGATGCAATCTATAGAAACATACAAAAGAGACCTTCAATTGATCGTGTATTGCTTTGAAAGATGTGAAAAAATGTAGTTGGCACATACACCAAGCAAGAGTGGTTAATCGCAATAACATTCAGATCTTAAAAGAACTACCATCCAAATGGGCACCCACTACAATAATACATCCTTCATACTAATTATACAAGGCGAATTTGTGGTATGATGGAAAGTGTCCATCATTCTCATCTAGACCCCTAGAACCAACACAAATTCCAGACAAGTTTGTCAAATTGGAATTGACCTATTAGAGTTTGGATAAAAGGGACTTTCTTGTTCGGATACCTTCCAAAGGATCACCATAATGAAATTTGGACGAGCCGACTCAGATCCAAATAAAAGGACTTAATATTGGACATTTGGACATGCTTAAAGATCAAATTTCTAGACATGGTTGTGGAACTAAGATTTAAACAAGACCAATATACAAGAATATGAAATTCCATCTTGGAAGAGCATAGTAACAAATGGATACTATGACAACCACTATTACAACAAAAATTCAATGTGAAGACAAACTTTGTGATAACTAATTTAAATTGTAACAAGCTCCACAACTTGAAAAAAAATGATTAAACCAAAACAAATTGATGGGCATGAAGTGATGTTTAAAGAAATTCACAAGGAGTATTTTGTTGAATCTCCTATTTTGGTCAAAACAAACAAAAATGGAGGCCAATAAGAGAAAGGTGGGTTTTGATAGGATTTCTCAAGAAACACACACATTGCTATCTTCAAGCTAGTGACCAACATGGTAATTGAATCTCTGCACTTCAATATGCTTTTTTCAAGTATCCTTATTGGACAAATTGACCCTA
The DNA here is from genome assembly GCA_963920665.1 of Straminergon stramineum. Taxonomy (NCBI): domain Eukaryota; kingdom Viridiplantae; phylum Streptophyta; class Bryopsida; order Hypnales; family Calliergonaceae; genus Straminergon; species Straminergon stramineum. The sequence continues at coordinate 21,395,312 of OY987268.1, read as the reverse complement.
ATCTCATTTGTCTACCACACAATTACAACATCAATCAAGGACTAACAAAGCACAACATTCTTCATCTTTTGGTATACTTTTGCCCAATATAATAATACAAAAATATCTATAATTTATTAATTTTAGAAAATAAAAAAATAGAATTTAAAAAAGAATGTAGTAGTTGATACAAAAAACTTTTGCTTTTAGATTTTGTTTTAGTTTCATTTTTTTGAAAGAAGTTAAGTCAAATAAAAGTGAAGTGAATTACATGTAGCAAAGTTCTTTCACTTTGAAATACCTCAAAAAACTTCATATAAATTTGACATATAGTAATTTATTTTCTATTCATTTATGCCTTCTAGAACATAGCTTTGTATTTATTTACTATTTTTTCTTAAATCTTTGGCATTTTTACAATTCTAGTTTTATATAATAAATAAAATGTCTTCAAATACACACATCTTTTCCCCTTGTAATAAATTTTTTTAATTCTAAAGAGAAATGGAAAGCTCATATTGGGGGTAAAAGACACAAATATATTTTAGAAGTTGCTTTAAGAGAAAAAAATTAATGTAAAAAAACAAATCACTTTCAATAATATTAATAATAGTATTCACAATGATATACAAAAGTTAGAAACACTAGGAATATCAATTCCTAGAGTTGTGAACAAAGCTATTAAATGTCTAATTTAAACAATCAAAATTGTAAATTTGATATATCTAAAATGACAAAAGTATTTAAATCATGTGTTCTTATAGGAGAGAAAATATTAGGTATATATATTGATAGTTTTTTTGAAGTCAAAAGTGTCAAGAATATTATGATCTCTTAGAATATACTTACAAGCATGGAGGATATTTTGAATGAGGAGAAGAGAAGAGTAGTGGAGACATGATCATGATTAGTTGGTGGCTTGATACTTTCATTGACAAGTTAGCCATGTAAATAGTTTCCACCTCAATTACATTGTAATCTATTTTGTATACTACAAAAAAATTCATTTTATTTTAGATAAATGTAATTCTATTGTTCATTTCAAGTTTTATTAAAATAATTATATTCATAACATGTTATTTAAGCTTGATATTTATCACAATTAGTATCAATACAATAATTTAATATAATTATTTATTTAACATCAAAGTTTATAGATATGCACAATCAAACAGGAAAAATCACAACATCAAACCATTGGTAAAAAAAATTTTCAATCTTGGAGAGTTGTTTACAAGATTTTACAACCTAAATTCACATCTTAGATACAATCATTAGAAAATCTATATCCTCCAACAATTCCAAAAAAATATGGCCAAATTGAAGATACTCCATTTTTGCACTTGGGTACCAATAAAAATTATTGGATATTACCACATGAAGATCTCAGTGATACTAATATGGGATTCATTATGTGGTTTACCAAAGGTAATTTCCCTTATTTTTTAAATTTGAATTGTTTTATATTTTCAAATTTCAACATTGATATTAAGTGTTTAATATAAAAAATTTTGTTGATAAAAACTTTAGCATTTGTAAATATGGTTTAAATAATATATATATTTTTTATTTTTTATAATCACAATAATTTCTTCAATAAATCCTAAACTTTGACTTACTTCTTTTTATTTACAAAATATCCATATAGAATATTACAAAGAGGTGGAGAATTTTATCTTTAAGATTACTACTACTACACCAAGCCTAAAATAGGATCAATATTATTATTATTAGATTAAAAAAATGTAGGGTACGGAATTGTAGCCCACTATGGATTTTTTTCAAGTGGGAGTTGCTCTTCTCACAAAGAAATATACTTTAGACTCTTTTAAAAGAATCTCAAAAGAAATAGATGAGATAAAAATAGCCAAAGAGAAGAAAAAGAAACATCTTTATGATCAAATTCTAGAAAATTTGGAAATAAATAAAATCAAAAAGTTTTTTTTTACACAAATGTGTTGAAGAACACACTGTGAGGGGTGTTGTTAGGGAGAAAGGTTGATTTCACGCTAGATAAACTAACCTGCCACAGCTAGGTATTGAACCACAAAAGTTGTACCTGTAAACCATCCACACAACCACGCCATTCGGTTTGGATACCTTTCCACCATCATCCAATAGTTTAGGGTCATCTCGGACTTGAAAATCAAAAAGTTGATTTTATTTTTTCTTGTACCACATATTAAAACTTGTAAAATGAACACATGTTAATAAGTATAGTCCTAAACACAAGATTATAAGTAATGACCTTTTAGGAGATTTTCAATAAAATTTTACTAAAAACATATGTATTTCTAGTAAATTTTTATTGAAAATCTCCTTAGAGGTCATAACTTATAGTCTTACGTCTAGGACTATACTTAAAAACTCATTTACAACACCACTTTCTCTTGTAGTACAACTAGACTCAGAGACGCCATGTTCACATATCCTTGAGTATATATGCACTTGCACATATTTAATTGCCTATGTTTTTCCAAGCATTCCATTGGCTTAAGTACTCTCTAGCAATGGAAGTAGATTATGTAGTCATGTCTTCAATTGTATTTGCATTTTCATGCACATCATTCCACTTGAACTTCTGATTTTACCATTGGCTCAATTACTCCCCACTAATGGAAGCTACACATACATATGCCCTCATTCATATGTCCATGTGTCTTCCTTCTTCCTTCTACTACTTCCCCCTCTAAGGCCATCATGCCAATGCAATTCAAAGTAAGAAATACTTCTTTACATACATCATGCATTTGGAAGCATTTTATTGGTTACAATCCATTATTTTCCTTTCATTCACTTTCTTTTTCTTTCCTTCCCCTAATTTCTTCTTTACCATCATTTCTTTTTCCATGGAAATGATAATACTTTCAACCACTTTCAGATACACCTATGTCTTCTGGATGGAACATATCCCCTTGAAGTCCTTCATGAACTATCTTCATACGATCACTACTCACTTTGATCTAATATAATTTATCACACTTTGACATAATGGGCACCTCTAGTCATAGTCATGTAGAATATGTTTTGAAAAAGAAACTGTTCATTTGATGTATTTAACTACAAGTTATGGTGTTTGTAAAAAAGCCAAAAAATTAAACTTCTGATAATGAGGTGGTTCCATACTTATTATTGCATTGCACTTTATAGACGTATATATTTGTAATGAAACTTAATCTACACTTATGATCCAAATTTGGAGACACAAAAATTGAATATATATGTCCACATCATTCCTTTTTTTTTTTAATGGTATTGGGACAATTTTCCGTTTTCAACATAAAAGGATTAATTCCAACAAGCAAAACTTCTCTATTTGGTTTTAAATCAATTGTAGTGTACACATGAAGAATATACCTTGTTGGAAACCTTTTACTCGGTGGTAATACGATTATGGAAATTGGTGTATTTAATAGCAAATGAAAAGGGGTAGGTTGAAATTCTCCTCAAATAGTCCTTCCTAGACTCCTAAGCTAACCAATGCCCATATACAAGTCCAATTGAGAAAAGACACTCACACTGTGCAATTAGAATGCTTGTGGAAGATATGATATTTCTTCCTCATATACTTTTTCATAAAATACACCTTTCAAGGTAGTGAATAAAGGTTGCCATTATTGATTAATGTTAGGTTTGGATGATAATTCACTACAAGGGAAATTGTATCCTATATGACAAAAAATTGACCAGAGTTTGTCAATTGCTTTGTCAATCGGAACTTATAGATTTAGCCAATAATTTGACAAAATTATGTCAATTATTTTGTCATTTTGTTAGAATTTTTGTCAACTTCTATTCCCTAATACCCTCCTTTGCTAGTTGTCCAATTGTCATGCTGGCATGATGACCTAATCAATGGTTACAAGTGTCCCCATTTTTTGCGAAAGACAAAATGTAAAAATTGAAATTGTTTTAAATTTGAACCTTCATCTATCATACAAATGTGAGTACACAACCAATTTCCATGGTTTCATTGCATGGCACAAACCACTCATGTTTTGAGAATTTGGAAAGTGAAGAAAGCTCTATATACACATGGGGTGGTAGGAGGTAGAACAACCCATGTGGGATATGTCATTTAGAGGTTGCAAGAGCTCAACCACTCATAGTTAAGTTTGAAATAGGAATTGTATTAAAACTATAATTTCAGACCTCATTTAGGCATAGTAGAATAATTTTTCAAAAAAAACTTTGAACTAAAAAAATTTGGAAAATCAATTCAAGTTTGATGTCCAAAAATCCATTTGATGTTTTGATCCTCCAATCAAAAGTTATGGACAAATTTCAAAGAGGCGGTGGAAGGGAATTTTGATTTTGACCTCTTCAAAATCATAGTTTTGGGTTTCTAACAAACGATCTATCATAACAATCACTAGTGAGTCAAATTTGACAACAACTTGACAAAAAATTGACAAATTCTCATAAATTGACAAGATGAGATAGCAACAATATGGCTATTGTCATTTCAGACAATTCTTTGTTAGAAACTTGTCATCTTGAATTGTATTTCCTTGTAGTGATTGCATTCAAAGCTTGTAATTTCAAATTGTTAATTTGTCCATTGAGAACTTTAGACAATCACCTTGTGACAAGGAGGATTTTACCTAGAGATAATTGCGCATTTGTTATTTCCTTCTATAAATCCTGAAAGCTTTGATAAAACATCTTTAGGATTAATTGTATATACAATATAATTACTTTGAAAAAGTTTCTTTTCATGTGCCTAATGAATCATTGTAGACAAGTGCATTTTCACCACCCCTAAAAGAATGTTATATACTCTATGTGAATTCTATGAAATTTCAAGAAAAATCCTAATGTACAACTAAATCATACTTTAGTCTTCTATAGATATAGATATCCATTTGTAATTGAAATAGAGAGATTGAGAGGTATTGGAGGGCCCAGAAGACAATGTAATTTTGAGTTGTTTGTTGAAAATCTTGGATCAAAATGCATCAAAAATAATAATATAATATTTTCAAATAACCACATAAACATCTTTGGAATTTATGACATCAACTCTTCAAGGAATAGGAGTAGTCTAGATTTCTAAAACCATAGAAATATAATAAAATGCAACTTCAAATAATAATTTAACAATGTCTTTCAAATAAAAGTTGTAAAATATGTTCTACAAATCATATCCATATATTAGATCTACTATTGTACTAACCAATATTTTTCAATAAAATTTGAAACCTAAAATTGAAAAGTCCTTCCATAATTGATTATAGATTTAGTTTTTACAAGATTTGTAGGATTTTTTCTTCGAGTTGAAATGTTAAGCTTTAATTATGGTAATTATTTGTATAAAATTTTAAAACATGAGGTCTAAAGAAGATTTGCAAAAGAAAATTGTGAAAATCTATAATGTTCAAATGTATGAGGACCAACACTAAATTTAGGTGGATGAAAAAATGAAGATTGTGTGTACTCAAGACATGTTTACATTCATCCATTTGTTAGGTGATGTGGCATCTAGTGTTAAAACACCACAAGGCGTGTTATTTACAAGATGAGATTATTTCTTTAGCCCGTATTGTGGTTAAATTAGAAAGTCCCTATTCATTTAAATGCCTAATGCAGAAGTTGATTCTTTGTTCTTGTAACTAGAGTTTGGAGTACTTAGGCTTTGAAACTTCCTTGACTTGTCATTCTTGTCAATTCAAGTCTTGTGAGTGTTTTGAAAGAAAGAGCTCTTATTGCGAGGGTTTGCTTTGCTATGGTGATTAGCCTTAGAGTAAAGCAGGGAGTTCCTCAAGATTGATACTTGCACTTTTAGATTCTCTACAGTTGTAATTTTTCCAAAAAACTTGTATATTTGGCAGGTGAGAATAGAGTAAACAAATAGCCTATTTTCCATTATTGTATGATAAGTAGTTAAATATGTTATATGGAAGTTTGAATGGTGCCTAAAGTAGATATGGAAGGGATTAATAGGCTAGAATATGAAGCAACTCAAGCAAGTCAAATAGATAGTCATACATTTTCAAGTGAACAATTGCATACCTTTGATTCTTTTCCTTTTAGGGACTATAAGTCTATACGTCAAATAGTTTTTTCTCTCTCTCACTCGAAGAGCACACAATGTAAAAAGTCTATTTTCCATCATTTTACTTGTAGCCGAATATATTGTCAATATAGAGGAAAATTGTTAAATTGTCTATATGTGATTATCAACTTGATTGTGTGTGTGAGTAATTGAATATTGTGAAGCTCATGAAGTGTGAGAATTTCAATGTCAATTTGTGCTTGTAATTACTAGAGTATTAGTTTGTGTGAGTTAAATTAATTAGAAGTTGTGAATCTATTTGTTGAGTGATAAAATTGTTGTGAGTGTGTATCCCCAAGTATGCAACTTCCATATTATATGGCCCTAATTATAATCACTTATAATGCATTTTAATCCAATCTTAACCCCTAAAGGACCAAGGTGTGTTTTTTGGCAACATAACTTTTTTGGGCAGGTACGTGTGACTAGAGATTTCCATGTTTTGGGCCCAAACTTTAATAGAAGGTGTGGACGAGGAATATCTTTCATGTGCACTAAATTTCAGTGCATTTGGAAATATGAGTCAAAAGTTATAGCCTAATATGTAGTTTGATTCTCAACTCGGGCAGTCTGGGCAGATCTGAAAAAATCATTTTTTTCAAAAATAAAAATTTAAAATTGGTTTTCTAGATTTATATATGCATAGAAAGCTTTGAATCATTCCATTTTGATCAATGAGTCAAAAGTTATGAGATGTTTTAGTTTGCGGGCAAGTATGGATTCTCTACTCTAAAATAAACTTTGTAGACCGTTATTTAACTCAATTTTCAATATTTTTTGAAAAAAATAAAATCATTAGATGTAGATTGTTTATTACAACATTCCAACCATTGGGATTGGTATTTTTCAATTTCATTAATAAATTGTTAACAATTTAGTATTTTGAATCATTCTCTACATCTTTCTACTTACTATTCTTTTCCTATATGTTGCACAATTCCAAATGATCTGAAAATTTTCAAGCATGTAGCCAACTTGCCTTGAAGAATGGATCCAAAGAAGCACCACCATTTTGGACATTTTTTCATACAAATGTGACCTCGTGAAGTGCAGCTGCCCGTTTTTTCACAGGGCTCAAAAAATGATTTTTGTCACTTCAAATGCTAATATCTTGCAATCTACACGATGGAATTTTCTGAAATTTTTTCCACACCTTCTCAATCTAGTTTACTACAAGATCCTACGGTTACATGTGTCCCAAAACTATATTTTTCAAAAATTTGGTACTTGTATTAGAAATGGCAGTTTTTGAGGGGTTTTGGTGATAACATAGTCAAGGAACTTTAGGGGTTAAGGGATGTAATTTGTTTTAATGTAGAATAATTTTGTAGCAATTTTAACAAGGAATCCCAAAATCTACTATGTACATGAAAGAAATATTTTTGAAGACACTAATAGCATTAAAAACCTAATTATATGAGTTTTTTTAATACATATATCATAGGCTGAGCTAGGCAACTTTTGGGGCTTTCTAATAAAAATTTAATTTTTGCTAGACCCAACTTCTTTGTATATATTTTTAGAAACTATGCATAGGTGTTTCAATTCTTCATATATATTGTGAGTTTTTTCTAAAATGTATGCAATTCAAAATTTTCATTTAATTTTCTTTTAATTTGGTCTTCACCTAGTTTTTTGGTCTTTTTAATTTGATATGATTTTAACAAAAGCCATCCTCTAAGCTGTTTTAATGCCGATGACCCCTATATATAATACAAGAGTTGCTTACCTGGGTGTTTATCTAGTCTCTTGTCAAGTGTTGTGTGTTTATTAAGTGGTGACACTAATTGTCCAGATTTGTTGCAACGTGCTATGTTTGTCAAGTCAATAGTGATGTTTTGTAAGAATTGTATGACAAGTTGTTAAATTGCTTGAGCAATTAATCTATTGAGTGTTGAAACCTATGTGTGACTTGTATTGTATCTTGGAGCAAGTAAAAAACTATTAGAAATTCCCGGTGGTCAATTTAGTTGTGTTGTTTGTTACGAGGTCAATTGATTTAGCATGATAAAACTAAGAGAAGTCCAATGGCCGAATGTGGTTAATTCTACTCAACTATATAATTTCTTGGATCAATAAATAGTTATAAATTAAGTCGACAAGCTAAGATTGGCAGTTACTGCTTCTTTTGAGGACATTGTGACAAAATGTGCTCAAAAATGAACTTCTTAATTAAATAACAAGGAAATTTCCGAAGAGGTTCCATATGTCAACATCCCATTTGTTGTTAAAAGAGTTACAAAAGAAAAAATATTAGATTGTAAGATTGGCAAAGAATAAGACTTTAAATTTTTCAAAAAGGCCAAGAAGATGAAAATGTACATTCCAAAATTAGAGAAGGTCTAAACTAATGTGTCATGTGCTATGAAAAAAATACTACAAACTACAGAGCAAAATCGTTGTTCAAGTCACAATCACCAAATTTTTTTCAAGGTTGGCATTTTAACAACTTTTTCAGGGTGTTTTACTTTCCAGCATAAGTTTGTTGTACATTTTGAGCACTGGCACCTTCTTCTGCTGCAATGCTAGGGAGTTGACTTTGTCCAGTGTTTGTTGATTTTCCATTACGAGCAGTTCCTTTCAGAATTTGAGACATAGGTGGCGCCATAATGAAATCTTGCTAAAGACCAAAAACACATATGAAAAGTGTTTAACAAGGAAGCAAGAGCACCAAAAACAAGGAACAAGACTAGGACATTGAAGTGATGAGCTTCCTAGCACCGAAATCAAAGTGATGAATTAGCAAGAAGGAAGAGAACCATTGAACTTTGGTAGAAAAGAAATCAAGTCAAAAATTAGAGATCAAAGAGGATTACCTGATCTGATTGTCAATGGATTCCGCTCCTCAACCCTACCTGGAACTCCTTACTCCACAATTGCTCTGTGACTTCCGATTCACAAGATACTGAACAAGCAAGAACTCAAGACGAATCAAAAAACAAATTAAAAAAATTCCTCAATTTCATTGACTACTCCCTAATTTCTAACTTCCTAGAGACTGAGCAAGCAGGAAGATGAATCAGAAAATGAATTTAGTGGAAGTGCTCACCTAGCTTCTCCAACAAAACTCACCCACAAGCATGGAGAACGGAGCGGCTTTGAACAAATCATGAGAAGTACACAGAGAAGTAGACACTAACTTACAACAAGTGTGCATGCCAAACCCCAAGACCATAGGCAAAGGAAGAATGACCCAGCAAAATGAGCACCAAATCCTATTTGACTTCGTCCTTCTAGTTGACATCAACAGCCTTGGTTTTTTAATCAATCGGCGCTCCATCTACGGTTTAGAGGCACCTTCTTATTCTTGAACTCCCCATCTACGGCCCAAGAAGAGCACCATTTGCGGCATTTTTTGAGGTTGATCAATAGTGTTGGAGGGGGGACTTTTCTTTTTTGGAAGATCCAATGGCTCTTCTTATTAGGCAACCGGGGGCTTCACCCAAGGTTGTGACGCCTCTTTTGGGTACATTGTTACCAATTGAGAAAGGATCTCTTAATAATTTGATGAAATTAATTATTGTCTAATTGAGTCAACACTTGATGTATTCAAGACCAATAAACAAATAGTTTGAATGTATTGAGTACCCTAATTGTAAGCTTGTAACCAAATTAGAACTAATTCTATAAGTTTTGTTTAAAGATTAAAATCATCAAATTGATTAATCCTCATGTGAAATACCAAGGAATTAACTCCAATTGTTTAGTGAATTAGCAAGCCAATCTAGTTGCAAGGTTATAGCCATGTCAATTTGTTAGTGTAGCCTAGGTTTTTGGCAAGTCAAGTTGTCCACTACAAGGAGATAGTCCAAGAAACAAACTACATGGTTATAGATTTAGACCAGTAGCTACGTGTCTGCTCATAAACTGAGTGTCAAGATGAATTGACTCCACCAAGTTTAGTTAAAGATTAAAGCAAATTGAATGAGAGAAGAAAGAGCAAATAGATAGTCAGAAGTGAAGATTAACCCAAGAACCAAGAATGCCTATGAACTTTCAAGCTATGTAGAATGAGCCAATGGATAGTAATTATGAATTTGAATTCGCATCCTAACTTAGCAAATAGGATAGTCAATAGTGCATGCATTCTGCACTATGAAGATTTGACCAAGGATTTGCCCCAAGCCAAACAATAATATGTAGGACTAGGACAATATACATTGAGTCTATTATATATAGCATTGTATTTGGAATGTGATAATTTGAGATGTGAGTGTTTTTTTTAATAATCCTCAAAACATACTTTAAATGGAATTAGAAAAATATCCAAAATACAAAACAAGTGACCTTAGTCACAATACAATAGACTTTTTGACCTTTTCTTGAGGAATTACCCCCTCTATACTAGTTGCATTGGGATTTTATTTAACAAAAAAAATTTACATTACATTTCTCTTTCATGTTTGACAAAGTGTAGATGTTTATTTTATTTACTTGAGAAGAATGTAGACACTTGAGAGGGTATTTTTGACACTATTGTGTTGCTTTTGATTGATGTTTTGATTAATAGTTGTGGCTACATAATGTGTTGTATATGACAATCTATTATTAGACAACACATTGTTTGAAATTGAATGTCTAATCATTTAGGGGTTAAATCATTAAAATAAGTTTATTTGCTTTTTGTGCACAATCTTAGACACAAACTATATTTCAGTATCTATAAAATTCACTATTACTTCTAATAACACAATACTATTAAAATATTTTATATACATAATTATGTCTATTTTTGTATTTGTAAGTGAATTTGTGATCACTAGGGCAATCATTGATTGAACTTTTGAATTTTTTTTAACTTTGGTAGTAAGATCGATTTCAATCTTAACCCCTCACCGACGAAGGGGACGAAAAGTGTCCTCAGGTCAAATTCAAAGTCCGATAACTTTTGCATCGGATGTCCGAATCCAATAAAACGTGTTGGAAAAGCTGCACTCTCTCTTCTAGTTTGTGTGGTAAAATTTTCAGATAAATCAAAGATTTACTGAATTTTTGGAAGCCAATCGAAGTTCACAAGTTCAATTCAAGTTCACCAAACTGCATTTGATGGTTGCAACTTTGGGGGCTTGTATCTCCTTCATCCAATGTTTGTTTTCAATAAAATTTGTTGTATTGTGTTCCCCTTGAAGTCTAGTTATTGTGGTAGAATTTTCATGCCAATCCAAGTTGTTTGAATGTTTGGGAGCAATTCAAAGTTCAAAATCCCGACATTTTTGAATTAGAGTGAACTTCATTGGCTTGTTTTTTCTTCATACAATGTTTGTTTCCAATAATTTTTTTAAAAAAGTTGCACATACTTGCCTAGTTTGTGTGTCCAAAATTTCATATCCATCTAAGAAGTTATGAGTGACTGAGAAGCATTTTAGTAGGAGGAGGTTCAGTTTTTGATGTGTTTTTTGCAACTGTTCTTGTTGTTTTTTGACATTTGAAAGCCATTTTGCAAACACAAAGTGTCAATTAAATGATATTTTTTTCATCAATGTGTTTGTATGCTGATTTTGAATCACTTATTAGTTTAAAGTTTCTTCATTTGAGTAGATTTAGAAACCAAATTTCGCCTCCAAATGTGTTTTTGGGAAAATTTCAGCATCCTTTTTCAACACTAAAACATTATAATCTTTCAATCTATGCGGTCAAATGACACCAAATTTATTTCATGCCATCTACAACAAGTTCCCTACAAGATTGTACGGTTGAGATCTCTATAACTTATTAAAATTTACATCTGTAACACTTCAAAAGGAATGTTGTTTTTTAACTTGTTCAAGCCTTCGGCGGTGAGAGGTTAAAGGTTATGAATAGTCTTCAAGCACTTTCCATACTACTTCACCACTTTAATTTTTTCAAGCATATGCCTTCTCAAAAAGCATTGAAAACTTTTCATAAAAAAATCCATTGTCCTTGTATGGAATATAGATTGTAAGAGCAATTTTTTTTCCGAATTCAACATGTAATTTGTATTCAAACATCCCTTTGAAATGTATCTATGTAGTGAAATTAATTTGAGATTTAATTAAAATTATTCATAGTTTTCGAGTTCATTCGCGGGGAGGTAAGATAGATTTCTAACAAGGGTGTTATTAACTAATTGGATTTGTTCAATTGGAATTAATTTTAGAACACAAAATTCCCATGTAACCAATAGGTATGGATATAGAAACCATTTATCATATACTATCAAAATTAATCCTCAAGCTTTTATCCATTGATTCCTTCCCCCAACTGATTTATTTTATTTTTCAAATTTTTTTTTCTTACTCAATTCCATTGTTCTTATATTCTTATATTTTGTTCAATCTCCAATTCTTATCTATTTAATTTTCTCTCCCAATTTTATCAATCACTCCATTGCTTGCCTCAAACTTCCACATATACAATCACCAATTCCACATTTTCACACTTCATTAAACAATACAATCACACACAATTTCAATCTCAATTCTCATTATACAATTTCAATTATTCAAACAATCCTATTGTTTTTACTTCCCTATTGAAGGGAGCTCATGTTTCACTCGAATGCACACTAAAAAACAATTTGAATACTGAGACACTATATGCCATCTAAAAGCATAACTACCAATTGAATTTAAACCTATTAATATCCCTATCTATTAGTTCAAATCCCAATGAGCCAATACTACATATAGTCCCTTTAACTACATTTTTAATTGGTAAAAACTAATAGTTAACATCAAAATCACCAATTTGGACAAAATCAAGATAGAATTCTGACTACAATCTACAATGGTATCAAATATGCTTTCTCATTCCAAAAATTTGGAATGGTTGACACTTCCAAAGTCTACTGCTCCATCCACCTCAAAATGATCTTCATGTTGGACAAAGTGTTCCGAATTCAGGCTACAAATAACATTTTTAAAACCCATTTCATAGTGTAAGTAGGGTTTGTTGCACTCCTAATATCCTAGAAACTTTGAGTTTCAAAACCCTTTCCAGAGTGTAGTTTGGAAGTATTAAAAAGTGAATTTTTAGGGGCATTTTTAAGAAGCACCATTGGACATATAATTATTGAGTGTGAGGTCGTTGTTCTGTAGATAGTTAGTATAGGTCCAAGACCATATGTGGACCTCTATACCATCTCCTAAAAATTTATCACTTTCAAGCAAGCAACATTCAAAGAGGTGCCAAAAATAAAAACTAACAATGTTGATTGACCCCTTCAATCATTTAATTTGTCTTTTAATTGATGATTGCATGGATGGAAGGGAAACTATTGCTCATAGTTGTTTTGCTCATCCCACATAGCAATCAAAAGTTAAATGAGAAATTCTCAACATCACAAAATGCAACAGAAATATCATTTTGGAACAAAAAATTGAGGCCAACCAAAAGATCAATTTGGGACAAAGGGAGTACTAGGTATTTTATAGATGGCTATTGAAGAGTTTATCAAAAGGAATATAAGAAATGAAAGGGCCAAAATAAAATTTCTCAAAATGTACAACATGTATTCATAAGGGTTATTTTAGGGTGACGAGAACATATGAACATTTAACGTGGAATTTTTTTTCCAACATTTCCTTGTTGGATTTGATCCTCACACATATAATTAGTGTGGGACGCAATAATTGAATCCACATATCATATGTGTCTACATTGGAAAATTTTGAAATGTACTTTGATTCAAAAAGAAGCAACGACACATCCACATAGGTTCTTTAAGGGGCAATATATTGCTTAAAAGCAATAGAATATTTTTTTCACGAAATTCTTTTGACAAAACTTTTCTTTATCTTCAACAAATAGAATCCTTCAACTGCTACAAAATCTAGAGAAATTATCGCTCTTTCATGGATAAATTTACACACTTGTGAACGAATATCTGTGTTTTCATCCACATCCATGGATGTAGATAGCTTCACTGAGATCGCTTTTGAAAAAGAATGAAAACAAAAATAGAAGCCAAAAAACGCGTCCCGCACGTGCCTTCCGGACCGAGTACCCGAACCCCCAGAATCGCACGCGGTTTCCCCTGTCCACGTGCCGTACCCGCACTGGCTCTGACTTTAACGCGGAAACTGGACCCCACCACTCGCTGACGTCATCCTAGGGTTCGGTGCCCATCGTCTACTCCATTGCAACAACAGCTGCAACGGCCTCCCTCGCCTCCTCCCCGTGCTCCCCCATTGTCGTCGCTGCAGCTCCACTTCCCGCACGCAACATCTTCTCCACGCCCAACCCCGGTACTGCACCCCCGACGCCTTGCCCTCCTCCATGTTTGTCCCGTTTTCCTCGTTCCTGAACACCCGGTTTTCACCCTAAAGCCGCGGATCCCAGCTGTAGTGTCCGTTTCTTCCCAGTCATGCTCTTTCTTGCATGCTCCGATTGTGCGTGAGTTGTCGTATTGATCGTCTGAGCTTCGGTAGTGGATGAGTTTCTCCGCGGTTTCTGTGATTTTGGATTATTTTCTGCGAGTGTGTGGGTCTATTGTTGCTCGGGAGTTCGGTCGGGATGTGGATTTGGAGCATGATCTTGGGGAAGAGTGCTTGTCGGTGTGTTTCGAGATGATGCTTGATCTGCTGTTTCTGGTGTGGAATTGGATGTGTCCTGCTGTTGTTTTGGGGGAGGATGTGTTTTGTGATTCGGAAGTGGTTGTGTGACTGATGTATGTGGATATTGTCGCGTTGCAGTGAAAGTCGAGCAAGATGGTGGAACAGCTAACCGAGGAGCAGATTGCTGAATTCAAGGAGGCGTTCAGCCTGTTCGATAAGGATGGCGATGGTAAGGAGCTCCTTCGTTTTCTACCTTTTCTGATCTTTTATTTTCGAAAATGGTATGGAGTCCTTGAATGTTTCTCAGCGTGACTGAAATCCACAGATTGTGATGCTGTTGAATATGTCCGTCAAGGAATAGATGAGAACAGTCGATCTTGAGAATGAATACTGCCGCCAATCACTGGAGAGTCGGTGTACCGAAAATACTAGCTTACAGTGAACAGAGTCAGTAGAGATCTGAGCATGACTCTGTGCGGATTGGCATGTCTGTGGAATCTGTTTGTGGTTGCCTGGTGTAGATGCAAGCCTGTATGGTCTCTGTTTTTTTTGCAGAACTTGCGAATCCCAATGTGTCTGTAGTAATTGGGAAAATGATATTACCATGATGGCAATCTTTGGCATCTCTTTATGGCGTAATCTTTCTTACATGTGTGCGCGCGTTGTGTGTGCAGGTTCCATCACCACGAAGGAGCTGGGCACCGTGATGAGGTCTTTGGGTCAGAATCCCACGGAAGCGGAACTTCAGGACATGATCAACGAAGTGGACGCGGACGGCAATGGCACGATCGACTTCGCCGAGTTCCTGAACCTGATGGCCCGCAAGATGAAGGACACGGACTCGGAGGAAGAGCTGAAGGAGGCTTTCCGTGTGTTCGACAAGGATCAGAATGGCTTCATCTCCGCTGCGGAGCTGAGGCACGTGATGACGAATCTCGGGGAGAAGCTGACGGACGACGAAGTGGACGAGATGATTCGTGAGGCCGACGTGGACGGAGACGGTCAGATCAATTACGAGGAGTTTGTGAAAATGATGATGGCCAAGTAAATGGGTGGATGCAAGTATAAAGTGCACCCGGAGATAGGCCCTCCCCGTGGTATCTGTGGCTTAGATAGAGAATTAGTATCCCTCTCTGGTGGTTACTTTTAGAGCCAGACTATTCGTTAGCTTCCCGTAGTTCGATGACAGACGGCCCAGTGGACAGCCCATTCGTCCTGATGACACGGGGATCCCTTGCTCCTGCTTTTCCTTGTCGGTTGTTTGCAGTGGGTGACTTGGAGCATCCTGACGTGCTCTTTTGGTGGCAGGATTCCGACCTATTGTTGACACGTCCGTGAGCGTGCGATCCCCATCCTGTGTTTGGATGTGCTAGAGGTCGTTGTTTGCGCCTTTGGGTTCCTAGTGTTTCTGTTGAGAAGCAGCTGCAGGCTGGCCCTTTTTCATGATTGGAGCTCCGAACTTGTGATGGATGCTGTGTTCCAGGCTTGTGTCATGCCGTGCACATGGGTTGTCTTTATGCAGCCTTGGTTGGTGCTTGTAGGTTGTTCTTGTAATTAGCGCTACATATAAACGGAGGATTTATTTTGTCAATAGTCATCTCGGGAAGTATTCGTTTGTACATTGTGAATGGATATCTGTCAGTGCCGTTGCTTGTTTGGTTACATATTTGTTGACTGAATACTCGTTCGTACGATGAAATACCTGGTGAATTACTTTGTTCCAGTTTTCATTTATCATTGCCTCTCTTGTTTGCACCTGTGTCTATCGTGACGATGAGTTTGGCAGTCGACACCTGAAGTTCTGGTGTTCGAGTGTAAGACATCGAATAGCGTAATCTCCGCGTAACATGATGATCTTCGTGGATATGTGGTCAACGAGACTTACCACGCTGGTGCTTTCTATGTAAATGTAATTGTGTTTGTTTCATTGAAGTTGTGGACTTGCGGTGTCAAACCAATTGAAATGTAATGCGATTGGCTCTGGGGATCGAAGGGAGGAGACTTTGGATTGGCAGAAGCTACTAGAGAGGCAGTTTGTTCTAGTACTTTCCTGAAAATCGAGCTAGAGTAAATTAGATGTTCGTATTCGTTAGCAGTTGGTCCACCTGGCTCTGGTGTATTTGGCATTCATGGGCATTTTTTCGTGCACAAGCTACGAGTGCTCTTTAGAATCTGCGATAAATGCGAGGTTACGGTCTACTACACGAATCAGTTTGCGTGTCTTACAATTTTGGCCACCACAAATCTAGCAGAAATGCTACTCAATCGTCTGTAACCAGGCTTAGCAAGCCTGTGCTTAAATTATCAATCCAATGCTGT
Organism: Straminergon stramineum; assembly: GCA_963920665.1. NCBI lineage: Eukaryota > Viridiplantae > Streptophyta > Bryopsida > Hypnales > Calliergonaceae > Straminergon > Straminergon stramineum. The sequence continues at coordinate 21,378,443 of OY987268.1, read as the reverse complement.
GCAGTGTGCAGTTGGCAATCCTCGGTTCGTCGCAGCCTAATAGTGTCTATGGCTCTCTTGGATTTGCGAAACCTCTGACAATGTTGACGCACTAAGCAAAACTCGCAAATTCTATCAAGCTTTTTCCAAAGGTCGAAGGTCAGGTTCGATTCTATGCTGATTCTCTTTCATGTCGGATTCTATCAAGCTTTTTCCAAAAGTCTAAAGTCATGTTCGATTCTCTGCTGATTCTCTTTCATGTCGATCTGGATGGAATTGGATTTTTGTCGTCATTCCCAATTTTAAAAACGCCATATACCGGTATGTGAAAACGTGGTACTGTGTATGATACTACATGCGTGGTATATGGTATATAACTGAATTGGGCCCACGGCAGTACAAGACAAGTATATGGTTCGCGGGCTTGTGTCTCAATCACCAAACATCACCAGCAGCAATGACTTCAAAAATGCGTTTTACTGTCGCAAGTGCAAAACAATTTGTTGTCTTTAGAGGTAGTGACTGTTTGAGCTTATGAACGAAGAACAATAGAATAGACGTAAGTGCGTCAGACATACAGAAATTAAACTTCAAAACCCAAATGTACAGGTTAATGCAAGAGGGCTAACTGCAAGCGAGAAAATATTCGAGGCACGTGCTGGAGGATGAGTGCAATGACAAACCTTCATCCGGAGGCAGATTTGGTTGGTCTTGAAGCACTGCTTGCGAAGCGCAAACATCGTCACTCCTATTGCGCAGAGAAGACACTGATTAGACACTGCAAATTGTAACAAGAACGCATTAATTATTTATTTCATCATAAATTTGGTTAGAGCCAAACAATTCACACAAATGCAAGAAATGAAGTACTTCTTCCATTACTGGTAAGAAAGAGGAAAAGAAATGTTACCTGGATTCGTACGACAGTGATGAAATAATTGCAAGCTTCAGCTTATGCCTGAGTGTACAGATACCATTCATTGGTGAGTCTCATGGTTATGCATATTGCAAATTTCTATAAATAGACTATTTGCTTGCTTCATGTGGTGAATGAAGAAACGGATGCCAGAAATCACAAAAGACTTACTCGTCTCGATGCATTATGTAAAGATCATGAAGGCCTTGAATGCAATCCTTCAAACTTGGTCTTGGCCCAACCCTTAACTCAGATTGTTGTGTTGTTATCTTCTCAGCTTTCAGCAGCCCCATTCCATCTCGCCATAGCTTCTCAAATGATTTTACCATTTTCTCCAGCTCAACACTGAGATATTCGCCCCACAAAAAATATATAAAAATTCGTCTCAAAGATAAGACAAGCGCAACGATGACATGCATGACAAATAGCTGTTGGTTTCTGACTACTAGACCTTAATTTAGTAAATAGAGAATTTGCTTCAATGCTAGAACTACACTATGTTCTGACGATTTTAGGTCTGGTCTAGTTGAACCAGACATATGTGAGGTTCACATACAGGCAAAGGTCAATTTTCTCACATAGTGGAATGCATCGAGCACAATATGAGTTCTAGTTGTTCAGTCTGCATTGCTGGCAAGGCTTGAACGGCGGATGTCATTTTCTCCATGATGCCATAATTCTTTGCTTCCAAGAGCACCTGAAACCAACACTTAACAGCTCCTCATACTAGGCTTTAAAATTCCTTTCACGTGCAAGATTTCAACATAAAGTTTCACAGAAGTCTGTCCTCCCAAGTTGCGATTAAAGAATGTCACAAATGGCCTAATCTCTAAATCCTAAACCAAAGGGTGATATGGATTTCCCCCCGAATTCATAACTTCGGAAAATAAAATATCTAAACTCTTTGGCATTGCCAGGACAAAATAGCTGAATTCGATCTGACCTAGTGGTCGATATTCTAAAGCAATGCATGCCTAACAGCACTGTTTCTGCTTGATCCATTGTGAATATCAACTGAAATTTTCATATTCGAAACAAACTCTCAAATGATTATCATTCTGTTTTTACCAAGACGAAATCCACACCATCATAGGGCAATCGAAAATACAAATAAAAACACATTAGAGAAAGAAATTGAAATAGAGTACCGGCAATCTCTCGAGAATAGCACCCGCATTCTCGAACTTTTTCAGAAGTCGTGTCTGTAGATCCTCCCACGCGTTGTGAAGATCCAAAGCGCGACGGTACCTTTGCTCAAATTTCTTTACCAAGCGCTCCATCTCGTGCGCATAGTAACCAACTCACGAACACAGACGAATCTGAAGAGAGAGGTCTAAGATTGCGAGAAAGCGAAGAAACCATCAGCTAGGACGTCCCTCACAACTTCAAAATCAAAACCCTAAATTACTCGCCCCAACATCAAATTAACTCAAATTCACCACAAAAACACACCAGGAGAATGCAAATTCTACTCACAGCCTTGGTGGCGCACCAGCTCCGAAATCGCAACAGGATTCCATCCGAAATTAGCAGCAATGCATACCTTAAGTTAGGCTGTTTGTTGTATTTGTTTGATAGTTTGTTTGTTATGCTGAGATCTCCCGGACCATGCATCCGCGGGTCACGTTCTTCGTACCGTTGGAAAGCCCTCGGCTACGAAGGGTGCACGGGCTTTGTTTCGTGAAATTTAGACCTACAGTGCGAAAGTTATTGAATTTCAAAGGGTTTTTTGAATAAAAAAATTAGAAAATTAGAAAATTACTTTAACTGTGACAATTACTATGGCAACAGTACAGGGCACACTAAGGTAGACCAGCCCATTTCCGCCAACTTCCTATAACTGTCATCCAATTTTGGGCCCCATCTCCACCATAGAATTCACCCAAATTCATTCACTATTCTGACAATTTCAGTGCATTAATTTCAACTTGGGTAACATGTCTGCCTTTGATTGGTGGATACTCAAGTGCTAATAGATACATGAAATGACAGTTATAAGTTTAGTATTGGACGTTCATGACTCTAGTTTAGTGGCAGTTTTGTAATTTCAAGGTAGACCACTTTAGAAATTCATAGAAATTACAATTTTTATCGGAAAATTATAATTTCATTTAGGTTTGATTCGTGAAACATGCACACACCTCTGAAAAATATGTGCCCCTCCTAGAGTTGGTCCTAATATAGTGAGATTGCAAATCAGGGAGGTAATAGGTTGGTCTACCTTAGTATAGGTTGAAAGCGAGCTAAATTTTTATGGTTAACCCTTAAAAGACAAATTGGTGACTGTAGAAATCAATCCTTTTGGAACCATGTGACATCATTTTATTTTTAAAAAAATAAAAAATACTCATTGGAGGTCAAAATACTATAAAAGGCCTCCCCTTTCTGCACAAAATTCCAAAGATGAATAGTTGCAATTCACTCCTACATAGAGAAATTCTTTGTCATTCATTGGACACTAAACGTCCATGTCAACATTTACAGATTAAACCCGCTTCAACTCAATGAATAGGCATTTCAAAACTGGTTGACAATGAACCCCTAAGCAACATTCATGAACTTTTTGAGTTTTACCAACTATTCTCCTTCAATCCCAAAATTGAACTGGTTTTTCAAGTATAGAGTTCGTTTATTTTCTCTATTTTTCACTCAAAATTGAAATTTTTTAGATTTTTTCTCCATTTTTAAGCTAATGTTTCCAAATTGCAACCAATTTTTTTTTCAATTTCATTGGCTAACTTTGAACTAGTTGTTGATTCTTCCCAAACATTGCCCCTAAACGCTCTGACATTCATTTTTTTGGACAATGAACAAATTGGAATTGAAGTTTCATCCACCTAACTACTTGGATGCATGAAAGTTATTCCAATTTGTGGAGACACTTTATGAAGTTATTGTCCTATCTAAGAGTTGGATTTGGTGTTACTAGAGTGCATATTTTTCTAAAACTATTTGTGTAGAAGCATGTTAAGTGGTTGACCAAGCCAAAATTGCATTGACTCTCACTAATAGAAAATTGTGTTGTAGTGGAAAAAAATGTCACCTAGCCTTTATTCACTGCAATACCATTTTCTTCTAGTGTCTAATTTAAAACTAGATTTGCCAAAATGAGGTCATAGATTTTAAGAACACAAAAATTCCAAAAAAATCACCATGTTAAGAGAAACTTATTTCAAATCCATTCCATCCAATTTTACTTAGAAAATGAGAAAATTTTCCTTGTAATTGAATTTAGAAGGAATTTTAAAATTTCCCTTTCAAAATTTATAAATAAATACTAGTGATAGCATTGGTGGATCTAATTGTATGTATGGAATCTATAACTCATAGTCTACAACTTTTATTTGTATACCAATTCCAAAATATGCTTCCAAATAGCACTTTATAATGAATTTTCTCAAATTGTCAATTTTGGAGATGAATTTAGACGTTACATTTAGGGGTTAAGCAATATAGGTCTAAAAATTTAATTTTTTGTAACGTTATTAAAACTCATATTTATTTTATTTTATACATTCATTCTCACTTTAAATCATGTAAAATGACTTATATCAACTAAGATATGAGTGTTTTCAAATTTGTCATATAGTGTGTATATGAAGTTGAAACTTTGACAATCTATAATTTTTTCTTCAATTCCTATGGTTATTCATGTTAAATATTTCTAATGCATGTTTCTCAGCATATAAAATATGACCTAATGACCTAATTTTTTTTTCATCTTGCCATTCAAAAACCAAAAAAACTGAAAATGAGTTATAACATAAATTTTGTAATGACCTACTAACTTTGAATCAATGAATAATTTAAATTTACTCATTTGTTCAATTGAAGAGAAATTTTCATTTTAGACTTAACCCTAAAGTGAGTTTGCATTCACTAAGTGGATTATGAATCAATTTTTCAAGAGCTTATTATGAGAGCTACAAGAAATGAATGAAGTCCATCTAAGTATGTTGAAAAAATAATTTTGTCAATAATTCTTCAATGATGTGACTTGGGTGGTCACTCAATGCTTCATAATTATTGTGCAAAGTTTTGAATAAGTTCATATAGAGATGAGAGGAAAAGGAAAACTTGTCAAAAATGAAGATTTGATTTCTAAATTCTTTTCATACCATAATTTATTTTGCCAAAATCCCCTCAAAATGTATATTGACAAGGATTCTGAGGAGTTAATTTTAATATGAACTAACTTTAAATGCTCCAAAAGGGATTTTGTAAAAGAGTAATATCTATACCTTAAATAAGGTTGTTTGTTTATTTACTTATTATAGTGAGATCTCCAGAACTGTGTGTCCTCTAGTCACGTTCTTGGTAGCTCTAGAAAGTTGTCTACGAGGAGGAGTGCATGAGCTTTGTTTGTGGTTTGAAGACCTAGGATGTGAAAGCTATTGAATTTCGAAGTTTTCTATGAATTACAAAATTACAAAATTACTTTTACTTTTATATTGGCTGAGGCACTACTGCAGTGACCCACTAAAATGAGGAAAAACAGCTGCATGAAATGGAAAGTGCGCCGTTGGAGCAGTTGTGTGGTCATCATATAAAGCATATCATATCGTAAAAAGGTAATGCCGCAAGGCAAAAATCCCAAGTACTAGGGCCACGTGGCACACTCCTAACTCTTCCTTAACGTTCCCCACTTTCCTCTTTTACCGGGAACTGTGTTCCCATTCCTGTTCCCCTCACGTTCTCAAACGGGAACTCCATCTAGCACCTCTGAAGTCCTGTTAACGACTACTGACTTGCTGCGAGCCATTGAACTACTGGCTTCCCCTGGCAGCTTCCTGCAGGACAACAGCTAGCCGAAAGCTTTCACAAGGCCGTCGATTCTTCCTTTCAGTTTCTCCCTGCTTTGTGGTTTGCATTTGGAAGGAAACGAAAGAGGATTGCTATTTTTTTTTCCCAAAATTTTGGAGGAATTCTGTGGTGATTTTTCCAGGGATTTTTGGCGTAGTTGGGATGGGAAGCGAAGGTATGGATGTAGGTTTCTTAGGCCTGGGAATCATGGGAATGGCGATGGCGCGAAACCTTCTGAAGAAGGGATTTAAGGTGACGGTGTGGAACCGGAGTCCTGGCAAGGTTCGCGCGTTTCTCCTCGCTTCGTTGTTTTGATTTTTTCGGTTTGAACGTTAATTGCTTGCATTGTGTGGTGAAGCCCGTGAAAGAGAGTACAGCTCGTGGAATTTCGAAAGAATCTTTTTAAGTCCGATGGATCCATTCTCCGAACGATGTTTATTTTCAAGAATCGATCGTTTCATTATCACGAACTTCTTGGAAGCATGTTGCGGCATTCTTCAGTCTTTTAGATCTAGTGCAAAACGAATACCTCGCAGAATTAAACCAACAGATGAGGACTTTTTGCTGATATTTATTTTTGACGATGATGAAAAGACTCAAATTGAGTCTGATGTTTTTATTAGCAGTTATGAGTAGGTCATATTTTTCTTGAGGTCAATACTGAGTAAGTCATAGATTATACTGGTGCAGTTCTGAGTGATTATTAGTTTTAAGACTTTCCTTGTTCCAATTCAATTCTATGTATTATTATTTCTTTATCAGTACATGCAATGTTCTTCATTGATATTGGTGATATGAATTTTGGCCCAATTTGAACTATATTTTCCTCAATATGATCAATTGAACTGGTCATTTTTGAACCATGAATCCTTGGTTCCGCAGAGGTTGATTCAAATTTTAATCCACCGCTGAATGTCTTGTGTTTTCAGTGTGAGGAGCTTGCGAAAGAGGGCGCTTTGATCGGTAGCTCGCCTGCAGATGTGATTGCGAGGTGTCCCATCACCATCGCTATGCTGGCTGACCCCTCTGTTGCACTTTCGGTAGGCCGGTCAATGCTAAAATTGCTGCCCTTGAAGTGTTTTCTATATAGTATTTGAATTTAATCAATGTTAGTAGGCTGGTCCTTTCATAAATCTAGTCGGACAAAATCTATTGAAATATTTTTAAGGTATGTTGCTGTTGAGTCGAAGTGCTTCGAGATATCTTGTGGTTAAGCCCTCAAAGCTTTGAACTGCAAAAAAAGTTTGGGCTCAAAGTTCGTGACTATTTCATCAATGGTCTAATTGCACTGATTCAAGTTTTGGCACGGATTCACAGCTTATCAAGTCTAGTTTTTCTTCATTTTATCAATTTAATTTCGTAAACATTCTTATTGCAATTTCAATCTCTACATGTCAAACTGTAGATTTTAATAGTGAAATTTAACTTGTAGATTATACCAGTTATCAAATGTGTTATTGGTGTTTTCTTTCATTTGATACATAAATTGTGATTTAATAAATATTATTTGTTTAAATAACATGCCCAAAGTCATTCGAAAATCTGTTTACTTATGAAAAAATATGTGGCCTCAAGCATCGAAATATAGATTTTAAAATATTACAAAATAAAAAAGGTGAAGTTGCACTGGGAAACATTTTTTGAATTTGCGAAAGCAAGACAGGGACTTTAGGGGTTAAACCTGTTTTCAAGTAGCAATCTCTGAATTGCCTGGTGCATCTCTGAGCTAGCGCAATAAGAATCTGTAACTCTTTTACTTTTAGGGCTTAATTGACATTTAGAGATTTTCTTGAGGCCTTTGCTCCTCTAAGGATACTGGCTAAATAATACTTTTGTGGATGGTTACCATTCGTCTTTTTGCTTTTCTTGACACTTGTTATCTTTCGTGTAGAGCAAGTAGTTGTGCTGATGAAGCCGATGTCGTGATTTAATCTTCAGGTAGCACTGGGCCCTGGTGGAGTGGTGGAAGGGATTACTCCTGGCAAAGGATATGTGGACATGTCCACAGTTGATCCGGCGACATCACTGAAAATTGCCGAGGTCTGGGTTTTACACTTTCTCCTCCTCATTTGCGACTTTTCGAAAGATCCTGGCAAAATTATCTGATGCTATATTCTCATATTATCTGATGCTCTCTTGAAAGTCACTGAGTTTGCTTCAACATGAACATGTCTGTGTCTAATCTTCAAAGGACCAAGAAGTCCAAAGTGGACCTCATGTTTTTTTTCCAGTTTTGAGTAAGTATTATGGGGACTTCATCCTTGTAGGATTTCATTTACTTTTGGACCAACACATGTTATGTTCTTCATTGGTTCTAGTGATATGAAATTTTTGCCTCATCTGAATTATACGGAGTACTTTATGATCGATCAAATTGATCACTTAGAGATCATAAATCCTTGATCCTTTAGGGATTAACAGGTTCTCGGCCTCGCCTGTATGGAGAATCGCGTGTGATTTTCTTGAGACGAAGTTGATTTGTGTGTCCTCTTCACAGGCTATTGCAGCCAAAGGCGGAGATTTTTTGGAAGCTCCAGTATCCGGTAGCAAACAACCCGCAGAGATGGCCACTCTAATTATCCTCGCTGCTGGCAGTAAGGTGCACATAACATCCACTTTATGGCAGTTGGGTTCTAAGGATCTGTAACCATACATAACCTAGAACGTCAGAAAGCTGGTTGCTAACAAGTCATAACATCTTGAGTAGCGTCGGGTTTGCACACTTTCCATTTTTAGCACTAAAGATAAATAGATTGGTAAAATGATGTGAGAAATAGTAATGTCAATTGTCTTGTGGCCCTAGACATGTGTTTAAGATTGCAACTCTTGAATGATAATGACTTTATGAATCATGGGCCAGGAAGTTTGCATTCAAATGTTAAATTCAACTTAGTGGTAGAAGTCCGTCAAAAAAAGCAAGTGTCGTAAGATTATTGAATCTTGGATCCCTTGATTCTCTCTGTAATAGTAGGTGGACCCCAGGTGAGAGGATCTGATTTCCAAGAATGTTATGAGTCAATTCTCGAGTTGCAAATCACTCGTTGAGCCTTGTGATCATTTACTTCTCGTGTCTTGCAGTCTCTCTTTGAAAGGGTGAGCCCAGCCTTCGATGCAATGGGGAAGAAATCGTTCTACCTGAATGATGTAGGTGGTGGTGCCAAAATGAAATTGGTCGTCAACATGATAATGGGCAGGTGCTTTTTCAAAACCACTTTCATTGACCTTGCATTCTCTAGATTTTTGTGGAAACTATTTATGTTTGTTTAGAGACAATTGTTGTATTTTGACAACTTTTTAGATATTTCAGTATATATTTCGAGAATGTAGTCTAATATTGTAGTCTTTGGATCGCAGCATGATGGCAGCTTTCTCAGAAGGTCTTGCAGTGGCAGACAAGGCAGGGCTAAGTCAACAAACTCTCCTGGAAGTACTGGCAAGTAATATCACTTTTCTCAAAGTCACTTATTGCATGCAACTTTGTGGACTCTAATCTGCTTTAATCTTCTTTGATACGTGGTCACTGAACATTCTTTACTATGATCCTCTTTAAATGACAGAAATAATTCTGACCTTTTCTTTGAGGTTGACGCACCTTAAATAACCTTTTCGTTCAAGGTTCCGTATCAACATCCTATGGACAATGAGAGTGACACAATAATTATATAGCCCTTTGAGGGATAGACTCTATGCTACCTAAAACTAATCTGCTTTAGAAAAACTCAAACACAAACTTGAGCCTTGTTAAAGTATATGATTCATTTATACTTGGATATAATAGTATAGACTGCGTGCATATGTATATATCTAAAATGGCGTCCTTGCTCATTTCCACATTATCACTGACTGCAGCACCTTTGTCACACTTTCAGATCTGCCATAATGAAAAAGTGGGAGCTCAAGTGGTAAGATATAAGTGTTTTGAGTATGGAATGGAGTGTTCTAACAAGTGAGATGGTCCTGTCTTTCTGTGTGGATGCAGGAGCTAGGGGTAATGGCAAATCCAATGTTCAAGTTGAAGGGCCCATCTATGATTGAGGGGAAGTTCCCGACAGCATTTCCTTTGAAACATCAACAGAAGGATATGCGGCTCGCTCTGGCATTGGGCGATGAAGCAGCTCAGTCAATGCCTGTTGCTGCTGCAGCCAATGAGGTGAAAAACCTACTCATCATTCTCTGATTTCTCTCTGCCTCGTGGTTACACCCAAACCATCTTAATATCACCTTCTCTAATATCACTTCCTGTGTTCTCTCAGCAAACCTTAGGGAATTGTTTTACTAAATTCAAAATTCATTCTGTCCACTCACCATCTCACTTTATTTTGTCACAAGACGTTTCACACAAATGTCATAGTAAGGGGTTTGACAAGTTCCACTTTCTTGATTCGGGTACCCCAAAAACTTGTTTGGTGTCATTTTTACTTGTAATGATTGTCACAATGTTGTAAGATTCCATTGTATCACATGCATTCTAGGTGCCTATGCTGTGACATTAAACGGATCTGATCGTTTTGGGATCATAAATGCCAAATCTAATGTTCCAAACAACTTTGTAGACTTGTTGGCCAGACAAATTAGGATTACAATCCAGTCATTCTCATTCTGAGCCCTTGGATCAACGAAAAATACAGATTTGGACATTTTTTATTGAGTAGAATGGCTTAGCATCATGTCCGCTATTGCTCTTGACCCTCCCAAGATCTCGAGCATTAAGGTATGTGCACCCAGAATCACCACTTGAAAAGAATGTGTACAATTCTCGCAGTGATTCTGGGTGCACATCCCTTATCCATCCACTAAAGTCGTTTGCTCAGAGCAATGACCGCATGCTTGCGTTTGATGCAGGTGTACAAGAAAGCCCGAGGCATGGGTTTGGGTGACCAAGATTTTTCAGCCATATATCAAACACTTGCCCAAGAAGGTGCTAATGTGCCAGACGCTGCAAAAGCTGCATCATAAGTACCAAGTGCACTGTAGTTTTCAGTACCTATTTTGCACAAGCTCTTAGCTTATCACAATGCCTTGGATTTGATGTAGTCTGACATTCCTTCAGAGGCCCAGACATTCTAGAGGCCTTATCAGGATAGTACTAAGTTACCTATGTCCATGTCACATTGGTAGTGTAATTATCCCCAACGGACTATTTATTCACGGCGGCCTTAACGCGAGTGATATTCTCAAAGGCTGTATTGGAAATTACGTACTGTAGGCACGAGGATTGATGGCGGTTTGAGCTTTTCATTCCACAGTCACATCTCACATTAGGAAGTCCCACTCGTATTGGACCTTTTTGGCCATGTGAAATATACTCTGAAGACTAATATATTGTTATTGTAATAAAAAAAAAATCACAAAAAGCGATAGTTATTCTGTGTTAACCCCTTGGTGTCGTGATCCATTGCTGAAGAGAAGGAAGACCAAGAAATTGGTGAAATTTTAATGAAGAAAGTAGGAGATTTTTACTAAGAGGTGAACAGAGTAACTGTATGATCTTGAGTACAAGCATCAGACCCCTTAGGGAGTTAGGGTCGGCTTCCATGTGGAGTTGGGGGCTGGTGAAGCTCAGTAGCACATGGATCAGCGGTGGAATGGGAGTTCTAGAAGAACTGGACTCCCATGGCACCGCTCATCGGTGGGCTTCACCGGCCCCTGACTGCACATGGAAGCCAGCCCTTATACACTGGAAAGCAAAAACTTGAAAATCATTAGCAGATTTGACTGTGTAAATTATGGCATTCACTTCCAAAGTGCTTCACAACTGATGAGCTTGTGATTAGAGGAACTCTTCAAGAACTTATGAACCAACTATATTTGGGAAGTGAAAAACTTGAGCTGTCTAAATGTCCAACAAATCAAACTGTCTACAGAACTTTGTAGCCTCCACTCTATGTTTCAGAAGAATTGGCGACTAATTCAAAGTTAGCCAATGGAATTCAGAAAAAAATAGTTGCAATTTGAAAAAATTGGCAAAAAATTGGTGAAAAAATCTAAGGAATTTCTATTCAAAGTAAAAAAATAGAGAAAAAATCGGACTTTACACTTGAGAAATTGGCTCAATTTGGGAATTGAAGGAAATTAGCCAGTAAAACTGAGAAAACTTCACAAGTGCAAGGCCTTGCTATTATAATAGGTACCAAAATTGCCCACCTCCAATGTTAAGGGGTTAATCTCACATGACATCAACAAAGTGAAAAAGGAAGAGAGAGGGTACCAATAATATTAATATGAATTCCTAGAGTTCTAGGGCATTTCTTTTTTGTCAAAACCCATCCAAAATTGTCATTTCCACTACAAAGAGAAAAATTTTAAATGGTGATTTTATTTGCTTATCTAACCATGGGATCTTAAAATAGACTAGTATAAGAATGTGTTAAAGAAATTTGAGAAACTTTAACTACATGGATTGCAAAACAATTGCATTCAAAGTGAAGAAAATATGTTTTTTTGGCACTGAGGCAAACTAGGTTATGAGACTTTGAATCCTCTTATCTTAAAAATTGTGTACTACAAGTTTTGGATTAAGAAATATTTATCATGAAGAATTAAGTTGAGGGTCTAGGAAAAAAAATAATAACCAAAAATAACATAATTTTCATTCTTTAAAAAATTGTTTAGTAGAAGTAGATATGAGATAGGGAGAAAAATTCAATTGTTAATAGCTCTAAGATGGAATTAAAACACAATAATATCTAATGGTGAGATTTTTGTGAAAATAAAATTTATCCCTATGGAAATTTTTGCTTTGAAATAATGAAAAAAATTGAGCTCAAAAATAAATCCTATATGTTACTTTTTTGAGAAGATGCTTTGCTTGCCAAACAAACAAGATTCTTCATAACTTTCACATCACAAATCCAAATGGAATGAGTCAAAGCTTTCTATATAGACAAAAAAATATAATCTATGAGAAAAATAAATTATTTCAAGTTATTGTGGATTTTTTGCTATTTGCCAACTTGACATTTGGGCTTATTGTAGCACAAGTTGTGCTTTTGGTTACCGATTGAACTAAATTCATATTCCCCCAAAGCTTATAAGTTTTTCAAATGACCAAAAAAATTGATTATGGATTTGAAACATTTTCATGCACACAACCACACTATAAACATTAATGTGCAAAGTCCAAAAGTAGATACATAGAAGTTGTAGTATGCAATATATAACATGTTATTTTGGAAGTTTGAAGAAAAAAATTTGTAGATATTTGAAAGAAAATTAATTTCAAAGTTAGCCATGATTGTCTAAGATTTGATTTTGTCAACTTTTTGTTAGAATTCCAAAAAAAATATGGTGCCTTGACATGTTGATATACATCATTTTACATTGTTGTACATAGAAATTGAAGGAAGTTGACATTTATAGAATTTAAAATATTCACAATTTGATAAACATGAAAATGGTGTTGAATTTCACAATATTTGAATTGAGAGCATAGATTTGCATTAACAATTGTTGAGAGAGTATAGGTTACAACATGAACCATTGTTACATCTCAATGCCCTTGCATTTGAAATATTTGTTGAATTGGACAATTTATATATTAAAGTTGTATGATGCATTTTTAGGTTTAGATTTTTGAAGAAAGACTAGAATTCATGACACACATAATTGATTCAACACAAGTCACTTTGCCCTCATTCAAAAATTCAACCACAAATACTTCAACTTTCTCATTACTCACAATTTTGATTAAGGTAAGTGAGTTCATTGTGGGCAAGTGCATTGTCGATAGAATTATATTAGTGGTGTATATTTTAGAACTTACTAAACCATTATTACAATTTTGCCTGCAACGGGCTTGCTCCCATTTTGGCCACAATCAACTCATTTACCTTATTCACAGCTTTGGGCACAGATTAAAAAATTTCAAGAAATCTGGATATTTTTCAACATTTGCCGTATTTCAAAAATATTCATGTCGTGTAAGGTCATTCCATGAACAACTGACAATCAAAAACTTAGACAACAATCTCCTAAAATATAAATGGATGAAAATTTGTCTTTGTCTATGAGCAACAACTATTCACTTCTATTCATCATCTAGACATTGGACATCAAAGTATCAACCCTCAAACAACATTGAGGACCCAAAGTGTTCATTGGATGACTTCATTGTTCAATGTAAAAAGAAAGTATGCACCTATTGGTCCAATAATCAAAGCATTTTGATGACTACATTGGTTATAGGGGTTGTGTCCAAGGCTAAGGTAGGAACATGCATAACTGTCAATTTAAGCAATTCAGCATAGTTGGGGTCAAATTTTTCTACAAAAAATATTTTTTCAGTATTAGTAATTGAAAATCATGAATTTAAAAAAAAAAATTTGGATAAGGCATCTAATTTCTATGAATTTTCAAAGTAGAACTCCCTAGGGCACCTATGGTCACACTCTATTGAATCTGCCTTGATTCTAGCACCAAAATCTGAAAACATCAGAGCCCACCAACCACAATTAAGTATGGAGATGGTTTCAAAGTACTTTGAAGATGGTTTCAAGGTACATTAGGGAACACTTTGAGGGAACTCTACTCTCAACTATGGGTACACTCATGATTATGGGTGTTCCTACCTTAACCCCTCACCGTCGGAGGGGACGAAAAGTGTCCCCTCATAGTCTGGCAGTAAAATTCAAAGTGCTGTAACTTTTTCATCCAATGTCCAAATTTGATAAAACTTGTTGGGAAAGTTGCGCATATTAGTCTAGTTTCAGTGGTAAAATTTTCAGATCAATCCAAGATCTAATGAGTTTTTGAGAGTCATTCGAAGTTCACAGGTTCAATTTGAGTTCACCTCACTGCATTCTGATGGCTGCAACTTCGGGGGTTTGTATCTTTCTCATCAAATGTTCGTTTTCAATCAAAATTGTTGGGTTTCGTTCCCAATAAAGCCTAGTTATTGTGGTAAAATTTTCATGTCAATCCAAGTTGTTTTGAATGTTTGGGAGCAATTCGAAGTTCAAAATCCAGACATTTTTACATTACAATGAACTTCAGCGGCTTATAACTTCTTTATACATGGTCCGTTTTCAATAATTTTTGTTGGAAAAGTTGCGCATACTAGTCTTGTTTATAAGATGAAAATTTCATATGAATCCAAGAGGTTATGAGTGACTGAAAAGCATTTTAGTAGAGGGAGGTTCAGACATAGATGTGATTTTTTGCTACTTTTTTCATTGTTTTTTGACATTTCAAAACAATTTTGCAGACACAATGAGTCAATTGAATGAGATTTCTTTTCACCCAAGTGTTTGTCTTTTGGTTTGAATCACTTTGTATTTTTAAATTTTTTTCATTTGAGTAGGTTTAGAAATCGAATTGCACAACCAAATGAGTTTTTAAGAAAATTTCAGCATATTCTTTCAACACTAAAACATTATAATCTTTCAATCTATACGGTCAAATGACCCCAAATTTTTTTCACACCATCTACAACATGCACACTACAATATTGTACGGTTGAGATTTTCATACCTCACTGAGATTTAGACTTATAGGACTTGTAAAGCAAGTCAGCTTTTACACATGTTTGGACTTCAGGCGATGAGGGGTTAAACCCCTATGTGCCTCAAAGTGCTGAATTGTGTTTGTGCTTTGATACCATACAATTTCTTCTACAAACAAGTTAGCCGTAAGATCTTCAAGATCTGAACATGCCCTAAGATCTCAAATTTGTGGTGTCTGACCATGGAATATGCTTGGGTTGGAAGCATAATTATCAGATTTGAGTTTGATTGTAATGGGCAGTTCCTGCCAGAGGACGTTAAATCCTCCATTCGAATTGGGCCCTGCAGGGGCAAATTTACCTTGGGGAAAATGCAGGAATTTTTATTTTTTGCACATTTTTTATTTTTTGCAAATTCTTGATTCATATTTGCAATCAGAGACTGCAAATAAACTAGGGGAGGTACAGAACATACCCTAGACATGGCTCAAAATAGGGGGCATTTTTTACTTTTACCCCCAAATAACCCACAAAATTACCATGTGGGGCCCAGTTCAAATGGAGGATTTAATGTCCTACGTTCTTGCCCATGTTCACACATAGAGTTTTCCAAACTATCTCTTCCATCCAAAATTTCAAAAAAAATGTATGATGAGGTAGATGCAAATAGCATAGTTCTAAGCACGCTTAGCATAATTCCCTGCAAGTAGAAATGTGGACACGCAATTTGCATCCTTAGACCTTGGAATGCAATTGACTTTCATGAAAGCCCCAAACTCCCAAGAATTTTGGTTAGTAAATGCAAATTAATACTTCTCTTTCTACCATGTGGACTATTTCACAACAATCTCTAAGGGCTTTAGCAATAAGGTAGTCTGCTCATAATGGCAACCTTTTAAGAAATAATTGCATTTGGGGGAAGCTGAACTCCTTGCATTGAAACAATTTTAAGTAAATTTTAGTAGTAAGAAATATGGAATTGGCATCTAACCCAAGTTGTTTCATATTATTTGGCCCTTTGTGGAATTAGTTACAAATATTAGAAGTTGAAATGCAAGAGGGCACTAAAAGCAACCACCTCTTGAAATGAACATCAATTGGTAGTGAAATCTTTCTATGCATCTCTCACTTTTGGGACATTAAAGCACTTAACCCCTAATGATGCAAGCAACCATTTTTTAGTTGTTGCCCCTCTTTTTTGAGTTGCCCATTCTTAAATTTCATTTGAGTTTTTCTTAACATAAATATCATCTTTCAAGAAAATAAACTAGGCTATGAATCCAATGGTGGTAGTTTCATCAAATTCCAAGTCAAACTTTGCCATGTGAATTTTCTTTTTAAGTTGAGTTGTAGTGAACAACTCATATCTGGGGGTTTAGTTTGGCTATAGACTAAAAAAGTCAACCAACCAATGCAATTTTTGCCCACCTCCAAAAGGGTAGATCCACCTCCAAAAAGGAAGATCCTGAGAGTTCAAAGAAAAGACAAGTGTCCCATCATTGTTTTTCTTACAAACACTACTCATTTTAGTGACCACTTTGCATTGCAAGCTCTACCATGAATTGAAAAATGCTTGAAATGTTGTGAACTTTTAGATAAGCATTCTCAACTCTCTTGTTTTTCACTGAGCAAAAATCTTCATAATTTTGGAATATTCTCACTAAGATATACTCCTTCAAAGTGCTTTGCCTATTTTTCCATTGACCCAAATAAAGCTTCAAACCTAAACATCTACTAAATTGTGCAATCAAATAATCTACATTTTTTTGAGGTGTTCACTTACAACGTGAACTTCAAGATCCTATGATTACATTCTATCTGATCTCAAGAAAAGATGAGTGAACAAATTGCTCAAATTCTTGGCAATTGTGGCCCATTTTGAAAGTACACCCCCCTTGGGTCGTCAAGGATGAAACAATAATCTCATGATTGCTCATTTTTAAAGCATTTTTAATATTGAAAAGTAGAAAATCCCATATCAAGAATGAGTGACATATTCAATTGACCTCCATAAATGTTACATCCAATTGAAATTGAAATGTATAATCTGTCAATTAACATCTCTTGACATTCTAATTTAAAATTCAATTGATTTGTGATTATATTAAAAAAAAAACTTTCTCATTCTAATATCAAATAAAAAATTATTTGTTAAAATCTTAGAATGTAAACATTTAATTCTTCATTTTCTATTTAATAATAGTACCAAGATCCCCTTGTACTAATTTGGACAATTTTAGATGAATGTAATCAAATCAATTTGAACCATTGGATGAAATTTTGATGAAAACCTATGGAGAAAGAATGCAAATCACAATATTGAAGATAGTATGAAAATAGTTTGGACTACACTATATAACATATTCAAAATACTATGAATTATCATATTAATGTGTTAAACACATTTGCAATATTCTAGGATTAGACTAAGTTAGCTTTGTGAGTATGGATCACGGTAATTGAATTTAGTTTGTCTAACATTTGATCTTTACCAAAGATGTATTCTAGTGCAATTTGACATAATCAACAAAAAGCTACTAATCCTATTGTAATTAATCCACAAACTTAGCAAAATCATTGTATTCTAATAAAACAACCTCTAATATTTTCCTTGTTGTCAAATTAAAGGCAATCAAAAACATTCAATTACAACACTAAAAGTAATTTGTCTAGAAATTGGAGATTTATATTCTCCACTTTCTATAGGCCTCCCCCCAAAATTTTGCAACCAACATTTCCAATTCTACTCATGCAAATATTGCACACTTCCATGAAGAATTCTACTAAGTTTTTGTTTTTTAAATTTAAAAAGGTTTGGCCAAGATTAAGTTCATGGAAGTTTGCCCTAATCACAATCTAAAGAGAAGCTGATTGAGTGAATAATTTATTCCCTTATAAGAGATGAAAAATGCATTTGGGCTATGACTCTGACTAGATTGAAATTGATTCAATTCTCTCTATCAAGAAAGGCCTCCGCAGAAATAATAAATTTATAAAAGCAATTCTGTGTACACAACATGCACAGAATGTGAGGATATACGTGACATGGAAATAAAGACTTCCATTAGAGAGGGTGGAGTGCAGTTGTCCACATTAGAAGCTCCATTTTGCAAATCACCTAATTACATTTAACACCAAATGTTCAGATTCTAAAAAACCCAAATGGACCCAAATGAAGCCCTTCAACTCTAATCTAAACTCATCGAGGATGACACAAGCTCCTATGCACCAATGGGAGATTGAATTTAACTCGAAAACTGTAGATTCAAACCTACAGCACAATTTCTATGATAAAAACCACTGGGAGATCCGAATGTAATTGCTGATACGTAGCAACAAGTAATGCTTCTCCGATGTGAAATGATAAGAATATTTCGCACAAACCTTCCCTATCAACTTCTAAGCAAAGTGCAATATGCAGTAACATTCGCCCTGTTTAAGGACATAATCAAGCAACACCAATAATGAATTGAGATTGATGAATAACTTCAGTGTCGCAACACAATTAAGACAATACCAGCAGAAACAGCAATCCAAAGAATGCTAATCCTACGAACAAGAAGATGCTCGCAGACAAAAAGAATAGAAAGTAGCAAAACAGCATCAATTGCACTGAAGTTGTACAGAAAACACATTCTGTACATTTACACATAGCACATGTGGAGAGAGATAAAACAGTTCACAGAACCCCCCCCTGTAAGTATCACAGAAGACCGTAAGCAACCGGATAACGATTGATCCCTTTACAGTATCGACAAAATTCCAAGGACTACAAGAAAGACGTATCCTCCAGTGGATCCACGGATATCATTGCAACTATCTCCCCTGTTTCACCAATCCAATACGAAGAGATATCAAAAGCTTCATTCCAGGTTAGGCTGAGGAGTGAGACGAATGTAGCTTTTGCCCGACGGCACTTCCACGGTCTCAAAACCCTTGGGGAACTTCTTGGTCGCGGCGTCGTTGGAGAGCGAAGGAACAACCATGCACTTATCGCCCTGGTTCCAGTTGACCGGAGTCGCCACGCTGTAATCGGCGGTAAGCTGAAGCGAGTCAATCACGCGTAGCACCTCATTGAAGTTACGTCCCGTGGTGGCAGGGTATAAGATCGACAGCTTCAGCTTCTTGTCCGGGCCGAAGATGTACACCGCCCTCGCCGTCAACGGGATCCCCTTGGCGTCAATTTCCTCCGGGTCCAGCATGCCGAACTTCACAGCGAGCTCGCGCGTCGGGTCGGCCACGATCGGGTAGCTTACTTTCACCCCCGGGGTGAAGCTCTCGATATCCGCAATCCAACCCTTGTGCGACTCCACATCGTTGCACGAAAGCGCAATCACCTTCACTCCACGCTTCTCGAAGTCCGGGAGAAACTTCCCCACAGCGCCAAGCTCGGTGGTGCACACGGGAGTGAAATCGTTCGGATGGGAGAAAAGAATCGCCCAAGAACCGTCAATGTAAGAATGGAAGTCGAGTTCGCCGTGAGTGGAATCGGCTATGAACTGCGGCGCAGTGTCTCCCAATTTCAACGCCATGATCGCTCCCGCAACTCGAACACCACCTCCCACTCTGCAATCAAAGCAAATCGGAAGCAACCGAAGCAAAGCACAGCAACCAAGAATGCTCAATCAAAGAGTTATCAAAGCCTCGTCAAAGCTCGATCGAAGCCTCGGGATAACAACAACAAATTGCAGAACAAACAAAAAAGATCACGCATTATGTCTCGCACACGACAATTGGAGAACTTCGAGAGGAAGGAGTAGGAAGGAAGGACGAGACCTATTACTGTCAGGCGTCTATGACCGCTGTAGGTGAGGTCAGTCTCTGCCCGAGCTTATTACCGTGGCAGGTCTGCCCGGGCAGGTATCTGCCAGACCCCACCATGCTGTTCCTACGTTCCCGATGAGACAGCAACATTCCCCGATTCTCGCCGTCCGATTTGGCCCTGGGTTTCATCGAAGGGTGGAGGGAGAGGTTCGAAGCTTGAAAAGGATATCTTTGGATGAGAGTTGGTGGAAAGGACGGATGAAGTATGACATTCGTTAACGAGGGATCGGATTTTAAGGATAATGTCGTGACGCTGTTCGCATCAGTTCCAAGTCATGACAACGTTTTGCATGCCGTCGTGACATTGCAAGGCGTTAAAATAATGCAAAAGCTAACATGGAGCAATTAGAGCGATGCAGATGAAGATGGTAGAAGAATGAAATGGTTAACCCTTCTTACTTAACTCTTAAATGACGTTGAGGATGTTATTTGTTTGATGGATGACAAAGAATCTTATTATGTAGGACAAAAGTGCAATTGTTCATCTTTGGAATTTTGTGTCAAAAAAGAGAGATCATGCACAATAATTTGACTTTCAATGAGTATTTTTGTTTTATTAAAAGTAGATGATGTCATACACTACCAAAAGGGATGGTTTACACGGGTACTAGCCACTTGTTCAAGGGTTAACCCTTGAACAACGTGGCGGACGATTACTGTCCGATGAATGACAAGGAATTCTCTTGTGTAGGACAGAATTGCAACTATTCATCCTCGGAATTAGGGGTGGAAAGGAAAGATCTTCTACAATAGTTTGACTTCCAATGAGTATTTCTGGTTTTTCTAAAGTGGATGATGTCACATGGTTCTAAAATGGTTGATTTCCACAGTCACCAGCCCCACGTTCAAGGGTTAAAGGAACCCCCCCTATATCCAAGGTAGTCACCCAAATTATTGAACCAATGAGTGCATTATGTGTTTCTACAATGAACAATGAAGTCATCCATTGGTTGCTCTTTAGCCTCAACATCCTCTAAGGGTTAACCCCTAAATGTATAAAATGTTCTCTAAAACTAATGATTTGAGGAAAAATCATTATAGGGTATTATTTGGAATTGATATATGAATAAAGTTGTAAATTATGAATTTGATATTCCATCCTTATGGTTAGATTCATGAATGCTATCACCAATATTTTTTTTATAAATTTTGAAGGGGAGATTTTGAAATTCCTATTAAATTCGATTTCAAGTAAAATATTATCATTTTTTGAATAAAACTTGTTGGAATGGATTTGAAATGATGTTTTCTTGTCATATGGTAATTTTTTGAAATTTTTGTGTTCTATTAATCTATGACCCCATTTTTACAAATCCAATTTTAAACTTGAATCAATGCAATTTTGGCTTGGTCAACCGTTTGACACACTTCTACATTTGTAATTTTAGAAAAATATGTACTCTAGTATCACCAAATCCATCCATAAGATAGGACAACAATTTGATGAAGTATCTCCACAAATTAAGATGACTTTCATCAAAGCAATAATGGGACAGAAACATGAGTTCGAATTTGTTCATTGTTTAGGAATTGGACACTTAGACGTTTAGGGATTAAGAGAAAATGGAAGGAAAGTTAAGTCATATGAGTTAGAAAGGTGTGTGTTCACATGGAGGAAGCAAAGTTTTTTATAGAGCTCATTTGGGTGGAGAATCTCCAAGAGAAAATGCAAGAACTTATAATTACCATTGATGATGAAATTTGAAAACTTTGAATTCATGTATGGAATGAAGGACCCTAAATTGGATAGCAGAGGTCATACCTTGAGGGGCTAAGTTTTTACATCTAGATCTCCAAGCATGGAAAAAAGAATTTTCATCCTGTGAGATATGATTCGTTGTCTACACTTAGGCAATCCATCCAAAAGTTCTCTTTAAATACTTCCCAAAAAATTGGAAGCTTCATTTATTTTTTGAATTTTGAGGTTTATTTTACACCAATAGAAGTGTGTTTTGCTCCAAGTAGATGAAGTATTGAACACCTTAATGATATGTTCTTTATCCATATGAACATCTGAACTCCATTGCAAACCACACTCTAGAGGCCTCAAATTGTTTTTAACTCTTAATATATTCACAAAATAATAAAATTGCACCAAATTTTATTTTATTTTGTTTCATTATCTATATTGCCTACAACTAGAAAATATAATTGGAGAAGTTTAAATTCAAAATCCTTGGAGATTTGAAACCCAAAATTGCTTCAAAACATTTATATCAAAAGCAAAGTTATCATATTCCTCAATATTTTATTCACTAATAAATTCAGCCAAAGGATCTTTTAGTTAACTTCTTTATATACATCCTTCCAAAAGTTTAGATTGACTTCCTCTACCAATTGTAAGTTTGAAGCTCTTCTAAAGGGTCTAATTTTATCTTTCATCATTTAAAAGAAAAAACATGTATGTACTATAACTTGTGCAACCAAATAAATATGTTGCAAAATGGGTCCAAAATACATTAAAAAAATTGACCAAACAAACTTTTGTATTCATCTTTAAAAAATTATATAAGTGGAAGGTAGTACTTAGTGAAAGAAAAAATGAAATTGCCAAAAACTTTGACAAGAGTTTGAAAATTGTCAACGCCAATGGTGAGAGTGTTTTAGTAAGAAATATCGATCCCATATAGTTGTTTTTATTTACATAAAAGAAATTATAAACATTAAACAACTTCATTTATTTTTTGCCTTCATTACCCACAAAATAAAACTCTTCACAACCTTTGTTTCGTAAGTTGAAATTTAATGGCTCAAAGGTTTTTGGGTAGGTATCAATCTATCCAACCAAATGAAATGAAACAATAAATCTTCAAAACATTTTTTAGCTTGCATGGAAATTAAAAAAATTACAACTTTTGACCTACTTATTATAGTGACATGCAACAAAATGTTATTTGCAGAGTATAATTAGTGAAAGTTATCCTAAAAATTTCATGCAAAAAATTCATAATATGAAGTCCATAGAGCCTACCGGGTTCTAAAAAGGCCCGATGTGGTCTCCTTGAGCATTAATTTAGTGAATAATTTGATTAGAAATGTTATTGAATGTTATAAATCAATTGATATGAGGTGTGACAACCCTTTTTACATCCACCAATACCACAAACTTTTGAATTAGTTTATATCATGTAATAATTTCATTTTTTTCCCCAACTATTAACCAAACTAAATTCCATATATTAAGGAAAATATTTTTTTCTAATTTTTAATCATTTTTTGGAAAATATGGATTTTGAAAAAATATTTTTAATATTTTTAGTATCTATGAAATTTGCTTTGCTAACATCAATAAAATATTGCTGAAATGCTTATCAAAATCATTGGGTTTAGTACCAAGGATTAATCAAACATTTGCTAGTTGTTGCCCATCTTCAGGCAATTTTTCAAGGCAACAAATTTTTTTTCTAATGCATAGAAAATCAGATTGTCTTTGAATAAGAATATTACGCATTGAAATTGATATTGCTAAGCTCTTTATATGAAAAATGAATATAGAGTGTATATTATTATTGAAGTGTAAAAGTTCTACTACAAGGAAAAATTAATGATGTTTTCATCAATTTGTAGAGAGAAACCACCGGTTGGTTATTTGTTAGGTGGTGAAATTGGCAAAAAAAAACTGGTTGCAATTTCAATACATTCAAATGCATTCGGGACAAACTCTATAAAATTTCGATTTGGGATTAAAAAAAATAGAGGAAAAACCCAGTTCAATATGGCTGGTAAAAGGAGATTGTTGGTAAAATTACTAAAAAAATCCCAAATGCTAGTTTTCATGATCAAATATTTGGCCATTTTGTACAATGGTATGTAGGACAGTATTTTAGCCAATTACAAAGAAATCACATGTTAAAAATATACATTGTATTTTTTATGAGCTATAAAAGGGAAATACTTTGAAATCGATTTGAATAATATTTATAATTTTTTTTCCAATCTTGACTAGTGATATATATTATCTCTATCTATGATGCATAATATAATTTTTTTATTTATAAAAGTCATATTCCATAGCATATTAGTTTAGATCTATAAGTTTTTATCCATGACACTTTGGGTAATTGGGGTTAATCCTTAAAGCCCCAAGGCATGATTTTAGGCCATTTTTCATTTTTTGGCACGCCCTTCTTGGTATGATATTTATTGAATTCTTGCAATTTTTTTGCCAGAGTTTTATTTCACTACTAGCTCGATGTGTAAAAATTTCATATCAATCCAAGTTGTGGTTAAAAAGTTATGCCTTAAAAGGACATATTTTTTAACTTTGAGAAGTTTTGGGCAACCATGATTGATAGATCTAAGGTAAACCTACCTATGACAAGCAAACCATCTATGACATGCACCTAGGAAATGACCCATTAGAATTTTACATCAACCCATGATAGACTTTCCCTAATAAATAAGATTAGGACTACATTAGGTTGGTTAGTGACCAAAATCAATGGCTTGAGTGATGGTGTTGGAGTTACTAGTGCCTGTTTTAGGAACTTCTAGCTTTACAATGTAAATTCATCAAAGCCAATGACTTTTTTAATTCTTCATGTTCTAACCATATTAGGAAATATTGTACCCATGTTAGGAAATATTTTGACTACTTTGGGTGGTAGGATGGCCATCATGCATACACTTTTTGCTAGATTTGGGATAGTCTACATACTCTTTTGGGCCAATTCGTAATCACACTTCAAAAATTCATAAGAAATTCATACTTTGTCAAAAAAATAAAATTTCAATTGCTCTCTTCTTTTCTCACAAATGTTTTAGTATGGAAAAAACTTTGAGTTTTTTTGCTAATTGTAACAGGGCAAAACACTCATTCTGCCTCTCATAGACAAGTTTAGCTTAATTAGGCTGAAAATTTTACTACATACTCTCAACAAGCTTGTCAATATAACCTCAAAAATTGAAAGGCATCCAAGCACATGATTTTGACTTACATGCTTTTGAAATTAGGCTCTGTAAGTTTTTGAACATTACTTGAAGGGAAGCCCAATTTCTAAGGCATGTAAGTCAAAATCATGTGCTTGGATGCCTTTCAATTTTTGAGGTTATATTGACAAGCTTGTTGAGATTATGTAGTAAAATTTTCAGCCTAATTAGATCTATCTATCATGGTTGCCCAAAACTTCTCAAAACTAAAATAAATATCCTTTTGAGGAATAACTTTTCAATTGCAACTTAGATTCGTTTGAATTTTTTTATGCATGAAGCCAATAGTGAAACACACCTCTATTAAAAAATTTCACAAGAATCCAACAAACATTACATTAGGAATGGGCTTGCCCCAAAGTGGAAAATGGCTTGAAATCATGCCTCAAGACTTTAATGGTTAAATATATTCAAAAATGTTATACTATATGTTGGGGTCAAATTTGTTAGACCCTATATGAAATCATTTTCTTTTGCACTTGAATTCTTATTCGTTAACTTGATTTAGAATTTTTGGAAGTTCATTTCATGGGGTTATTTTGTGACCTTTAGTATGGTTCACAATATTTCATGACCTTTAGTAGTATACAAAGTTCTATTGGTACTCGGGGATTTACCGATACTTGCACCTTTATTGGTACTCATAGCTTTGACTTTGTGATTTTCTTGAGGGTTAAAATTATTTTCATTAATATTCTCTATACTATCCAATTACACCACCTCATAATTTCTGAAAATTTCATTAGATGCCATATTTAATTAATAAATTTTTTATTTTTAACGAATCTGACCCTAGCATAGGGTGTAATAATTTTGCGATCGTAGTGTGGGGATAAATTTCAGTATTCCGTAAAATAGAAGCCGGGAATCTAATAGAAAAAGTAAAAAAAGTATGGGAAGGAAGTGGGCCACGTGGATTTTCCGTAAATTAGGGTTCAAGGTGACGAGAGTGGGGCAGCGGGCAGTCAGTGAGAATGAACCTGGTCTCGCTTTCAGGCAAGGGGGCGCTGGGAGCCAACATGAGGATCCCATTGGATTAGACCAGAATGTTCTGCCCGGCTAACAGGGACTCATTTTCGACGTGCACAGAGAAAATTTGGTCCCTACCAGAGAGGATTTCTATTTCAAAACAGAAAAATCTATTAGTTCCGTATGATATATAAAAACGTTCGGAGTATCATTCATCCTCTTCAAACTGATTTTTCCTTCAATTTGAAGCTTTCTTTCAGTTTAGTTTTTTTTTCAGTTTTTTTTTCATTTTGGAGAAGGAGACAATTGTTTCTTCAATACTTGTGTGATACTTGGTGATATGTATATGAAAACTAGGTGATACTGAGGTAAAATTTGGCCATTGGTCTTAAAATACAACAATATTCTAGCTATTCTAGACCCCCAAAATGATAATGTCCTTCACAAAAGGTAGCCAATATTTTTGGGTTGTAGTCAAGTGGTGGAAAATTGTGCATTAAAAAACCCAATGCTTTCTATACAACCACTCATGAACGTTGTTGACATAATCGTGTAAGGAAGGATTAGTTACCATGGAAAGATCCTTTTTTGGTATTGTGTGAATCATTTGCTTAAAAAAAATCAAGAGCTCTCAGTGGAATTCAAACTACTTGGTGCAAGACCTCCCATTTTTCCCACCAAATTCCAAGGATTCTCTATTATGTATCGAAAACTTAGTGTCATCATCCACATTACAGTGTTAAACATATTTGTGATTGGTTTAGAGTGATGTGAACCTCTTAAAATCTAATATGGAAATTTAATTTTGGCACTTCTTGCTGAAATTGACCTTCATGTACAATACTATGTTGTATTAGAATAAAAAGAAGTGAGTGTTTTTAGGGGGGGTTGAATTTATATTTGTATAGAAGATCTAAAGCTTTGGACACATACTAATTTTTAAAAAAATTACTATATAATTTTAGTTTACCATATTGGTAATATCCCAATATTAAAAAATATAAACATAATTTTTTTTGTATAAATTTCCAAATTTATCTAAGTGTTTCAAAATTGATAGGACAAAGATATATAGATTTTAAATTTTTTTTTTTCTAATCATTGTGTTTAATGATTTTTTTTCTAATAGAGACTTTGATTTCTTTTAAAGAAGTCATATTTGAAAGCAAACCTACATTCCACCCCCAATCCTTAACTATTTATGAGCTAAAACATGTAAAAGAAATATGATTTGGTTTTGTCAAGAGAGTTACTTTATAATTTGGTTTGTAGTCTATAAAATTAATTTAGCTCGTGGAAGAAAATGAAGAGCGTTACCCTCATATTAATTGAATGAATTATGCATGGGTCAATAAGACCTAATAACTTCGAACATTAGGATGAAATTTAGAAGAATTAGGATGAAAATAGATGAAGCTAGACAAAATGGATGAATGTTTGACAAAATTGATACTATTTGTAGACTACACTATATTGATTTTATTTGAATTACTACACAATACCATATTAGTATTCCTTCAAAATTAGTTTGACTTAGTATTATTACTAAAGGTCATACTAATTCAAGTAACTTGTGTAGTGATGGTAGATATATTGGTATTACCAAAAGTACTAAATTATTTTTAGATTCTTTGGTTAGATTTATATATGCAAGTGAAATTGTCAAGGTCCAAAAATGATATTTAGAATTGATATAGTACCTTTCCAAATTTATTGATTAACAATAGTTTCATCAAATCATTCCATGTGAATAGAAAAACCAAACGAAGGAGTAGGATTGCTTTACTATCAAAGAAATTTTGAATGTTTTGATATTCGAAGTGCACTACCATCAATTATTTAGTAGATATACTATTATTAATCCATATGAATAGGATGTATTGATGAAGCAAGTGTAGCTTGTTGGTCTCAATTTACATAATTTACTTAATTTCAAGAATTTGACAATTGTTGTTTCAAAAAAAATTCTTAGTTTATAATATCTTAGAGTTTCAAGGTGATATTTTTATCAAAATTGGGTTTATGATATATTAAAAGATTCTTAATAATTTCTATCCATTGGTTTGAAAAGTAACTAATTTGGAGTGATTTCTAAGTCAAATTCCCAATTTGGTAAAGCTCTCAGTCAACAAAACTCTTTGAAATGTGAGATTCTTCCAAAAATCATTCTAGTGAAGTTTTCAAATATTTCCTTAACTAGTTAATCATAATCATATAAAATAGGTGACAAGTGGCTTGTCTTTTAGTGTATTTGACCAACACATAGAAGTGTAAGACCTTAGGTAAGGCCCTATATTGTGCATGTGTTTTTTGATGCCATATGCCTGGCCATCATTTCTTATAATAAATTTTTTACTTGGTAGGATTAATTCATGTTTATAGAATTTTTCTAGAATCATTCTAATCTTATTAACAAAATGAAGGTTATGAGGAATTTTATTTTATAGGCGATCAAGGCTATTATAATTTTGATAGTCATTTTCTGAATTTAATTTTTATAATATAAAAATGCATATTAATTACAAAAATATTTTCACCATTGAAATTGATATTCCAAAATTTGAAGTCAAAGTCATTGTGATTTAAGTTTCTCTTTCATCTTATACCTCATTTCAAGTATTATTTAAAAAAAGAAACTAGGTGATTTTTTTGGCTAATTTTGTTCATGTATTCTCAACTAATTTTTCAACTTGTTGTCAAATTGTGAAAGTTGCTGAATACAAAAGTTACGTACTAAAAATGTTGAAATACAAAATTTCACCTTCAAAAAAGATTTGAAAAAAATAATTTTGAAGTGTAGGCATTATATCTTGGAAGCAATGGGGATTTTCTCTTTACCATTTTAGGAGCAATCATGTTAAATAAAATCCTACAAATGGATTCATCAATTTTTTTCAAGATACTAAATCTCAACCTTATTATAGAAATTGAGCATTTTGAAGTAGTTTTGAGCCTCAAAATAGTGCAATACTTTGCAGGGCAAGGTTTTTGAAAGTGTTGAAATTAGAGAATGTTTCTAAAAGTGAGCTCTAAAAACTCTAAAGAATAAGTACATGTTCATCATGCATTTTTTAACACATGGACATTGAAAACATAATATGATTTTTGAAATTCTACCAATTCAATTTTGGCCTCTTGAATCTATTTATCTATCTATCTATTTTCCATACCATAATGGAACAATCAATCTTGAACTTTGCCTAACTTTAGTTGCAATTTCTCTACTTTATGTCAATAAAAATGAGAGCTTTTCAACACACAATAATTTTGACAAAGAAGTTTCTTTTGTTTAAGGTTCTATCTTAACCCCTAAAGGCTCCTTCATCCATGTCAAGACAATGAACAAAGTGCTTCAAACCAATGTTTTGTCCAAATATCTTTTCATTCATCCAATGCAACTCCTAAGTCCTTAAAACATGAACTTTTTTTTGTGACCAACTTGATGACATTGACATAAAACATATATTTTTATGAAGATATAAGCAAAAATGTGCCCCCCCTAAGGTAGGAGGCTCTAAAATGGAGAGGGCATTTAGAAGCGACCATAGAAGTGGCCTATGTACAGAGCATGTGGTTGTTGAAATGGGCACTATTTTTTGAGGTAGGAAAATGTGACTACAAGTACATGATTTTAGGACAATGAGCAATGCTTTTGGACTATTATTACTTGTGATTCACTAATCATGAATGCATCATATAATTGTGAACACAAAATTCAAGATGACAATAAGAAAGAAATGATAAATATAAATTTTAGGGTACAAATTTCTCTTGCTCAATTTAAGGACACTCTATTCCCACATTATGGAACTTTCCTGAACATAGTGAGCACCCACTTCATCTATTTCAGGACCAATCTGCTCTTTTCAAAGGCACATGATAATTCATTACTACTAAGTCTAGGAACATTATTAACAACCTACAGACTTTTCACTTTGAAAAATCGTATCTAATTGATTCTAATTCAGAAAATTACAATTTAAATTGTAGTTTGTTTATTTTCCATTTCTCTGTCTAACAAAAAAAAATTGGAAGTCATTGGACAAACAGTTTCTTCCACACATCTGTTTTTCTCCTTAGATGTGCCATTCTGGAGCCTTCTACCCTACCAAAGCATTCAGACGTTTAAGGATTAAGTTAACTAAACAACTGCACCAACGTGCAATTATAAACGTTGAAACGTTGACGTCCAATGTTTCCGTCCATCGGCGAACCTCCCACTTCCGTCGAATTTCAATATCGAAGCTGAAGGCAAGTCTCAGAGTACTTCTCACTGAGCATAGAGTCGAGGAGTTACGATACAATTGCGGCATTGCGGCATTGCTCCAGATGTAATTTGAAGATCTCGCGGTTTGAATTTCTTAGTTCGTCGAAGTTTTTTCGTTTTTTCGCGTGATTGAGGACGAGGTAGTTCCGCAATGTCTCAGTGACAGTTAGGGCAACAAGCACGCCGTGGAATGGAGATGATTGGAAAAAGGATTGAAGCAGAGGAATACACGAAACTCGCAAGATGAGTAGGGATTGATGACCGGAAGATTTATAGTAGTGTTAAGCTGTGACATTGTTTGATTTGAAAGGATGGAGTCAGCAAGTGATGAAACGGTGGAGGCTGGACTTGAGCAAGGTTTTGTTAGAATTGAAGGTCAGAATGCTGGATTTATGGACCCTGTCCGTGTGCTCAGCGCGAATTATGAGTTGCACGAGATCAAGTCTGAGCGCTACTACTCCCGTGCGTTTTTCACCTCTCTATCTCCTGTTGAAGTTACAGCTGAAGGCGGCGGTGTCAGGAAGCGGAAAAGGAAAAGGAAAGTGTACACACCGAATGAGAAAGAAGCGATTGCTGAAAGTCGACACCAGGTGAGACTTTCCGTCTCTTTCATTATAATTAACCTGGTCTAACTAGTTCCATCTTAGTTTCCAGTTCACTGTACTTGTGGAATTTGACTCTGCTAATCGCCTTTCGTAGTGTATTTACGCTTAGCTTCATATCTAAGGTAACTGCATGTAAAAATTTACATGTGAAGAGCAATACTATGAGCGTTAAATATTGTTCATATTGTTGGAACGACCAATTGTTTTCACTTGGTTCTTGTTAGCATTGAGGTTTCCAATGCGTCAATGTATTCCTTTTGTGGATACTTATGCGAAAGTTATAAGGGTTCAAGGTTTTATTCTTATTTAACCTAAAATCGACATGAGTTCAGATGTTAAGATGTACATTTGAAAAATTACCATGTACTCATTGTGCAGAATTCGAGGGTGTCGTATTTAGGTACAAGTTGTAATTATGTACCCTTACGCAGAAATGCTAGGAGAGACTTTGTGCCTAGTAGCATGATTTCAAGGCGTCCTCTTTATTGAACTCTTATAAGCTGTGATGTCAATTACATTTTGAAATATGTCTCTACTGAGAGTATGCGAGGTAGCACATTCATACATGCTGATCTGGGTCACGATTTTACCGAATTAGGTTATCACGAAAGCCGGATATAACATTCCTTTTTTTCGTAATGAGTGAACGCTCTGTATAGATTTTGTGGTGTTTTCTTGTGCTTTGTACTGTGGCTTTGTTACGTATACTGAGTTATGCTTCTTACCAGATCCTTAGAATGGTTTTGTAACACGTTAATATGATAAACGCATATCTTGCATCTAAGCGGCAGTAGGTATGCCCTGATTGATTACGCTAGGGGGATGCTGTATGTGCATTCTTTCTTATGAAGGTCACTCGATGGTGTTTCACGCTATATTCCTTAGTTTTATGGACACACGTTCATGGTCGTCGTAAAAACATCACGATATGGTATTTCAGGAAGTGAGATCGGTCATACTGGAGGCGCATGAAGCGTTCCAGGCAACAGTTGCACCCTTCCTTCGAAGATATATTACCTTCAGCGATGACGACACCTTTCCAACCAAGAGTTGTTCAAGTAAGCAGAAGTCAGTAGTGGAGGAAGGTGAATTGAATTTTGTGGAGGTGGCGACCTTATGGCAGGCTCCATTGTACGAAATCTCATCTTCGAAGAGTATCAACGGTGAGTTGAGGTTTTTCGTTGCATATTGAGATATGATGCGTGTGCAAATATATTGAATCAATCTATGCTGGAAGAATAGATCCCAAGTCATTGCTATATATTTCTTGAAAAGATTAGTTTGGCATGGGTGATGGCTTGGTGTGGGCATGTAGATTTGTTTTTATGGCCTAGACTTGTGCTGCAGGCAGATGGACTGGCAATAAGTCCGATCACACTACTATCTACTAATTTAATTACTAGTTTAATGGCCGTGGAATCTGCAATAGAGGTGTTATCTTAGTCCCTGACAAAACCTGCTTTGCTTCAAGTCTTATTTATTGCTTCAGCCCTTCTGCCTTGCACGGTGAACTAAGGCAATGGTACGTCAACCGAGGGTGACTAATGGTTTGTTGCAGTGTTGTCCAGGGCAGGTTGGTTGCAAGGACGAGGAGTTCATGTCAAGTGCTCTGTTCAACACAGTTTTTGAGAATTCAAGCACAACGTCTGTGGTAGCTCAATGTGGAGGCTGCAAGTACCTACTACCTAGGTTGTCCAAATTTCTTATTGTAAGTGACAACTTTTCTGCCTCAATATCTAATCTTCCAACGTACTCCCAATTCGCCTAACTTGCTACAGCTCAAGAGATGAGTCCACTCTGGTTGGCTTATTGACACCTTCTTGAGTCTTCCAACTATTTTCCAACTTTTTCCCTATTTATATTTCGAAGTCCAAGTGATATACAAGTTATTGATACACTGTTGATTCATTAATTTTATTCATTAATTTTGTGGTCTCTTATGTCAGTCGGACATTGCTGAACTGCACCAGCTCATTCCAGGTGACAAGACAATTCCTTCTGACCTCATGTTTTTCCGGATCCAACAATTGCGTGTTTTCTCGTGGGTCCTTTCTGGTCCATCACGTGTAATATGTTCTTCTCATTCACCTGAATTATCCTTGTATGGACCCATGTTTTTAATTGACGGTTCTTTTTCAAATCTGGTTGCTAAAACTATGCTCAAATGCATGTATGTTCCATGTCTGCCAGTTTTTCATTGATCATTATCCTCTTACACAAGTCTCAAGGGGTATTAATGATCGATGCTGTAGGTGTGTCGGATGAGGGGTTCAACCTTATAGTTATCGATCCACCCTGGGAAAATAAAAGTGTTCATCGAAAGGCCCTGTAAGTTTGCATTTGAAGATCTTGGATTACTGCTTAGATTATCATGATATGTGTTTATTCATCTGTTTGTTCATCCGGCAAGATGATAGAAGCGAAACTATGAATCGGAGAGTACTGAACTGTGCACTGATTATGCAGGTATCCCACTATACCAAATAGATATTTACTATCTCTGCCAGTCAGACAACTTGCTCATGCAGATGGGGCGTTGGTGGCATTGTGGATAACAAATCGTGAGAAGCTGCGTCACTTTGTAGAAACGGAGCTCTTTCCAGCTTGGGGAGTAAGTCTGGCTGCTGTCTGGTACTGGCTCAAGGTTAGTGCACCTAATCCTTGTGACTGACTAATTTTTGTCTGCCTAGATATCGGTATGCTTCATTTAAGGTCTAATGTACAACAAATTCTACGAATATCTTTTCCAACTTTTTCTACTGTATGGGGAATCAAGTACCATTTTTCTGAAGTGCAAATTCGTCTGTTGTGCGTTATGTCCAAGGTTACATTGGCTAGATGATACAGGCTCCTGATTAATAATGCCTAAGTTAGACTTTCGTTAGCCTGTAGTTATCACATTTGCTGCTACATTTACTTTTTCGCGTTCTCATAGTTGTGATTTGAAGGTGACTGCAGAGGGTACTATGATGAGTTCTCTGGATTTAGCTCACCACAAGCCATATGAATGCCTGCTTCTTGGCTACTTGCCCAGCATAGGTGCTCCTGCGTCAAGAGAAGAGGTATGGAGTTTGGTTTGCAGTGATGATGGCATGCATTGGTTTGTATGAAGGTCTGTACCACTTGAGTCATGCTTGTCCTTAATTCTATATTCCATATTTCTGAGCGAGAAAGCTTTGTGTCAAGTGCTGCAGTTTTTAGTGATTTCAACTGTGGTTTTGCAGAGCGTGGATTCTACAGGTTCAAGAGAGAAATTATTGCTGCCTGACAAGTACGTCCTCATGAGTATTCCTGGTGACCATTCCAGGAAGCCGCCACTGAAATGTATCCAATCCTCGAACAAAAGTGCCCTCTCTGTGTGTCCTGTTTCTACGCTTTCACTCCAGTCTTCTGATTTGTTAGTAATGGCTGATTTTCTTTTGTAACTATGAAGAGTTTAGAAACTTGTCAAATGCGCCTCCTAGTCTCTTCAGATCCTCTGCTGCCTCGGATAGTATTACTGTGTTGTCTATCCGGTAACGATGTTGGTTCTCATAGTATAAAATGCCCAGACCTTTTTGTGTTTTCAGTATAGTAAGTTTTTCAAATTCTATTTTATTGCGCATGCGCACGTTGCAGATTGCTCTAGTTATCTTTCCTTGATGAGTATCACAGCAATTTTATCGAAGTATGTACCAGGACGCAGAGAAGCTGACAAGGGCTTGGAGCTATTTGCAAGAGAGTTAAATGCTGGTTGGACGTCATGGGGTAACGAACCTCTGCGCTTTCAACACGTGAATTACTTTCGTGAAAGACAAAGCTTCTTAGTTACGGCCTCATCAAAATGTTAACTTGCCATGTGTAATATTGTTGGAAGGGGCACCATGTCTTTCTACTTATTTGGGTTTAGGGTAGATACCCATGACCAACCTACGGGTATTGGGAATTTAACAGAGATCTAACTGATTTTTAACCATTATTTTCTTGGTTTATGACCATCTTCTAGCCATCACAGTCATGACACATGTTCTTGGTTTTGAGAGTCAAATTAGTCTTCGGATGAGCAGTTATGGAAGACCCTACGTGTTTGGGATGGGAGCAGGCCAACTTTTGGCTTCCAAAATTCATAACAATTTGAATTTATGGAAAAAAAGTATGAAAATTTGACAATGCCCATGATTTCTATTGTTCTACATGGTAGAAAATTTGCATTGCTCCAGATCATGTGCAGAATGCTTAAGTGGTTGGTAATGGGTGGTTCTATTATACTAGTCTTTTTTTTGAGATCATTGACAATCAGTTCTTGTTACAAAAGTAAGCAATGACTTTGTTGATGAAAGATTTGAATCTTGTTTGTGAAAGTGAATTTTCTTTATGCATTGCTTGGTTGCTGTCCTGTCCGATTTCTTGACACAATATTTTAAGCTTTCTCTAGGAGGAATATGAGAGTCGGAAGTTAGTTTTTTTTCACTTACGGTAACCCTCCACAAAAACAAGCGGTGGTCTCCATTCACATCACCCCCCAATGCTGAAAAAATGACTGCAAATGTGGAAACAAGAGATGTGGAGGTAGGAAGTTGATAATGAGTTAATGTAATTTTTTAAATTATTCAGATAATAAAATGAAATATACGCACTAGACTAGTTGCAACTTTGTAAATCCAAATCCACATTCTATTGTGGACCTTTCTAAAGTTATATGATTTGGGTATCTACAATTATGAATAATGAATTGAAATTTTGGAAGTATGTTTCTCTATTGGGCATATATTTAAATTGTCAAGGGGCTTTTGTATGGTTGTCCCTTTATTTATGCATTTCTAAACAAGAAAAAATGATCTTTCCATTATTTCTTTGGGAGAAATTTGTCTCATTGAAATTGTTAAAAAAATCCATTTAAAAAATTTCTTTTTGGATTACTTTTCATGTTTTTGCAAATTAGAATGTTGAAGTATCTATTCTTTTGAGATTTTGAACTTCATAAATTCTCATTTAGAGAATAATTCATGTATGATCTTCTTAGAGTACAATCACCTTACTTAGGCGTGATAATATTGGTCATAATTATTCATTTTAAAAGAATTCCATTTTCTATTTCTAAAGTACTCCAAAATTATTGTAGTTCCTAGAAAATGCAACAAATAGCACATATGTTTCTTAGAATCATCCTTCCTTTCAAGACAAATAAAAAATTGAGGGTGAAGTACAACTATTTGGAGCCTACTTGACAAAGATGGAAGGACATTAAAACAATAATTTCACTAAATTATAACAATTGATCTTGTTTTGTCAACCAAGATGTTAGTTGATGCTATTTGAGCACTTTCCAAAATGGTCAATGGACAAGCAATTACCAAAATTTGTCCCATGGCCTATGGGATCAAGTATAAAACTTGTGAGGATAATTTTCCAACTTCTGATTGATGAAATCACTAGGTTTCTACAAATATGACTCAAATATCTTGTGCTTAGGTGATTGTAAGAAAAAACTAGTTGACTTTGTAGTGTTTGGGGGTAGTGCTCATTGTACTATGATCTTTTGGAAAAAAATAAGGAAAATTAATATAATACTAAAAAATTATATTACCAAATTTTGAGACCTAAAAAGTGTAGGTCAAAAGTTTTTCAAAAGATAGAGTGACAAAATGTTTGAAGAAAATAGACGCTCTGATGTTTAAATTATTAGAAAATTATTAAAATATTAAAAAATAATCATTTATAAAACTTAATGGAGATAAAATCCTTTTAGAATTATAATGGAAAAGTATTTTTGAGTGTTTAAAAAGATGCGCACTAGGGAGCCCTATTTGCATAAATGTAGAAGACATAAAAATAATCTATTTTGAGATGTTCCTCATAAAAAATATACCCACCTATTGTAGAAATAGAGATAGAAATTTCAGATTTAGATTATTAATTTTGGACACTTGAAATTCCTAAAAAACACTAAACTTGAAAGTGTGATATATTAACAAAATAGAATTTTAAATGTAAATGATTATTTTAAATCTCTAAAAATAAGGAATATGATTACAATGGAATCATCCATCTCTAATAAAAAAATTTAAGCTCATTGGATTCATGCTTCAAAAGCTATAGCAAATCATGAGTCTATCACGCTATGTGTTACATATAAAAGGATTAGTGTTTCTTGAAACACTTACTTGAGAGTTGAGACTTGTCTAAACAAATGTAAAATTTGTCCAAAGCAATAGGATGACCGTATAGTGGATAAATTTTTATTGTACTAATGGTAGTACTTCAACAATAGGTTCAAACCCTAACTATGGTGTTGCTTTTTTCTACTAGAAGCAAAGATTGGAAAGTATATCAAATGCACAAGAAGGTATCTTGAAGTTGATTTTGTACTAATTGCTTTGTCATGTGTAGTGTGTGAAGGTGTTATTTGATGATGATAAGTATGTGGAGGTTAGAAGTTGATTTGGGAGGCTCGAAGTGTAGTAGAGGTCTTGCAAAGTAGTTTATGAGCTTGAGTCTTGGTTTGGATTTGGAGGTGTTTTTTGACAACTCATTTGAACTCTCAAAGCCCATACCTTCCATGTGTGTATTTGTATGTGTATTCTAAGTTGAGTCTTCCATATGATGGAGTGAGAGGCATTTGTCTCATGGCTTCATTCTAGCATATAGACATTCTTTTAAAATTTTGTAGAATTGATTGTTTGTATTTATGAAGTTTTTGTAGTTTCAGTAGGAGCTTTCTTGATTGAAATTTACTTAGAAGAGATCACACTATGTTTAAAGGTTTGTGCATAGTGAAATTATACATCTAAATCAACTCAAAAAACCATTTGGTGTATTTTTGAGGATTTTTTAGTGTGCTAATGCTGTAAAAACAATAAAAACATTGAATTATACACTCTTGCACTTGGCCAAGTATACTAACCATACACACAATTGTGAGTTAAAAAGTGTTTTTTCAAAATTTTAGTACCTCCAATTTTTTCAAGATGACTTTTCATCTATTCTATCATATATAATTATATTTTTATATGCGATTTATCTAATGGGGATTCTCATTCTTCTTTATTTAAGCGGAAGAAATATAATACATACGTTTTCTTCATCTCAAAAACTCTTTTTGTTTGTATGTTTTTGTCTTTTGCCATTGTATAATATAATTACATGAATATTATATCATTTTCTTGCCAATTTCACAAGTGGTGCTATTGTGTGAGTGTGCAAGTATGAGCCTATGAGAATTGAGTAAGGATTATGTAAGTGTTGAGCTCAAAAATTTGAAAAAGCATTAGAAAATTTAATAATATTTCTAAAAATAATTTCCATCTTAAAATTTGGATCAAAATTTATTTATTTAGTAAATTTTAGTACCTACTACCATAGACCTATTATTGTGGACCTATTACCATGGGTATATAGAATTCAAATGGAAATTCTAATTTTCAATCTTGTCTAGGAGTGTACACTTTGAAGATGACGAATCCAATTGATGTGAAAGATGAATGGAGATGGAAATAAGTTTGTTCAGAATATTAGTTGATCATTGTCCTATAACAACATGGATTCTCTTGGGGTCAATGGGAAGGTACCAATAATTTTTTGTTGATGTGTTGTTATTGGATTTGTTTAGATTTTAGAAAAAAATTGTTGATAAGATTTCATTACATATGTGGAAAGAACTTAGCTGCACTAAGTTTCATTTTTGTTGATCACTATCTTGTAGTAGTGTCAATCTTCTTAGGGCTGAAAGGGGAGGTACCTACACTTATGTCTTAATGTGTCGGTAATCAAACTTCTTAACATTTTAGAAAATATTGTTAATATTGTTAATATTTTAAGAAAATATATGGTTGATAGGGATTATTTGTATAATGAATGAACTTAGTTACATCAAAATGATGATTAGTTGATCATTATCTTCTTGTAGGACCTCTCAAGGATCCAACTCTTTTGTCTTGATCAAGTGGTTTTTTGATTGATCACTCCCCTCTTATTGCTTGGCACCCCTCAGCACTGAGGGGAGCCCACCAACCACACACGTGGATTATTTATTTATTCCACTTTCTGCTTCTTGGGGGCTCTCCTCAACGCTAAGGGGTACCAAGTTGCAAGAGGGGAGTGATCATAAAAAACTAATTTTCAATGGAACAACCATATTTGATTTCAAAAGAATCTTAATGAATCACTGATTTTTTTCTTTTTAAAATCTAGCAAAGTCCAATAAATGGTACATCAAGGTTGTTCAAGGGACCATGGTAATAGGAATTAATAAAGTTGATTCAAAATAATAAATTTTAGCCAAATTTTTTTGATGGAATCTTTAAAAACTTGTATGCTCATAGGCTCACAAAATAGTAGTCCTACCTCCACTACCTTTATATTTTGGGTTTATGGTTTATACAAAACATTGAATATGCACTCCAACATCTACAGATAAACTCAACACACACACATGATGTCCACAATACCACACTTCAAATGAATGTGTTGTATTTTTTACTTCTCTACCAACTACATCTATGTCTTTGTGCAAACTCAATTCACCGATTGGAGACAATGGGGATGGAGAGGCATATTACAATGCCCTTATTATTGTGACATTTGCAATTGATATTGATACTCCCTTAAATAAAGTTGGAGATATAGTACATCCTTTTAAGATGGATGTGATTGAGTAGTACTTGTATTGCCATCTTCACTAGTCTAACGATATTGCATGTGCTTCGTGTCATGAAAAAAATTCATTCTTGTTGCTCAATGATGATGCCTCAAGCCAATTACTTACTCCTTTCCCTTTTGCTTAACACTCTAGTTTACTTAATATCTCACTACATCCTACAATGAGTTACTCAATGATTTTGCTACCCTTCGAACTTTGCCATGTGGTATGCCCATGTCTGTTTGCAAAGGACTACCATTGGGCAATTTGTCTTTGATGGTCATTACCTATGAAGGTCTACATTCAATTGACCTATCTACACTATTCACCATCACCATCTTATCCATATACATCATTTGCAACTTGTATACAACTTGCATTTGGGCTAATGTACCTTCCCTGATGATGACTTCATTGCCTAAGAAATCAATTTTCAAAATCCCAAGCATTTGCCATCATGATGTCCAATGTCATCAATCCTGGATTTTGTAGTAGATATATTTGCACCATCTTCTTCAACTTTGTAGGTGACTTCTCCAACTTGTCCTCTACTGAAAAAAAATTCATTTCATTTTGACTTTTTGCACTAAAAATGATTGTTTTGGAGCACTTTAAAAAAATCCATAGTCATGAACACGTTGGAATTGAAGAGAGTAAAGTAACTTGAAAGATTTGACTATTATAAGTGGATTCATTTATCTACTTGGTTGATTGGTTTGCCTAACAATTTTGAACCTATTGTGGGTAAACCTTAAGCTAATGAACCACTCTAGAACATTAGGGGTTAAAATATAAATTGGAATTATTCACATAGTTACAAGTTCAAGAAATAATTTTTTCAAGAAATATTTCATTCTTTAAATTTTCTTCAATTATTTGGTTTCTAACTTATTAAACTTCACTACAATACAAGTTTTCAATTTGTTATCTTCATACATTATTTTATATTAAATGCCAAAATGCAATAATGAAGTCAAAAAACATACCAAAAGAACTTTGACTTCCTCTTCAAATGTTATAATCATTTTATCTATGAGTCCACTTTTCATGAAATATTCAAACATCATATATACAAGCTAAGGATAAGATCCTACAACATCTCAAAGAAATTGAAAATATTTTGATTTTTGGTTGATTGACTAGAAATAACTATTTTGAATTGTTTTTTTGTAAAATGCAATCAAAGAATTTTACAAGTTATATATTTTTTTAATCCTTGAAAAATTATTGGGATTATTTTTCTTTTAAATTACAATAAGGCAGTGTGGCAGTGCCGCATTGTCTCAAATTCTCAATGGCTTTGGCCTTGGCATACCACTAAGGTGATTATGAATTCAAATCTAGATGTTGGTGGGGTGCTTACCATTGTAGTCCATCCAACTATAGTCGGGGGTCAAATGACCTTGTTGTCATATGGAGGCTTGAGAAATTTTGGGGTAAATGAACATATGAGTGTTGCAGTGCAAATGCATACATTATGTGTGTATGTGTCTATATATATATATGTTATTTTAATGGATTTTGATTGTAATAATACAAAAAAAAGATGACATTTTGTGAAGTGACTCAAGGTGATGCCTTTTCACTAGTGCATACAACTCGATTTTTAAGAGAAGAGAATTGTCTAAGATACTTTCTAATTTGAAGTAATCTTTCTAAGTTATAGAATCTTACTACTTTTAAATTTAGTTCCCATTTTCACTTTTTTGAGTTTTAATATGTTGAATTGGAGGATACTTTGGAGTCTCAAGATGTAGAGCTTCAACCAAAGCTTGAGTTTGAATTTTCTTTGTAGCAACTGTTGGATCAACTTTTTTTGTCTTTAGGTCTTGTACCACCATGAAAGCATTCACAAAAAAAGCTAGACCTTCTAAACTGAGAAAACAATCTCATGTGGAACAATGATGGCATAAGAATCTTCTATGTGATACTCAAACCTTAGTAATTTTGTTGCAAGTTGAATGTGGTGAACTCAACAATTGAGAAGTAACATTTAAAGGATATTTTGAAGGTTTCATTGATGATTGATATTATTGTTTAATTAGGCCTATCAAAGGAATTTGTGAAACTAACATTCATTAGAAAATTTGGTCAATCCTTTAACAAAAACATATTGTGCAAAATATATTGCTACTATTGTTAAACACATCCTCAAGTTTTGTAGATGGATTGATGGAGTAGTGTCCCTTTTGGAACTTTGTTTTGTACCTCTGTTAGATTGTAGTTCTTTTATTTTTGTATTTGGAGATATTTTCAATTTTTATTCCGTATACATGAAGTTGTAGGAGGAAAAAAAATGTAGTTTACATTCTAACTGAAATTTGGAGTTATGTGGCTTCTAGATAAGTATAAGAAGTTAGTTGTGGGGATTGAAATGGTAGCCAATGGGTGTTAGGTTGAACATATGGTTGAGGAATGGGTTAAAATTCACTTGCTTAAATGGAAGATAAGGTGGAGGATAAGGAAGGGGGCTTCTTTTCCCTTCTCATAGGTTTCTTTCCATATGTTTAGAGAGCCATAGAGAGTTGTGTATTGTAAATTATTGAATGAAAATTTGAGAGGATTTTTTCTTTCTTGTTGTAAATTCAAAATTTGTGACTCATTCTTTTGGAATTTGTATGTGAAAGTTATGTTTGATGGAGTGAAAGAGGGTTGGATACCATAGAGTTTGAATGTATAATTTTCAAATGCTCCTAATTGTTTGGTGATAAAGTTTCTAATATTGAGTTTTGGCATGTCTAAGTATTGAGTCGTTATCTTTCCAAAAAAATTACAAAACTCTTAGTTTGGAATTAGGAAATGAAGATATGGTCTTGAAAATGAGTAGTGTCGAGTTGCCACTAAATTAAAGAGAGGGAATTTCAACCGGCTATGAAAGTTGGACAATAAAAGGTTTTGACTTGAAATTTAGAGGGTTTATAGAAATTTGTGTCCACTTTTTGAAAAGCTAGTACATTTCTAGTTTGAAGTTAGGAAGTGAAAGACATGGGCTTAGAAGTAAAGTAGTGATGAGTTGCCATTGAATTGAAAAGAGGGAACTTCAATCGGCTATATAAGTTAGATAATGAGAGGTTTTGACTTGAAATTTAGAGATTTTATAAAAAATTGTGTTAGTTTCCCCAAGCGTTCACACTTTTGGTTTAGTGTTTTGGAGAAGATAAGGCGCTCATTTGTATTGGATAGACCTTCAGAGCATTTTATGCTTTTTATACACAATTCATACAACTTCTATACAAATTTATGATATACAAACTTATACAAGGAGTATAGATTTTATTTCTTAAACCCTAAAGAATCTAGGGTATTTTTCAAGGTAAATTGTTGAAAATTGCTATTTCAAAGTACTTCATCCAAAATTGAAAATATAACCTTTTTTCTTAACTTTGATTGTATGAAAGTATAGTAGACTATTGTGAAAACGTGTTGGAAAAATTTCAGCTCATTTGACCATATAGATTGAAAGATAATAACACTTGAAGTGAGAAAAAGAACTATTTTTTATTCTTGCAAAAAACATGGTTAGTAGAATTTGAGCCCACTTGGAGTAAATTTTTCTTTCTTGATAAATTTGCCTTCCTCCACAAATAAGTTCTAAATCTTGTTAGATACACTCCTACAAAATTTAGAAGTAAATATAGAATTAGTCTAGCTTACTCTAAATTACCTTGCAATGATAGGAAATAAAATGAAATAGAAATGCAACAATCATTTTTTGATGATTTTTTGTGCAATTTTGAATTTTTAAAATTTGAAGTCCAAATGTTGAAAAGTTATAGACAAAATTTTTGAATATGTGGAAAAAGTTTCAATAACTTTGACTTCACATATTACAAGAATGCATCAATGCTTGATAATAGGGCTTGAAATTAGAAAAAAATGTTTTTCTTCGAAATTGCCCAGGCAAAGATAAAAAAAGTTCGACTCCTCTTAAAAAGTGATACGAGAACTAAAAGTAGATTTTCTTGGACAATTTTATGCCATATTTTATTAGTTACATATATGCCAAATTTCAAAATTCGATGAGGAGTTAAGCAAAAGATGCTTAAAAGATGCCTAGATTGCCTAAACTCCTTGTATTTTGATTTAGGCATCCGCTCAATTTTTTCAAAATTTTCATGAAGGGAGTGAATGTTCCTATCTTTTATCAAAATTTTGAAAACGTCCATTAAAAATTGACTTAGATGACCCTACCTAAGTTTTCAAGTGCTTGTTGAACACACACTTGGTTCTTCAAGGGTTAACATTAGAAAAAAAATGGGGCTTCCATAGGGCCGCCAAAGATGGACCAACAATTCAAATAAAAAATTCATATTTAATTAAAATATATAATAAAATTTTACTCGGACTTTTGTGGGCTCTGGCTGTGAGCTTGGCTGCCCCAAATTTTCTCTAATGCGGTGGCAGCAAGGATTGAATTCGCCATCTAGGTCCATGATGCTTAGATAGTTGAACCATTCCCAACAGACGCCCTTTCCACGAAATTGAACTTTCTCCTAAAAACTCACACTAATTCAGTCTTTGGCATTTCTATGAAAAATAAATTCTCAAGCTGAGTCAAATGGCTGCGAAAGGGTGATAGTACAAATGTAACTCGGTCTGCTTC
Source organism: Straminergon stramineum (assembly GCA_963920665.1). Lineage (NCBI taxonomy): Eukaryota > Viridiplantae > Streptophyta > Bryopsida > Hypnales > Calliergonaceae > Straminergon > Straminergon stramineum. The sequence goes on along the minus strand of OY987268.1, from coordinate 21,334,492 downwards.
ACACCTGATATTATTCACACGCGGGTGTGAATAATATTGTGTAAGCCTCAAAAAGTTTGTCTAAATTGTTGAAAAAATGTGTTGACACTTGATTCAAAAGAGTCTCGGAGCCGAGGTCGCCGAGCAACTCTGAAGCGACGGTTTCTTTGCGGCAGTCAACATCTCCGTTTGTCAACTACTTTTTTTGTCACGAGCATGTTCAACTTACTTCGCGATTGATGAGTCACAAGCGAAGTCCCTTACTTCCATTGCCGGAGGGATATGAGGACTCTGGGTCCCAACATTTTCCACTCAGATCTTTGAATTCAAGGTGATCCATGGAATCGAGGTGATGATTGGAATCTTGCGTAATTATATTCCTTCTTGAATGATCTGATCCACTGACTTCTCGGAGGCTGATAGGCTATACCGTAGTAAGTTTCACTTAGGAATTCACTTAGGAATAAAACCCTTTAGCGGAGTCAAAGAGAAAGTAAATTAAAAAATGGAATAGTCTGAGATGAACGGAGCTAAAGCGGAAACAGAAAATCATTGTTTTTTCTTCTAAAAAGGCCACATACCAGCACCAGTTTCATCCATTTTCTTCAATACAGAGTACATCCGTACAAAAGAAAGCCTTCTCGTTGACCTTCAATCCACTCTCCGTGACTGACATGTAAGATGCTTCCATTCACACGATGCCTCATTTTAAAAATTATATCAAGAAAAGCAGAAATTAAATGTGGTTTGAAATAACCGTCGGTATAATAGAAACCTCGGCGTCGGGGACTCAAGGTCAAGCGGAGCGAATGTTGTAGGAAACCGAGGGGTGGTTGGACACGTACCTTTAGACCACGATCCCACACGTATTGAAGGGGCTGGACAGCCTGGTCGGGAATTCAACAAGGGTCGAAGTCACCGCATCCCCCTTTTCAGTTACTTTGCTTACCTTCGCTCCGCTGAACATGTTGTTCCTTCCGCGTGAGTCAGTTGTACTCCCATGTACTAATAGTTGTTTGACTTCCACAACAAGTGCAAGCTGGCTTCTGCAAACAAGTTTCTAATAATGCATGTCAGATCACTACAATACCTACTTCAAAAACTCACTCCCACAAGCGTACTAGTTGTTTCTCGGTCATCATGCGGCCTGGGTGATTTTGCGAGTAGCAAAGAGGGTTTGAAAACTCCTTGATGGACTAGCTCAAGCTGGAAGTTCCTCCTCATTACATCTACACGACGCTACGTAAATGTGAGTTCACGTCATTACACAGAGCCCGTACCTTTCAGGATTGGTGTGGTGTAACTGATGTTGGCAAGAATAATCTGGATTCCAGTGTACAGCGAAGGATTGTTAGCTACAAGGGGGCTCTTGAGAAGAGACCTTTTAAACGTCTTTGAGGCTGAAGACAGAATTAATTGGCTTGTACTGGTTGTACTCCAGTCCTGCCAGCTGCAACCTACTCGTGTTTCTGGATTCAGTCCCTCGTGATCACGACACTGCTAACCGGCGACGGTATTCACTCTCCTTACGCATCGATCTGCAAATACTGGCGAGCGAAAACTAGCATTATGATTGAGACGAACATGGCTTCAGCTTCGGGTGGGGGCTCTGGAGCTGATGCACACACAGGCAGAGGTTCCTACAATCGCACAGGCTCCAGCACTCGGTACGTGTTCGCTCCACTGAAGTCGATCTTTTATTGCTGTTTTAGAGTATTGTAATCTAGCAAAGATGACTATCCTGCAGGTGCATATTTCTCATCATATGTTTCTCTGTGTATCAGAAGCATTACAATTAATCCGATGGAGCATTTGCAAACGATAGAAAGTGGAATTCCGACGCATGACTGGGATAACATCAGGCAATTCCAGCCGTCGACGTGGGTCACAAGAAACGATTCGGTGAAGGGTCAGTACGCCGGCAGCGTTGTAGACGAGGGGGTCACGAAGTCGTTGAAGCGTGGAGTGGGAATGCACGATTACGGAAAAGTCGATGTACGTTGATCTCCTTGAGCTTTTCTACATAAATTCTTCCTTACTGCTTTAAATCGTTTTCAAGCCGCAGTTACCACTCGTGATAGATGTCTCTCGAGACCGAACGCTTCGAATGCCGAAATCCACCTTTTCATTATTGCGTCCAAGGCTCCTTTTTTCTGTACATACGTACGAAAGCTGTCGTCTTTAGGACAAACTTAGAGTAGAACAAGGACCAAAATATTGTTCAGTGTACACACAAGCAACGAAATCAAGTATGGTAGATCGATCTGACTGGGCGAACATTATGACTGCTTTGATCAGGTATGGAGGGCAGCGGTCGTGGAATTGGTGGCCACAGCGGGTTTTACCTTCCTCAGCATCACAGTATACCAGCAAGGCAGCAATGTGTCAGTGGCAAGCCGAGCCTTCCTGCAAGCCGTCATCTACTCCCTGGCGATCCTAGCCGCTGCACCCATCTCCGGAGGCCATCTGAACCCTGCTATCACCTTGACCACCTTCCTGACTGGCCAAGCCTCGCTAATCCGCAGTTTTCTCTACATTGTGGCTCAATGCGGTGGGGCCGTAGGTGGCGCTGCAGCCTTCCAGTTCTTGACCACCCAGGCCGAGCAAACCAAAATCTCCATGGGAGGCTGTCGCTTGCAGGCATTCCCAATCGAGGGTGCGGCTATGGCAGCGACGTTGACTAACAGACAGGGGCTGGTGGCCGAGACTCTCTTTACCATCATCATGCTCTTCGTCGTGTATGGAATCGGGTTTGACACACGAAGCGTGGTGGTGACCTTTCCGATCCTCGCCCCTTTCATCATCGGTGGTGTCTTCGGTATTCTGATCTTCCTTTCCCAAGGTCTGGGCTACACCGCTGCTATGAACCCCGCCAGATGCTTGGGCCCCGCGGTGATATACAGGCGTGACTTAAGGGACCACCTCTGCACCTTCACTGTTGGTCCCGTGATAGCAGCCGTGGTGGTCGGTATCTTCCAGCTGCTGGTGCAACAAGCCAAAAATGCCGAAGAGGGACCTGTATTGCCACTGACTTTCTTCCAAGCCTTGATTCCCGATCACAAACGCCCAGGGTTCGGTCCTCGGTCCCCAAGTTTGATTTACCCCACCGAGAACACATCTCATTCGCCACAGCTTGGGCCAAATTTCCCATCCACGAGTGACTTCCAGCCTTCAAGTGACCTAAATCCTGCCAGTAAACATAGTCTCAACCTGCAGATGAAGGCATTTATGCAACCAAAAGGTTCTGAGAGCCGACGCGCCAGCGCCGCCAACATCTTAGACGTCGCGAGATTCGAGCAAAGCCAAATGCTGCAACAGTATTCAAACTCGCACGGTTCATCGGACAGCGTGCTTCATCACACTGGTCATCCAGAAAAGGACAGATAACAATTAGATTGATAGCCATCTATATTCAGATCTTCGATATTGGCATGCATAGGGACATCGGATCGGAGTCGAGTTGACTACTCGGGGTACCTGAAGATGGAGTTTTCGGAGCGATACTAGGGGTTACTGACGGCCCGCCTTTGGTGGTGACATGAACAAAGGACGTGTCACCCTGTCCTATCTTGTTCAGTACAATCATGACAAATTTGAAAACGTTTTCCCAGGGTTCCGTGTTGTCGGTCACAAGTACTCCGTCTCCTCACCTCGATCAGATGAAGCATTGACAAAGAATTTGAATGCCAACTGACCGCTAAGGTGTATCACGAACACTTCCACCAGAGTTCAGTATGCCGCTATCCTATCATGTCTAACGCTCACCGTCAGAAGGTGATCTGTCGTGCCCTCTAGGTTTAGGTATTCCATGAAAGAGAAGAAGGTTCATGCTGTAGATGTAGCACATGGAAAGCTTATGGTACAACCTCGGATTAGGTTTGGATTAACTTACATATTACAATGAGGTGGAGCTTTAAGTATCATATGTTCACGACCGAGCAGAAAATAGAAGTGTTCAACATCACGACGTGCAAACACATGTACAACAATGACAAAATAAGCATTGAGAGCAGAACAAAAGGGGTTAAGAATGTTGAACCTTCAGAAACTTGCATTGGAGCCATTTGACCAATTAACCCATAAACGTTGGCACGGCTATTTTGTGGCCGATGGATGACAAGGAATCTCTCTATTTAGGACAGAACTGCAACTATTCATCCTTCGAATTTTGTGCGGAAAGGGAAGATCTTCTACAGTACTTCGACCTCCAATGTGTATTTTTTTTTATTTTTTTAAAGTAGATGATGTCACACGGTTCCAAAAGCCATGATTTCCACGGTCACCAGTCCGTCCTTTAAGGGTTAATGCGATTGGCACTACATGAGTAATTCCTGTGTCATGTAAAAAGAATGCAGGATTGTTTATTGTTCTTAACAAGTTTCCATAACAAGAGAATGATCTCCCATAAATAACCTATTCATGTAAACTGCACACCTCTCTAGTCATGAATATCTAGTAGGAAATAACCATTTGATTTCTATAAATATGGACCTACAGAGCATTTAAAATTGCCGATTTCGCTCATCTGTCTCCCACACTATATACATTGATGCTGCAATCGTTCGATGACGTAGCAAAGCTAACAGCACGCCCATTTGCATGGCAAGCCAAGGAAAGACAGTTGATGGAATCTGTATGATCACGTATAGGGGAATAGTCCAAGAACTCAGTAGCCAACTCCGCCTCCTTAGACGTGCTAGTACTTGAAGGAAAGACATGTGACCAGAAAAGCAAAGAACCATCCGCACTGCAAAAAAAACACCAAAATAAGAATTTGGAATTGCTTCGCAGATCACCCCGAGCACAATTTTCTGGGGAGAAGGAAGAAAGATGTAAACATGGTACGTGATATCTCAGGAAGCCGATTTACCTTCCAGCGATGATCAGATCCCCTGCAATCTCACAGCACCGCAGAGAGCTTCCACAATCCTTGGTCGCCAACTCAATACCAGACATCCTTGTCTGATACAACACCATTATTAGTAAGTTATGACAACCATCATCATCATCATCACTCAATCTGTTCACCACCCTCGATCAAACTGGAGTTCAGTGTCTAAACACAAATTCTAGAAAAAAAAGAATTCAATTCGTGATATTTGAAACAAACAAAAAGTGGCAAAACCAATATACGCAATATACGTACGACATTTGTACTTGAGCATCGTAAGATAGGGAAAAAACTGCTCGCAAGATCACTACTTGTCTTTGAAGGATTACAGACCATTATGGAGCCTCTTTCAACTTAGTAATCTGTTATTACCTCCAGAATACGCAAAGAACCGTCGACGGATGCCACTACTACTTGATTGGCATCATCAGTCAGACGCAATCCAGTGGCAGATCCACTTGAACTATAACGCCACGCAGATGATGTCGAATTTCTCAAGTCCCAAGCTAGAATTGTCCCTGCAATTTCATTGGAATTTCCATTTTAAACGAGGATTCTCTTTTCCAATATTGCCACGCCAGAAGCTGACCAGAGTATACTCTTGCTCCTACTATCATGTTGTTTAAATTTGTCAAGTACATATGGGAAATCAATTCAGAACGGATCAACAATTAAAGAATTCGACTCAGATTTCAAGAATCAAGTAACAAACTTATTGAATTGTCTCTTCCCTGTGGAAGGACACGAGCAAAGGATGAGCTGATATGGGTCAGCCAACAAATATTATTTGACCAAATCCAAGAACAAGATGAAATGAAAATTATATCAGCTTGAGCTCTAATCTTTAGAGAACACAAATTCGAATTCATAACAGATGACATCATACCATCTTCAGCACCAGAAATTGCTAAATGTCCTTCAGGCTGGACATCGAGAGACCACACTGCACTGTCATGCTCCATAAACTCAGCCTCCGGGGCTGCTTGTGCTACATGAAGAAACAAAGCATCAAGACAGGCAGTGCGAAGCACAGGAGGAGAGCGTTCTGGATAAAATAATGTTAGACACGAAAACACGAAAGCTTTCACTCTTACATGCAATGAAGTTGTTCTGAGACGACTGGAATTCTCTAGAGCACCAAAATAGGGAAGGTTTGCATAAAACCTAAGCTCTACTTTGCAGACAAATTTGCCTCCTTCGGTGCGAAATTAATTGTCTACGGATCAATCACAGCTTCAGCAATTACAAAGTTATCACCACATCCTGTAAACATACGGCAAAACTTCAGAAGATATTTACACTGGCGCTTCAGTCTCAGATAAACCATCACCTGCGTTGCCTGCAGCCCAGCTGCCTCGCCCTTCACCTATTCCCCAGAGCTTAATAGTAGAATCCCATGACGCAGTCAGCATTCGCTCGCTGCTGCCCCCTAACATGCGAACACATGACACTGTGTCATCATGCACTCTCATCTGTCAAAACAGAAAACATCCGATTAGAATAAAATCAGTGACCAACGAGAAGACAGACGTATTTACCTGCTTATTTATGGCATACTAATCAGATGAATTGAACATACGGGTGATCAATGAATGAGACATGTTGATAGAGCAAAGGTGATGGTTTACCTTGCCAAGAGCTCGCCCATAGTATACCGAATACATATAGACGCAGTCATCGTAAGATCCAGCCAGCACAGTCTGTAACAGTCAAACATGCTTATTTCTACCATAAATTTCCGCAGAAAGCTCTGTTTCACTAAGGATCTCACCTTTAAACTAGCAAGTTCCTTAAGGATGCTCTACGCGAAGCATACACATAAAGCCATTTAAAATTTATCAAAAAAAAAAAAAAATCAACAATATCAAGGTTGCATAATTGCTTATCACTAATGCATCAATCACATCGTTTCTATTTACTTCCGGTAGGCCACTGCCCTGTGGCGCTCCACATCTGCATAATCTAAAATATGATGTTGCTCAAACCTGTAACTTGCTTACTGCGATAGATCCTTGAACAGTATTTTCTAGAGACTCCATGTAGAATGGAAAGAGCGTTTCAGTAGCAATGATCCTAACACAAGACTGCTAGATTATCTCTGTTTAGGGTTTAGGTATCTATTCCATTGCATCCTAAATCACAGTTGACGAAAGGAATCAGTACTGATTACTGACCGGATAAGCGTCTGTGCTCTTGGCTAGAGCAAGGCACGAGAGTGGCAATGTTCCAAGCTTTGTTGTTCGAACTTGGAAACCCTCTGAGATTGAATAAACCTGTCATTCTACACAACATTAAAACTTGGCGCAATGAAGAAATAGACAGGAAGCATAGGTTTCTGTTAACTAACTTAGGTCTTTTAAAAGATTAGCATTCTCCTTATTGACAAAGTTATTGTTCCAAGGGAATCAAATAAGACAGAATTACAGAAATAGGGAAGCATATGGAGGCGAAAATGTGTGAGAGAAGCCCACCTTTATGAAACCATCCTTGTCCACAGAATACATGGTAACAAATCCCGCAGCATTATCCTCTGAAAGGATACAGGCATTCACAGGACTCCGATGCAATTTTAGACATTGAGGTTCAGAAAGTCTCTGGCGAAACATAGAATGCCACGCCATTGTTTTCTGATCGTTCTCTTCTTGGGGAGTCGCATCCGTCTGCAGATCATGTCTTTCTAGATTACTAGACTCCAAATTGTCACTCTGCTGAACCACGCTGGTCTCCGAGCTATTCCGAAGGTGTGACTTTCGTAATTTACTGGGCAAAACCATGTCTACATCTTTAACAACATCAAACGGGTCGTTGGATTCAGAAAAGTCTAAGCCTGAGGATGAAACCGCAGACCCACTGTGCCAACCATAGACACCCTCAATTTCTCTCTCGAAACTTTCCGGTCGTTCATAGTTATGACTTTTACCCAGAGGATCATCTTCTAACTCACTGTCACTAGACATTGACTGAGCTTTTGCTGGCATAGGAGTTCCAGCTCTCATCTTTCTAGGAGCTCTACCCAGTGTTTCAGGTAAGGCTTCGTTTTTAATATCATTATCTAAAGAAATCTGAAATCTAACAGATATAGATGGAGCAAGGGTGGTTTCAGTAGCAGGAATCTCTGGAGGTGGAGAGGCAAGATTCATGATACGGGACACAAATTCCATGCTAAGACCTCGAAAGCCTTCTGATTTGGCGCTGTAGTTTGAAAGAGTGTCACTGTCGACAATTGTTGATTTTCTTTTCAGTAACCTGGGAGGATGAGGGCTACTGAAGAGCTGCCGTGGTGCTTGGCCAAACTCGTTAATCTGAACACAGAAAAACCCGTGAAAATATTCTACAGCAAACAAATTTGCTCAAAATCTTGCTGATCGATTTGAAACGCATGGTTGCTGGCCTCTAAGAAATAAATAGACGACGCTATTATAGTTTTCATCAAGAGTAATGTCCTCATGCAACCTATGAGAAAAGAAGAAGGATAAGATCTTTATAAAAACTCAAGAAGTTCAATGGAACACATGCATCTAATTATAATAAGTGAATTTGTTATGACACGCAAGGGTCCCCCATGCTGACGTAGGTCAACTTTAAATTAATCTCAAGTATTTGCAACATTTTCCAGTGAGTATTTTGTCGGCTTGGGGAATATTCATTATCGAGAAAGGGCTAGTACAAACAATAAGCAGATGATACCTGAGCTTCAAGACCTGCACGCTCGACTGGATCGTCAATGTTATCGAGATCAACAGCCCCTTCATAAGTTAGTGGATGGTATAGGTTATTTGCAGCCAAAGCAGCCTGCAAACAGGAATTCAGACCTTCATATAAGATATAGTAGAACTTCTAATAAGCAGTAGGACAGGGACCGGTCTCACATTACATTACACAGGTTATTACAGTAAGGGAGGGTCATTTGCATTCATGACATTTATATACAGCCAGGGCCAGGATCGGCAATCAATATTACTTTAGAGAGTGCTACTTATTAGAAGTTCTACTGTAGTACAATAACATATTCACATTAAAATAATAACTAAATTGGATGGATACTGAGAACAGCGTGACGTGCACAAAGAGGACAATGAGATTCAAAGCCATCGAAACAAATGAATATAGGTCATACTGATTCCAAGTAGAAAAAGTTTTTGAGATCTCGAACCTCGTCTCGTTGCTTGTAACCAAATATCAGATCTATCCAGGCATGCAGCCGCATCGACACATGCTGACTCTCCAATGCTTGCCGATTCTTGGAAATGAACTCATCGGGGTCTTTGGCCCTGAAAAATAATCTCCTTAGGGAGCTTAGGATAGTGACTGGCTGATCCATATTCCCTACGTTTCTTCCTTGAGTACCAATCAACATTCATATGAACAGAAACTTCCGATAAACTACTACATAATGGAGTCGAAGGAGGGGTACTTTACCACGGGGGCAACTTGACATCACCCACAGGGTCTCCATTTTGACGAACACCCAAGTTCAAACCTTCTCTGCATGTTGGAGCCTCGCACAATATCAGTTGAAATCCCATATGCTTTCAATCGAACTATCTAACTAAGCTCTTGAGAGAAGAAAGCGTACTTAATCACTTCGTTCAACTGGAAAACATGAAAGACTTGGAGATGGTGAGCAACATTAATCTCTAAGAAATAAACATCAACCACGGACCTCTTTACTAGGAAGTCAGAAGGGGGAGCATAAAATTCGGGAATCAGCTCTTTCAGGTCAGCTGGATTGTTGAGTACACTTTCCCAAGAATCTGCTACATTTACGAAGAGACGATCAGGAGCATCGAATCTGCCATTCTGTCATCCATCTCTTCCAAGTCAGCATAACCTCACATACAAGAAACAACAGACTTCACAATGTTAGAAACAGGAAGAGGGCCAAGCCACTACTATCGAGACTTTCAAATCCTTTCACAAAATAAGCATAAATTTTCGGCCTGAGTAGATTGAAACATAAACCTCCAAACCTAAACCTAAGCATACTTGAACCATGAGAATGACGAGAATCGGGTCCAAAAGTATCGCTTTCGTAAAAAATAAACAACCATCAGGTATTTCTTCACGCACAGTTAGACACGCACAGCCCCCATGGCTAAGTATAAACGATATGATGAACATTGCGGCATTTACCTGAAGGCGAAGCATGTGAGCTGGTGCAGCTCGAACAAGCCAGTAAAGGACATACCTGTCAAGTCACATTGACAGCCGTGTCTCAGCAATTCGCAAAAAAATCTCTCAAAGAATGTACAACGAATGAAATGAAAGTTAGTCTCTAGTTCCTTCTTTATTAACACTTTCACTGGAGGTCAACGAACACATTGAAGTTGCTCCAATGATGACATCGACAGTAGCTTACCCAGGAGTCGAGTAATGAGTTCCATATAGGAACGGAGCACTAGAATCATCTTCCTGCGGCATCTACATTGAGGTTCACCACCCAAACCATGCATGACAGGTTAAAATGAACTTCAAAGAAAATAACACGTCCTTATACATTGATTGATCAAAGTCAGATATACACTACAAGAAACCATTCAGTCATTCGTTTATTCATTGATCTCATTTATTCTTTCATTTAACCATACAACTGTCAAATTTTGGGCACGGAAAGCCATGCAGATCTACCTATCGTATATAGTACATACCTGCGAGAAGCGCTCCAAAAAGACATTCAGGCGTGCAGGGTTAAGAGCTCCTATTGGCTGTCAATATATAGTCAACAAGATGAGCTTTCAGTGGGTATAGAACGCACATACACTGGAAAGGCGAGAGTCTGCTAGCAGAAAAAGGTCCAAAAACTCCGAAGGGTAAAGGTATATACCTTAGACAGGTCACGATACACACTTGGATCTGTGAGGTCTAGTTTGGGACTTTTATAGTCACATATCACCCATGGCATAACTGGCCATTGAGTAAGATCGCAGAAACTACGCCCGGCTGCCAAATTGAGATACATCAAGTAGTCGTAATTTGACACAAGCTTTTCCTGAAGAAAACGAATAAGATAGTACATCCCAAAGTATACATCGATCAATAACTGCAAACATAGATGGTGACTCCAGCATCGTCGAAAATCTGTTGAGTGGACCAAGGATTCCTAGATCCTTGAGAGTAAACCGAGCGACTTCCTATCTAAAACCACAAAGTATGAAGAAATGATACACAAAACTGCCAACAGTTGATCAAAGATCTATAACCTTGCTTGAAAGCCAAAGCAGAACAGACAGAAATATATGGCCCGCTAATTAGAACTACTGTCGGAAAAAAGGGCGGCAGGGGGAATAAGATTAGAGGGAGGCTTCGACCTGCCAGGCTGCGGTAACTCTCATAAGCCAGGAGCTGTCAGCTTCAAGGAGAGATCCAGCAGCCGCGGCAGCACCTGATTGGCCCTGTTATCGAGGAGCCCCATCAGTTCAACCATTCATGATCCTGGCCAGCAGTAGCTTTCCAATTTAAATAAGATATTTCCTCTATTGTAGCACCTCTTTCGCATAGCGTGCGGTACACATACACTGAGGTATATTATTCTTCATCCCTATTCACAGTTGATGACATCATAACATCCGTGAAGAATAATTGCTGTGTCAATATTGTGAATATCAACTGCATAATCTCTTACCCTATACCTAGATAAGAACCTGAATTTTTTTCTAAGAAGTCAGATTGATGATAGTAAACTGATGTCTGAAAGAATAGCGAACAGTGCGACACTAAATGAAGACCCCTCCTATCATGGTACGGAGTTGCTGCTGATCTGTACCGACATCATCAGATTTCCGAGTGCAGATGGGAAAGTAACGAAGTGCCTATCATAAAGCTTCGATAGGAAACTCCAACCGTGCCCATTTTCGACGCTAGTCTCAAACACCCTGCAAACCAGCCGGATAGGAAAGAAGTGTTTACCCCTAGTTGTTCGAGCAGCATTGAAGCAACCTGATCACGTAGTTTAGGATCACGAAAGGTGAAAAAAGCACTTGCGCCCTCAGCAACTCCACCACCGGAGCCAACCCCTGATACAGGGTCAGCCTTGAAAAATATTTCCATTCCAATATGTCGAAGAGAATGCCGCCGGCGTGCTACAGCTATAACTTCGCTGTAAGGTTGTGATCGGACTGGATTGTCATTGTTCAAATTATGCAGTGGCTGCAGTCAAAATGGTGAAGCAAGACAAGGAATTGAGGTACATTGACAGCCCAATACTATAGTCATAAAATGATATGAATGTTAACCATCTTAATATTGCCATCTCAGATGATTTTGAGTCTTTTCTTGAACCTCGAAACTAAATGAACACATTGTCGATTAGAGCTTCTTCATCCTTGTCTAATCAAAGCATCTGGATTTTTACCTGAAAGTAGATTCGGGCTTGTGTTAGCACTACACGACCTGGTTCTCGAACCAATGGAGTCACCTGCCAAAACACCAGAAGAACGACGCATCAGAGGAAAGAACTTACTCTAACTAAAAGCAATCAACTAAAGCTCAGAGTGAAACCAAGAAACATGGAATAAAACAAGACAAGATACAAATCAGTAGATAATGCAGAACTCTAGCATGCAGACCAGAGTAATGCCACAAAGCCTTGCTGGTACTATATAGGAAATAACCGCATTAATGGATGCAAACAGTTTCACAAAGATCAAGCATGATGCGAAATGGTCTAAAAGGACCAACAGTAATCTTTTAGTCAAGGTTATATACCTGGGCAGCTGGGCAATCAAGTAAGACATGCTCGTTGAGATCCACAAGACGACTTATGTCAAACTGTGCTTTAGCTTCTCTTTGCGCTGCTGCATTTTGTAATATCATATCCCTTTCAGCAAAAGGTAGCGCATTTATGGATAACAATGACTGAGCTTGATGTAAAAACTGCAACATGAAACACACAAACTCACTTTATATCAGAATCAATCGACGTTTTCTGGCGGTCACTCAGTAAAATCTCTCCCCAATGCACAGAACACTTAAAAAATTGCAGCCCTGTTTCCCAAACACTTGTGTACCTGTTGAACAGGAGAAAACTCCAATGTGAACCACCAGATGCTATTTTTCTTTTCGAACACATACGGGGCGTCAATACCATCCTCTTTCATTCTTACAAGCATGCTGGTGTCCACCATGAAACCTTCCTGCCGATTCTTCCATTTGCTGGTTGGAGTGGAAGAAACTGGTGAGGGTTCTACGAGCTGCTCAATCTTTCTAATCTTTGATAAAGGAAACATGAGAATAGGAGCCTTGATATAATCCGGCTCAAAAAAAATAGCTCGTGCACAAAGCCGTATGCGACCCTTCAATCTTCTCTGCTGGGAGGGCTGCAACAATAAAAAAAATGGGGATAATGACCGAAAAATTAGGTCCATGTGGATATCTATTCTAATGCTACCCCTCAGATAGAACAAGAATAAATCAAAGGAGCTCGTAAAAGAGCTTGATTGATAGTAAAATTTCAATTAATTGCAGTTGATCACAAATCCAACTGCTTAAAGGAAGTCAATGTAGCACTTCTGAGGATGTACCTTCTGTGCACCAGGCCCGACCAACCCAGGCCGACATGAACCTATCCAATCCTGAATATAGTGATCTCCATCCTCCAAAAGCAGATACGAGAACCGCTTAACAGATTTCCTTGTCGTATCTGTCCACATTTCTAAATCCCAATGTCTACTGCCCGACACCCTGTTTAATATGATGTAATACAACTGCCATTCAGCATTCTAATTCACATAAGTACAATGTTACAATAGGTCTTGACAGTCTTATGAACAAGTGTAAGGACAAGACACTTCGAGGCTGTCTCAATATATTCATATACAATACTTCCTGCACACAAGAGATTCAAATTTAGAAACTGTTCATTCACGTCACTTAAAGAAGCTACATTCAAAATTGTATAAGCAATGTGGATCTTAATGAAATCTGGTAAACATCCTTCCATGACGTCAACCCTAAGTTCAGGTAGCCTCATAGTGAGCATACACAGAAAGCACAAGGATCCAACAACAAGAGACGAAGATCCAAGCAGAAGGATGCTTCTACAAGCTCAGTTCTCTACCAAGAGAACACGAAGTATTGCACATAGGAACTACACCTGAGAAAGGCACCAAAAACAGAATGCAAGCTGGAGTGTACTCGAGCGAGAACAATCGCGCCTAGTTACGACTGAAGTCAAATGTGCATCAATTGATCTATCAATGTAATGAAAAACTGCATAACCATACCGATCCACTAGAATACTTAGCAACACAAAATTCAAATCTAAAATCAGAAAAGGAATTAAATTCAAACCCCCGCCACTCCACCTCCGAATGCATCAGCTAATCACGAATTACTTTGCCTCACTACACTCGAATCAATAAATGCTGGATCAGACCAAATCAAAATAGACACTCATCGAAGCTTTCTCGCAGAGAGACTATCGTAAGCTCCACACGCCGCACCTAGCAACCGAGGAAGAGAATGCCGCTCTTCTGACCTTCCAAATTCCCTTATTCCAAACTGAATACAGGAAAAATAATTCCCGAAACTCTGTGAACAACAGGAACAAACCCTGACGGAGCTGTCCCTTCCGAAGCTGCGTTCGTAATCGCCAAATTTGGATTTCTGCCGATCTTTCCTTGCAAATGAGAGAGATGAAGCTACTTGCGGAGCTCAAGCTATGACGGAATCCTTAACCGTGGTTAAGTCTCGTGATCGCGGTTGGTTACCGTAAATGAGAACAGGCGGGCACGAGGACAATAGTAAATTCGTACGTTTGTTCAAAGATTCTCCATCTCTTTGAGGGATGACTAATTGACTAATCGTCTGTTCGTTCAAGACTTCGTCTGCTATATGGTAATCGCACTTATCGCGGTTCAGGGATTAGTAACCTGAGTTAACTAACTGTAAGTTTGTCAAGTTCGTTGTGACTAAAATGATGAGCTGTGGCAGAATCCTTAACTTAACCGTGGTTAGTTCTTACGATCGCGGTCAGCTCAGCCTCAGTGATCGTGGTCAGGATTGGTTACCGGAAACGGGCAGGAGTAAAATTGACCAATTGTGAACTTTCGTTCATGGTTCTTCGTCTATTTGAGGGACGAATGTGCTTCTTTTCGTTCAAACTTCGAGGAATCTCAGTCCATTCGGTTGGGGATTCGAGAATTTCGTTGTGAGGCCATTTGGGGACTTTGAGGACGGACTGCATCAGTATGAGTTTTACCTTGAATAGTCCAAGGTAGTCAAATTTTGATCTTGACTGGATTGATGAAGTAAGGTAGGAGGTTTTAAAAGTGCACACACTCTCAAATTGCCCACTTTTGTACATGTACACTATTTGAACATGTTATTTTTTCATTGTACCAATTCTATACAAATAGTGTATATTTGAGGAGGTGGGCGATTTTAGAGCCCTATGCCATTTCAACTTCAAAAATTCAGAACTAATTCTACAAAATTCCAAAAAATATGAAACGACTTGGGTTAGATGCCAATTCCAATTGTCTTTCAAAGAAAATTTACTGAAAAATATTTCAAGAAGTTTTACCTCCACAAATTTCGGTTTTAGCTTTTAGATGAGCACTTTATGGACCTCCTACCTTATATGCCGATGAGTATGGAAAATTCAGTTTAACCCTCGTAGGAAGTGCCCCCCCTTAGAAAAGTTAGATACCACTAAAATTCTCCAATTGTTCAATCAACGCATGCATTCAGTTTTGTTTCTACAATGAACAATGAAGTCATCTGTTGGACACTTTTGGTCCTTAACATCCTTCAGGGGTTAAATTTAGATTGAACTCAAGCAAGGTCAAAAGCAAGACCTGAAATTTTCTAAGCTTTAATTTCTATTTACACAATTACACTTCCACGCAAAAATCCAAATGTGTAGAAAGAGAAGTTCTTTGCAGACACCATTTGCATGTTTATGATTATTAGTTAATACATATAAAATAATTAAATAATTGAACTGGAATTGTTGGTAATTTGGTATATTAATTTTCAAGTAATCTTTTCAATGTGTTTACTTTCTACATGGACCTAGACTAGTGGTACTTGTGATTGGCCCTTGGAAAGAGGATTTGCATTCAACCACAAAAAGATTATCTATACACTATTAGATCTAGGGGCACATTGAAGTACACATGCAGAAAATATTGACTCATAAGTTCCCAATCTGGAGTTGAGGGTGGGTTTACATTAGCATTTGCTTTACACCTTAGACACATAGGTTTGTGCATACTTGTGTTTTCTTTGAAGTAGTAAGCAATTTTTGCAAAAAACTAAAGTATAAAAGACACAATTCAATGTATATTCAAAAGAATTGATAATTTGAAAATAGAACACATAAAAGACAATGATTGTCTACTAGTGGTTTTATACAGGTTTTGGGGATTCAAACTTCCAAGCTTTAAAACTTCTCAAGTTTTGAAATTTTTTGTGGTTGTGATTAACTTTACGGCATGCCAAAAATTCATATCTAGAGTGTATCCTTTTGTTTGTGACTAAGTTGAGATTATTGTTGATGTTGGCCTCCTTTAATATTCTAAGGAGAGCTCCTTAGTGAAAAGAGATTCATCATCTATCCATACCTTGAGCATTAAGTTGACATTTGAAATTGAAGATATTGAAGTCAACCAAAGACTCAATTTGAAGATAAAATGATGGGAGAATGTCCAACATGTTGATGATTTGATCATAACTTACTATCATGTAGATAATAAGTTGAACGAATCACAAATTTAATAATAACTTGGGTCCAACCTTGGGAAGCAAGATTTTATTTTAACACAGGGATTGTTAGCAGGTTTCTGTATCCACCAACATTCAATTCATTCTTTTACTTCTTCAATTTTAGTTCAGTGTGATATTGGACAATCTATAAAGGTGCAACCAACATGAACAAAGTTTGTACTTAGTGAAAAAATTTCAAAGGGTGATACAGTGATCTATCCGATTAGCATGGGCACAAATTAGTGTCACGACCAAAAAAATCATGAGATGGAAGGATGTAGCATACATTCTTTTTTCAGCCTCCTCTAATTTGAGAGAGTGCAACTTCGGTAAATTAGTCACAATCACATCAGAAAAATTCAGAGTAGCAGTTGACCATGTCTCTGGTTAGACATTAGCAAGGACCCAAATGAGAAGTGGGCGGCGCATTGTTAACCGATTCAGAGACAATTTTTTCTTTTACCATGAGCAGGAACATGTTAAGTTTACATGATCTGGAATGACTGCCGTCTCGGCCAACAGCAAAACTGGGAAGTTACAGCGCAAAGCTCTATAAGCATTGCACCGCTCCCGAGCTGATCCAAATACAATGTACTAAATACACACTAAATGTTGATGTTCCTCACAAGAGGGTTACACCCTTGTTGAAAATACAGGGTAGACTCTCAAAGCATCACTAAACTAAGCCATAAAATCAATGCGCCTAACAGGCCTCCCTCAGCCTATTGATGGGGAAGCCAGGAAGTAAATGTGGATCGGCAGCGTGCTACCAACACTTCGAAGATACCATAATCTACAGAAAGGGAAAGAATGTCAAAACTTGTGCTAACTGTCAATTCTAAAATCCTCAATACTTATTTTGAGTGTGGTAGTTACCACCGCGCCCCCTGTCTTGAGGGCCTCTACCTCTGTTATCGAGGGAAGAATAGCTATTCGCCAAAGAGACTTGATTTTGTACACCTCTTTGATAACTTTGTTGTCCAGGAGCTTGAGCTTGAGCTGAGCCGTGTCCTCTGTGACCCCAACTCTGCACTGCCTCTGAAGTCCCGGGTAGAAGAGGAATAGGGGCTACTTGAGGATATCCTCCTTGTTGTACAACTACTCCAGGCTGCAATAGTCCAGGACCACCAACAGGCGGAACCCCACCAGGAGGAAGAGCTTGATGTGGTTGAGGTGCATAGAACCCATTAACAGGAGGGTATTGTTGCTGAATATAAGGTGAGCTAGATAGTAAACCTCTAGAATGATAACCTGCCCTATCATTATAATGAGAGCTCTCACGAGGTGCGTGACCTCCAGGTTGCCTAGGGCCACCGTTATAATGAGTACTCTGATAGCCTTGCTCATATGGGCCTCTCCCATATGCTTGTGGAGGACCATTCAAACTTCCTGATCTGCCTCCACTGGCAGAAACACCTTGATATTGATTTTGATACTGATCGCTACTACCATTGTACTGGTTACGTTGCGAGTGACTGTAGGGTAAGCTATTGGCAACGAGCCGATTGCCAGCTTCACCAATCGAGGGGCCCTGCCTTGGTTGTCTGGAGAGCAAAAGAGAAGTTATCAGATAGAGATCGAGCGTGCCACATAGCAATAACACTAATTCCAACCAGACGTGCAAAAGCAGACAATGCAAATCACTACCAAGGTATAAAGAATAGTGGAAAGATCATACTAACCTGTCGTATCCCTGTTGTCTATCTCCGCCATGGTGTCTGTCATATCCTTGTTGCCCGTCTCCACCATGATTTCTATCGTATCCTTGTTGCCTGTCTCCACCGCGATTTCTATCATATCCTTGTTGCCTGTCTCCACCGTAATTCCTGTGTCCTTGTCCATTGTCTTCATGCCACAAAGGTTGCATCTTTACATCCTGTTCAGATATGGTCTGCATTCCAAGTCACACTAGAACTTAGAAGTATCCAAGAATTGCCAGTGCCTAGGAGTCAAAGGTGGACTCAATGTAAGTTAGTCGGTCCTTTAGCACTACAACAATGTCACCACCAGGTCCGACCTGACCTTAGAGGAAACCGAAAAAATGCAAACCTCAGAAACGGGAAAATATTGGACAGACTTACCTTCTTTGGCACAGTCACACCAGGTAGAGGCTGGCAAATATGCTGATGGTACGGTGGATTCTTGAAGATTAACGATCTGCAGTTTCATACTCTAACAAGTTAGAAGCAAGTGTTGGAAGAACCTTTAGCAGCTCAACTACTCATGATTCTGATTCATTAGAAAATTACAACGATGAAACAAACACTAAAATTCTACGGCAATTACTGAAAGCTGCACATAAGCTGCTTGGACCTAAGTTTCCATAACCCTAGGATATTTAAACATATGATATTGAATCAGCTTTGAGAAATCGTGAATGGCTGTGCTTACAAAACTTGGTTGCTTGTAATGTTGGGCATGCCGTCTACTGGCGACGTGAACATGGCCGGACAAGCTTCGCCTTCACATAAATGCATACACCCATTCATGCCTCCACTGCACAAGGAAAAACCCGAAATCAAATTGCAATCAATAAGGTGTCGGAATAAAGAATGCTGAGCAAGAAACGAATACAAATGATTAAATAAATGATCTTCATCCGAACATAAACGTGCATAACCGGTATCTACAAACAGAATCTATACTCCGAGAACCTGTGTCGTGAGTTCATACCTGGCCGTGGGATCAATATCCTCCTCCACATCAGAACGCTCTGGTCCAGTCAGATCCGCATACTTGTCATAGAATGAGAAGACAGAGGGTGCCATAGTGTGGCTGCAAGATATGAATAATAAGTCGGCTAGCTCAGAGTTTCGCCGCTTTTCTTCCCCCTATTGACCAATATAAGCGTTATCGTTAAGATTCTCAGACCACTCAAAAAGGATCCTATTAACTCTAAAATGTATTTCGGTAAATGTAGAAAAAAACAAAAAGATGTAAATGGAGACAGCTTAGAATCCATGGTGTGGCTGACTACACGAAAAGAAAAGGCTACAACATACAATTACGGAGAACTTCACAAACTTACGGTAAGAGTCCCTTCCACATTCTTTATCTCTGCCAAAAGGCGACCTTCATCAATGAATGGCAATTTGGCAACACCCTATAACAATGATCAAAAAATGTCAGTAACCGCAACTTTATAAATGATTTGAATATCAAATACAGCACTTTGCTTCGCTAATAGAGACAGATAACCGAAGTAGATAATACCTGCCACGAGAAACGCTTCCCATTCATATCAACCACAAAATCTGCAGGAAGCAAGTTCGACTTAAACTCACGACATACGACGTGGACTCGATCACGGCCACACAAAAAGGATATGAAAATATCTATTATAGGACTAACCAACTACTCTATAAAACATGCCCTGATAGACATCATATACTACACATTCCAGTAATCTAGTGAGGTCTAGTCACCAAAGATATTCGAAATGAGTATCTATGGTCGTGAAACACCAACTTTTCAAACTGATGATGACAATTAAGAGCTACTTCCTAATTTGGTAGTGGATCTCCATACGAAGTCTTTGACAGATGAGAAATAAACCATGAGCAGAAAAGTACCCCCCGGATAGAAGTCAATAATAGGTGAATCTGGATCAGTCATCAACGCCCTATAATACTCCGGAAGAGCCTTCGAACTGTAATTCAGAGACAGTAGTGAAAATATGAGTAAATCGATGCTGAAAATTATTGACGATTGTAAGCATAAACGAAAAAATACACTGTATAACTAACTATAAAAATCTTGGAGCAAACCATCTATCATGATTATGATGACAACCGGCTTCACTAAAATGAAACAACATAATAAAGTGGAATTCAAAAAGCTTTAGGACTTGGATGTAAATGCAAAGAGAAGCCCAAACTTAGCCTGCATTAAGATTTTACGAAAACGTTCATTGCTAAAAGCAGAAGGCGAATTTCCTTCCAATACAATGTTAATTATCAGTACACCAACTCAATGGTGAGAAACAATAATAAACCAATTTCCTCGTTGCTGAAGCACGACGGGAACTCATAGAAATATGTACCAAATACATACATCAGAAGCTAAATGACCAAGTTCAGACACAGTGAACAAACCTAGCAGCTGGAAGAACTCCCATGAGCTGGTCAAAAGGCTTGAATGGTTGTCCAGGGACAAATGTTATCTCCATCTGGTCCAGGTCTGTTAAATCGGACGCAAACGGAGCATAATGATATGGGTAGTACCTGCCGTTATGCATCAAGAATGTAATATCATTATACATTTGATTACAGAATTGATTAAGAAATTGCTCACTGACTTCAAAACAGGAAAAAAGAAAAATATCCACCAAGTGAACTAGATGCCACCAGCACACAACTTAGGAAAAAAGGCACTGATGTAGTTCACCCTTATTAAATAACAAAAGCTGACATAATTGGTAACCCTTAACAAGCGCTTCAATTCTGTTCTAGACAAGCAACATCATATCCTACTTGACACATAAACTGCCAGCACAACATTACGCAATACCAAAAAGAGAAAAGGGATAAAACCTGCCTTGCCAAAGGATTGAATGCTAATTTTCTTTGATGAGGATAAACCGTGGAGATGAAGTGTTACAAAAAAAAATTTAAATCACAGCAACAAAATTTGGGAAGAAATCTTACCAATTCCATGAGCAGACGCCTTGATAATAATACCGCATCACCCAGCATAAGCCCTCTGTAAACTTCAACGCCTACAAGGCAGAAAAATAAGGTCAACCACTCCTGCATACCAAGTTTGAGATTGTTCCTGAACAGCTAAACATCCGACATAGATTATACTGGGGATCATTATATAAGGCCATCCTATAAAGACTTAGTAAAAAATTCGATTCAATTCAAATTACTTCAACCGACTTCCCGTGGACATTACTTCTCTGATATGGGTGAGAAGCATATGGATTGTGCTCATAATCACACCTGACACCTAATCTAAGGAATTCTCAAACAATATTGATTGCAAGTCAGTCTTTCAAGACACAATTTTTACCAGACAAAATATCATAGCTAACATACCACATCCCTCCGGACGGCCTCCATCTCTTCTGCAGTTTTACACTCAAATTTTTCCTGGTAATACCGCTCCTTCCATCCAGGCTCGCCCAATCTCACAGAGTCCTCTAGTTCGCCACCACCACTCAGCACATCTGCTTTATCTCGTAGCACTGTTTTCAGTTTTATCTTCAGATCCTCAGCATTATCGGTTTCATCCTGGCAAAGAATTCGATCAAAGCATTACGGCGCTATTTCAAGGTAAATACAGTACCTTGTAACCAATACAAGTCAGCTAATAAAGTAACATTAAAGAAAGGCTCACCTCTTCTGAATTTCTCTCTACGACCACCGGATCGTCCTTGTTTGAAACGACAGCAGAACTAATACTACTGTCTGTACCATTCACTCGTGTAAGCTTTGGTTCTGGGCCATCCTCTACACCATCCGGATGATCACTTTTCACACTTGCTTGGTTTTTGTTTTTCTGAAGAGAAGCACGCAGCAGCTGAGCAGCCTGGCGATTGTTGGTGCCAATAGCTGGTGGCGCACTAGAGGGCCTTTGTTGAATGTGTAAAGGAGCTTGAGGAGCATTAGCAAGCCGTGCAGAATTGTTACGCTCCACAGCATATAATGTATCGGGCATTGTGGTAGGCTGCGCATCATCCCCCCTACCGCGTTGTTGCCTCTGCTTGTTTTGTTGGTCTCTTTTACGCCTATCTGCTTGGCGCTACATGAACCGAATGTAAAATGTAAACATCTAGCAAGATAAAAAAAAATACAGCAAGCGATCAAAAATCCTGACCATATAAAGTAGCAACAGACACTAGGACACAAATTAAAACTGATCTAAACTTAAACACTAACACATGCGCTATACATGCCTTGAGCATCTGAAACATCCTGCTCCCATTGTAAAGGGTAAACAGCTAGACCGATTTAAACATGAACGCTCACCTGATGTATGCGAGCTCGTTTCTGAAAAATGGTGTCCTCCATGGAACCAATGTAATGAATAAACTTCTCTACTCGTGCAAAATTTACCTGTGAAAGTAACTTAAAGAATATGAGCTTCTGATCACTGCAAAAATGTTCAAATCAGACAATCAATTGCCACAGGAAACACAAGAATGTGGTCAAAAATAACTCTTCAGTTTTCTGCGTCTGGAAACGTACTTCGCCATCCTTCGTGAGATAGCCGCCAAATGTCCTGAAATTTTTCTTGTAATTCGACATCAACAAATTAATAGCACCCTGGGGACAAGCAAGAAATCAGGTAAAACACAAGATACAGAAATACAGACAGGCGCCATACAATAAAAATATAGTATATCAACATTCCTTCAGATGAAACAGACAGACTATTCATTATATTGCTTGTTACTCCAAAAACTTGTTAGAAACATCTATCCTTGATCTTCCTAACAAGGGCACACCACATTACAGAACTCTGGAAGACTGCATCATTTGATAAAGTGTCAGCAAATGGACAGTGTACCTCTCTGATCTCCAGCGTCGGCATATGAGGAAGAAAATCGTTACCCACAAAAAAGCACATGAAGACGAAATCATCCACGAGACGTTCAAAATCTATCTCAAATGGTGGATTTTGTATAGTCAAATCGAACTCCAAATACTCTCGCAGAGTCCATATGTGCAAAAACTGAAACAAGACACAGCATAGAACCCACTTGAAATTAGTACAAGTACACTAGGCTGTCAACTAGAAACACAAACACAGATCTTAATTTCCTGTTAGACGGACTCAGATTTTAAGAAAGATTATTGTCAACAATAGAACCTGATAAGGCTTCTTCGGAACTTCATCCTCGCCACCTTTCTCATCAAACTCGCCCCTCTTCCTCTTGACTTTCCCCTCACAGGCTGCTGCAAGGTGACCAGCCTGTCCACACAAGAAACACTTGTCCTGTTGCCCTGGAGTAAACACGACCTGCAAATTATCCCCCCCAAAACTAGTTACTTACACTGGTTTTCTTAATGTAAAACTTGAAACAACGAGTTCAGCAATAATCCCAAGTACATGACCTACACAATAATAGAACACAAATAGAACAAGAACAAATATTACCTCTCGTAAAATAGAAAAATGAAGTTCATGGGTAGCCAACGCTAGCATAATTAGATCCGCATCCTGCAAAGCATAAAAATGAGTGTCAGAAACCAGGACATTCTTCAACTGCAAACACGATGCTTTTGGACAAGTAAATGCTTCTGAATGAGCAAGACTCAGCAAAAATTATATTAGCAACTGATCGCAATATCAATGCTCAATTGCGGAGCACGTACCAAACCATATAGACAA
Source organism: Straminergon stramineum (assembly GCA_963920665.1). Classification (NCBI taxonomy): domain Eukaryota; kingdom Viridiplantae; phylum Streptophyta; class Bryopsida; order Hypnales; family Calliergonaceae; genus Straminergon; species Straminergon stramineum. Next base: position 21,310,578 of record OY987268.1, on the reverse strand, counting down.
TGGCGCGTATTAGGGTCATAACCAGGCAAATTCCTCTGAAGGCGGATGTAAGACATTATTTTGTGTTCTCCTTCCCCAGGAACATTTGAATCAGACAAAATGACCTGTTTCAAGCATTCACTCAGAACGTCAGGGGAAATTCCCAACATCACAATGTAAAAGTAAGATCTTTCTAGAAAAAAGTCAACAGAGTATGACATTCAACTTTGCCTACCATAAGAGTATTGACTCTACAAAGACTGTGTGTGTCCAACAGAAACAACATATTCAGCAAAATTATGCAGAAACGATTACGTGGAGAGCAAACTCTCACGAGCTTGAGCAACATTTCCTTCTATGAAAACCAAGTGAAAAAAAATTCAGACAGATTGAAAAATCATTTACCTTAACGTCCTGCCAACCAGCATCGTGGTTCAGGCGTAAGTGGGCGTAATATTGGAGGGCGGTTGCAACGGCTGCCATAAAGGGAGTCCCAGGCGTGATGACATTCGAATCAACCGTGTCTTTCACGACCTTGGGCGCAATATTTCTTCCTTCAGCCTCGAATTCAGCTCTTAATCTCTCCTCTTCAGCTGCCTGCGGTACAAAATGAAAATCAATTCAATTACAAGAGGAACCCGATACGCCCTAAGATTGAAACGTGATGCTATCAGCTGTGGAATTGCAGAATACGGAAATAAACATCACTTCTCCAATAGTATGCCTATGTTGTGTGTTAATATAACACCAGAGGTGTGAAAACCAAACCTCGTCAGCAGCATCTTTTGCAGCTCTGAATCTTCTGGACCTTTGCTGGTTCATCTTTGCTCTCGGGGCAACGCCATCTTCAGATTAAAAAGAACACATCTTAATATTAGGTAACCACGCAACATAAGAAGGGTCACCTCCAGCATTAACCTTTCACAACTTCAAACAATAACAAGTGACAAGCAAATCCCGAGCACAGTAAGACTCTGGAGGATAGCAGTAGCTCCAGAAAAATATTTGAAGCCCTCAATTGAGTAGGATTAACACACCGATTGCCAGGAACAGAAGCTTCCTAGGTCTCACAATCGCAAAAATGCGATCAATGTAGTCGAACATGCACTGGAAAACCTCACTGTAGGTACTAGGTGATGGCTGCAAAACCAGGGGCAAACGGAAAATTTAGAAACAAAGCCAGAATCGATTGAGGCCAAATTCTACAACAGCAAGCGACGGATAACAAGAAGTTACTCAGATATCAAAAGTAAGTCGTTGTAATTGCAACTAAATGCTTGTCAAAAATCAAGAGAAGAAGCGGAAGAAAATTCTCGTCTCAGTCAAAGACATATTTAGCTCACTGTACATTGATTGCTGCTCAAACATAAAATAAAACCATACCCTATCCTCGGGATGGAAACAAGGATGAATGATCCCGTTCATATCTAAATACAAATTGTCGTACTCCAATTGATTAGGGTTAGGCTTCGAGGTGTCAATAGGAACCGTAACATCCCCGATCACTTGCGCCTCTTCTTCTATCACATCGACCACCGTCAGTGGGTACTTGTCCGCCAGCCATCGATAAAACGCCGGCACTCCCATGGCGGATCACTCCGCCTCACTTCAAAAAAGCTAACTCTCCACCGCGGCAGCAACCTGCTGTACCTCAAACGCTAATTCTCCACCTAACACTTGCCTCGCCTTCGGAACGCATTTCCTATCAGGAGATTTACCGATAGGACCACCAATACGTCCTCCAATACGTGCAAATCCGCTACTCAAGCCGTTCAGGCGAAGAAAAGGCACAAGAACGGTTGCACAGTGCTCGGGCGAGGACCATGTTGAAAGAATTAGGGTTTCCAGGTGTGCGAACAACGCTGTTGCAAAAGCTGCTGTAAAAGCTAAAGCCAAGTTCCGAGATAATAGAGACTAGAAATCCAATTTCAGAAAAGTAGCAACTTCAGAAAAGTTGTAATTTAAGGATATGTTTTCGAAGCTCTAGCTTTTAGATTTTTCTGAACTGAACACACCACTTAATTAGTATGAAGTTCTTATGAAATTTGTAATGATTGGCATGCATGAAGATTCTTCTCATCTAGGGTCCAATCATTAGTGAATGTCCTTGTAGAGATTTGAATAGTGCTTCACCAAATTAGTAGAGAAACCTTACTCGTCCTTCCAACCAAGTACAAAATCTTCAATGAAGTTCAATTGCAACCTACAGTAGGAGTTCTATTGGAAACCTTTCATGTACTTCTTCAAACACTCAACAAACTAAAAAATTTATCTCATGGTGTTTGAAGAGCTATTTGGTTTGCCAAATGATTAAAGAACCTACAAATGTCAAAAAAAATATTGTTTTCAAATCACATTTTGATAAGAGTCAAACTTTATTAGCTATGTTGGAGTGGCTTCAAGGAAAAAGCATTTTCTTCTAACATCAAGTCTTGTAATCTTTCAATATGTGAAGTCAAAGTTCTTAAAATTTTCCTCATACGATGTTTGTCTCAAATTTTTCACCATTTGGATTTCAAATCAAAAATTTTCTCATTGCACAAGAAATTATCAAAATATGACTAGTGTATTGCCAATGCACTTAACTTCCTTGCATTGCAAGTTGATTTAAAGTAAGCTAGATTCCATATTTGATTTTGAAAATTTTCATGAGTGAACCTAATATCATATACTTACGAATGGTCAAAATCTTAATTTTTGTGTAGAACAAAGATTTTATTCCAAGAGGGCTTGAAGTCTCCTAACTCTATTTCACAAGAATAAAAAAGAAATTTTTTTCCACACTTCAAATATTATAATCTTTCAATCCATATGGTCAAATGGGTTGTAATTTTTTCCACACATTTCCTTACTTGTTTAATATAATTTTTTATAATTGAATTCCAAAATAATAACTTTTTGATTTTGAACAATGCATCAAAAATTGATAATTTTGGACTTTTCTTCTTCAAAATACCTTCTAGCCTTTAGGGTTTAGTAACAAAATTACTATTGAATACCTCCAAAATACCCATTGAAACCATCATGTAAAGATCCCATTCAATATAAGTGTGTTTTATACATATGGCTTCAAAGATTGAAAATAAATGGACTATAAACTCTATCCTCATATTGTTTAATGTATAGGTTTAAGTTTGTTGAACCCACTAAGGTAAACCTCCCTATTTATGCAATGTGACAATGTTTGCCACTTATAGTCAATGTTTTACATTTACATTTAATTTTTTTGATATATACACTACTAGTATCATGGTACAATTTGAGTCAACTACCCTTCATTGTAGAATTTTTTAACTTTGTTCATTTCATCATCCACATGAAATTATTTTTCTTCATCTATATTCACCATTCTATGAAAAATTTGCACAAATCCTATCTATCAAGGCTAACTTATTAATAAAAATTCCTAAGTACTACAAGATGTTTTTATAGACCTTAATTTATATATACATACACACACACACACACACACACACAGATATATATATATATATATATATATATATATATATATAAGAATGTAGTATTTCATAGATCTTATAGTAACCCTACATATTATATAAAAAAAACTTCCCTTTTAGATTATATGAATCCTATCTTTTAACCACGTAGTTTTCTAAAGATCAACAATGATCTCTCTAGAATTAAAGGCATATAATATTGAGATTGATTTGAGTGTGTACCAAGTATTTAGCTTTTATAAAGCTATAGAACTCTTAGTTTGGAATTAGAAAGTGAAAGATATGGGCTTGGAAGTGAAGAGGTGTAGAGTTATTGACAAATTTTAGAGGATAATTTCCAAATAGCTATAAACATACAATCAATAAGAAATTTGGCTTTGAAATTTAGAGAGCTTTTAGAAATTGCATTGGCTTTCCAAAAAGCTATCACACTTTTGAATTTGAGTTTTGGAGTTTTAGCACTCAATTGAATATTAACTATTCTTCCAAAGGCTTGTATACAAATTGTAAACAATTTATATGACTTCTATACAAATACATGATATTATATATGACTTCTATGACTTTTATATGAATATACTATAATTATATACAAATTCTACACCTTTTATACATGATATATATATGTATGAATATAATTTGGTTTATACATATTATACATATATGGATATAATTTTCTTTGTACATATTGCATGAGTATTGATATACATCTATCTATATAGGCTTTATACACAATACAGTATGCATATATAAGAAGTTCAATTACGATACTCATATTTTCACATGATTATAGATTCCTTCATGTCCAAGGCCAAATCTAGTTGTAGCTGTGAACTTAATATTTTCCCAAAACAAACCTTTAAGACTCTACTCAACAAAGAGATATTTTTTCCCTCATTTTTTCTACTTATGATTGACTACTTTCACTCTTCTAATACTTCTTTAGAACATCAAAGTGCCTCATTAAGACAAGACTCATGCTATTCTTTGTTGGTTTTGGACTTTTGGTTCAATACTTCTTCCGTTGATACTTGTCATTTGTTATGAAGTTAGATACATATTCTCCTTGATAATCTTCAAGCACAAGATAGACAAAAATTAAAGAAAATTGCATGTCTAATTCCTTCTAGATTGTCTTCAACACCTACTTCATGTTGCAAGACGCTTTTAATACTCCTTAATCATGGGATCAATTACACAATTTGCAATTGCCCTCATAGCTGCATCATTAGATGAGATTTGGGCCAAATAGAAGACTACAAGTTCTCTGCAATTCTTGGCAGTGGGGAACTCAATGAACTGTGCCACCACAATAGTGTTGATGTGGTAAGGTGATGGCCACATTAGAACCTTTTTCTTTTTTACGAAGTTTTTTTTTCAAATTTTTTTTCAATTTCAGGATGAAAAAAAACATTTTTTTAAAGTATTAATGGCATTTGATTGCAGTCAAATGTGCCCTCATTGTTGTGGAAACAAGCCTAAAACAACCCCTTATTTCCCCAAATCTTATCTTAGGGCCAAAAAAATCTTGGGCCTATGGTTTCTCTCATTGGTGTGGTGGAGATAGGATAGTTTGATTACATATTATAAGTATTAGCATTTCACATTTTATAGTAAGTAGCTGCTTCGAGCCCCCTTGATTCCTTCAAGATTGTAGTTGCTAAATAGTTCGTAATGATCAAGGTTGCAGGGTTGCTAGTTTGTGAGTGTGTGAGCCTATAAGCATACAACATTTTAGAGATTCCATCTAAAATTTTTGGCCAAAATTTCCTATTTTTAAATACCTATTATCGTGGACCTATTACCATAGTTACTTGAATAACTTTGATGTGCCATTCATTGGACTTCACTAGATTTTAAGAAGAAAAAAATTGATGGTTAATTAGGATTATTTTGAAATCGAACATGGTTGTTCCATTGAAAATTAGTTTTTGATGATCATTCTTACTGCTTGATACCCCTTAGCGCTGAGGGGAGCCCCATTGTGGAAAGCAAAAACAAAAGAGCTTTTTTGGAACATCCCAATAACTAGGCACCCATCCAATCATTTCAAAGCTAAAAACTTCATTTTTCTAGACCTCTTTTTGGTTCCTATATCATTCTGAACTTGAGCAAATGCCAATATATATACAAGGTAATACATGACACAAGATAGAACAATCATCCAAATAAATTTTGGTCTTAGCAAAGAAGAGCAAACAAGTATACTCGAGATCCAGAACCATATATTAGAGCTTTTGATGCATAAGCAAGTTGTAGAAATTTTCCAGTATGAAGTATGAAATTTTCCAAAAAGATTAATGTATCTATCTTGTGTCCAAACATTCTTCATGAGGCTAAGAACCTCACATGCACCCATGCAAACCAACGAACACGAAGTAAGTTAGAATATGTATGTCAGGTGTCTACAGTTCTTAGCACTTGTTATCGTTTTCACATGTAAAATATAAGACAACAAGAATCAATCAAAATCTCTAGCATTTTCAAGACCTGAGCATGCGCAGCATTAGATTGCGATGAAGAAGAAGCCATGAGATTGCCTGGTGTGTAATAGACAGAAGCTACCAAGAAAAATTTGCTAAAGCAAAATTGCAAGGGCTACAGCGAAAGTGTAAGCTAACTGTGTTGTGGACTCTCTTTAGCTAAGTTGTGGAAGATTAAAGGATTGAAGGAAAGGCTCTCAAGAGAAAGATAAGTAATTTCAGCAATTTCTCTCTCAAGAAGATGGCCATTTACTTGAATGGGCGGCATAAAACATGGTCAGTAACTCTGAGCTGCACCATGCCTCATTGATGGGCTCTTACACGCCATAAGGTTGAAAAAATAAATAGTAATTTAATGAAGCCCCCAATTTTTGAATGCCGGTTGTTTCCTCCAATAATTTCATAGTGCCATATTTAGACAATAATGTTACTATGTCTAGGAATAATCTATGGTTCAACTACTACTATCTAAATTATATTAGGAAAATTTCAGCCCAAGTGGTAATCCCTTGAATAAAGTATTCCTCATATATAGGGATTTAAATCATTTAATATGTATAGTGACTATGTAAATTCATGTATGGTGGTAATGTATTGATACATACCAACCATATGATTAGAAGTCGAGCCTGTCTCCCCTAAGCATGAGTCTTATTAATAAATGGGAGGGAGGGTGGGAATTTAAACCTTGCACCAATGGCAGAAAATATATATATTAATAAAAATGTCATGGTCATATGGACAACAGAATCCATCTTCTTCTAAAATTGTTTCACATTCAAAGTACAGTATTTCTAGAAATTTGAGTCTGAGTACATGTCATGTGACTGGTACTTAAAGAAAGGTCTAGAAAAAAGAAAAAAGAAAAAAAGAAAAAAAGAAAAAAAAAAAAAATTTTTTAACAATTTTCCGTAGGTAGGTAGCTCCCCTCGACGCTGAGAGGTACCAAGTAGTAAGAAAGGAGTGATCAATGAAGCAACATTTTGATCAAGACATAAGAGTTTGATCCTTGGGAGGTCCCATGAGAAGACAATGATCAACTAATCAACATTTGGGTGTAACTAAGTTCATTCTTGACACAAATAATCCCTATCAACCAAATCTTAAAATCTTAACAATCTTAACAGTATTTTTCATAAATGTTAACAAGTCTAATTACCGACACATTAAAACATAGGCAAAGGTACTTCCTCCATCGGCCTTGAGAAGATCCATGCTACTATAAGATAGTGATCAACAAAAATGAAACTTGGTGTAATAATGAAATCTTATCAACAATTTTCTTTTTCTAAAATCTAAACAAATTCAATAATAGCACATCAAGAAAAAATTATTTGTGTGTTTCCATTGACCTCGGGAGGGTCCATATTCTTATAGGACAATGATCAACCAATATTGTAAACAAACTTCTTTCCATCTCCATTCATCTTTCACATCGATTAGATTCTTCATCTTCATAATATATACTTCTAGATAAGATTCAAAATTAGAATTTTCATCTAAAATCTATATACCCATGGTAATAGGTCCACGATAATAGGTACTAAAATTTACTATAAATAAAAAATTTTGATCCAAATTTTAAGATAGAATCTATTTTTTGAAATATTAATAAGTTTCTAATGCTTTTTCAAATTTTTGAGCTAAACGCTCACATAATCCCTGCTCAACGCTCATAGGCTCATGCTCATAGGCTCACAAAATAGCACCTCTGATCAAGGTTGTTGAATTTTTGTGTATCTAGGGTCAACATTGTCACAAAGTTTTGCAAAGTCTAGGTCCAAAAAATCACAGGGCCTTTGATGTAGATTTCTATTATTATAATCTATCTATATCATTAGTCCCTCTTAAAGAATCTTATAATCTATTCCCCAAATCCTTTTTTTCAAAATTCTATCCAATAATTCCTATTCTAACCTAAAAACTACTATAGCTAGCTTTGACTTAGCACAAATGGTGGAAAATCATTCCAAATATCTTGAAAATTCACCACAATATACTTTATCTTGTTAGGTATTTGCATATTTATTTTCACTACAATCTAAGATATTGTCCAACTTGGGTGGAGATTTTCCTAGTACTAGCTTTCTAACCTTTTTCATGATAACCTAGAAACCACTATAGCTAGTTTTGACCTAGTATAAATGATGGAAGTCACTCCGATTGTCTTGAATCTTTATTAAAATATTGTTCATTTGTCAAGTACTCACATATTAGTTTCATTCCAATTTAAGACATTGTCCATATTTGGTGGACATTTCTCTACTACTAATTTTGTAACCCTTCATGGCCTCCACACACCAATTGTATTTTGTGTATAACTCATAGATCTCAATTTCTTTGTAAATAAAATTTGAATGTAAGGTAGAAGATAAGTTAAGCTAAAAAATTATTCTCAAAGTCTCATATCCATATTACAAAATCTCAATAATATTGAAGCTCCCTAATAATCTCACTTGGTTGCCTTAGACTCCAAACACCTTTACTTTTGAAGCCTCATATCTCTTTTTCTATAATAGATCATTAGGAAAATTTTGGTGTCTCAACAAGGCTGCGAGTTTTGCACCCCCGTAGTACAATTATGGAAAAAAAATTATATGTATATAATTTGGAAGCTGATGTGGCACTACTAGTGCCATGTCAATGCCGTGTCAAATTGACTGTTTTTTTTGTAAATTAACATTAAAAAATTATTATTATTATTATTAAATGAATTTTTTTTTTGTATTTGTACTACGGGAGTGCCAAAAATTTAAAACTTGCGGCCTTCCTTTAACCTCAAAATTTTCCTAATGTTTAGACTTGAAAATTGACATTATGCTAGATTAACTATCTAAAAATTCAAATCCAAAAGTTTGTCTTGATTCAACACTATATCTCAAGCTCACATAATAGCACCCCTACTAATACACGACCTATATAAGTTTTTTCCACTACTAGGCAAAAGACCTCTAGAACTAGATTGGTGGTGAGTGTGGACCCTAGACACCTCCGAGAAATGAAATCTTACTTTAGATATTGAAATCTACCATGGAAGCCCTAGATGACAAAATGGGGGCATCACACTTAAAATGATCAAACCAAGTTCTTTAACCATGAATTCACTCAATCATTGGACTAGAGTGCATTAGGGCAACTTGTATGCCATAATTTAATTCGAAGAGGTGAATTGGAGCCCAAAATGACCGAAATCGGACCCTAACATATAATTCTAGTGCACCTCATTCAACCCAAACACTTAAATCAACTATGCATTGACCCAGAATTGACAATTTTTTATATCATGGTTTATGTACCATCAAATTTGCCCCTTTTTAAAGCTGTTCATTTCCTGTGCCCAACCACATTCAAATTCACAATTTAGGGATTCAAAATGAATGAATTTGAGCACCTATTAAGAAATTCAGCATAAAATCTATCACCCTAAATACCAAATTTCAACCATGCATTAAATTAGGAGGCTCAGATAACATAGTGCACCATAGATAAGCTCATCTAGGCAAATCCACCATTTTCAATAACAAGATGCAATGAGAATCACAATTACTCAACTACAAATGCAAAATTTCAAAGAAACAAAACCTCAAGGAGTTTCTCTCTCTTGAGGGTAGTAGACCCTCCTCTAAAAAGTAGATGCCTCAACATCATCCTTGCTCCAAATGAGGCAAGTCTATGCTTTTTGGAAAGCTCATTTAAAGATCCACGTCTTTCCATATCTTCAATCCATTCCGCCTTGCCGTTCTCTGGAGTCTCATGATTGCTCTTCAAAGTTGTAGCTCTAAAAGTCTTTTGGCAATAGACTCTCTGCCATAAAAACAAGCACCTCTGCCTCGTCTGTGCTCCAAATGGGTTGAACCTAAGCTTTTTGAAAAGTCAGCTTTAAGGCACGACTTCTCATCAATTTTCAACTCAAACCACATCGCCATTCTATCTCTATTGCTGGCTAAAGTTGGCAGTTCAAGTCTCACTCAAATTTCCCCATCATTCTCAAAGCTATTCTCCATCTAACCTCCAAAATCTACATTTTTCACTCAATTGCTCTCACAAAAAAAATGAATCTACTTGACAAATTGCCTACTTCTAACTTGAATTCATTGTAATCATTTTTCTAGTTTTTTTGCCACAATCTTTCAACTAGCTTCCAAAACAAATCATGCACTCAAAAATTGAGAGAGTTGGAAGAAAGAGAGCTCCAAACCCTAAATTTTCATATTTATGACTAAAATGACAACCAAAAGTTCATTTTATTTTCATCCTATACTCTTTCACTATTAATACACTAAATTACTATAAGAAAATACTCTAAGCTAGTATAAAACACATCAATTTACTATAGTTGCGCTTCATTAATCTAAAATGCACTAATTTATTGCAAACGTGCTAAACTAGTGTAAATTCCTCTAAATTATAGCAAAATCCTCTAAATAACTTAAAAAAAACACTTATTTTAGGAATTCTATCATTATTTTAGTGCTTTCATCACTATAATAGTCTTCTAGTTATAGTTTTTATTTTATTATTTTTTTGTTTCCAACTTACTTCAAGTTTCATTTTCTACTTCTAATCTTTTGTTTTTTTACTTCACTTTCTTATTTTTTTGTATTTCTTATTCTTTTGGTTTTCAATTTAATTCTAATCAAATTTTTACCTATTGTATTGTGTTTTCCTATCAGTTTCGTATCTTTTGTGTTTGTTATCATTTTGATTTCCTTTATAATTTAATTTAATTTTTTCTATTTAGTATTATTGTGATTTTAATTTTATTATTGTACCATTCACCTAATTTGGTTACTCTATCAAATCTTGCTTAACAACTTTTTTGTTTCAAATTCCCATTTTTTCTTGGACTTTTTCTTTTGTTTTTTCCTAATTGTATTTTTAAAATTTTTGCCCTAGCTTCCTCATGTTCCTATCCCTATGTATTAGAAAACTCTTTAATTGATGGTTGTGGTTTAGTGTAGAGTACTAACACTTCCAAACTTGTAAATTAATGCTTTATGTTTATATTTCCATCTTTTTATAAAGTGAACCAATATAGTGGTTTACAACCTACATTATGACAATACAAAGCATCTATAGGCTTGAGCGAGGACATTAGAAGAGATTTGAGACTAAAAGAAGCCCATGAGTTCCCCGGAGTTTTTGGATTGTGGGAACTTGTGACATTAGTGATCTTATGTGGTCAAGACCATGCTCTAGGATTTAAGGTTTGTTCTCCTTTGTGTTTGGTTTCAAGTTCAAGTAGTAACAAATATTTGGAGTGTATGGAGACTAGAAGGAAAATGTGTCCTCTACAACTGGCTAAAATGCGACTAAGTGTTATGTACAACTATCCTATGACTAAAGAATGAAAATGACATATCATGCAATAATTTTTTAACCATGTAGTCAAAAGTTATGAAAATTATCGCGCTTTAAAGCTTCTCCTTGGGCACATGTTGTGTGAAAATTTCAAAGAAAAATAAATATAAATTCCATTTTTAGTGAGCTACCCAAAATTGCTATATTGCCAAAAAAGGAAGTTTGGGCATTTAGGGGTTAATCCAAAGGTGACTCAAATTTTAGGTTGAGTGTAAGAAATCACAAGGCTATAACTAACTTACACAATGGTGGAAGTTTAAGGCCCTATTGTATTTTAATTTCAATAGAAAGAGACTACTTAGACATGGGATGCTATAATGCTAAAACAAAGGATAGAGGTTCAAGAGCTCGACCATAATTAGAGTTTTTACCAAGGACTAAAGATTTGGTGCCTTTATTGGTCAAAACTTTGCCGTATTAGGGAATTTGAACCTAGGACTTAGAAAATCTAGAAGTATTTAGCTCAAAGCTTTGCCATATTTTGGAAATATGAAACACATTTGAACAACTTTGACAAGAACAAGTTAGTAATAAGAATTTTCAAGCTAATCAAACACCAACACTTATTATATGTAAATACTACACAATTTCTAGAGGAATTCTTTAGAAGGAATTCCCACCATGAACGTGCATAACATCACTATAAGGCACTAGAGGGCCCCCACAAATGGCATCACCAAGGTACCAAGGGAGGGCTCTTCTCTAGGGTTAATACAAATGTTAGTACAAAAAATTAGTACAAATAGTTAGTTCAAAACAACATATTATAATACAAGGAGAATGCAAGGTTTGAAGGGACCCTAGTGACCTTCAAAATTAACTTCAAAAATACCAACAATGGAGCAAGCATTGTTTGACAAATTTTGATTCAATGGCCAAAAAATACACTACAATCTATCCAATGGGAACAAAATACAAATAATAGGTGGCTTGAGAGGGAGAAGGGTTCTTTCAAATATTTTTTGTAAGGTCATCCCTCCCTCTTTTTTACCTAGTGGTAATCCAAGTTCTACTAGTTTTTCTAGTACCCTTAAACTTGTTAGTGAGTGTTATAAGTACAAAACAAGATATCCTAATTTTTAGTGAGAATTTACCACAACCAAGGTAATTTCTAGGAATTTTTTCATTGTTGATTTAAAGGATTGATCATCCGGAAAAAGATCTCCTAATGGTCATAAGATTCCGGAAAATTTTATGGAACCTCTCATAGAATCTCATAAAAGATGTGCATGTTCATGTTTTTACTTTGTACATTTTCAAAAGGAAATGAAATCCTATTGTCTCCTTTAATTATTAGTGTTTAGAAAATCTTTCACTCAAAGAAGAATCTTGGTGAGGTAGGTGAGCTAATTTTGTTGCTGAATTTTTAGCATGATTTTAACCCCAAAACAACCTACTTTTTCTATAGATGCCCTCCTCTGAAATGTTGTGGTTTTCATAAACCTACAAGCTAAAAACAAAAATTTTTATTTTTCTCGAGACAATTGATACATAAAACCCTCTCCCTTAGGAATGACTTAGGGATCCAATTGAATTTTTTTTGGAATATTTTAGCCATAGATTTTTATATTTAGGTATTTAGAGAGGTATTTACAAAGTATCTTAAATTGGTGTTCTTTTAGGTTTCTAACCTATATACATGTGAGAAATTGAGGTACTTAAAGTACTCTACTCTATTATGGACCAAATACTACTTTGGTATGTGCAACAACTATTTGGGTTCAACACTCTTTTTAGAGACTTTTCAATATAAAATTTAACGTAAAATATAAAATTAAAAAAACTATAAGTTTGAAGTGATGAATTAGGGGCTCACATTCTTTAGAGGTTGAATAGTCTTCGGAATGTTCTCTTGTGGTTGAATAAACTCTGGCATTGGTTTAGTAAGGTTTGAATAAACTCTAGGGATGTCTAAAATTTTCGCACAAGAAAGGTCCTTGGTGGTAGAATTTTCTAATAAAAAAACAAAAAAGAGAGAGACATTTATGGACGATGTTCTATGTTCTATCTATTTGTCTTTATACAAGGCTAGGTAGTAGCTTGGGTTCCTATGGCGATGTCTAAGATTCAAAGCTTCATTGTGAACAAGGTTTATGAAAACAACATCATCAAAATACCAACTATTATAATATTGTATAGGAAGGTGCAAGTTCCATTATAGGATATTCGAACTCAAGAAAGGGCCTCACAAATCTAATCACTACCATATTTATTTAGGTAGGGGAAGCATAGGTAAGGGATCCATAAAAGGGGCTCTATCTTGTATGAACCCCCCAAACATACCATGCTATATGACAAAGGACTTTGGTGGTGAAAAACAATAATGTACTAAAGTAGTATTAGATGCAAGTACCTCTAGTGAACATTTAGGATTCAATGTTGGACATTATTATCTCCACTTTTAAACAAAAATGTCATCTAGATTGTCTTAAAAGCAACATAGTTTTCTTCTAGTGAGTGAAGCTAAACTCGATTATATTTTGGAGCATTGCACATAATTATAGTCATAGGATTCACCACAAAAAATTTACCCAGACCATAGTATGCTAAGGATCAATGGCTACTAATTTATTGAGGGAGGGGGCGGGTGCTAGTTAATTGTGCAGGAAGTGTTGTCTTTTGAGTGGACAGTAGGGTTCTGAATGCATTCATCTAGACATGGGGAGAAAAGTATTACGTTTAAAATTTAAGTACTAATGTTTAATTCTCAAGCGAAGTAAAACATTAGTACTTCAATTTTACTTCGCTTGAGAAGCTCTAATTCATTATCTACCTACTAGAAACTCTTAAGAGTTCATTCGTAGCACAATAACAATGACAAGCAAAAAGTTACCATTACAATTGGGTGTAGGAAACTTATGCAAAGGGTACAAGCCACTTCATAGAATTCATCAAATGGTAATGAATTCATCAGATGGTGACTTTCCAAAACAATTGCTCTCTATGAACCCTAATTCTGCACTCTTAGAATAGGATGCAAGAATACGAAATTGGACCCTGTACTACGAATCCCCGATTTAGGCTACCTACTAACATCGTTAATGATTAGGAAATGTCTTCTGAAGACACTTGAGAAACAAAAAACAACATTCGCAGTCCTAACACTTCAATTAACTCAGAATACAAAGTTTCTAAGATACACCACGAACAGAAAACCAGGGTACCGGAAAGAGTAATTGAAATTCAAATGTCCGGAATCTAGGACACAAATTTCAATAGAAAGAGAGACGCCAAGGACTAGTACACTTCGACAGAAATCGCCAGACAACTGATTTCAAAAACAACGCGGATACACCTCTACCTCTGCACAAACCCTAAACTGAAACACATAGTCACCATAATCATACTTGAAAACATAAAGCCGTACTCAACCTATACCCTACGTCATGTACGTGCAAGGAGCACTTCGTATTGACCGTTGAGAGCTCAGGATCAAGAGAAACCTCAAATGTCACAAGGATACCATCGACAGAAAAGCAAGTCACAACTACTCCCCAAATTCACATGTCTGGAGCATTTGGCAAACGCTTAACAAGAATGAGGGACGCCAAGGTCATCCTCGACCGTCAGCTTGAGGAACGTCACAGTGTACGGACAACGCGGATGCACGTCTAAGACCTGCAACTAGCCTCGACTAAAATCGACAGATGTTGGAAACCCATTCTCCTTCATATCCTCACTAAATTACGGGAGCCTCATCCAGTAATCAGATCTTTAGTATCACCAAGATAATCAATGAGCGGTCTTCCTTACAGATTTTGAAGGAAGCAAAACCCTAAACCCCTAAACCCAAAATTCGATACGTCAAGGACGCCCAAGCGTCATTCATGATATGCAAAAAACGATAAGAACTCTAAACATCAATTCACAGAAACCATCACTCGGACAAGAGAATACAGATGCAACAAGACAAAAGCTGCTATCAGTGAGGAACCTCTTAAAATCTGTCAACCTCTTTAAAAAAGGATTCCGAATACAAAAATAAACATTGATTACATAGCTTAACGATTGGCCTTGGCCACACGCTCGATCTCGTCCTTCTTCTTAATTGCGTAGCTGGTTCAATACACAAACAATGCACGTCAGCTAACATAAACTCACAACAGAACAAAACGGTATTCTGTAGGGCAAAAAAACAGCGAGGACTCGGAAACATGACGGATCCTGAACCGGAGGGAACAACGAACTACTATGTCTCATCACTAATAACAGGAACAGACAAATAAACAATCCCTGAAATACCTGTTGGAGGAACCCTTGGCGGCGTTAATCAGCTCGTCAGCCAGGCACTCGGCAATGGTCTTGATGTTCCTGAAAGCAGATTCTCGGGCACCGGTGGTGAGCAAGTAGATCGCCTGGTTAACCCTCCTCAACGGAGAAATATCGACAGCCTGCCTCCTGATGACTCCAGCAGAACCAATTCGAGTAGCGTCTTCACGGGGGCCACTGCACAAGGCGAAAATTGCACATTTCAGAAGGACACTCATACAATCCGATCCAGATAAAAAGCAGACCAGCTTATTTCCAATGCACACGGCAATCACTCCGTACCTATTGATGATGGCATCCACGATGACCTGAATGGGATTCTGGTCAGTCAGAAGATGAATGATCTCCATGGCGTGCTTCACGATGCGAACGGCCATCAACTTCTTACCGTTGTTGCGACCGTGCATCATGAGAGAGTTCGTCAGCCTCTCCACGATGGGGCACTGGGCCTTCCTGAAACGCTTCACAGAGTAGCGACCAGCAGTGTGGGGCACGAATGTGGCATGCTTCTCCACGGAGACGGCGATGTAATCGGCCAACGAGATGTCATTGATCTGAAACCCCGAACAACCTAATCATCAGCTCATCGAATACTAGGAAAAACACAGAGATATACGGAAAGTGCCCGATTGTCAATATGGCGATTTTTACAAATCTCTCCCTCGCAAAGAAGGGCTACATACGTCCCTCCGAGGCACTTCGGACATATTTTGCTGACAATGACTCTTGCAAAAAAACAGGAGGGACCAAGGACGAAGTTTGACCCTGACGATAATGACAAACCCTAAGCTCAGTAGCGTACATTGAATATCACTTCTACCTAGGGTTTAGTTGGCCATGAGTAAATATTGCAGAAATAAGCCCAGGGATGAGAAACCCTGACTATGTATCTGGTCCGCCCAGAATCGCAAATAGTCATACTTGAACAGAAGCCGAACCGCTCGGTTTCATTACGCTTGAAATGCGAACCACCTCTGTTTCGTCACTGCAACCCTAAATCATTCGTAAATCGGACAAAAGGAATAAGGAATTCGGTACATACCTCGATGTCGTCAAAGGACCAGCGCCCGAAAAGCTTGACTTCCGGTTGAGCGACCGCCATGGTGACAGCAGAGATGAGGGCGTCGTCGTCTCTTGCGGGAGCAGCAGCACAAGCGCCGGGGCGAGACGCGAAAGAGAACACTGGTGGAGTCTTCCTGGCGTCTTGGCCATCACACCCAAGCCCTAATTCTTCCTCGGGCAACGGGGCTACAATTTTGCGGTTTCTTATCGACGGCGATCAACGTGCCCGCAAAATCCAACGGTTCGTCTTGCTCTATAGTTGAGTCGACTCTTCTGTTGTGGGAACGCTGATCTCCAGATGTCGATGACTATCGTGGTCCGTCAGATCGGGGAGGAGAATGGGAACGTAGTTAAGGGAACTTCGGGATCGGAGTTGCGTTGAGTTGGGGCGGGCAGCTGCGGGTACCTGAAAACGTAAAATCTATTGTAAGAGATGAAAACATCAACGAACTGACGAACATCAATAAAATTCATCCTTTTTCCACTGTGAGTGTTTCATCCAGGTCGCCTAGGTGTTCCGGAACGAGGCCTTGTGAGCAACTGAAGTTCATTAACCTTAAAGGGCGGACTGGTGACCGTGGAAATACTCCCTTTAGGAACCGTGTGACATCATCTACTTTAGAAAATCCAAAAATATTCATTGGAAGTCATACTATTGTAGAAGACTTATGTTTTTCTCACAAAATTCTGAGGATGAATAGTCATAGTTCTGTCCTACATAGAGAGATTCTTTGTCATCTATTGGACACAAAACATCTGTGTTGATGTTTAAAGGTTAATCCCCAAATGCCCTTGCAATTTTCCAAACTGAAGACCCTGCCAGAGAGGCAAACAATTTTTTTAAATAAAGAATTAAAGCCTACCTACCATATAGTTCAAAAGTATACTCTACAAGGGGCACACAAAAATATTATGGGGCCTAAATGACTCATCAAGATGCATTAGATTCTCAAGGCATCAAAGGGTGCATGGTTGCCAAATCATGCATTTTTTGTCCCTCTAGGTGCTTTGACGAATGTTGCAAGATGAATATGTCATTCCTTGAGGTGTGGTTTTTTCTTTAGGAAAGAAGAGAAGATGCACATGATTGATGCCCCCCAAAATATGATATAGGGATAATACATGTTTGGTAGAGGATCACCAAACAACAGGGTGTCCGACATGCCCATTTTAGGGGAGCAAATTCCTTATTTTCCATGAAAAATGTACTTCTCAATAGAGGAAGATCCCCATGGTAGAAATGACATACCAAAACTTATAAAGCTCTAGAATTTTATTTTGCAAGAATCAGATGGTGCATTCGAGAAAAAATGGATTTTGATACATGTGCGCCATCTAGAGAACAAATAGGTTCTAAATGTGGAAATTCACAGTGGTAGTGAAATTTTTCACGGGTGTTGGGACATCATGTGCTTGGAGAAGGGCGTGGTGAGTGTGCACCAAAATAGAGTGGTCATTTTGCGAATCCTAAGCTCCTCCACAACGATTGCTCGTAATTTGTTGTACTAAACTCTAACCTTTGTACTCGTCTATGTAGGGATATATTATTTGTAAATTCATTCTTGTGTGTGAAGAATACAAGAGTACACCCAAATTAAGTTTTTGGAGATGGTGGGAACAGGGAGTCCCAAAGGACGAACTAGGACTTGCCATCAGTTTTTCTCCAAGTGGAGGCCTCATCACCTGAGTACGTGATCCGTAATGGCACCTACTTTCACACTACCAAACTAGGGGATCTATTTACATTGTAGGCCTTAGAAAATTTAGGCCTCAAGCATCAAAATTGAAATCAGAAAATTTCACTCTTTTGGAAACTTTTCGCTCTCTAATATTGTAGTTAACCATTTTATGAAATACCGCATTGATTTCCCATTATTTAGCTTTGAAAATGAATCGAGGACAATTTATGTCCTGGAGGACATTTTGGAGTTAACCCCTAAACGCTCAAGCAACTAGTTTTGGGTCACTAACTTGTTTAGTTGGGTTGCCCAACTTTAGGAAAGGAGAAATTCTGTGACCTGATTTTTTTGGTGGGTGGCTTGAAGAAGTTACTAGAGT
The DNA here is from genome assembly GCA_963920665.1 of Straminergon stramineum. Taxonomy (NCBI): domain Eukaryota; kingdom Viridiplantae; phylum Streptophyta; class Bryopsida; order Hypnales; family Calliergonaceae; genus Straminergon; species Straminergon stramineum. The sequence continues at coordinate 21,291,905 of OY987268.1, read as the reverse complement.
TTTCCATGAAGAATTACTAAAAAATATTGTAGAATGCCTTTGCTTTATTTTAAAAAAGTTACGAGCTCTAGTTTCAACCTTAAAGAAGATGATGTTCACTTTTATAAATCAATTATCAATGGCCACATGGGATGTTTGAAACACAATCCTCCCATAGAAGTGGTTATGCAAGCTTCCTCAAATTTTTCCAAGAACAAGGACCGTCCTCAATAGAACCGATTTGCAAAACAAACATTGTGACAAATTTTGATAAAGAAAACACTTGGAAATAATAGGCTCTACGCAAACACTAACAAACATTGAATTCAATAGAGAAGTTGGCACTAGGAGGTGGTAGTTGGCAACCTTGTTTAGCTAAATAGCTTTTGTGAAGTGACAGTGAACACCAAACCCTTGGAAGCCCAAAAGATATGAGAATGTGCGCAGATAATCGAAAGCAAACTATATTGAGGGTCTTCTATAGTGCTAAAATTCTAGAGACATCTTGAATGCATTGCTAAAATTTTAAACCTATAGAAATAAAAAACATGCCTTAATTTATGTGGCTTAGGAATACACATTAGACAAAGAAGAAGTCAACCAAAACTAAATGCAACTTGTCTTTCATGTGTTGTACATGGTATTGATGGATTTCAAGCTAAAATCAAACTACAAGACTACATTGAAAAGACCCTACCTATCAACATGGATTCATCCACATCTCTCCCATGTCTCCCAATTCTTCCTTCTCTCATTGCAATTGCTAAAGTCATCCAACAATGGGCATGCATGTAATGAACATGGTGCCTTAGAGTCTCAACTGTAGTTTTTACTTGTATGCATCAACCAAGTTTTCTTTGCTTCTAGACTAAGACTAGCAAAGAGTAGAGTATTGCCAAAGCATCCATCCCATAAGAACTATTGCCAGTTGTATTACTCAAATGTAGTTGCGATTCTTGGTTGGGGTTCCTCCCAATGACTTGAAAGAGATGGCTAGAGGTTCAACACCGAAGTATTCAAGCACCTTGAAATTGAGTCTTCTTTGATCTAAGCTATGCCGATCCGAGCTTTGACATCAACAACCCTACAATCGAACTGAAGAATGTGAAGGGAAGTACAAAAGTGGGACATTTACAACAAAGGATGGAGGAAGAGAACATGAACAACGTCAAATCAACAATTTTTGAACTACACTACAATCCAAGCAATAATGATATTCTTCCCAATAGTATTTTAGGTTCATTTCTACCTCCAATTTTTTTTGGTTTGTAGTCTAGTGGTCAATGGCCATTGGGATTCATGTAAAGGTTGATTGCAGTAGAGCAAGAACACATGAACAACAATGGAGCAACAAATAAGGAACAATAATATACTTCAAGCAACAATGATGACACTCCTAACAATACTTTAGGTTCATTTCTGCCCCTCTTTTTTTATTTAATTTGATAAATGTTGATTAAAGTTTATTCGAATTTCCCTTCCCTTTTAGCATTGCAGCAACATGTCATAGCAACCAGAAGCCATTGCTATAGTACAAGAGTTGGTGCAAGATTAATAGGGAATGTTGAATGCCAAACAAGAGATTCTGACAATGTCATTTTTGATGTCGATGAATGTGCCTCAATCTTGCTTGTATTGGCAAAAGAAGATGAGGAAGAAGACGACGATTTTTGTTTAGGATTGGCCACATACTCCTAGCTTTACGAGGTGACAAAGGAGGAGATGTACTTTGTTGTTTTAAGAAATAAAACTACAATTGTTCTGAAAAAAATTGATGTGTAACAAATACTACGTGATGAAGAATTTCCTTTAGATGCTGATAGTATTGGTACAAATTGTGAAGGCTATAGGGATTCGTCATGTAATAGTGAAGACAATAGCGATGACTTTAATGAACATGAAAAATAGGAAAGTGACTACAACCATGAATTTGAAGACGAACAAGACAATTATGATGACCAAGAAAATCACCTAACAACCTTCTCCTATACACACTCAAACTCCAACTTTGCATCACCAACCACATAGCAGAAAGACTTTACAATTGGCATAGTGGCAGTGCAACCCCGTTTGTGAATTGTGAGCCCCTAATTCGTCACTAGGGGCTCACTCTTTTTTTTCTTTTTTTTTTCTTCATATTTTTTCATTTTAAATGCATTTTTATATACAAAAAGTCCCCCGAAAGAGTGTAGAACCAAAATAGGAATGTCACATTCCAATATAGTATTTGGTCTAGTTTTAAAATATTATAGCTAGAATGACCTAACCATGAGCTGTAAATAGGTTAGAATCCAACTAATCTTGGCAAATTGGTCAATTATGAGTGATGGGCATATCAGGTTCAAAATCCCACATGGAGAGGACATCTCTAGGTTAGAATTGGTCGAGGGAACTCTGGTGAGGCATATAGATCAATTCTCGGAGATAAGTTCCAGTTTCTCCATTTCATCAACAAAATAGCAAAACCCCAATTGTTGGCTTGTAGATGTTGAAAATACTAAGACAAGACTATGGAGGAATCTCAGGTTCAAGGAGTGTAACTAGGGGTTAAACCCATGCCTAGGAACCAACGGCAAAGTCGGTTTGCCAAGATTCCCCCTGGTGTGGAAGATTCCTTGGCAACCGATGATTAAACCAGGAGGTGGATTTTGTCCCCCTCGAGGCCAATGTATAGGGTAGATATATGAGCCTACACATGTATCATGGGATCCCATGGGAGGTTCCACGAAAAGTTTCAAAATTTTTTGATAGTCAAAAGATGTCTTTACAGACGATCAACTACCCAAACTTGTGATGAGAAATTCCTATAAATTTTCCAAGTGGCAGTAAATTCTCACTAAAAATTAACATAGCTTCTTTTATGTTAATAAGCTGCCTTGACAAGTTTTACAACATTCCAATAGTCGGAATTACCCGAACCTGCCAAATTCCGCGACAATTAACGAAATTTAAAGTCCACAACGGGTTTGACCGACGGAGCGGGAGTATATGAAAGCAGAATGGGGCCCAAGATAGGTCTTTTTTCACTCCCCCATACCTACTTAGGAGCCTAGGCTAGTTAATTTTGCTAGAAAAGTCAACCCCCAAAGTTGGGATTTTTTCCAATTTTTGGTGTTAAGTTGGTATTAGGTTTCGTTACAATTTTGAAGATAGAAAATGGGGAGGGGGTCCTACTACATTAAAACTGGCCTTCTAAAGCCAATGATGCAATTTATTTGCGATTCGGAGTTAATCTCCAAAAGTTAGCTTAGCAGGCCAGTATAGGATGAAAACCTTGAGTTTTGGATGGAAATCCACGAAAATAAGGTTAACTTAGATGAATGAGGAGAGGTGGGTGCTCGGGAAAGAGTATAAAAGGATACCCCTTCTCCTCTCTTACCACCCCCTTTTTGTATAATTGGATTCGTTGGATCCAATTGATATTGGAATTGTAGCATTTTTAGCCACAAACCTTGCAACGATGTTTTTTGGGCACTTTTGGCCATTGTTGTTGTTTTCTAAGCTCACGAGGTCTTTGTGGGTCCCTTGTACCTAAGGTGTGCATAGTCCTAACTCTTCCAAGCTTGAGCTCGGAAGTTTATTTATCTTACCTTGTTACTATAGCTTGTGTGCGTTTATTTTGGTGGGTCCCTTGCGGCCTCTGTTTTTGTCTTGTCATTGCACTAATCCTAGAGCTATCCCCCATATGACTAGCGATGCCACTTCGGGGGGGCCTTTAATTTAAGTCTTTATTGGTACTAACCACGTATAGCTAGTCTTATGAGTATCAAGGAACTCTTTGTTTTGTTATTCTTAAGTTTGATGTGGTATTCTTTGGTGAGAGATACGAGGGTGTGAGGGTAGTGGGTCCTGCCCATACAACGAAGCTTTGAACCCTAGTGGGGTAAGAGAGTTCTAATGGTGTGTTAAAAGAGGGAACGACGACGAAGCTTTGAACCCCCTTAGAGTATAAGTCTTGGCGGTGTGTTAAGAGAAGGATTGACGGCGAAGCTTTGAATCCCCTTGGGGTAAAATCTTCAAAGAAAGTAGCACCAAAATTTGCCTTAGGAAAGGTTGCAACCAACACCTTAGTCTAATCAGAATCCTAGTCCAACCCTAATACTTAGGAGAGGGCCGGTCGGGTACTGCAAGTAGACTGTCAAGTCAAGGTCGGACCCTAGGGGGGTTAAGTTACAATATTAGGAGTTAGAGGGGTCGGGTTACAATATTGGGAGTTGAGGAGTCGGGGTCTAGCATTGAGCATTGGGGGGTTGGGATTACAGTATTGGGCTCTAGGGTTGAGGGGTCCAACAGTCGCAGTGAAGAGGGGAAGGGAACAGAAAAAAACCCAGCAAGCTAGGGATGAAGGAAGAAGAAAAGATATCAACCAAAGGTCCCTGTTACTCTAACATAGCCCTAGGGATGGGGAATCCAATGCCGCATCTCCTAGAAACCTCGCTAAGACAGTCAAGCAAACAAAGAAAGAAGGAGTGGAAATAGTGAGAGGCCAGAAGAATGAGAAGATATAACAAGAGGGAATACAACTTGAAGGACAAATATGAAGGTAGATAGGATAGGGTGAAATCGTTGGGGCTTACTTAAGCCCTTAGATTAGAAGTAGATAACCACTACAAGATTAAGTGTGAGACGTAAGTATATGACGTAAGATGTAGGATGTAGGACGTAAGAAGTAGCTCAACCTTGGAGGATGGTATGACATGTCTTTAAGGTTAGTTTAGAAGGTGGGAGCAAGGATAGTTGGGCCATTTTAGAGTGTGGGAGGAAAGAAAAGAAGAGAGGAGAAAAGAAATAGGAGAAAATCAACAATTAAATTCTTATATCAATTTGTCTTATGATTAGAAAGGTAGTTCGTTGTCTCACGGCATGGGAGTTCATGGTGGAAGAGGTAGAGCTTCCGGTGGGCGCTATCAACGACTCAAGTTCTAAGGTATGAGTTAAACCTTTCCAAACTTCCCTAGGTCCGTAATTAGAAACTAGCTTGGCCGAGGCCAAACCCTAGTTTAAACCCTTAGGATTGTAGGTTAAGTCATTTCCAAAGACATAAACCTAAAGAAGGAGCTCGTAGCTTTCCAAAACCCTAAGGCATGCCCAAATCGGGCCAAAACTAAGAAACTTATTATTGGATGAAGTTTAGGGTCAAGTTGGATGAAGAATAGATAAACTCCGAATTTGATGTAGAAATAAGTAGGTTAGGAGGAGGCTACCAATTAGGAGCCAGGGCTGAAAAAAAATTAGCGGATGAGGTTTAGGGAAGGCTTGGATGAAAATTTTGAAAGAATCCCCGATTAGGGCCCAACTCCAGATCTCGGTAGAATCAATTCTTGTGACCCATCCCTAAAAATTTTGGATCTTTTTGAATTGGGGAGCTAGGTGCAATTGTTGGATGAAGTTTGAGGAACAAAGTAGCGGTCAAACTTCATCCACCCCTAACTTTGGCTAGGAAGGTCGGATAGGGTTGAATTTTATATTTTTAGAAATTGCACAAGATGAAATAGAGTTTTTTTAGGTAAGTTTTGCCCTGGTATAGGTTCTATCCAGATCATACAGTAGGCCATCCATTTAGTCGGCCAAAACATTGGAAGTAGTTTAAGTGATTCTTATAAATTTGGGGTCACTTAGGCACTTAGTAAAAAGATCCATTGCTTGGAAGGCACAATGGACCACGTTTATACACCCAAATGTAGGAGTCACTTAGCCAAAACTTAGAACTTGGTTGTGTTTGCGAATTACCAAGGCGGATAATTTGGTGCTCATATAAACACGAACAAGAGTTGTAGCAAAAGTAGACAAAGTAGAGCAATGTCTTAGCAACATCATTTGCATAGCATTGGAAGTAAAAGCCTCAAGCAATTTGGCAAAGCTATGCAATTAGGCTTTCGAGAAAACATGCAAATGAAGAGGGTTGGTGATATCAGGCGAGGATTTCTAATGACAAGAGGCGGACTTATTTAACTGCGGACAATTACTGCAATAACGAAGGCAAGCTGTGGTTAGTTGCTTGTGGAAGGAATGAGGACAAGGTGAAGCACTTGGAACTCAAGTTTTCTTTTGTTTTGTTTTTTCATTTTGTAAGTATTTTAGCGTATATATATGAAAAAAGGCATAAAAAGAGTGTTTGAGTGGTATTTGGTAGAAGTCCCTACTGATACAATGAAGGATCATCCTAGAAGTACAGAGTATATAAAATACTCTAATTTCCTACTTCTAGTGCCATATTGAGAGTCTGAGAGGTCAATTAAGTATTTTCGAGAGAATTAAAGGTTTGAATGTTAGCCAATCCTAGTGTTTTGTCTATGCCAAACTAGTCTTACAAATACATCTGACAAATTGGTTAAGTCTATTTTAGGTCTAGAGAGTCTAGTATAGGTCACCATCCAATTTGTAAAGAATTTGAATTGGTAAATTCTTAATTGCAAGCAATTTATAGAAGATCACATCAAACTGCGAATAAAGTGATGGGAGAGGGACCGGAGCATGAAGAAAGGAACTTTTAGCTTAAAAGCATGCTAAGAGCCGACATTGGAGCCGCTTGTTACATGATTCCCTGGTACAAGAATAATTTTCCCCTTGGGCGGAAATTAAAAGGGAATTGCTAATTTTAGCTTCTCTATGAATAGTGCAAAGTGAAATGTAATGTTTCACTTTGGTTTTAGAAGTTTCCTAAAAGCTATCCAAAAAATTTCGGATTTTTCCGAAACAATTAGCATGACTCCATGGGAAGTCAACTACCTTTGAATCTAGTCGTAAATTCCTATAAATTACCCATATTGTAGTAAGATCCCACTAAAAATTAGAATAGTGTTTTGTGTGTTAATAAAGTGTCCGACTAGGTTTGAAGACATTCTGACATTCCTAAGTACTACAATCGGCAACGACATGGAACTTTGAAGAATTTATAATTTAGCAATGGGTTGACTGATGTACTAAGAGCTAGCAGTGTTCAAATGATGTGAGTGAGGGGTCTTTTCTTACTCCCACAAACCTTCTAAATAATCCCAGTCAAATAGTTTCCTCAAAAGAAACAAATTTTAAAAGTTAGAGTTTTGACTTTTCTTTGGTGTTATCGTAGGTTGATTTTATGCTTACAAACGGCTAGGAAGAAGAGGTATAGGGTCCAGTAGGCTAATTTGGATCTTCTGAACACAATAACGCAATCATTTTTTAATTTGGAGTTGTTCCCTAGAAGATAGGAAGGGTCCAACTGTGGATTTGATTTTTTTAGAGTAATTAGTAGAAATTCAAAATTAATTTCGCAAGTATCTTTTGGAAAATTGAAGATTAGATTTGGGTAAGATCTCTTTTCTTGTGTAACAAACCATCTTTTGTTTAAAGCTAGACAATTTAGAAATACTTTGGGTTAATTAGCAAAATATCTAAATTAGTAAGGGTTATTTTCAAAATATCTTTGGGAAAAGATCTTGAATTTAATTTAGCCAAGATTTATTAGCTAAATGGAGAGGGTTCTAGAGAATTCTTCCATTAAACAAAGATTATTTTAGAAATATGTTAGGATAGTTTAGGAAATATCTCAAGATTGAAAGTAAATGTTTTTCCACCGACAATTTACTATGGAGGGGCTTAGGACAAGTATAAAAGGCCCTTCCCTCGAGGTTGTTGGTATCCTCATTCTCATAAGTAACTTTTGCTTTTGTTTCTCATATGTTACCAACGTGGTTGGAGCATTGATCTAGGTGGAGATTCGACCTGATTTTTATTCTATCTTTTGATTTGTACACTTTGAAGGACGAGAAGGTCCCTTCAAAGTGATTTCTGTTTGAGTTCTTTTGAGTTTTAGAGGCTAAGCTTCCATTTTCTTTCATTTGTGAGAGTTTTGGAAGGAATAGACCTCCAAACACTAATTTTGTATAAGATTTCTTTAAAACTAACAATTTGTGCTCATTGCAACAAAATTTGGTGTTAGTAGACTTAAGGCGGTGAAGTTTGACTTTGCCAAAAGTTTATTAAACCAACCTTTGCTCAAGATTCGTTGTATAACAAAAATTGGGACTTTAATTACTAGAGTTTGGTTTAAATGTTGTCATGCATACCTCCTTTAGTAATTAAACTTGAATACTTTGAAATTTTGAAGAATTAATCTTTAATGTTCAGTTAAACACTATCATGTGTACCTCTTTTATAGATTAAAACTTTCAAAATACTATAATTTGACCATCAACACCGTATATGCTTGGGGTTGCCCTTGCCACAAGAAAGCTTTGACTTTGGAATTTCCAAAATTGATATTTTCAAAGTGGTTCCAAGTACTAGAAAAAATCTCTTTCTTTGCATGTTTGAAAAATGCTTTGCAAGTGTAGTAATTGGAGACATTTGATTTAGTAAGAAAGATTAGAGAAAATTAGTCAAAGTTCTTTAGTTGAATTCTTGTTAAAACCTTTAGTAGTAGTTAGGAAAAACCTCAAAATTTAAATTAGTTCTTCCTTTATTTAAAATTACTAAAATTATTCCAAAATAGAACCCCAATTAGATTAGAACATTTTGGTTTGATTAGTTGAAAATTATTCAAAAAAATTAAGATTAGTAGAGAATTAAATTAGTTAAAAAGCTTTGAATCAGATTGGTTATGTGGCATTTCCAAATTTTAGAAACTAGTACGAAAACCAAAGTTGCACGGGGACCAGCACAGAGATCGGAGTGGAGAATCTAGTGACTAGGACCAAAGGAGTTATTAGAGCTGAGAGGACAGAAGACAAGAAGGACGGACGACGGGGAGGAATGACTAGAAGATGATGGAGGGATGGAAGGGGTCGCGAGGCGCCGACCGATTGCGCCTCGCCATGTGGCGGGGTCCCGAGGGTGATCCAGAGTTGCACAGGGAGTAGCAGAACGACGAGAAGGTTGGTGATCGTGTTGGGGACTGGAATCTAGAGTGTGAACTAAGAGTTCTTGCCTATTACGACTAGTTCTTTCTAAACTAGTAAATATGAAACTGAGGTAGTGGTAGCCATGCCCCAAACTTTTGATTGTATTTTCAAAGAATTTTCATTTCCTCCATAGTCAACAAAAACTCTCAAAAAGAACAAACACATCAAAACAATAAGTGAGGAAGATAAAGTGAAGGAGTTTTGAGAGTAGGGAGAAAGAAAGTGACAAAGAATCTTACAATTAATAAGGTACTAAAAATTTGATTTGATTTGATATTTTATTCCTTAAAACTATTCATTGATTTGTTGGTTAGTCATTAATAAGGAATCTTACAGGGATTAGAAGGCTAGGCTTTGGTTAAAGTTTTGTTTTATTAGGCTTAATAAGACAAATAAATAAAGAGAAAATGCCAACTAATATCTTTTGGATGATTAAGAAATAACAAAATAATTAGGATTTTTTAGATTTGATTTAGTAGATTTAAAAGGTTTTGAGGTATAAAAATAATTTCTAATTAATTAGGAATTTTTTTTAAATACAACCAAAATTGATAAAATCCCATAACCATTAGTAGGAAAAGAAAAAATTGAAATTGAAATACAACATTGAACGAGGATTAATTTCAAATGGCATGATGGATTAGCGAAAATGGAGGAAGGAGCAGGTTACTACGAAACCATACACCTTGTGATCCTCGAGGACGGTATGATTGACCCCTTCATAGGCAAGGTACATTAAAATTCTTCATCTTTTGTTTTGATTAAAATTTGATTAAAATTTCCCTCGATAGAATGAACCATAAAAAACTTTAGGAAAATTAGAAAAGAAAAATTCCAATTAGATTCTAATCCAAAATTTAATTAATTACAATTAGATAAACCTTAATTGAAATTTGGAAGAAAATTAATATTTCTACCTAAAATAATCAAACAAAGGAATCTTAGAATCTTGGTGAATTTAAAATTTAGATTTATTAAAAATTATAATTTTTCATTTAGACTAAGAATCATTGATGGATGAAATTTAATTTGTTAGACTTTTAAAACAAATTTCATTCATTAATAACTTTTTGTTACAAATTTAGTTTTTTAGTGTCTTACCTTGTTGGGAAGGTAATTTCTCAATTTTCATTTAAAAAAATATAAAATTCTAGAAATAATAATTTTAGAATAAAAAGTTTGATTTACATTAGATTAGAAGATAATTAAAAAGAATTTCTAAAGAATCTATAAGAAATCATTTCAATTAGGAGTCCATTAGGGAATCTTTTAAAGATTCTAAAAACTTTTTTCATTTAAAAATTACTTTAATTTTAAATGAGAAGAGTTTGGATGAAATTTGATCTTAATTTGGATGAAGTTCTTTGATTAATTGGTCAAAGTTAGGTTTAGCTTTAGAATTAGATAATTAACATAATTAATAACTCAACCTTAAAATTTGGAATTATTTAGATTAATTTTAGTATTTTTAATTCATGGATGAAGGTTGTGATGTAGTGTAAGGGTCAATAGTTCATCCATTCATTTCTTTTACTAGGGAAGTCAAAATTTAACTTGCATTATCATTCTAGAAAGGGCAAATTACATTCTACAAGTTAGGATAGATTGATTTTAGTTTGAATTCATCTCTTCATTAGGTATTAGATTTAGTTAACCATAGTTTAAAAAGTTTAGGATTTATATGATTTGAGTTCAATTTGAATATTTAAAAATAAAGTGTCTATTGCTTGGAAGGCGCAAATTGAACTTAAATTGAAAACACCCTAAATTAATTGATTAGCAATCCATTAGAACCCATATGCACGTTTTAACTTAGAGGGTGGAGTTTAAAACACTCACAGCAACCACGAGTCTAGGAAGCAAGGCGACTGCTTCTTTTTGGCAATTGCGTCTCCAAATTTTGTCGACTTGAGGTTATCCAGCAACGACGGGTATGGGCATTTTTAGGGTTTGGGATTTAGGATATCTAGCTTTTACACTTATGGTATGTTTGCACTTGGTGTTATGGTTGTTGTTTGCAAAATGAACTAGTCTAGAAGTAGGTCTAAGTTCTTTCCTAGATCCTCAAAAACAACACTCTTCAATACCAACTCTGAACATATCATTATGGTCTTTGGATTTAGGGTCCTCAAGGCAATTTCATGTGAAGCAATCAAGTATGATTTGGGGGTGGCCAAAATTAGTGAAGCCTAGTCTCTCTTTAAGTAACATATCATTAATATATAATTGACTGTGAAGAGCTTACACTTAGGTGAAGGAGACTCCAAAAAAGCTCCAAGGTCATTGTCAGGGTTGACGAAAGTGAGCGTCCCAAGCAAAATCACGTCCAAAAATCGGACGTCCGGACTCTGTGGACGCTGCGTCTCCAGTGGGTAAAAAACACCATCCGCAAATTTACCCTGGGTAAATGCGGTTGGGCGGTTGGAGGTCGGGCGGTCGCTAGTTTTTTAATACAAAGCTTCAAGTAAACCTTGATTCTTTGAATGCTTTTTACAATAACATATGGAGTTATGGACTATCCTTTGTAGTGTACTCAACCAAAGAGATTGTACACTATAATTGCAATTATGAATTATCAAAGGAAAGGATTAAAAAAAAAATTCAACATTCTCTTCCCCTTGAAAACTACCAAATCTATGATTCTATGACAATCATGAAGTCCAAATTGTTGTATTATATATGTATCCTGCAATGTATCATGCTTCGTACAAAGAAAGAGGAACACAATCAATTTTGGGGGGACTTCTTCTTGGTTTTGCAATTAAAAAAAAAGTAATCATATTTTCAACATCATTAAGGAAACTCCAAGTCTCCAATTGCAATGAAAGCTTCAAACAATCAATTGACATTACATGCTCGATGTATCATAAGCACCTAAACACCTAAGCCTACATCCCTTGAATCTCTAAGGCTTGTAATCACTATCTCCTTTCACCTCAACCCCGCTACTCTCACATCTAGTTCCCCATCGGTCGTCTTCATCGCTAGATGTCTCTTCCATGTCATTTGATGAAGATTGTACAATTTTCACTCCTTCTTGTACTTGTGTAGATGTCAATGATCTCATTGATCTACTGGTCTTCTTTTCCATTTTGGCTCTTAATATAGACTTACCAATGTCTTTCTTAAGGCTAGGGATTGTTTTCATTTTCTTCTTTGAAGAAACTTGATAGGTATCAAGTGGGGTTCTACCCACATTCGGTCTCTTGCTTGGAGAGGTAGCAAAGGGTTGCATTATTCTTCTTTTACGAGCTTTGATGGAGTCTTCACCCTTTGATATCTCTGCTTTTGGCGCTCCTTGAATAATTAACTGCATTGCATTCAAAGACTGCAATGTTTGGCCTAACGGTTTCAAGGAATGACGTGGTGGATGGCCCCAATGTTGAAAAAACATTGAAGCCAATGTCTCATCCTTATCATCATCATCGGTACATGATAAAATGGTTCGACTTGGATTGCCTCTGGAACCCATCTCTTTCGTAGGAGACAAATGTCTTTTTCCAAGCCGTGATTTCCTTGAACCATCCAATGTCGTGGCACCAATTTTTAAATAGTGCATGAAGAGGATCGCTACGTGGTGGTTTGGAAGAATCTTCCAAGAGGTGCATTTTGCCAACACCATTGTTGACAAAAATTGGGCTACCTGACTCCATTGAACGTGCTTCAACATTGTCTTGTACTTCCAAGGTTGACAGGGCGTCCTGACGCAGCCGCCAGCATCCGGACGTCTAGTGTCCGCGTCCACGACCCCCTTGGACGTCCTGTGACATTTGCAAAATCCGTTTTTTACCCTGGGGTAATTTCTCGTCCACGACCCCATCTGCACCACCATCCGCGGTTTCTGCACCCCGTCCGCCATCTCGTCCGCCCGTCCCCGACCCCAACCGTGACCCCGTCCGCGGTCTCTGGAGCCCATCCGCCAACCCGTCCGACCACTTAAGACTCCCCGAATTTAGTCTCTATCTTTATTTTTTTATTCTAAGAGAATTTCTAATGCGATTTTATTTTTGAAATTTGGTACAATTCATGCTCATTTCTAAGAGTCCTTAGCAATGAACAAAAAGAACATTGCACTTTACAAATTTGTAAAGAGAAAAGTCATTTATTTTCATAATTCATTTTTGAGTGTTGCAATAGAATTTCAAAGGATTTTTTTAATAAATATACAAAGAAGCGGTACTCAAAATAATAAATTAATTACGGTTTCAGGTTTAGGAAAATATTGGACACACATACATTTTGTAACCCATTCATTTAGAGCTTAATTTCCTATTTTCCTTTGTTCATTTTATGAAAACAATGCAATGAAAAAAAAATTGAGGGTCTAAATTGGAAACCCAAAGGCTTCTAAAAATCCAAGTGCTGTAAAGTCCTAAACCTTTTTGAAAAAATACTAAAATTGAATCACACTCATTTGTGATGAATTTACTAATTACGTCTCTTCATAGTTGATTCATTATAAGTATACACACTAAAACAATAAAACCACAATTGCTTTAACCCCTAAAGGACCATTGTTCCCTCGGGGGACAAAATGGATTTCGGGCAGGTTCCTATGACTTCAATTTTTAGTCAAACTTTTTGAAACTTTCTCATAAGATAGAAAAACTGATAAGCTTCGTGGGAATATAATTTTTATTTCAATCGGTGCTCGGGAGCAAAAGTTATGCCATCTTAAACATAAGTTTCATGTCACCGGGCAGAAAAATAAATCCACAAAAAATTGAGATCTAATTTAAAATTTCTTTTTTCTTATAGATTATATTTTTGTCTACATGTGAAGCTTTGATTCATTCCATTTGGATTAGTAATGTGAAAGTTATGAACAATATTGTTTTTCAGGCAATATGAGCATCTTCTTGAAAAAATAACTTATAGGATTCATTTCTGAATGCAATTTTCACAATTTTTCAAAAAAAATTGTTTGACAAAGTTAAATTTGTTTGCTAAAACAATCTCACCATTGGGATTATTGAGTTTCAATCCCATCTTAGAGCTATTAATGATTTAGTTTTTCATGTAATCTTGGACCTACTTCTACTTCACAATTTTTTAGAGAATGAAAATCAAGAGTTTTTCTTTAGAATTTTTTTTCCTAGAACATCAACTCAATTCTTCAACACAAAATTTTTTTAATTCATAGTCCATAGTGCAAAACATTTCAACAAAAGGTGGTCAAAGTCATCTGAAATTGCAGGCCAGTGTTCAAAAAAACTTCTTTTTCCAACTTTGAATGCTATATCTCTCAATCTGTGCGGTCAAAATTCATGAAATTTTTACCACATGTTCTGAGACAAATAAAGTACAAGATCCAACGGTTAAATTTTTTTTAACTATTTTTTGGGGATTTTATAGGTGAACACAGCAGAAATGGCAGTTTTGAGTGGTTTTTGACAGAAAAATGGCCTTGGTCCTTTAGGGGTTAACGGGTCGTCATCATAATTCAAATATCAATGGAATTGTTGGAACACAACCTCTAAAAAGGTCCAAGTAATTCCATATCATAAATGAAATGGTTTTCTTCCAAGACTTATTCCAAATGAAATAGAACGAGCTCAGAAACTTTTGCACCCACACATCATACATCATGCAATTTGTCATACAAGCTTGTCAACTAAATAACCATCTACATTCAAGAAGAAATATTGCACTTTGCACTCAAACAAGAGATATTTTTGATTTGTCAAAAATTGATACTCATTCAAAAACAATTCAAATACATGGAAAAATTCAAAATGTACGTCCAATTTCACATATATGGACATATTCTAGGGGTGCATATATACTAAGCAATCTACATGCATAAATCCAAAGTTCTAAATTTATTAAATATTTATAAAACTCTATATAGTACACTCTTGCACTATATTACTAATATGAATGTCGGAAGTGTTCATCCGGCATAGGCCAATTGAATTGGCTAGTGAACCGGTTGATGATGTGGGCCAAACCACCCTGATAACCATCACCTCTTTGACAAAGCCGGTCCAAGTATTGGTGAAACACAATTTCCAATTGGTGGTGGCTAAACATGGCCATTGCATTTGTTTCCCGTTGCAATTTGTTGTAGTTCTCTGACATGCATTGTTTATTGATCCTTTGAGCTATTTTACCAATCACATATTCCTCCAATGCACGTGATAAATGTGGAATGATTTCCACATTTGCATCTCTTCTATGCAAATATGCAATGCTTGGATCCACCCACCACCTCCTTGTTAAAGCTTCGTTCATTTCACTTGTAGATGTGAACGTATACAAGGATTTCATTGGTTCAGTAGCTACAGTAGTCATGCCCCAATCGCAAATTCCAATGTAGATATGTGATTCATCATCAGGAAAATGAAACATGATGTTGTCTGGAGAAATATCATTGTGTAGATGTCCAGACACATGTACCGCATTCATGATATGCACTAATGCCTAAGCAAGCTTGGTGCGCTTCTTCCGAAACTGAGCGAGATGAAAAGCTTTAGTCACATCGGACTCTGTTGGGTTCGAATATTGTAACCGAATATATATGTTGTGTGGATAATCGTTATCCAGGTTCAACATTTGCCGAAGTGTTCTGCCATTCCACCAATACGAGTACCCTTCATTTGTTCTTGCATGAACTCCAACAAACCGTATGACTCCTGAATGTGGAATCCTCACTGCCATTGATTCATTCTGATGTTCCAACTTTGCAAGCTGAGGCTGTGTACCATGGTGGTTGGATATCTTTGTTGCGAACTCCCAAGATGGAGCTATCCTTGGACATCCTTCAATTCTTACCCTCCGAATCGTTGCATATCCTCCCTTCATGATTAAGTCATCTTGGGGAATCACCTGTGCGGTATCTGGAAGCGCTATAAGATGACGTCTACCCGTATCCAATTGAGTAAGACCTTCATCGCTAGTCCATCAACCCAAAGACCCTCGTCTATTACGCCTCTTCGCAAATGGGGCGCAACGCCCAATAAACAATTGAGCTTTGAGAATGACTTGCTCAAAGGCTTCATCATTTGCACGATGTTGTTTCCCGTATTTTCTGAGAACCACATCAACGTTCCACAATGCATCATGCACCTTGTTCTCCAAACATTTGTTGAAGACCCTCTTCTTTGTCTCATGTTGCCATTACGGAAAGTTCAAGGCATCCAACATTTTCTGCGTCATGTTTGCCTTGAATTTTTGTGGACACTCATCTCCATATCTTACATATTTTGTGTCAAGAGACATAGTGGTTTCCAATTCATAGAATTTTGCAATGCATTCAGTCATGAATGCTTTGCATGCATCGGATGGAATTTCCTTACTTTCCACCTCTTGTACCACTTGTTTTCCCTTCGCCACCTTCTTCGATCTTGGCATTGTGATAAATTTTTAATACCCGAAATTTGTAACTAAAACTTTGAAGTTCGCTACAAAAAATGGCAATAGTGGGGCCCCCAAATAAGACTTCTGCCTTCCTGAGGAGAGGAACCAATGGAGGACGAACCACCAAGCTCTCCACTCCACACTTGCAAAACGCAAGGGGCAAGGCAAAAGTGATTGCGGATGGGCCGTCCGCCCCTCTTATACGGGGTGGACGGCTCGTCCCTGTCCGCCTCCTTGTGGCCGTCCGATCATGCAGACGGCATTCCGTCCGCCTCGTTGCAGCCGTTCGATCGTTCGGCCGCACTCCGATCGCCTCGAGATGGCTGTCCGCCTTGTAATGGCCATCCGATTTCGGGGACGGTCTTCTGTCCGCCCCAAGCCAACCGTCTGACCGTGCAGATGGTCATCCGTCCGCCTCGAGCCGGCCGTTCGATGAGCAGGACGATCGGCGTCTGCTTGATCCGACAGCCGACTTGTCGTGGACGTCGCGACCTCCTCCGATCGGACGGTGTGGATGGCGTGGATGTGGCAGCCCGTCCGGCGACGACAAACAGATGAAATGAGGTGGACGGAAGAGATGAATTGCACGATCGGAGATTTTAATTTCTCTTGAACATCTCTAAGTCAAACATAGGTATCATATTCAACATTTCAGTTTCAAACTGAAGTAAGAATCAAGTAAATCATCTATCATGGAAATGAAAAAAAATTATAGAGGAATAGCTAGTGAAGTTTGCTTGTTTGAAATACTCTAACCGTTGAGATTCTCATGTTTACATAATTCTATCTTAAAATTACTAATGTTCTAGTATCTATCTTGAATATACTCAACTTATCAATTCTCTTATGAATATAAACTAAACATCTTTTGGGGGAATTTTTCTTCTTACATTCTCATGCTCTCATATAAATTCTTCAAGTCTTCAACATACAAAATTATAAAATCGTACTCACAAGTGGAAATATTTATTGTTTCAATAATTAGAAGCCAAAAATCTAGTCAAGCAAATAGCAAAATCATTTGTTTCAGTCACCTTGAATGCAAATAGCCCAATATCTTACAATCTATGTGGGTTAAGTTTTTGAAATTACTTCTACACATTCATAAATTGCTATAGTACAAAATTGTACAATCCGACATGCCAAAAACATTGTTCCTACATTTTCTAGTTCTTTGTAATTGAAATGGCAATTCAAAATCACTAAATTGTCTTCGATGGAAAAAAGCCTTTGGACTTCTAGGGTTTAGGGTTCAATTTCTAATAGCAAATGAAACTAAAATGGTCGTTCTCACTATTCTACAAACCTCTATTGTGTATTTGGGACATCCTTTGCATTTGCAATTCACCTATTCACATTGAATGATTGAAATGAGAAAATTATAGAAAGTGGTTCAATACATTTTCCATTTTCACAAATACCCATTAACCTATAGTCATACATCAATGGTATTAAATCCTACAAATTACGTGACATAAATATCGCTTTATTAAAATATAAAAATACAATGTATTTGTATCAAAATCACAAAAACGTGATTACAACTCATCAAGAGCATTGTGCTATATTTGCCGCACTCTACCGTCTATGAACATTACAATGAGTGAACCATACAGTAAAACAAACATAAGATGACTAGAATACCATACTCTACTTAACTACTTTACTTGGAATCGGAATCGGAATCGGAATCCTTCTTGTCATTTGGGCCTGAAGGATGTACCCCAATATATAGTCCACCCCCATAGTTGTAACCATATCCACTTGATGCACCTCCTTGTCTATATTCATTTCTATAAGAAGGACCTCCAAAGGTTGGAGGAGGAATTAGAGCACTCTCCTAGGACCCTCTTTCACTTGATCTGCCATAATAAGGGCCTCCTTGATGCCCATATGAACCATGTGTAGTCGAGAGCCCATATGAACCAGAGTAGTATTGAGAGCCTCCTTGGCTAGAACCACCATACTAAGCATAGTGTGTCGGTTCATGGCTTCCTCCTATACTTTGAGAGCCAACTTGAGGGGCGTTACCATAATCTGAACCACTTGTCCCATCTCGTGATCCATGTGCATTATAGTCACGGTAGTAGGACCCATCATGTTGCCGACCCTGGTCTTCCACGCTTCGACGCATGGCCTCTTGTATTTGTTGTTGGTACTCAATGTCTTCTCGATCTTCTCGACGTTCATGTCTCTCACCAAATGTCATGGGTGTTGGATCATCATCATCTTCATCTGACCAATCATCTTCAGCATCCTTCAAGACGACCGAAGGAAGTCCTCCATAGCCTTGATTGGACCACTCCGGCATGCAATCGCTTGGTCCAACCCAGTTAGTAGGAATTATGGCTTCCTCGCGAGTCAAATTCCTGACATTGCGCCCTGCAATCGTGCGCCAATCTACTTCTTTATGGAGTACTATCTCCGCCCAAATCATAGCCATGTTCGAATAGTTCATGACGTTTGGTTTGGAGCTTGGTAAACCTAATGCAGATGTTATTTCCTCGTATCGGCGAACAAAGTGTTCGCTCTTACATGTGGACATTTGTCCCTCCCAACGACAAACTTGCACCTCTGCGCGTTCATGTGGCCATATTTTGGAGAGGTGCATCATTTTGACGTACTTCTTGCATGTTGTGCAATCCCATATTTTCTTGGGCTCCTTTTTCCATCCCTTCTCCGCAACGCAAGTTACGTCTTCCAAATCTCTCCAATTGATCTCTTGTGATTTCCCCTTTTTACTTCCTCCACCACTTCCGCGCGACATGATAACCTCCAAACCTCAATTAATAATGAACCGAAAGGATTACAAAGTTTAAATCCAATTTCCGCCCACTTTGGCCCAATGTACCAAATGAAAAGTAAGAATTTGGATTAAAACAAATTCCACCTACTGTTACTGACAACCAAATCAACCCTAAACTTGAACACCTTGAGTTTCTGACAACCCAATCAACTCAAACACGGTTCAAGTAATTAAGAACACTAAATGAAGTTCATAAAATTAAAGACTTATAAGTTGGGGCAGCCCCCTAATCACTCAAACCAATCCGATTAAAAAAAAGTAATACGAACACAATCATTCACTCACCAAGCTGGAAGGGGCGCGCAAATTCCCAAAGGCACTGGATCACCCACTCCAGAAGGGAAACGATTGTGAAGAAATGTGCCGTTCGCGCCACCATTTATGAGGTCGGCGCTTTAGGATATGCGGATGTTGCCGTCCGCATCGAACGGCATGAAGGCGGACGGGAAGATCGGGCGGTCCGAAATCGCGGTCCGCTGGATCGCACGGTCATCGACAAGAAGCGGACAGAGTAGCGCAGACGCGGACGGGAAATGCGGACGAACTCCCGACAGGCGGACGGAAAATGCGGACGGGGACTGCGGACGCGTGGACGGGCAGGCGGACGGAGAGGAAGGGCAGAGGGTAGAGGTGGGTGGGACCGCGGGAGGGAGGTGTTTTTCAATTTTGGAATCCTTACTTGGGCAGACGGGCGGTTGGCTGGATGGAGAGAAGCGTGGGAGGGGAGGGGAGAGCTGGGCGGGAGGGAGGGAGAGAGGGAGGAGTTTTTTAATTTCTGAATTGGGGGATGAGTGGACGGGCGGGAGAGGTGTTTTGAACTATGTGGAGATGGGTGGACGAACGATTTAGCGGGAGAGCTTGCATTATATGGTGAATTAAGAAAAGTAGAGAAATTATTTTTAATATGTTATGTCATGAGGTTTTAAATTGATACAACTATCAAAAGTGACATCCCAAACTCTCTTGTTTGAAAAATCATTTGACTTGTAAATCAAGAATTCAAATAAGTGTGTAAAGAAATTTTGTTTTACATTGGTGCTTTTGTACAAGTTTGTGATGTCAACAATACTTTTTGACTAATAGCAAAAGAAATTCGATGTTAAGATTGTAACAAAAGCCTTCGTGGTTCAATTTATAATATTTATTATTCTTTTTCATGCCTTTCAAGGAAAACAATGAATCCCTAAACTCCCAAAGGCCCTACACAACTACACTCTTATACGAGACTCTTGTGATATGTGATCTCAATTAAATGATTTATTTCTAAATTTTTGGTTTAAGATTCTTCACTCAAGAGTTAGATTTTTCAACACGAGATATTGTAAAATGAAATTCATTAATGTAAAAAATCTAAAGTGAAGAAAATGAGAAGCCCAACAATCTAGTATAGCAAGATGGAAGAAAAGATTTCTTGGGCTTACTTTAAATGCAAATACCACGCACAATGTATGTACTCAAAGTTTTCAAGATGACAAGATAACTCAATTAACTTTTATACTAGTCTAGTATAAATTCCTATGGTTAAATATGCCCAAAAATCAATTTTTAAAATTTTTGTCTCCTTGCATTCGAAATGGTAGTTTTGAGTGATATTTGATGGGAAAGAAAGCATGAAGGCTTTAGGGATTCCAGATTTTAGAAAATCCTAGGCCTACATAACTACAAAATTAACATAAGCAATTCAATCAATATTGTAAATTTATAATTTAAAAGATATGATATTATGAACCTTTCTATATAATCATTTGCAAAAAAGTTTTGAGATGAAACACACTTGTAATCATTGAAGTATGACCATTTCTAATTTCTTGTAATTGAAAACTCATCATATTTGAAGGTCAATCACATTGTACATTACCTAAGCTCTAATATTTTGGGGTTGTGATCAATTTATGATCGGTTTACAATTTAGGATGCACACAAGTATACATAGGTATAAGTGTCAAAGTGTATATGATATGAATTTTCAATTCATTTTGTTGTATAAATGCTTACTTTAATCTTGTCCACAACATTTCACATTACATTAAAATGCTTGAATCATTTTAGCACCATCCTATACATTCGATAAATGTTATAATAGAATAATGAGATAATATAATTTCTTTTAGTCTATTCGTAATTTCATATTGGTGGTCTAAACTATGAATACATTTGACAACAAAAATTGAAGACACACTCCAAGTTATAATTGAATGTTCCACATTTATTTAATGGCTCATAATAAAGTGATAATTGAGGTGCTCAATCTTAAGAAAAATTGAAACCTACATGAGCAATGTACTTACATGAGTACGTGACAAAGTAAGAAAGGTCTACATCTGCATTATATTGTCATGATTGCATTCCAAACTATAAAGGAATCATAGTCTCATAGGTAAAACATATTTCACACATCGCATCAATAATTTTGAAAATTTGTGCAATTTTATAAATTCAATATGTACAATTGAGGGTTGTATAATTCTGATTTTTTTTGGAGGGTTAGGGTTTAGGGTTTAGGATATAGGGTTTGGACTTTGGAGAGCATGTTTAAATGTGGGAAGGAATATCTGGAATTATCTTTTCTTACATTAATATTACATTGGATACTTCTAGCATTCAAGAGTATTTTTTGTACATGAATCTATCCTTCTCAGAATTCAATGCTTTAGGACTGCCGGCGGACTGCCGTCAGGTGGACTCCCTAGCAAGGTGAACAGTGCTGGATGTGGTTGGTCGGGAACGGGGGACGGCCTGAGCGGACGGATAGTTGGTCGTCCACCACCGAAGCAGGCGGACAGGTGCCTATTTGCCAATCCCAGCGGTCGCCCCGCGTCCGCCGCAGCGGACGGCAGGTCCGGATCCGCTTCGGGGCGGACGTTTTTTAGGTTTGGTGGCAGACGAGTATATGGGGGGACAGCCTCTTCATTTGCTCTCATTTCTACTCTCCTTCGGCGCCATGTTGGATGTGCTACTGCTGCTTTATGTGTCAGTGGTTCCTACAAGGTGGAGAGTGGGGGTCCTTGAGCTTTTGTTACTATTGCTGATTTACGCTGTTACTTATTTATACACATCTCATGGTATTCACGTGCCGTGGTACTATTTTTCGAAGGGCTCAAAAATTCTAATCATATATCATGGCGGACCAAGGTGTTCCTACCAACAACGGGAGGACTTCAAGAGGTGAAAAAAAGAGAGGGACTAAAGCGAAGGGGGCCCCTCATGGGCTTCACTATGAGATTTTAGATGACCCGAACATCAAAGTGGAGAGCGGTTGGGAGGAGGAGGAAGGGGAATATTGGACCTTCAAAACATGCAAGAAGTATGTTAAAATGTACCACATTGACAAGTTGTGGCCTCGGGATTGCCACGTGGTGCATACACATGGTTTTTATTGTAAGCCACGTAATTGCAACAATAAACATTTTGTGCATCGATCGGAGGAGGTGTGGCGGACGCTATTTGGGGACAAGCCAAGGAGTAAGGGATGCATAAATTATAGTGTAGCATCCATGGTGTATGCAGAACTCATTTTAAACCGCAAGGTAGATTGGAGCACTTATCCATCCAAGGTGGATTCTCCACTTTTACTACAACCCAATCAAAAAGACATTCCCGATTTGTACGATTCTTAGGCAGAACCAAGTGAACCAACGAAGACACCAAAAGTATTAAAAAATACTACAATGTGTACAACAAAGGTCTCCGAGGTTTTAGGTGATGTAGTACAATTAAGGCCTGTAGAAGTGGCACAACCTTGCACGGAAGTGAGCAATGTCTCCTCGGGAGGTGTCGGTGGAGAGGTTTTTGTAACTCCTCCAACATGCTTCATATCCACACCGAATGTGATAACATTGGGTGAACAAAGCATGGTTCCAAGCAAGGAAACTACAACAAATGAAACAAACTTGGGCGGTGGAGACTTGGTTGCAAACAAGGAAACATTGGTAGAAGAATGTGGGTCACCTTTTTCGCCAGATGGAGAGGTCAATGAGGAACAACTTGCAAGGACCAATGCTAGAATTCAGGGTTACATAGATAGTAAAGCTCTATAGAGCTTGGTCGAATATGCAACTCTGATTTCTCAGCTACCAACGACGCCAAGGGGAAGCCAAACATTGAGCCCAAGTCGAATGTTGAGTCCGCATCAAAACGTAAGCCCAAGTCGAAGGTTGAGCCCAAGACAAATATTAAGTGCAAGAACTGGAGGGCATCCACATTTGGCAACTTTAAGCTCGGCTCAATTGGAGATTCTTTATTCCATACCCACCGCCAATCAATTGGAAAAGCTGTTAGAATGTTGTAGTCATTGGCGAGTACTAGCAGAACAACATCTTCATTCTAATCCCGAAAATGAGGTAGGCAATTCTAGTCAGCCCGTAGGAAAAGGTGGCTGGGGTACTATTTCGCAAACCGCATATAGATTGAGAACTTCAGCTCAAATGGTAGCTGAAATTACTCCTTGGGTTAGGGACGTGGCGGAGGAATTTTCCAAAATGGCACCTGAATTGTTGACTGGTGCCTTGGCTTTTTGCAATTTCACCGAGAAAATGGCACCAATTTTGGAAGGTGGCGTGATGAACTTAAAAAGTTTGATGGCCTTAGAGGAAGACATTCATCGGCTGAAGATGAAGTGTGAGGACTTGGAAATGAAGCTGCAGTTGTCGCAGAAAAACATGGAGCAAGAATGTTGTAACAAGGTGGTTCAAAGAAAACGCATTGAAGAATTGGAGCTCGAAGTACAAGAGTTGAAGAGGGGTAGGCCTACCATGGACTCCGTGATCATTCCATTTGTGCAAGAAAGTCAAGAGAGCGATCAACTCTCTCTTCCTTTTGAGAAGGCAAAAGCGATGGAGACATCCATCATCTTGAATTTGGATGAGGTTGGGAATGACACAAAATGTGAGAAAGCAGTACGGACCATCATTCCTAATGTTTCCCATACATTGCAGGATGCTTCGACACAAACGAAAGGCAATTAGGTGGAGGAGCTACAATTGAAATTAGATGAAGCAATTCAAGAGAAAATCCTTGTTGAGGTGGAGTTGGACCGATTTCAAAAAATCATGGGCATGGAGAAATGCATGCCGAAGAGTGGATTAGAATCTCAATGGTTGGCATGGGTATAGAAACTCCAAGACAAACCCTTTGTAGTATCTCGAGCAATGAAAGGGCTTATGAAATTGGCAATGAAGTCGGATGAAGAATGCAATGCCATGGAGACCTCTTTGCTTCGGTTCAAGAAAGTGTTTGATGAACATCCAAGGGGTTCCACGGAAATTACATGTTGGGGGGACATGGATGATATGTTTGAGCGCTTGAACCACGCAAAGAAGGACAATGTTGCACACATCAATTGGGCCTTGGAAGTAGAGGAAGGGTGGGTCCCTTACAACACGCTTTCAGCGCACATCAAGGAGAAAGAGAAGACAGTAGTGCATGCTTGCGATCTAGCCCTAGGAATCTTGAAGAGTCATTGTAGCCTTTGCCAAGGTCCTTTTGGCCCTGAAGGAGCCCTAACCATGGGCCAATGTCGCCACACTTTTCACGTGACATGCATCGTGAAAGCATCACTCATTCGTTCGGTTTGTGCCGAGTGTCGTTCTCCTCTGAGCCCTTGGTTCTATGAAATGCTTGGTATCTTGGAAGATATGCCCCCGGCCACAAATACAACCGATGGACCCTTCCTCTTGATCAAGGGCCATACCAGTTCCAGAATTTCTCGCATTGGGGGCGACCTCTCACGTT
Organism: Straminergon stramineum; assembly: GCA_963920665.1. Taxonomy (NCBI): domain Eukaryota; kingdom Viridiplantae; phylum Streptophyta; class Bryopsida; order Hypnales; family Calliergonaceae; genus Straminergon; species Straminergon stramineum. The sequence continues at coordinate 21,267,149 of OY987268.1, read as the reverse complement.
GGATTCAATTGAATGCTGACATGGATTGTATGAGGAGTCTGGAGAGCCAGTGGATCCTTTCATGTGGATGACCATTAACAAAGAGGTGGAGTTGCGGGCTCGGGATATTGAAGATGGCGAGGCTCGTGAATTGTTTTGTCGCAACATGGGGGGCCATTGGAGTGTGCAACACAAGAAGTTTTTTCAGTTTCCCGACAAAGAAGTGCGAAAAGGGCCCAAAAAAACTTGGATAGAGGTGGAACATGCTCAAGAGTTCAATGAGCAATACGGGGCTTATAATCACACTTTGATTGGTAGGGCCCTTTTCTTGTCAAAGTTGGAAGAAGCTGCTAAAGCTCGTGCTCTTGTTGAAATAGATGGGGAAACAACTACAGGGCATTCATTTGTGGATGTAGCTGGGGCATTTGACAAGAGGATAGGTGACATTATAGCTGAATGGAGGGGGTTTTTATTGGCCGATTATCGACCAATAGGGTTACCCATCGAAGCTAATGACGAACAGGTCAATGTGTTTGTAGATCGAGTGGATGCCGCGTTGAGGGCCTTGAAGGTTGAAGAAGTAGATTTGTCTCCAAAGCGAAGCTCAAAACGGAAGAGAGAGGATGACGATGACGATGACCACTCTCTGGAAACCAAACGACAGTTCACAGCGGTGGACATGGAGGTTAGATCCGGAGGAGGTGTTGTCTATAGTCCTAGGTCGAATACTCGACGAATGAGTGCAAGACTTTAGGCTAAGGAGGGGCCATCTCACGATGTAGGAGAGGGTAGTGGTTCTTAAGTATAAGAGAGGCTTTCCTTATTTTATTATGTTTAAATGTTTAATAGTATAGAAGTATACCGGTGAGTGTGGCTTGAATGTTATAAGGGTTGAGTACTACTAGTAATTCATTGTACTCATGATGAATTTTGATTTGTTTTGAAGTTCTTCATATATCCAAATATGAAATTTCAATATATATATCTTTGAATTAATCATTTGTTTTGCTTTCTTTTAAGTTCATGCTATGGTGATTTATGAAGAACAACTTTTTGTGAAGTATGTTTTTTTCATGCTGATCTAGAAATTTTAAATTATAAGACCCTTTGACAAAACCATAATTTTCTAAAATCACCTCATTGGCTCATTCCATCCATAAATCCCTATTTTGTCCCACATCTCTTGAAGCATTGAACATTTGAACAATTGAACACGACCTACCCCGCCCATCCGCCTAACCGCTCGTCCGCCTTAAACCACCCGTCCGCCTGACCCCCGTGGGCCCGACCTCCCGTCCGCCCATCCACCCGTCCGTAATATCCGTCCGCCCGTCTGCGTGTCTTCGTGTCACTCCATCCGCTTGTTTGCATTGTCCGTCCACCCGACCCTCGTGGGCCCGACCGCCCGTCCGCTAGGCCGTCTGTTCGCCCGACTAAACCGCCCCCCGACCGTTAGACCGGCTGTCCGCTACACAATCAAGCGACGACGGATAGTATATTCTGTGGATTCAAAAATGGTCTGCAACAGTCAGGCCTGTTTGGGAGACTATAACTGTAGGAAAGAAGTCATTTGAGAGCACTCTTGAAAACTGAACGCTAAGATTTCCAAGGGCTAGTAGCTGCAATTTTTGTGTCCCTTGCTTGGTAATGTATAGTTCAGTGGACGGGAGGGCCTTGATTTTCAAGGCTTTGTGCACTCATTTTTTATTATATTTGGACATTGTTCATTTGGTCTTGACATTTTGAATTTAATTCCAATATGCGGAATTAAAATTTGTGCCTTGCCACTATGAGCAAGGATTGGTTTGGTTGGTATGGTACCACATCAACCGGTAAGGTAAAGTGCAAGGCTTGCAACTCGGTATTTGCGAAGAAGATAAGCCGTATGTTGAGCCATTTAGGATATGAAGGCCCATCAGGTGTTCGTGATACAGGAGTGAGTCTTTGTTCGCAATTGACGCTGGATGTTCGAATCCTATTTCTTCAATCTAATGGGGCATTCCCGCAGAGACCGATCATTGACAATGTAGATGTTGGTAGCATGCGTATGGTCGGGAGGGATTTTTCAAATGAGAGGGATATGGCGTGTTCTACTCAAGAGGACTCATGCATAGCACCGGAAGAATTTGTTGGTGTAGGATCCGAAGTAAACCAAACTACAAAAACATCCAGTGATCGTGACACTCCAAGGGCATCAGGTAGTAGACCTCAAAGACAGAGTAGTCTAGTTGATGGCTTTGATTCCGCAGCAAAACGCAATTTGAATGCAGTGTGGGCCAATTTCTTCTATGCGGCAAACATACCCTTTGCCGTAGCTCGAAATCCGACATTTAAAGAAGCAGTGAAAAAAACAGCCGAGTACCATGGGCCCTACGCTCCACCATCATATCTTGATTTATGCCATAAATTGCTTGACCAAGCGAAGACCGACATCAAAACAAAGCTTCATAGTCGGACTGAAGATAGCATTCGGAAGTTTGGAGCAACATTGTCTATTGATGGATGGAGCTCGGTTACCAATCGACCATTGATAAATGCCATGCTTGTATCTTCTGCGGGTGAACAATTTCTAGGATCGGTGGACACAAGTGGAATCGAAAGGAATGCTCCTTTTTTGGCCTCTGTCTTGGAAAAGTTTATAGAACAAGTAGGCCCCACAAATGTTGTGCAAGTGACAACGACAATGCTCCTGTAAATTCGGCAGCATGGAATATGGTGTCGAGTAAATATCCGCACATTTTCTTTCAAGGTTGTGTGGTGCACGCCTTGAATTTGTTGCTTCAAGATTGGGGGAAGCAAGTATGGTTGAAGGAGCTAGTGGAAAAGGCCCAAACTGTTGTGAAGTTCTTCCGATTGCGGCATATGCCGCTAGCTATATTTCAAAAGCACGAAACGAAGAATAGCTTATTGATGTCGGTGAAAACAAGATTTGCCTCTAATTTCTTCATGATTTCTCGTTTGTTGAAGGTCAAGACCGGATTGCAACAAAGTGTGGTGGATCCACAATGGGTAGAATATGTGCTCAAGTTACGGGACACGAAGAACGCAAAATCTCGTACGGAGTCTTGGGAGGTGAAGAAGACAATTTTAGATGAGCATTTTTGGGCCCGTGCCACTAATTTCCGAGAATTGATGGCTCCTGTGGTGTTTGGTCTACGTGATTTGGATGCAAAGACACCATGCATGGGCAAGGTGTTGCACATCATGAGGAATTTAGAGAAGCATGTCTTCTCTTTACGACAAGAGCCCTTTGGTTTGTCCTTGGACTTAGCCATTCCTATCGAAAAGGCGTTTGGTAAGCGACGGGAAATGGTAGAGACCGATCTACATTATGCAGGAGCTCTTTTGAACCCTTACCTTCTTCACGATAAAGAACTAGCTGACGATCAAGATGCAATAGATGCATGCAAGCGCCTTATCAGGAAAATATGTCAACCAGGAACTTATCCTGACGTAGTGAAGGAATTTGTAGCATTTCGACATCGAGATCCTCCGTTCCACGACATGTTGGATTCGGCTGAGCAGAAATTGTCGGCACATGCTTGGTGGGATTTTGAAGGTGCATGTGGCAAGCTCATTGCTCCAATTGCAAAGAGGATTTTGGCCCAACCGGTGTCATCATCTTCATGTGAATGAAATTGGAGTAGCTACTCTTTTGTTCACAACAAATCCCGAAACAAGTTGAGGCCATAGAGAGCAACTGATTTGGTGTATGTAAACACCAATTCCAAAGTCATAGCCACATCGAAGGAGAAGGATGAAAAGAAGTGGTACCATGACAACATGGAGTCTGAAGATTCGGAAGGGCCTATCTCGGAAGACGAGGATGATGAATTTGTATCTGATGATAGAGATGCTGTGAATTATGATATGCACATTTCTTACGAAGAAATGTTTGAGACTCCTAATCAAAACAATGAAGACTTCGGAGTCGCGGATGGAGACATGTATGAGTTTCGATCAGATGAGGATGATTGCGGGCTTGATGATGATGTACCTTCGATAGCTAGATTTGTGGATGGAACCGAATTCATGAGTAGCAAAAATCTTCTACCAAAAGTGGAGGATACGTATGTAGAGATAAGGGCGACCAATAGGACAACGGTTGCGAATGATGGGAGTCATGAAAAGGATGAAGTGATTCCCATTTTCGATGCTCCATCCCCGATAATGGCGGTAGAAAAAAATGACCAACATGAAGACAAAGGAGGATGTGAGGTGAACGTTGAAATGAACGTGTCCAATGGAATTGTTGCGTCAATAGTGGTGTCGGCAAGCAAGAAATGTGTTGAAGCAAATATTGGAAATGCCAAACCACACAAAGTACAAGACAATGTTGAAGCACGTTCGATGGAGTCAGGCAGCCCAATTTTTGTCAACAATGGTGTTGGCAAAATGCACTTCATGGAAGATTCTCCTAAATCACCACGCAGCACTCCTCCACGTGCACTATTTAAAAGCGATGCCACGACATTGGATGGTTTAAGGAAATCACGGCTTGGAAAAAGACATTTGTCTCCTATGAAAGAGATGAGTTCCGGAGGCAATCTAAGTCGAACCATTTTATCATGTACCGATGATGATGATAAGGATGAGACATTGGCTTCAATGTTTATTCAACATCGGGGCCATCCACCACGTCATTCCTTGAAATCATTAGGCCACACATCGCAGTCTTTGAATGCAATGTAGTTAATTATTCAAGGAGTGCCAAAAGCAAAGATATCACAGGGTGAAGACTCCATTAAAGCTCGTAAAAAAAGAATAATGCAACCCTTTGCTACCTCTCCAAGGAAGAGACCGAATGTGGGTAGAACCCCACTTGATACCTATCAAGTTTCTTCAAAGAAGAAAATGAAAACAATCCCTAGCCTTAAGGAAGGCATTGGTAAGGCTATATTAAGAGCCAAAATGGAGAAGAAGACCGGTAGATCAATGAGATCATTGACATCTACCCAAGTACAAAAAAGAGTGAAAATTGTACAATCTTCATCAAATGACATGGAAGAGACATATAGCGATGAAGATGACTGATGGAGAACTAGATGTGAGAGTAGTGGGGCTGAGGTGAAAGGAGATAGTGATTACAAGCCTTAGAGATTCAAGGAATGTAGGCTTAGGTGTTTAGGTGCTTATGATACATTGAGCATGTAATGGCAATTGATTGTTTGAAGCTTCCATTATAGTTGGAGTTTGCTTATGGATGTTGAAAATATGATTATTTTTTTTTGAATTGCAAAATCAAGAAGAAGTCCCCCCAAAATTGATTGTGTTCCTCTTTCTTTGTATGAAGCATAATACATTGCAAGATACATATAGAATGCAACAATTTTGACTTCATGATTGTCATAGAATCATAGATTTGGTAATTTTCAAGGTGAAGAGAATTTTGAATTTTTTCTTTAATCCTTTCCCTTGATAATTCATAATTGCAATTATAGTGTACAATTTCTTTGGTTGATTACACTACAAAGGATAGTTCATAACTCCATATGTTATTGTAAAAAGCATTCAAAGAATCAAAGTTTACTTGAAGGAGTTGAAGCTTTGTATTAAATAACTAGCCACTAGCCATCCGCCCGCCCGTCCGTCCGCATTTACCCAGGGTAAATTTGAGGACGGTGTTTTTTACCCTTGGAGACGCAGCGTCTATAGGGTCCAAACGTCTGGACGTCCGATTTTTGGACGCGATTTTGTCCGGGATGCTCACTTTCGTCAACCCTGTCCCTATAGAGGTTGGTCCCACTGAGAACAGGCCACACCTCTGGTACCTCAGGCCAGTCAATGACCCATTTCCTTTTCGTACCCTTTACACATCATTCAATGTCATCCCAACAGAACCAGAAGTTGGCCACCACCTCCCGCTTGCTTCCATAATCTTCTTTTCTGCTCCGATAGGTTGGAGCTAGTGTTCCCTTCCTTCCCCTTGCGATTTTCAAGGCGCATCTGATGTTGGTGGTCCGTTGTTGAGCGTGGCATTTTGCATTGGACTTGTGGCTGATCCTAGAAATGTGCCACTTGGAGGTGTCACAGTCACTTTCAAATACCGTAGTGACATGTTTAGGGTTCTGGGTTAGAGGTTGTTCACTTGGGCAATCCAAAGATTGAAGAGAAGCCGTTGTAGATCTGGTTCTCACACGCGGTTGAGAGAAGTTCACTTTGTCCGGTCTATGTGAATCTCCGGCATCAGCGATGGGTATGTCCAATTTCCTCTTCGTGCTCCCAAAGATTTCCCCTCCTTCCAAGTGTGGTATTCTGGTTCCCACCCCCTCTGCTCCAGGCACCGTGTTCAATGCTTCTGCGATTTTCATAGGACATCCACTTTGTCTCGCAGCTCTGAGTTTGAGCTCCCCTTTGGACGGCCCTGATCCAGATGCATGTCCTCTGAGGTATGCCTGATAGTTGGTCATTTGCATCCATGCACGAATGCTGTCATCGCAAGTTGCGTTGAAGAGGTTGTTTCCTCGCTTTCCCGACATTTGAAGCCATTTGTTGTGAACTGTTTCGGACAAATTGCAGAAAGGTAGGTTGGTCATCTCCTCCAAACTCAATTTTTACAAATCCATCCATCCATAACACATGAGTGAGGACATCCAATTTCATTTTCGAGGGTTAATAGCCCATGTGATCATCCTGGACTCATTACAAATGTATGAACCTCATTTGCTTACATAGGAAGACGTTCATGAATGTAAAAATACAAAAGAGATTCTTTTCTCTAGGAATGAGTACTATACGAGACGTTAACCTTTAAGGAAAAAGATTGATATGAGATTCTGAGGAGGGGGTCCAAGAGCTCCTTCTTGAGTGGGAGTCTTTAAAAAAAGAGTAACATTTGGGAGCCTAGAACCTTCAGTCGGATCCGACTGAGGTCTAGGTACCCTATCCTTGAACCCCTCATTTGGGTCCCCCCTCACATGTTCATCAATAAATTCATAAAACTGAAAAGTAATTCCTACTAAAATATTCTCAATCAAAGTCTCGACATACATGCCTCTAAATTTGGAGGGTACACATCTATTTTTCAACAACTGCTTTACATAGAGGAGAACGGATACTTCAAAATCAACTTAGGAAGTCACTTACCATAGTCATGAAGCCTCCCCACTGTAGGTATCGGAAATGCTAGAAGGCTAGCCAGTGGTCCAAGTGATGAAGATCTTCTTCACTTGCAGCACCTGACAACAACCACCAAGATCGAATTGCAAGGTACCGCGTCTTTGCTTCTTCGATAGTCTTGGATTCTTTGTATTGTTTGCAGAGGATAATGTGTTGTTGTTGGAATGCTTCTTTGATGTGCTTCTGGGTATGCTTGTGCAAAGAATTACTCCAATGCAAGAAACACGTTCTCTCGCGATTCTCCATTTGCTCATTGGGCGACCCACTTCCATACACAATCTGTACTGCATTCCAATTGGCCATTGCACTATTTGCCATGAATCCTTTGAAGTTAGTGTGTTCCACTCCATGTCTTGCCATGACCGTGTTTAGAGATCTCCAGAATTGGACTTGGATCTCCGTATTCTCCAATTGCATATCGCAGGTGGCCACGGTCATGACTTTCTTGTACTCCGCATCGTACATGTGGCATGCCATGGTGCTCCACTCATTCATCCGTTTGACGTGGTCAAACATTATCCATGCGTTTTGTAAATCCCCTCCTGGTTGCATTCGTTTGACGAGGTCCACTCCACTTCCAGGTCCTTCTGTGAGCATTTTGAAGAGGTAGACCTTCTCCCTTCCCTGTCCTGGGAAGACATTGTCATGTATGAACTTGAACTTTGACTCTTTCTTCATTGTCATGATGTTGTCGATGACCCCTCCCTTATTGTTGGAGCGAAACGATGATATGACATTTCTAATGTTCGGACTGCTAAGATATTGGAATCGATCCATGACTTCCTCTAGTTCCTCTCCCTTCAACATCTCTTTCTCCCCCTCTCCATTGTGAAACAAGTAGTTCGTGAGGAACTCTTTGCTGGCGGAGAGCGCAATTGTAGAGTTGGTGGCCGTGGGCGTTTTGGCCACCTATTGTGCAATGAGTCTTGAGATTTTCTTTGCGGAGTCTCTATACACACCCTTTGCTACAGGGTGCGTATGATCTCCGAAGTGTATAGCAACCCTGGTCATTTTTTCATTATCGCAATATACGTAGTATATTCTAGCATCACATGTATTCAAGCATAGGGGGGGGGGGGCTCTTGCAAACTTTGTATACTAGAGTACAATCATTGGGAGGACTCCCCCCTTTAGCAAAAGGGCAGATCATGTAACTGGTCCACTCCGTTTCATTCATTTTGGAAGCCTTTTTTACATAATCACAATCAGGATTTTGAGAAGCAAGGTGTCTGGCACAGTATGACTTATGGAACTTGAGGTTGTTGGAATTGTGAATGTTCATGGTCATCAACTTATACCACGGGTGTCCGTCGTACTGCTTGTCCATTCCCTTGAGGTTCTTGGCTGCCGAGGCCGAGGACGCAGATCAACATGGAGGCAATTCGAAGATGACGTCGCCATTGAAATGTGTGGGCAAGTATTACACACGATGGTGTTTTACGGCGTCAAGATCTATGTTGGACAGTTCATTCCAAGAACGCCGCACAGTTGCTAGTCTCTTCAAGCACTCCATTATGTTGACTTGCTGAGTAGGTGATGGGTGCACCAGAGGACATGACAAAAGAGATGGGGTTGGACTACTGGAGGGGGTGTTTAGTTCTGAGTGTGTAGAAGCCTTTTCCCTCGACTCAAGAGGGATTGGGCGTTGTTGCTTTTCAAGCATCACATTAGGTGACTCCCCTTCCGATTCACTCGACAATTCTATGATGGATTCTAATATCTCTACCTTGACTGACCGTAGAATTGTATTGTCGGGTAGCACTGGGAAGACTATACGAGGTGGACTAGGTGACACATTGCGTGCAACATATGGCATGTCGACTGTAGAGTTATCTGATTGTCGACTCCAAATTTCCGTTGAAACCCCTAGCATGGAGAGTGGAAGACCATAAGCCCTATAGTTCCTCAAAGCTAGGTACCAACAATGGCCATCTCCATCTAGACTCTTGATAACCGAAATGGATTGCACCAATTCACCTGACTGGGATAACTTTTCCTCTTCAATGTAGATGGAGGTAACTCATGGTACAAATCGGAAGCGAACATGCAAGAGGTGACTCATGACTTTGACACGTTCTCCCTCATCTACAGGAAACACCAGTGGAACATCTTGACCATGCACTCGAACACAAGCCATCCTCACAAAGTAGGGTCAAGAGGTGGTGGAATTTTGACGGGTTTAGGGTCTTTGAAAACAGTGAAGGCAACCAAATTTTTGTGGCCTTATATATATCCTATTTTCATGAAAGTGAAATTTAGGTGAGCAATTAGTAAATTGCAGTAAGTGTGTTAATTTTCTCCTTAATGGAGTAAGAGAATCAACCGCCATAGAAAACCATAATTTGTGCACTACCATCTGGAGTTTCATTTATTATGCGTTGGGGACTATGGAAGCATTGAAACGGCCTGAGCATTGAATTCCGACAGTCCTGTCAAAACATGCTACAGTTGCCGCCCCTCAACATTGGAAATTGGGCAAAGTTAATTTTGGTGCGCGTTCTTAAAACCTCCAGTTAAATTTAATTCCCCTTTCCTAGCGCATTCAAAGGTGTACCATGAAATGGAGTTAGCGTCCTCGACGGCTACGGGCAAGAAATTATTTAATGGAATTCACATCCCAATGTCCAATGCCTAGGAAAAACTGTAGAAGACCTTGGACCATTTGACAAGTCTATTGTGGCATCATACTCGATCTAGTTTTAGTTTGTTTGTTTCACATACCTTGTGTAGAGGAGAAGGAGGCCTTATGTCAACTTCATTCACCCCATGCTTGTGAACACGCGGAGAGTGGAGCCTGAGTTGATTGACGTGAGGAGTAGAAAGAGGTGTCGTAGTTTTTATTTCTCATCTTCTAAAGCTCTCAAGAAGTCTAGGATGAACAAGAAGAAGGTAGTGTCCAAGGTTTCTCAATCCACCCCTGGAGAGTTGAGGAAGTCCCTTCGCTACGGTGGAGGAAGTAATGTAGAAGAAGAAGGCACTGTATCGAAGAATGCTTCTATAAGTCATGAAATGCCATAGGAGTCTGGAGGTGTCCGAAACCAAGAAGAAGACAATTGCATCGCCATTGTGAGTATTTCAATCATTTCTTGTATATATGTTATTCACTCTCATCTCTTTTTTGTGGTCCTATACGTAAAAGAGTGATAGGATTCCAATAATCAAAGGGTCTAATATGTATGTCAAATCAAATGATTAGAGTTGTCAAACAAAAGATTTTGAAGAATACAATCCTAGTTGGACTTCAAATTAGAACGAGCTCACTAAGATATGTTGGGATGGTATTAGAGAGAGAGAGGAGTGGATGAATAGGACTAGGAATTTAGAAAGATTAACTGCACCCAAATCAATAAGTTCTCCATGAAATTTCCTCTAAATACTTTCTCTTGCCATCAAGGACCGCAGATGAAATTGTCAATTGGATTGTCTCATATCTAGTAGCGCTCGTAGAAGGGGTTCACGGGAATTAAACCAAGGTTGATTTTAAGAAGAATAATTCAAATTTAGCACACAGATCATGAAGATGTGAAGTAGAAACCAAGAGAAATTTACCCCAATCTTAGATGGTCACAGCCCCTCCGTGAGGCGGCCACATTCTCTTGTTGCGTCTGGTTTATGCCGTAATCGACAAAGCATGGCACGCCTTCATTGCGCCACGCAGTCGCAACGCCGATAGTTCACCACACCGACAAAACGAGAGCACCATGCCTCACTCCCGAGCATGGCCTCTTCCATTGGGCCAATTCATTATCGTCAGAAACCAAAAAAGAGATCGGTTCTTGTTGAAGCAGATGGACTTTCTAAATCGAAATCCACGTTGAGACAGAAATGGTGGACGATGGGTGGACCACCGCCAATTGAGCTCCTTCATCGCGGGGCCACCCCAAAATTCTCGATCGCCCCTCCCAAACCTTCTACGCTTGCCTTGCCGCCACCCATTGTAGGTAGATCCCTTTGCCCTCCATTCCAGGTTTCCAAACATGGAGATCTTGTCTTCATCCTCTCGCCACCCGTCGATGCTGGTGGACCAATCCCCTTCCGCCGAAATCCAAAATCTCGGCGTTCTCCACCCCGAACCTCTGATGCTCACAGTGAATTGAAGCACCTTCGGCCATGTGCTTCTAACGATCCAGATTTCAAAAATTTAGTACCTGAATCACAAATTTGTTCTTGTGATGAATGCGCAGAGGGAGGAAACGCTGCTCTAGATGAGGAAGACACGAAGCCACGCAAAGGATGGGGATTGGCAAGAGGAGGAAGATTCTACACCACGCCTGCCAAATTCTGTCAACACTCGCAAGGTATACACCTTCCAAAATTCCCAAATGTAGTTTTAAAGCGTCCCTTAGTTTTTGCAGACCCGGGAGAGGGCCCCAAAACGCTCACAACGAGTGGCCGCACTCAACTGGTGAGGCTTGCGGTGGGCGCGGCTACTCCCTCCCAACCCGCCACCTCCATTCTCAATGCGTCCTTTGTTCTTCAAGCTCCAGGCCTGTCTCTATCTAGATCAACTGCTGCGCACCTTTGCGCTCGGGTCACTAGGATTGATGGACCCTCACAGGATTATTAAATTTGACTTTGAAAAAAAATGGGTCCCATTTTGAGGGGGTCAAGCCAACACCCGTGAAGGCCAAGTCGGATCCAACTAAACCTTAGCAGGGCGTGGCTCGACCCCCTCAAAATGGGACCCTCAGTTTTTGTTTACCCGCGAGAGGGCCTTCAGTTGCTCACAACGAGTGCCACACTTAGCTGGTGACGAGCGCAAGCTCGCAGCTAGGCCCTCCCCACCCACCCGCTCCAATCTCAATGCGTCCTCTATTCGTCAAGCTCTAGGCTTGTCTCTGTCTAGATTAGTTGCCACACACCTTGGCTCTCGGGTCATTGGGATTACAGGACCCTCATGGGATTATTAAATTTGACTTTGAAAAAAAATGGGTCCCATTTTGAGGGGGTCAAGCCAAAACCCGTGAAGGCCAAGTCGGATCTGACTGAACCCTGGCAAGGCGCGGCTTGACCCCCTCAAAATGGGACCCTTAGTTTTTGTTTACCTACGAGAGGGCCTTTAGTCGCTCACAACGAGTGCCGCACTCGGCTGGTGAGGTTGGCCATGGGTGCGGCTGCTCCCTCCCGACCCGCTTGCTCCAATCTCAATGCGTCCTCTGTTCGTCAAGCTCCAAGCCTGTCTCTGTCTAGATCAACTGCCACACACCTTTACGCTCAGGTCACTGGGATTGATGGACCCTCACAGGATTATTAAATTTGACTTTGAAAAAAATGGGTCCCATTTTGAGGGGGTCATGCCAACACCTATGAAGGTCAAGTCAGATTCGACTGAAATTTGGCAGGGCGCGGCTCGACCCCCTCAAAAAGGGACCCTTAGTTTCTGGTTTATCCACAAGAGGGGCACAAGACTCTGACTGTGAGGGTGTGTTTGCGCAGGGTTGTCCTTTGAGCACCACCTCTCCACACCAATATATTTATGTCTTCGGTTTCGTAGAGTACCTTCGTCCTACTCTATTTTTTGTCTCACTTTTAAGTGTGTGCCTTGACAGTTTGTTTGGAATTTTTGAAATTCTTGGAATTGATCGTTTTTGGTTTTGCCTTTGAATGTAGGGATTCGGTGGATTGAGCAGTGTACCGTCCACCTTGGTCGAGCCAATGGTGCGAATTGGAGTTGGAGTTGATGGAGAGAAGTCTAAGCCAAAGACTCCTTTGAATGTGGATGTCGACGTATCAAGTGAATCCGAGGAGGAGGATGAAGAGGACTTGGTAAGGATTCAAGATTCTAAAAACCCCGCTCATCATCGTGTAGGTGCTTCAATGGAAACCAAGCTGAGTCGCAACACCGACTGGCCTGGCCATCTCATAGCAGAATACTCTTGAAAGCGTAGGCACCCGGAATTTTCCCCCGAGAGTTCAGAGACCGAGTACAGCTCGGAGCCTGAGATCTCCATGTCCATTAATAGCCCTTTCTTTGAAATGTGCGATTGTAGTGATAGTGTGGGGTTGACTGGAGAGGTGATCATTCTTTTGAGCTCTGACTTAGAGAGTGATGTGGAGATTCTAGAGGGTTGAGTGGACTCTATTCAAATCTGTATTTTTTCATATATGATGGTCGTGGCGGGTTACATTTGAGTGGACTTGTTTTGGAAGAACTACCTTCATATTAATCACAAGTGTTTCTTGAGTTCTTGTTTGAAGTAAAGCATTCACATTATTGTGTGTTTCAATTTTCATATTTGTCCTGCATCATTCTATTAATTCCATGACAATTGTGTCATATTCTTCTGTCGTTGCCTTGACAGATGGATGTCTCGCTAGTGAATGAAACTCAGGAAGAGAGAGTTGTTGAAACTCCGGGAACCGATGATACTACTCAACCAGAAATCGGAGGGGAGGAAGAAGGGCATGCATGTAGATGGATGTGGTGGATGACGAGGAGAAAGACCTATTGGAAGACGACCTTCGAAAGCTATAGAAAGTGGACTCCGTATCTACTATCAATTCACTCAGGATGAAGCCGGAAAACATGTTCCGATTTCCGATTCCACTTTGTCGCCTTGTAGCCATGCCTATGGTGAGGCCAACACTTCCGTGTGATGTACAATTTCTTGAGCAAGAGTTCGCGTGCGGATACCGTGATGGGGCAGCAGTCTTCTACGTTTCCACCACAAATGAGGCGGGCGAGACATCAGAGTTCACAGTGGAGGAGATGGATGAGTGGGATCTTCTTTGGAAGGAAAAGAATGCTACTTTCGAGGAGCACGTGGATTTACAACCCGCTCTCAAGTTCCTCAAAAACTTGAAGTTTTTCGTCTACGACGGAAACCACCGACGCTTGGCCTGGATGAACATCATCTCTAGGATGTATTCCACAAATCTTGAGTGGCACTATACAGTGGATTGCATTCTTCTAGACACCAAAGGCAAAATCGAGATTGTCATACAGGTCATGCACGACATCAACAAGTGGGTTCACTAATCCCACTATTCATTCATATGGAGTTTGATTCCATCTCATGCCTCATGAGAATTGAAGTACTCACAAGATTAATTTCTTCTCACTACGCAGATCTATAGAGGACTCCCACATAAAGACAAACTTGGTACACACATTGTACTGAGTGCAAAAGTATGGTCTGCTTCCCATGGAAAGGTTCAATGACATGCTGAGGCCATCTGAGAGGAAACAATGTGCTGCGTTGCTACCAAGAAAGACATGGTACTCTATGCCGACAGAGGTCTTCACCTCATTTGTCTTCAAGGTAAGAGAAACATTCTCTACATGAATCAATTGTATTTTTTGTTGTTGTTTCAGTTTTGAGTGAATTATTGGTTTACGATCCTCATGTTTTTGCAACAAGAGATTGTGCAAGCAGCAGATGCAGCGCTTCGGAGATACCATGAGACTACACCAATGGAGGAAAAGACTATGGAAGGGGCGGCTCATGCCATGAGGGTAGGGGCCAAGAAAAAGAACATGAAGCTTTACGTGAAGATGATCAAATTCCTCACAGTGGCCAATCCTGCTCATGGGGCAAGCTTCCTTGAAGAGGTAAGTTCTAATGTTCTATAAATCATGCGATGATTTAAGCTTGCTTTTTTCTTTATTTACGCACATGACACATTTCATTTTGGCTGGTGTAGGTAGAGAGACATTGGAGCTCTAACGAGATGCCAGAGATGACACTTGAAAAATTGCAAATGGTGGCCACCTGCAACACAATAGCAGAGCTCAAGACCAAATTCCTGCAATGGTGGAACTCCTCCATTCCATCACGGGATGCGAGGAAGTTCCTAGCCAGGCCTGTCTCCAAAACACACCTCGAGCCTTTCTTAAACAAATGTGTTTGGTTTGCAGGGGTAAGTGCCTCACTCAAATTGATTTGTTGAATTCTAATGTATTGTAGAGGCTATCGAGCATGAGATAGGTCAATTTGTAATTTGTCTTTAATCTTCATGATGGACTGAAAATAGTACTTAACCTTGTCCACTTGTACAGGTCGAGGATGCAGCAGTGGAGTACTTCGAAGTTGTGGTCAGACAGGACAACATCAAGATCAACATGAATGTCCCACTACAGCCGGAGACATTGCAAGAGTACATTGAGGGATGGAGGAGGAAGATCTGGAACCACGAATTCCATCCTTATCTTAAAGGAGGAAACTATTTCAAGAAGGGGGACTCCTTTTTGAATTTTGAGGGGTCTAACTTGGTGGTTAGGAGGATCCTCTACCGGTATGTTTGTGTAGTCTACATTATTCTTCGATTTTGAAAATGGTCTTCCAGTCAAATGACAGAGTATGCCTTGTTCTTCATTTGATCTTCATTCTCTACATACCTCTATTGACTGTCTCTTATTCTCTACAACTACTTCAAGTATGAGCTAGAAGCAAAGGGTGCCATCGAAAGAAAGGACCTGCCTCCCTTCCTCGCGTCATGGTTGGACCGCAGCTTAGGGGATTGCATGTTCTCAGCAAACCAACGGCGCACATTCACCATAGCTCACCTTAGTGGAGGAGCGTGGTACTTGGATTGCGCACCAGCATTCACTCATCCATCAGAGGTGGAGCTACAGGCATCTTTGGATGGCAAGGGCGCCATCGATTTGGATGTGGATGAGTTTGCGGGAATGACGAATAGGCAAAGGAGGAAGGCCATTGCGAGGAGGGAAGCCAATGACCGAAAAAAAGAGGCCCGGTTCCAAGTCCTTCTTACAGCCAAGGAGAAGAAGGAAGCGGAGAGACTTGCCAAGCTCGCGGAGAAGGAGAAAGACAAGGACAAGGACAAGGAAGAGAAGGCCAAGACAAAAGGCAAGAAGAAGGCCGAGGTTGGAGGCCAAGTTCCAGCTTCACCAATGATGGATCAAGGCTTAGAGATGCAAGTCGGATCGCAGAGTGGAGTGAAGAGGAAGGCCACTCTCTCTCAACTCATGGAAGAGGTCATCACTCACGTGACCAAAGCAATTGTCCTAACTGAAGACGAGCTCTCCAAGTCTGAGAATCTCATTCTCAACATCTCTATTGATGACCTCGTCGATGACATGGAGTCCGAGAGAAAGACATGCTACAAAGAAGTCTTGGACTTCTTCAACAAGATGTGCGATTTTCATTTTCATTTGAAAATGTGGATCTAAGTTCTCATTCAAATTATTGTAGTCTGAGTTTATTCCTCATCATATTTGGATGCATGATTTGTTGGCAGGTGTCGACGAGGAAAGCCTCCATGCTCCATGGTGTCCCTATAGCTAAACCGGGGGTGGACGTCATGTTCTTCGATTGTCCGGAGAACTTGCTCGTGCTAGGGGTGTCTTCTTCGCCAGATGAGGTGCCAGATTGGAACGAGGACGTGGGAGATGAGGCTCTGCAATCGGCATTCAGCTTTGCTTCCAATCATCTCCAAGAGCACGGCTGCGTCATTGTATTTCATTCGTGGAGTGCCAAAGCAAAGTCAGATATTGCAAGATTGTGTGAAACATACGATATGATAAAGAAGGAGTGGATGGGGATGAACTGCATACACTTGACCTCAGCTATAGACAGAACAAAGACGGTAAATTTCATTTGCTTTCTCAAACTTCTAAAAGAACTTCAAAGTGCATTACATTCTTCTCATTTCTCATAATTCTACACCTGTCTTGGATGCTTGTGTAGACGCAAAAGTTTGGAATCACCCTTGTAGTGAAGGACTTAGGCGCAAAAGGGAAATCCAATTTCTCTTTCAAACGCACAACCACGATGGTCAAGGTTGGTGTCGACATTGCACGGGACGACATGGTCATGAACTACACCCACCCGGATGACATGGCCATGAATGATGGAAAGCCTTGGCGGGGGGCTCGTGAAAAAGATCCAAGGTTCTTTCAAATCCTCCTTGAAGCTACGAGCGTCGAAGGAGATGTGATTCTTGACTGCACCGCATCCACAGGTCAAGATTCAATTCATTCACTCTACCATTTCTAGGTTTCGTTGTAATCATTCTACCGATTTCATTTCTCAACTAATGTACTTGAATTTCCTTGCCTCTAGGTGCATCCATTATCACTTGTCATGGAACGGGCTGCCACATTGTGGCCTTGGAGGAGCACAAGGACATTTTCGATGCCATTCTGAAACCCATGCGGAAGTCCACCACGGCAAAGGTGGTAACACCTCCCCCAGCGCCAAGTGCAGTTTCGCAAGATCCGGATGAAATGCCCGTGGTGCCTCAAAAATTCACTCGAAAGGGAAAATTTAGTAAGTAAGTTGGCACTTTTTTTATTTTTCCTTTGTATGATGACATCCACGTAACAAAACTCTAACATGGTGCCCTTTTTATTTGCAATCATCCAGGATTGATGTCAACAGATGCTAGCATGAAGAAACAAAGTCTTCTTTTCAGTCCGAAGAAGACTTACACCCTTCCTCCTTATGCACAACAGATGGCAACGGCCTTTGCGGATTTTGGTTGCTCCAAACCAAAACGCCGTAAAGACACTTATGCTCTAAATGTCTTATAGTTCATAGATGGATCTGCGTCTAAGGGTAGAGAGTCTTTGGGCTTGTCTAATACTTCAGATTCCTTGACCGAGTCCACAGCCTCTTAGACTCATGAGATTGACATATCTCATATGTCATGCTATTGTTTGTTGATTGGTATTGTAATTGGATTTGTGTGTTTTATGGCTATATCTTTGACATGCATTATTCTCATTTTCATTTCTTTTTGTATGAATTTCATCTATTTTGAATACATTTTGTTAAGGTAAAATCCTAGAATCAAAAAAACGTGTAAGAGCCCTAAACTTTGAAAAATAAACTCTACATTCTATGCACTTTTTAGTTTCTTATGTCCACGGTCATAGGTCCCTGAGTCATTTTTCCTTGCAAAAAAACTTCCCGCTCACAAGCTCACATGCTAGCAACCCTGTGGGAAGTTCTTGATTCTTGACCATAAAAGTTGACATAGTATTTTGTGAGAATGTCCTCGTGAAATCTACAGTACAACTTGTATTTATGATTTTCATATGAATAGTGGAGAAAGAAAAACCGATTATGCCCAAAATACCATATTAATCGAGGAAATTTATTGGGCCAATTTGTCTCAAGTGATTTGCTTCATTGTTCCTCCTTGTATATAGGATTTTTTAGAATTCTAGCTTTAGCGTAATTTGAAGAAAATTACAATGGATATTGAAGAATTAGGTAGGTTTTATATGTAAGTTGGCCTACTCATGTTTTTTATGAATCAAAATTTTGACCTCCAAAGACAGGGTGAACCATTTGAAGGTATGGTAATGTGAAGTCAACAAGTCAACATCCATGAAAAGGGGCATGTTGTATTTGAACCCCTTTTATTCCTCCTTTGGCCAAGTATCTTGAAAGCTTAGAGGAAAAGCTTCCTATAATTAGAACCTCACGATTTTAAAGAATATGAAAGGAAATATTCAATTGGACAATGATGCTCCACTCTAGTTAGTAGTGACCTAGTTTTCTTCTCAATGCAAGTGAAATTAATTTGAAAAGTTAAACTTTAAGAGCTTTGTTGATTTGATTCATACAAACTATTTTTCGAAGAACTGGAAAAGATCATTCTCGATATGATTTCAGAAATTGGTACTTTGGTAGAGAGGAAAAAAAGGTAGTACTAAATAAAAATCAATGCCATATGGAATTGCCGAACATAGGTATGCTAGGAAGTCGTAGAAGTGGAATGAAAGAGGCAAACCCTAAACCACTCCATCGTACTTGCCAAAACAACTAGAAACATAGTGTAACTAAAACCTAACCCTTACTTGTCATCTATTATGATGGGAAGTAAGGCTAAATTGCATGATTCCTACAAATGTCTAGTCAATTACATTTGGGTTATTTTGAGAGCCACTTCCTTCACCTTCTTCGCAAGTCGATGCTTCCCCAACCCCTAGCTTTTGCTTTGCATGGGTTCGTGAAGCTAGTTCGTCTACCTTCAAAATTGATTGCAACACGTTGGAGTCTTGTAGAGCTTGGAGGGTCCTTGTTGTTTGCGGAGAATGTGCTTCCAACAAGTAGTCAAGTGCTTGACTTTGATAATATGGTCTGTACGTAGAGTCCAGGTAAGCCATACTAGTCAAGTCTTCTAGGGAGGCACTATCATCTTGATTAGCCACCCTTTCTCCTTCTAAATTCCAACGGTGTCGTTGCGGATGAGGACCCCACTTGAAGGTTGAGGAGGTCTTGTCCCAATATCCACCAAGGCATTGGAAGAAGAATGCCCTCCTCCCTTCGTTTTGTGGCCCCTTTTCCATGAGCCTCGGTGCAACTCTGGCAATTTCGTTTGGGTCTGTTTCCCAATTCAATTACAAGCTAGCAAGTCCTTTTTCTTGATCATGTTGTCCTTCTCACCAACTCCAAACCAAATCTCGGCCCTACAAGGTCGTGTCAGCCGTAGTATCACGTGTGCATTCCCAAGAAGGAGGCATGTAGGTCGTCAAGTTGAACATGGTATACAGGTGACCATGGAATGGTGCTGAACAAATCACACAACGTCGTCTAATCAAGCATTGTGTGATGAGACATTGGAGGTGGTATACATGTGCACAAGATCCTAGTGCCCAACCCCCTTCGGGGCCAAATTGTTCAAGACATATGGGGCATTTGGTATGGTCCAAAACAAAAGGTGCAGGCTTGGGCCACAGTAGCATTCGTTTCTTCTCTTCTATGTGGCTAGACATTTGGTTTTCGTGGTCCCAACCATTTTTGCTCCAATCTATGACCTCCTTTTGTGGCAATTCCACCATGCACATGTTATTGGGAAACATATCTTCCAACAATGCCCATGACGTCAGTCCATTCTCACGTTTAGGAGCATTTGCAACAAAGTTTCTAGAAACTTTCTCTAGCTCCTTCACAACTTGTTGGGATCTATCCACGGAGAAAATGCAGGCGACCTTCCAGTGATAGTATGTGGTAGTCAACTCAGCCAACTTTCTTGGAAGCATCTTATTTTCTTCTTGAAGTCCATGGTCTTTCTCCAATTGAATAATTGATGGAACCATAGGAAACAAAAGAGAGTCTTGGGTCCCATTGAGTTCAATTGTGTCATTGGTAGTATATCTTGTGACAATAATAGGAAGTGTATTCGGAATGATGGGGGAGCGTCTAGTGCGCTTGGCAAGAGGAGAATGCTGAAGGATATGGTTGGTATGGTCCCCCACAACCTTGTCCACATTTTGGAGGTTCTGCTCAACAAAGGCGTCATCCATATCCGACAAAGTGAAAGTGTCATGGTCCTTCTCATGAAGGCATTGCAGTTTTGTAGTTTGTTGAGAGATGAGTGTACTTTTTTGTTCACACTTACATCGCAATTTCCTCATTTCATTTTGTAGTGAAGAAATTTCAACATCTTTGGTCTTGAGGAGGTCCAGAGCTTTTGCCAAAGTCATAATGTCGTGGCTTGAGCCCATTGTTGATGGAGAAATGGGAACACGGTCAGTTTCTTCCATAGTCGTGTCCTCATCGGGCCCAAAGTTGAAGACATCATTTGTGCGCTGTGTTGGCAACGATGGGTTAGGAACTATAGTTGGAATTGATGCGGGTCCCACTCATGTTGTTGAACACCGTACTCTAGATGGTTGCCTTGGTCATTGTTCCATGGATGTCGCGAGTCCTTCTACAACTTCATTTTGAACCTCACTAGGGCAAACAGATTGCTCCACGATTCGTATGACCCTATGGACACGCGTACCATCAAAGTCATCATCTTCTTCAGACTCCTCAATGTCAACCTCAGTGGTAGGGGTTTGCGTTTTGTATGCACTTCGAATAGGACCCAGTCCCCCCTTAAGAAAGACTAGAAGTCCTTTTGGGATGAAACCACTCTTTGGATGAGTGACATACGTACTTCCCTTGATTGTACTCCAATCAACCTCTTTATTTAGAGCGACCTCAACATATGCTCCTCTAGCAAGGAAGAGGGGGACCTCGTTCCTATCTACAAAGGCGGTTTTGTAGAGAACTTGCCACAATTCAATGCATCTTTGAAGGAATGCTGGATTCTTCCAGTACTTCAAGTTGGCCTTATTGGTGTGCCGATTATAATGATGACACCATAAAGAAAAGAACTTGCCAATGTGGCACCACTCGATGTAGTCTTCGAAGGTTTGTATTGTCCAAGGCTCTAGTTCTTCATTCCAACCCTTAAAAGCAAGGTGGGCTTCACTATTGAGCATGTGCAATCGCTTCCGATGAATAGTGCCCCTACGCTTGCGATGTTTGTTTTTGGCAACCTTCCATAATGCCCCAGCGGTCTATGTAGCAGCAGAGATAGGTAATGCCCTGACATTATTAACTCCAGTGGCCATCAATGATTGTCGTGTCTAAGGCTCAAAAAACTCGTTTGGGAGTTTAGGTGGTCCACAACTAGTAAGGTAAGAAGGGTGGATGAATGTAATAAATAGTAAATAGTCAAGGTTCATGCATGTAGCTACTAAAGGATACAAGACAAGAAGCCTCAATGAAAAGTGCCCAAAAGGTCTTGGGCGAGTGGATAAATAGGTGGGGCGAGCGCGGGTGAGAGTTGGTCATGGGGCGCGTGTGGGTGGGCGACCACTGGTTGAACTCGCGGTCTCCAGGGGGCGCGCACGGATCTCAGGGAGCGACTACGGGTTTGGTAGGGCGCATTCGGGTTTGAGGAGGTGATTGCGGTTTCAGGGGCGCGTATAGGTCCTTTGGAGGGCGACTGTAGGTCTTTGGGGGCGCGTGCAGGTGCCTTGGGAGGCGACTGCAGGTCTTTGGGGGCGCGTGCGGGTCCCTTGGGAGGTGACTGGGGGTCTTTTGGGGTGACCGCAAGTAATTGTGGGGCGTTACTTCTCTTTGGATTCTCACTTCGTGTCTTTGCTTCACAGCTTGCCACGTACTCCACATCCACGGTTGCCCACCAGCCTGAACCCGAAGTCGCCCTACCCGTGGTCACCCACACCCGCGGTTGCCCACCAGCCTGAACCCGAAGTTGCCCTACCCGTGGTCACCTACACCCGTAGTTGCCCAAACCCGAGGTCGCCTACACCCGCATGTGCCCCTTTAGGATGCTACATGGAAGATACGTGTCTGCCACATGGCATCCAGGTGGCCTCACGGGCAAGGTGAAAAGTGGACTCTATTAGACGGACAAGAGGGTCTACTTGACGTGTTGGATGTCGTGTTCGTCGAGTTGTTGAACTGTCCGCCAGAACAACCCTGACAAAAACCCTATGTATGCACCACATGGCAATCCCAAGGCCACAACTTGTCAATGTGGTACATTTTAACATACTTCTTGCATGTTTTGAAGGTCCAATATTCCACTTCCTCCTCCTCCCAACTCCTCTCCGCTTTGATGTTAGGGTCATCTAAAATCTCATAGTGAAGCCCATGAGGGACCCCCTTCGCTTTAGTCCCTTTCTTTTTTTCACCTCCTAAAGTCCTCTCGTTGTTGGTAGAAACACCTTGATTAGTCATGATGGATGATTTGAATTTTTGAGCCCTTTGAAAAATAGTACCACAACACGTAAATACCGTAAGATGTGTGGAAATAAGTGATTGTGTAAATCAACAATAGTAACAAAAGCTCAAGGACCCCCACTCTCCACTCTGTAGGAGCAATTGATGCTTAAAGCAGCAATAGCACATCCAACTTGGCACTGAAGGAGAGTAGAAGTGAGAGCAAATGAGAAGCCCCTCCGCCAATATACCCGTCCGCCACCAAATCTAAAAACCGTCCGCCTTGAAGCAGCCCCGAACCTATGGTCCACCGTTGTAGACGCCGACCAACCGCTTCAATGGTGGACAGGCAATTGTCCGTCTGCTCCAAACCGCCACCGGACCTCCTGTCCACCCATCTCAACCATGGGCCACTCTCAGACCATCCCGTCCGCTTAGGCTGTCTGTCATCGCCAACCAACCCCGCACCTAGCCGTCCACTCAGGAAGTCCGCCATTGCCAACCGACCAAACACAACACTGTTCACCTCACTCGTGGCCCCACCTGACTTGAGTCTGCCAACAATCCTAAAGCATTGAATTCTGAAAAGGATAGATTCATGTACAAAAAAACCCTCTTGAATGCTAGAAGTATCCAATGTAGTATTAATGTAAGAAAAGATAATTCCAGATATTTCTTCCCACATTTAAACATGCTCTCCAAACCCTATACCCTAAACCCTAAACCCTCAGTCTTTGCACATTATATATTTTGGTTTTACATAAGAAATGATGTTGACATTCCTTTTGTAGAACATTTGTTGTTTATAAGAGGGATGGCCTTTTATAAATATCTATTACTATTTAATGCCCAATATAGTTTTTATGGGTATTATTTTCTCTTCTATGGTGGGTTATGTTTTATACACTTACCACTGGAATTTATTGATATGACCCTCCCATCCCTCCCATTAGTCTTAGTTTCCTTAGGTTTGTTTCCTTCTCAATAGCCATTGGGTTTTTTACACTTTGACACAATTATATGAAATATGGACTTTTTCCTTTTGGTAGGTCTATATTATTCTTTTTCTAGCCATGGAAAATTGATTGGTATCACCTGGCATCTTCTCTACCATACGAGAGTTTTTTACACTTGGTCATGGGTAAAAAGAATATTAGAAGCTTCCATGTTGAATGGATTGTGACATTTGTTAATTTGACTTGACTAGTGTCCTTAGCTTCATTGGTTGTCATTATAGGTTTGTCTGGCACATCATAGGGGGTACTATGCTAGTGCTATGATGAATGGCTATTTGTGGTCCTTAATAGATCCTTGGATTATAGAGAATTGATTTTTTCCTAATTTGAAGGATCCTTCTAGATCAAGCCTGTCTTACTTGGCTAATTTTTTATTCCTAGAAACCAAGTCATTAATTCTTGGGACCTATGGATGGTTGGGATTCAAGGCACGTATCCTTGGAGCCCAAGGCATGGACTTGACTTAGCCTTGACTGAACTCTGCCATGGCTAATATATAAGAGATTGAAACTACCCTTGAGCCTTCACAATTTGGTATTGTTGGTTTTTACAAGGTGTTGGAAGTAACTACGGGTGGTAGGAGTGAAGGACAAGATGGCGTCTACACAGGTCATCTATGGTGCACAATGTATTAGGCTAGGATTTGTAATTTGTTGTTCATTTTCTTATCTGTAGTTTTGAGCTTTGCTTGTTGATTTTTCTTTTGTGGTTGCTATAACACGCAGTTGTGGGCTATAGACACCTTGTCTACGACTTACTAACATTCCGATGTTTGGTTTGTCATGGGGACAAGTGAGGTCCACAACCTCTTTGGTTAAATCTTTATGGTGGCTCTATCCAAGGACTTTGGTAACAAATTCTTTTTATTTGGGACTCTAAATCACTTTGTGTTTACAAAGATTTAGTTTACAGCATGAGTAGCTATTTATGACTTGACATACATATTATGTGTACCATATAATGATGTTGTGATCTTTATTTGGTACTTTGTACTTAATACTTCTTTACAAAAGTTTATTGAGTGGTATTATGTTTATTTGGTGGGTTGTGATAGTTTGATGGCTGATGTGAGTGATCTCTATTTTGCTTTATACTATCTATGTACTTTTATGTACTTTTTGGATTATGATTTGTTTGTTATTTCTAGAAAAGGCCCTATTTGGGGATGTCCCTCCCACCCACCCGGGTTGCCAAAAAATCTGAATTGTACAACCTTCAATTGTACATACTAAATTTATAACATTGCATGAATTTTCAAAATTATTGATGTGATGTGTGGAATATGTTTTACCTATGATTCGTTTGGAGTTTGGAATGCACTCATGACAATATAATGTAGATGTACACCTTACTTACTTTGTCATGTAGGTTTCAATTCTTCTTGAGATTTAGTACCTCAATTATCACTTTATTATGAGTCATTAAATAAATGTGGAACATTCAATTATAACTTAGAGTGTGTCTTCAATTTTTGTTGTCGAATGTATTCATAGTTCAAAACACCAATATGAGTATACTAAAAGAAATTATATTATCTCATTATTCTATTACAACATTTATCGATGTATAGAATGGTGCTAAAAATGATTCAAGCATTTTAATGTAATTTGAAATGTTGTGGACAAGATTCAAGTAAGCATTTATACAACAAAATGAAATGAAAATTCATATCATACACACTTTGACACTTATACCTATGTATGCTTGTGTGCATCCTAAATTGTTAACCAATCCTAAATTGATCACAACTCCAAAATATTAGAGCTTAGGTAATGTACAATGTGATTGACCTTCAAATATGATAAGTCTTCAATTACAAGAAATTAGAAATGGTCATACTTCAATGATTACAAGTATGTTTCATCTCAAAAAAATTTTGCAAATGATTATATAGAAAGGTTCATAATATCATATCTTTTAAATTATAAATTTACAATATTGATTGAATTGCTTATGTAGTTATGTAGACCTAGGATTTTGTAAAATCTTGAACCCCTAAAGCCTTTATGCTTTTTTTCCCATCAAATATCACTTGAAACTGCCATTTTGAATGCAAAGAGACAAAAATCTTAAAAATTAATTTTTGGGCATATTTAACCATAGGAATTTATACTAGAATAGTATAAAAATGTGAATCTTGTCATCTTGAAGACTTCGAGTACATGCATTGCATGGTATTTGGCTATTTGCATTTAAAGTAAGCCCAAAAAATCGTTTCTTCCATCTTGCTATACTAGATTGTTGGGCTTCTCATTTTCTTCACTTTAGATTTTTGGCACTAATGAATTTCATTTTAGAATATCTTGTGTTGAAAAATTTAACTTTTAAGTGAAGAATCTTGAACCAAAAATTTAGAAATAAATCATTTAATTGGGATCACATATCATAAGAGTCCTATATAAGAGTGTAGGGCCTTTGGGACTTTAGGGGTTAATTATTTTCCTTGAAAGGCATGAAAAACAATAATAAATTGAACCCTGAAGGCTTTTGTTACAATCTTAACATCGAATTTCTTTGGCTATTAGTCAGAAAGTATTGTTGACGTCACAAACTTGTACAAAAGCACCAATGTAAAACAAAATTTCTTTACACACTAATTTGAATTCTTTATTTACAAATCAAATGATTTTCCAAACAAGAGACTTTGGGATGTCAATTTTGATGGTTGTATCAATTTAAGATCTCATGACATAACATATTAAAAATAATTTCTATACTTTTCTTAATTCACCATGTAATGCAAGCTTTGTTGTATCGCCCCGTCCGTCCACCCATCTCTACAAAGTTCAAAACACCTCTCCCGCCCGTCTGCCCAGCTATTAATTCAGAAATTGAAAAACCCCTCCCTCCCTCCCTCTCTCCCACCCACCTCTCCCTCCCACACTCCTCTCCATTTGCTCGACCGCCTGTTCGCCTATCTGCCTGTCCATCGTGGACCAACGACCAATTTGAAAACTTAAAAACACCTTCCTCCCATACTCCCTCCCATGCTCTTCTCCATCTGCTCGTTTGTGCATCCATACCTCACCATTCGCATTGTCCGTTCGCCTGTCCATGCTCGCCGTTCGCATTGTTTGTCCGCCTGTCTGGAATTCGTCCGTCTCCACACTGCTTCGTCCGCTGCTTGTCGGTGACTATGCGATCCATCGAACAACAATTTCAGACTGCCTAATCTACCTGTCTGCCCGTCCACCGTGGACCAACGACCAATTCGAAAACTTAAAAACACCTTCCTCCCATACTCCCTCCCATGCTCTTCTCCATCTGCCCGTTTGTGTGTCCATACCTCACCATTCGCATTGTCCGTTCGCCTGTCCATGCTTGCCGTCCGCATTGTTTGTCCGCCTATCTGGAATTCGTCTGTCTCCACGCTGCTTCGTCCGTTGCTTGTCGGTGACCATGCGATCCATCGAACAACAATTTCAAACTGCCTAATCTACCTGTCTACCCGTCCACCGTGGACCAACGACCAATTCGAAAACTTAAAAACACCTTCCTCCCATACTCCCTCCCATACTCTTCTCCATTTGCCCGTTTGTGCGTCCATACCTCACCATTCGCATTGTCCGTTTGCTTGTCCATGCTCGCCGTCCGCATTGTTTGTTTGCTTGTCTGGAATTCGTCCGTCTCCACACTGCTTCGTCCGTTGCTTGTCGGTGACCATGCCATCCATCGGACAGCAATTTCAGACCACCTAATCTACATGTCTGCCTTCGTGCCATTTGATGCGGACAGCACCATCCGCATACCCTAAAGTACCGACCATATAAATGGTGGCACGGACCGCTCATTTCTTCATAATTGTTTCCCTTCCGGAGTGGGTGATCCAGTGCCTTTGGGAATTTGCGCGCCCCTTTTGACTTGGTGTGTGAACGATTGTATTCGTATGAATTTTTTTTAATCAGATTATTTTGAGTGATTAGGGGGCTACCCCAACTTATAAGTCTTTAATTTTATGGAGTTCATTTGAGTGTTCTTAGTTACTTGAACCGTGTTCAAGTTGATTGGGTTGTCAGAAACTCAAAGTGTTCAATTTTACGGTTTATTTGGTTGTTAGTAATAGTAGGTGCAATTTGTTTTAATCCAAATTCTTATTTTTCATTTTGTACATTTAGCCAAAGCGGGTGGAAATTGAATTTAAACTTTGTAATCCTTTTGGTTCATTATTAATTGAGGTTTGGAGGTTATCATGTCACGCGGAAGTAATGGAGGAAGTAAGAAGGGGAAATCACAAGAGATGAATTGGAAAGATTGGGCAGACGTAACCTACGTTGCGGAGCCTAAATGGGAAGAAGAGCCCAAGAAAATATGGGACTGTACAACATGCAAGAAGTACGTTAAAATGACGCACCTCTCCAAACTATGGTCTCATGATCACGTAGAGGTGCAAGTTCGTCATTGGAAAGGACAAATGTCCATATGTAAGAGTGAACATTTTGTTCACTGATACGAGGAGATAACATCTGTATCAAATTTACCAAGCTCCAAACGAAACGTTATAAACTATTCGAACATGGCTATGATTTGGGTAGAGATAGTACTCCATAAAGAAATAGATTGACACACGGTTGCAAGGTGCAATGTCAAGAATTTAACTCGTGAGGAAGCCATAATTCCTACTAACTAGGTTGGACCAAATGATTGCATGCCAGAGTGGTCCAATCGAGGCTATGGAGGACTTCCTTCGGTCGTCTTGAAGGATGCTGAAGATGATTGGTCAGATGAAGATGATGATGATCCAACACCCGTGACATTTGGTGAGAGACATGAATGTCGAGAAGATCGGAAAGACATTGAGTACCAACAGCAAATGCAAGAGGCCATGCGCCGAAGCGTGGAAGATCAAGATCGGCAACATGATGGGTCCTACTATCGTGACTATAATGCACGTGGATCACGAGATGGGATAGGTGGTTCAGATTATGGTGACGCCCCCCAAGTTGGCTCTCAAAGTATAGGAGGAAGCCATGGAACAACACACTATGGTGGTTCTAGCCAAGGAGGCTCTCAATACTACTCTGGATCGACTACACATGGTTCAAATGGGCATTAGGGAGGCCCTTATTATGGCGGATCAAGTGAAAGAGCGTCTTCGGAGAGTGCTCCAATTCCTCCTCCAACCTTTGGAGGTCCTTTGGGAAATGAATATGGACAAGGAGGTGCGTCAAGTAGATATGGTTACAACTATAGGGGTGGACCATATATTGGGGTATGTCCTTCAGGCCCAAATAACAACAAGGATTCCAATTCAGATTCCAATTTAGAGTAAAGTAGAGTATGGTATTCTAGTCATCTTATATTTGTTTTATTGTATGGTTCACTCATTGTAATGTATATAAACGGTAGAGTGCGACAAATATAGCACAATGCTCTCGACAAGTTGTAATCACCTTTTTGTGATTTTGATAGAAATACATTGTATTTTTATATTTTAATAAAGCGATATTTATATCACGTAATTTGTAGGATTTAATACCATTGATGCATGACTATGGGTTAATGGGTATTTGTGAAAATGGAAAATGCATTGGACCACTTTCTACAATTTTCTCATTCCAATCATTCAATGTGAATAGGTGAATTGCAAATGCAAAGGATGTCCCAAATATACAATAGAGGTTTGTAGAATAGCGAGAACCACCATTTTAGTTCCATTTGCTATCAAAAATTGAATTGTAAACCCTAGAAGTCCGAAGGCTTTTTTCCATTGAAGACCATTTAGTGATTTAGAGTTTCCATTTTAATTACAAAGATTTAGAAAATGTAGAAACAATGTTTTTGGCATGTTGGATTGTATGATTTAGTACTCCAGCAGTGTAGGAATGTGTAGAAACAATTTCAAAAACTTAGCCCACATAGATTGTAAGATATTTGCATTCAAAGTGACTTAAACAAATTATTTACAATTTGCTTGACTAGATTTTTGGCTTCTAATTATTGAAACAATAAATATTTCCACTTGTGAATACGATTTTATAATTTTGTATGTTGAAGAATTTAGATGAGAGCATGAGAATGTAGGAAGAAAAATTCAACCAAAAGATGTTTAGTTTTTATTCATAAGAGAATTTATAAGTTGAGTATATTCAAGATAGAAACAAGAACATTAATAATTTTAAGATAAAATTATGTAAACACGAGAATCTCAACGGTGAGAGTATTTCAACAAGCAAACCTCATTGGCTATCCCTCTATAATTTTTTTTCATTTCCATGATAGTTGATTTACTTGATTCTTACTTTCGTTTGAAATTGAAATGTTGAATATGATACCTATGTTTGGCTTAGAGATGTTCAAGAGAAATAAAAATCTCTGATCGTGTGGACGGTCTTGCGTCCGCCTCGTTCCATCTGTTTGCCATCGCCGAACGGGCTACCGCATCCGCGCCATCCACACCATCCAATCTTGTGGACAATCTGCCATCCGTCTGATCGAACGAGCTAGCAACATTGGTGCCAAGCCGGCTATTGGATCTGGTGGATGCCAATCGTCCTCCTAATCAGACGGTCAGCTCGAGGCGGATAGATGATCGTTCGCACAATCGGATGGCCGAATCGAGGCAGTTAGAATGCTGTCTGTACGGTCGGATGGCCGAGTCGAGGCAGTTAGAATGTTGTCCGCATGATCAGACAGCCGCGACAAGGCGGATGGAATGCCATTCGCATGATCGGACGGCCACGACGAGGCGGCCGAGGACGAGCCATCTGCCACCTATAAGAGGGGTGGATGGCCCGTCCGCAATCACTTTTGCCTTGTCCTTTGCATTTTGCAAGTGTGGAGTGGAGAGCTTGGTGGTTCGTCCTCCATGTGCTCCTCTCCTCGGGAAGGCGGAAGTCTAATTTGGGGGTCCCATTATTGCTATTTTTTGTAGCAAATTTCTAAGCTTTAATTACAAATTTTTGGTATTAAAAATTTATCATGATGCCAAGATTGAAGAAGGCAGCGAAGGAAAAACGAGTGGTACAAGAAAAGGTGGTAGCTAAGGAAATTCCATCCGATGCATGCAAAGCATTCATGACCAAATGCATTGCAAAATTCTATGAATCGGAAACCACTATGTCTCTTGACACAAAATATGTAAGATATGGAGATGAGTGTCCACAAAAATTCAAGGCAAACATGACGCAGAAAATGTTGGATGCCTTGAACTTTCCGTAATGGCAACATGAGACAAAGAAGAGGGTCTTCAACAAATGTTTGGAGAACAAGGTGCATGATGCATTGTGGAACGTTGATGTGGTTCTCGGAAAATACGGGAAACAACATCGTGCAAATGATGAAGCCTTTGAGCAAGTCATTCTCAAAGCTCAATTGTTTATTGGGCGTTGCGCCCCATTTGCGAAGAGGCGTAATAGACGAGGGTCTTTGGGTTGGTGGACTAGCGATGAGGGTCTTACTCAATTGGATACGGGTAGACGTCATCTTATAGCGCTTCCAGATACCGCACAGGTGATTCCTCAAGATGACTTAATCATGAAGGGAGGATATGCAACGATTCGGAGGGTGAGAATTGAAGGATGTCCAAGGATAGCTCCATCTTGGGAGTTCGCAACAAAGATATCCAACCACCATGGTACGCAGCCTCAGCTTGCAAAGTTGGAACATCAGAATGAATCAATGGCAGTGAGGATTCCACATTCAGGAGTCATACGGTTTGTTGGAGTTCATGCAAGAACAAATGAAGGGTACTCGTATTGGTGGAATGGCGAAACACTTCGGCAAATGTTGAACCTGGATAACGATTATCCACACAACATATATGTTCGGTTACAATATTTGAACCCAATAGAGTCCGATGTGACTAAAGCTTTTCATCTCGCTCAGTTTCGGAAGAAGCGCACCAAGCTTGCTTAGGCATTAGTGCATATCATGAATGCGGTACATGTGTCTGGACATCTACACAATGATATTTCTCCAGACAACATCATGTTTCATTTTCCTAATGATGAATCACGTGTCTACATTGGAATTTGAGATTGGGGCATGATTAATGTAGCTACCAAAGAAATGAAATTCTTGTATACATTCACATCTACAAGTGACATGAACAAAGCTTTAACAAGGAGATGGTGGGTGGATCCAAGCATTGCATATTTGCATAGAAGAGATGCAAATGTGGAAATCATTCCACATTTATCACGTGCATTGGAGGAATATGTGATTGGTAAAATAGCTCAAAGGATCAATAAACAATGCATGTCAGAGAACTACAACAAATTGCAACGGGAAACAAATGCAATGGCCATGTTTAGCCACCACCAATTGGGAATTGTGTTTCACCAATACTTGGACCGGCTTCTTGAAAGAGGTGATGGTTATTGGGGTGGTTTGGTCCACATCATTAATCAGTTCATTGGCCAATTCAATTGGCCTATACCAGATGAACACTTTCGACATTCATATTAGTAATATAGTGCAAGAGTGTACTATATAGAGTTTTATAAATATTTGACAAATGTAGAACTTTGGATTTATGCATTTAGATTGCTTAGTATATATGCACCCCTAGAGTATGTCAATTTATGGGAAATTAGACATACATTTTGAATTTTTCAATGTATTTGAATTGTTTTTGAATGAATATCAATTTTTGACAAATCAAAAATATCTCTTGTTTGAGTGCAAAGTGCAATATTTCTTCTTGAATGTAGATGGATATTTAGTTGAGAAGCTTATATGACAAATTGCATGATGTATGATGTGGGGGTGCAAAGTTTCTGAGCCCGTTCAATTTAATTTGGAATAAGTCTTGGAAGAAGACCATTTCATTTATGATATGGAATTACTTGGACCTTTTTAGAAGTTGTGTTCCAATGATTTCATTCATATTTGAATTATCATGATGACCCGTTAAAGCAATTGTGATTTTATTGTTTTAGTGTGTATACTTATAATGTATGAACTATGAAGAGACGTAATTAGTAAATTCATCACAAATTTACAATGAAGGATTTTAAAGTAATTTACAGAAATGATTTGCTTGAAAAAGGAAGTTGTATCTTATTCACCTGAAATCTTTGAAAGCAAACATGAAGCATGTGACCGTATTTTTATTGGCATGTAATTTTGCGATTAAATTGTCATATGGTTGTTTTTTAAAAGAACTTTCCAGTAGCAAATGATTTTATCAATTTAAACAAAATTCTAACGTGATTCATGAAGTGAAATCGAAAAACAAAGAGAGTGATTCAATTTTAGTGTTTTTTCAAAAAGGTTTAGGACTTTACAACACTTGGACTTTTAGAAGTCTTTGGGTTCAAAAGTTAGACCCTCAATGTTTTTTCATTGCATTGTTTTCATAAAATGAACAAAGGAAAATAGGAAATTAAGCTCTAAATGCATGGGTCACAAAATGTATGTGTGTCCAATATTTTCCTAAACCCTAAACAGTAATAAATTTGTTATTTTGGGTACCGATTCTTTGTATATTTATTAAAAAAATCCTTTGAAATTCTATTGTAGCACTTGAAAATGACTTATGAAAATAATTGGATATGACTTTTCTCTTTATAAATTTGTACAGTGCAATGTTCTTTTTTTTCATTGCTAAGGACTCTTAGAAATGAGCATGAAATGTACCAAATTTCAAAAACAAAATCACATTAGAAATTCTTTTAGAATAAAAAATTAAAGATAGAGACTAAATTCGGGGAGGCTTAAGCGAACAATCGGATGGATTAGCAAACGGGCTCCATAGACCATGGATGGCGGTGCAGATGGGGTTGCAGACAGGCGAACAGGGTCGCAGACGGGTGGATGGGGTCGCGGATGGGCAAACGGGTTGGCGGAGTGTCACAACACAGGATAAGCAAATTCCCTATTATGCTCACAAAAATCACTCTAGAGCCTAACTAAGTGACTCTAAAGATCGAACCCACGAGATTCTGTGAAGTATTTAACTTTATTACGCTAGTAAGCTCTCTTGACCTCAAAAGCTTCCTTTTCGGTCCTAGATCTCCAACTGGAAAACTACCAACCACCAGGAGGATCAGGACCGAGTTACTTCCTATCCAATTCGTTAAACCTCCGGTTAACCCAATTTTCCCAATTGCCAGGACTTGCACAATTCCGGTCCTAGTACTTTTCTGAACCAATCCGCTCTGGATTGTCCCTGTGTCTCCTCAACTCCTTTCCGGTTTAATTTTGCCTCTGTTGGACCATCAGAGGATTCGCCACTTAGATTTGTGAGTGGTAGGCCCACCACTCCTTCTACGGATTATTGTGGTTGAAGGACCACTTGA
Source organism: Straminergon stramineum (assembly GCA_963920665.1). Taxonomy (NCBI): domain Eukaryota; kingdom Viridiplantae; phylum Streptophyta; class Bryopsida; order Hypnales; family Calliergonaceae; genus Straminergon; species Straminergon stramineum. The sequence continues at coordinate 21,233,360 of OY987268.1, read as the reverse complement.
TCTATCTATTCCTCTCCTAAACTAACTTGGATCCGGTTTGATTCCTCACAACAATCCAGATAGCAATCCGATCTGCAGGTCACACAGAAATCCCTTGTACGATCCGCTCTTACTACAACGACATTGATGCTAGATCCTACCCGTGCGAAGCTAGGTGGTTACAAGTGTACTCGTCCGTTCCAACATTAACTAGAGCTATTCTGTTTACCAACTAAGGTGGTGAGACCTCTCAGAAGATCGGACATTCAACCGGATTTCCCATCCAGGAGTTCTAGCATGACTAAGGATACCCTCCCTATCCGCCTAGCCTAACAGCGGCTATCTCACCCGAAACTCACAACCCTAGATCTGCTGAGGCACTAAAGTCCACTCCCAACACTTCCACAACCTGCCCACACACTAAGGAGCGGAAACTATTACACCAAAGGGAGAGATCAAGTCACAAATCTGCCCTACACCTTCCTAACTCCACATTATGCACACTTGCCAAGCTTGGGAGGTACACACAACACACAAGCGCATACAAAGGTACAAGGAATTTGCAAAAAGAAGACTCCCAGCATCCCTCGCGGGTGCTGACTTAAATACAAGTCAAAAAGGTACAAGTAGGCGGATTTCCTTGCAAAAGTTCCGCTGCGACTTGGGCCGGATTTTTCACTTCCTACCTACTCCTAACCGGATCGGAACAGGATCCGGATCCATTCCTAACCTACCTACTATTTACAAACTAAGTGCCAACCCGAGATCCTATGGTGGCACTATCCGCTCCTAGTTCCATGTCCTTGAAAATCTCGTTCAGGTTCCGATTCTGCTCTCCCTCCTGTGGATTTGGCACCTGTTCGCCTTTTGTAGAACTTGGGGTCGAATCCAAGTCGATAGCGGTTCCGGGCGTGTTGGCCTGAGTCGCCCTAACCTCCGATCTCTTGGATTTGGGGGTCGCATCCTTCCCCTCTCCTCCTATCACGTTCGGGAACGAATCTAGGAGAGAGATATCCGAGAGTCGAATACCACGAGAGCAAGTTGCCCCCGACAGTATCTGGGTACTCTCCTCCATCCGGTCCGTTGCCTTCCACGCCTCCTTCATTGCTGCTTCTACCTGCTCGGCAAAGTCTGTGAGAATCCTCACCATCCGGGAACCGGATGGCTTCTTTTCCTCGTGAACCTTCTCGTCGAACAGTTTCACCTTGGCGGCAGCCGTTCCAGTCTCCCCGAATATGGCCTTCGCTTGCTCCACCATCTTCTGAGCCTCCTCCGCCATGGATCGCGCAGTTGTGAAATTATCCTTGAGGACAAGGAGTTCCACTTTTGTTTGATCCAACTCCTCCTGCAGTCTCCGGATTTCCACTTCCTACTTCCGGGACTCGACTGGATCGGAAATGCAGCCAACTACCTTCTCTAGTAGCTCTCTGTTGGGTGCTACCCCTACCAACTTTCCGATCAATAGTAGGATCCTCCTCTTCAACTCCCAATCCGCCCTCACATCGCACAGGATCTTGATGAGCGGGTTGAACGGGTCGTCGGGATCGGATTCCTCCAACACGGTCTTCTCCACTTCCGGTTTCTCTTCCGGAGTTGGGGTGGTCCGAGTGGGTGGTGTCCCCCGCTTGTTGGGAGAGGTCATTTTCTGTCGCTTGATCAACGACAGATCCGGTTCTTCCTCCTCTAATTCACTGTTCTCCTCGGGCTCAGAAGTGGATTCCATCTCCTCATCCATTTCCGATTCCCCGTACCACAGGAGAGTTTCCTAAGCCTTCCATGCCTTCTCCTCTCCTGCACTGAGAAGTTGGTGGGAATGGTAGAGGTGAATAAGGTAGGGACACACCGGAGTAGCCCTACTCTTTCCCACTCTACCCACAAGTTGGGCAACCAGATCGGAAATGATCCGGGCCTAGTCTACTTTCAGGTCTCCCCTCAGAGCACCAAAAATAGTGTTGGCAAGGGAGATAGTTATCCTCGTCGGCTTTCCCGGGTGTAGGACCAGAACTAAGAACTCCAACAGCCGGCGCTGCTGCTCATCGATGTAGTCCTCCACCGCGTATCCGTCCTTTGGGTTCACCGCTGTCATATTGTAAATGTGTTCATTATGTGAAAATGCATAATTGTTTGTTAAATTGGAGGGTTTTTTTTTTGTAGAGTTTCAAGAAACAAATGGGGTTATACTTCACTTGAACTCTTTTTTTTTACCTCTATTTGACAAACACTTAGTTCTTTGGTTTCTATACTAGAAGATATTTTAATATGTTAGTTAGTTAGGTTGAAGTTGTAAAAACAAAAGGTAAAGCTTATTTTACCTTTTTCCTTATTTTTATTTTATTTTTAATGGATTAGAAATCCACATAGATGATATGGATAGACTTATCGAGAAGAGGAAGTGGCCCATGTGGGTATTATGGCCCATGTGGCATCTTAGTGGCCAAAATCCACTAACTTAAGTGGATGGCATGGAGGTTGAGGTGGCGGATGAGGTTGAGGATCATCTTCTTCCTCCTCCTTGTTTTGCTTAAGGAGGCCGTCACTTTAGAAGGGGATAGCACTTTGTACATGGAGAGTTTGGTAATGAATTTTGGAGAGCTTGTGTATTTTGTTTTTGTGTTTCCAAAATCTATCACTCATGAAATTTGGAGTTAGTATGTGTAAGTTATGAGTTTGGGAGTGAAGTGTTGTGAAGCTGCCTCAAACTTTCAAGAGAGTGAGCTTTGAAAGGCTATGAAATGTGGACAGTGCTTTGTATTTGAGTGAAACTTGGGGATCTTGTAGATGTTCATGTTAGCGTTCCAAAATGGGTTTATTTTCTTGATTTGGAGGTATTATGAGAAAGTTATGGGCTTGAGAGTGAAAGGGTGAAGGGATACTTTCGGGTTTTCAAGTGAGTGAGCTTTGAAAGGCTATGAAATGTGGATAGAACTTTGTATTTGAATTAAACTTGAGGGATCTTGTAGATGCTCATGTTAGCTTTCCAAAATGGGTTTATTTTCTTGATTTGGAGGTAGTATGTGAAAGTTATGAGCTTGAGAGTGAAGTATAGGTGAGCTGCCTTTGAGTTGAGAAGGGTGAACTTTGACCGACCATAAAAGTCGGATAGTATCTTAGTTTTGAGTGAATTTTGGAGAGGTTGTAGAACTTTATGTTAGCTTTCCAGAGGCATATCACACTCTTAGTTTGGAGTTGTATAGCGAACGTGGCACTCAATCAACTATCAGACACTTCTTTGAGGGGAGTTCATGAAGGATATAACTTTGTTTCCACAATTTTTTACCATGCATGGGGTATATTGAGACTTTATGACATCTTTGGAGGGGTGTATGGAAGGGTGATAGTATTTTGGTTCATATGGCATCATTGGGGGGATTTATTGTTATGTTTGTGACTTTGACCACAGGATCTTTCATTATTTGAACCACATCTAGTTGCAACTAGAAGCCCCGCGTTTTCCCAAGGCAAGGCCTCTCTATTCGACACCTCACCCTAGTACTTTCCGCGGCAGAACTCATTCTTCTGGCTTGCCATTCCTAGCCTTCTTGCTCGGAAACTATAGACTGCTCTCCACACGTTTTCCATCCACAGATGCGGAACGGTTGTCAAAGTGTTGTCAAACTCGTTGGACAGCTTGCCCAAGAGTTCTCTCACTATGGACTCTTCTCTAAAGCCCCAGGGTTTCTCCACAACCCCCAGGCAACCCATGGAACGTAAATCCTCTATGAGTTGGAACTTGGCCGGTTCAGCGGAGGGAACAACCGGAATTACTTTCCGGAGCTTTACCTCCACTGAAGATGTACTAGCTTGTCCGCCTCTACTCCTCCTAAGCTACGGCATGGACACGGGTGAGTGCACTCGGAACCCTTTCCGATTCTACCTCGCTTTCTCTCCTAGCTACACGTCTCGTTCTCACTTTCGCTCTCCGATTTCAACTGGATATCCAAACTATAATGCTCAAAACCCAAAACCCTCGCAGCAGTCACTAATACAAAAGACTAACACGGAAAACTAAGCGACAGGTGCAGACTACAAACACAGAGCACAGAGAGTGCTGGGAAGATGAAAATGAAAAAGAGTTTGATCTAGGTAGCCCATCTCTTTTATAGCCGTTGAACTCCCTGCCACCTCATTATGACCTATTCCGGATCCAGTCCCCATATGGTATCCGGTCCATCACCTATCCGGTCAGACATCCGCTCTTATCCGTTCACTCCCTAGGACCGGATTCAGCAAATTATCCCACTATCTCATTTTCCTTCCTTATTTTAGACCTAATTGGTTCCTTAGCTAATTCCAGATACCTACCTTTAGTTTCTGGTTAGCTTTACTAGGTAAACCAAAAAAATTGACAGTTTCACGTTGTCACACGGAGGGACTCCAAAAACCGCGGATGGCAATGTAGACGGGGTCATGGATGGACAGACGAGGTAAAAGAAATTACCTCAAGATAAAAAAACCGATTTGCGAATGTCATACGCCGTCCAGGGGGGTTGAGTCCGCGAACATCCGAAGTTCGCACACTAGCAGCTGCATCCGGACGCCCTGTCAACCCTGAGTTAGAGTTTCAATTAGTTAGAATTTGAATTTTGGATTTGAACTAGGTTTCCAAGCGTGGGCCTGGATTCCAGATTTTTAGGATCTAACTTTCCGAAAGTCTTGAGAGGTCAGTGGTTGGTCACCTAGATTTTCAGATGGCTTTTTGACTTTGGGTTTTTAGGTTTTTAAGGGCAAGGCAGGTCTATTGTCTTCTCATTTGATCCTAGCGCTTATAGTTGGTATCTTACCATCCTTTCTTTAATCTTAGCCACCAAGTGGACATTCAAGAATTGATTTGTCGTATATCCACCTTTTCTGTGTTTCCTTGTGAGAGCGTTGATGTATAAGAGAAAGGAGGAAAGGAGGAATCCGAATCTGAGGTGACTAGATTTGATCTAGAGGGAGCATTTGTGACATAGTTTAGGCTTGTGAATACGGTCTTGTGCGCGGGGCCTTAAAAATACTAGAATGAAAATCCAACTAGGAGTGTGTGGGTGTGAGTCCGAAATACTAGGGGGGGTTCTTTGCGCAAATTAGCACCAGCCAGTGGAAAATAATCCCCATCCTACTCTCTGGAAGGTCTACCAAACCCTAGGATGAGTCTAGTGAACGACTAACAATCTCCCATCGGTTCTAGTTGTTGTTGATTTGTCGTTGTAGTAGAAATGACTTATTACAGCTTTAAGTGACCTGCCTTCTGGATTGGCCATCCAAGAAGTTGTGAAAGTGTTTCTTAGTCTAATCTAGTACAACATTTGGTGTTGTGTCCTTTAGTGACACTTACCACCTTAAGTTCATCTTCTAGTACTTTCGAAGCACTTAACCTTTTAATGACATCAAGGGTCACGCTCTCCTAACACTACTCATGCCACCCATCCACAATGTTAGGTTCGAATTCAAGTCATGAGGTTCCCCATTCCTCCGTGACTCCCAACACTTTCCATTCCAACCTTTAATTCTCACAAGAAACTGGGCATGTCATTTGATGACATAAGGCAGAACTTCCATTAATGTCCAAGTACTTGGTGGAGGCACTATTCTCCACCGGTGCTAATCGTCCTTGAATGGGATCCAACTCCCCACTAGACCCAACCTAACTCCTTTTGGGATTCACTAATTGGGACTCACCAAACGGGACTCATATCATGGCCTAGTATGAAGTAGAACACCACCCAACCGATATTAAGGAGTACACAAGCACTCCATAGTAACACACAAGTGGTGGTGAGGCTCCAACACTAACTTCACCACCCGAAGCCACTTTGGTTCACCATGGCACCATCCGGGAGGGAGGAGGGAGACCACCCCTCCTCATAGTACTCTCTGTGGGATTCAGCAACCCTTCTCCATACTAGAGGTCACAGGGGACCTCCAAAATGTTCTCCATCTTGGAAGACAACCTAATTTCAAGTGGTATCCTTAAAACGGGACCCCCAAAGACTCCCAATCTGCCCATCGGGATAACTTTTAGTTCAAAGCTCCAAATTCCAAGTGCAAATTCATTATCATGATCTACATTTTCTATAAATTACCATAGACTATTCACATTCTCCAATACAACAAGTATTGAGGAAGTTATGGCCCTTCAAAGGTATGAGTCCCTTGGGAGGTGTAGTTCTCCAAGTCTCCATCCTCTTTGGATGCCCTTAACTTTTAGCTCGCAGCTCATCTTCTCACGAGCTTCAACATTCTAGAAAGCTTGTCTCCTTAGCTTTCCAATGATATGTAACATGCCTTATTTGGCTCAAAGGATTCCTCCCAAACCTTATTTCCCACGTCCCCATGCCTCAAGACGCGGCTAGGACACTACCAATTTTGAGGAGCCATAACTTTTGACTCCCAACTTGGATTCTTACATTCTTTGAACCCCTGGACGCACCTTCTTACAAGCTCTTTGAGAATGTGCAACATGCCCCCTAATTCATCCGGATCAAAACACTACAATGCTCTAATCGCTCAAGACTCCTAGTCCCCCTCACCCCATCTCTTGCAAGGCTTGGGGAGTCACCCCTAACATCCCCCTTGCTCACTTAGGTGGCACAGGCACGCCTCTTGATGAGGGTCGTGACATTTGGTCTAAGTGTGTTTTGTGTAGTTTAGAGGAAAAAAAAGTGTGAGGAATTCGAGTGGTGAATCCCTACCCCTCTAACAAGATCAAAGGCGGACCCTCTAAAGGTAAAACAGAGGCATCAAAAACTAATGTGTGTGTGAGGAGAGATGGATCCGGAAATCCGAAAAGGAGTGAATCCGGATTAGATTCTGGAAAGGTAGAGATCCGGAAGAGAGAAAGGAAGTGAAAAGAATTTTTAAGTCGATAATACAGATAATCTCGGCTTGTATCAATAGTCTAAAATCCCCTAGGACGATATTTCGAGTCATTTTACGACGTTTTGGTATTGTAAGGATATTTATACTCCTCTACACATACGACAATCACAAAAGTTAGACAAGCATCTTGCCATTGCTCGTGTTCGGAGGGAGTTGTACTACGCAAATAATTACCAATCACATAATTCCCCACACAAGTGCCTTATGATTATGCATGACAAGATGGATCATACCAAAAACGCTTTTCCTCTCTTCTCCCACAAGAATAAAGAACTTGATGGCCTAGTAAAGTTGCCTATGTCCGTGGCTGGTATGATTGCGCATGGTCATGCTAATATGCGCTATGAGCATTATGGCTTGGATCTATTTCCCCATGATTCAAACTACACCATTGGCTCCATGACCAAACTATTGCGAGATCTAGAAGAGCCACCAAAGTCTTCTTCTTGGCAATTGTTTGTAAGGTCGGGGTCGACAAATTTGTTTGGTGCAGTGCTTAAGGGAGTTAAGATATGCAAAGCGTCCCTTCCTCCACCACCAATTACCTTAGTTCTAGCAACGCCGTTGCCACCCATTCTAAATGTGCAAATGGACAATGCCATTGGAAACAACAAGAATATATATGTTTTCTGTTTTTGGTCTCTACCTGTTGCAAACAAGATCTTTCATAAAGTGTATGTGAACTTCATGATTGTGGGTCATACACATGACGACATTGATGCACTGTTTGGAAGATGGAGCATGTTGCTAAAGAAGGAGAACTTCCCTACAATTCCTACACTCATGAAGTCATTCATGGATGTGGAATCCATTCCCACTATCTCTCACTTTATAGAAGAGGTGCCCGATTTCAAGGGGTTTATTGTAGTTTCATTTGTAGACAGGGATGAGATACTCGTTGGACATACGAAGCCACATCAAAGGAAGTTCTACTTAGATTCAACGGGGTGTCTAGTCATGAAGTACAAATTATTGTGCACCAATGAGAACAAGTTAGGGGAGTATGGTAGAGGCATCAAGTTGCAAAAAGAAGATGCAGAAGGGCAAAGTTCGTGGCCCTGTGGAGTGCCACTGCCATTTCCACAGCATCCTATGAAAGATGTGGAAGACATTTTGAAAGGGATATCTGGATTTGTGAAATACTAGGAGAAGTTGTGTAATGCAAATATCACTAGAGAATATCGAAGGTGCTATGAGCATTTGGTCCACTATTGGCAAGATGTGAAGGTAGTATTATTGGAACTAGTAGCTACCTCTACTGTTCTGAGGGATAGTTTCTAGCCGGCAACTCATGTTCAAGCGAATCGAGTGGATGAAGTAGGAGAAGATGGTGAGGATCCTAAAGAGTTTGGAGAGGATGATGCTTGTGTTGAGCCTTTACGGAGTCGACCAAAACCATCCTTTAGGGTGGGTTGAGATCTCTTTAAAAACTACTTTGTGGCTATTTGCCCCGATGATGGTGACATTCAACCAATTTGGATTGCAAGGGCGTTGTCTAATCCGAACTATAACCTTGAGAAACAGAATTGTGTTCTCATTCAATACCAAGGTTGTTCTGTCGAACGCATTTTGGGGTTCAGGTGTCGAGTTGTTCGTTTGATGTCGCGTGTTGTATAAGACAAGTGTCGCATACACTAGACAATTTTGTCGCATAAGGCCTTATCTTAGCAGTAGAGACAATTTAAAATCTCCCTTTATTTATGATCCATAATTTAGAATGTAATCAGTGATTATTAAATTGAGGCACTTTAATAAAATAAAACTCAAATATGTCAAGATTGGAAATAGAAAGTGTTTTATTTGAAAGCAACGATGCTAGCATGTGAGCTTGTAAGCTACGAGCGTGGAGCTTGTGAGCGTGGAGGCCCGAAAAAATTGTTTTAATAAAAAATTCCTTTAATTTTTATTTTCATAAAAGAAATTTCAAAAATAGGAAATATTTTACTATTTATGGTAAATTTTGTGACCTATGACTGTGTCCCCTATAACCGTGGATTGTGATATGAGTCATTTTCCATTGTCTTGAAATTGTTAATTACAATAGGAAAAGACCTTCAAACTTTGTTGAAAAGTTTGAGCATTTGGTTCAATGACTACAATAGAAAATATAGCAAATGTTGTGGGTATGCCAAATAGATGTCATTTGGTAGTAACTCTATTGGGTTATTTTGACTAGCTAGATTGAATACATCGAGTAAAGACTTCTAAATATCTCATTGCAATTGGAATTTCCAACATGTGCTAGTATAAGTGGACACATATAGGATGAGTTGCCAACCTAAAGGTCAAGATTAGCTTATGAGCACAAGCTATTGTGGATTTGTATAGTAGACATTTCACCCTAATCTAGAGGTGTTTTACTATATGTAATTTTCAAATCTAAAATTGATTTTTCTTCATGATTATCAGTACTGTCGAATGTTGACATCCTGAAACAAATACTAAAAAATGACCAACTAAAGGGGGGAAGCAACAAATTGGAAAAAGAATAAAATAGGAAAAGTAACAAAATGGGGAAAGAAAAGAAAGGGAAAAAAATGGGAAAAGAATAAAATATTGGAGAAAGAAAAAAATAGGAAAAGAAAAGAAAGGGGGAAAGAAAAGAAAGGGAAAGACCAAAAAATGGGAAACCAAAAAAAATAGAGAAATCCAAAAAATGGGGAAAGAAAAAAATGGGAAAGAATAACAAGAAAGAAAGGAGAATGAAAAAAACTAGAAACAAATGGAAAAATTAAGGAGGACAACAATGAAATTGAGAAGACAATGAAGAAGTTTACAAATGGGACAAATCTGGGGAAATAAAGAAAGACTTTCTTTCTATATTCATATATGCCTTACTGAAATAGGATTTAGGGTTGTACATAATTTTAGTCACTTACATGAATTAACTTCAAAACAATTGACTAATGAGACCTGCTTCCATCTTCCAAGAATTCATTCACTACACAATTCCATAAGCTTCAAATCATTTCAATTATAATATATGTAAATGAATACAATATGAGTGAAGTACAAGGATAAATGTAGCCATGCCTATTCTGAAACTGTGATGATTCCTACTCGAGCTAGAAGTAGCTTCAACTCATTGAAGCTATAACTTGGTGCATGAATAAATTTATCATCACTGATTTCCATCTTACAAAAGCAACGATACAAGTAGTACAAGTGCTTGCAATTCACATATTGTTGACAACCTCCAATGGCAGAAACAACCATATTGACAAAGTCTGGGCATGTGCATGTGGGAAACATACCCATTGTAATTCGATACACATTTCTGTTATAGTCTGCCCTAGTTTCCAATGACACAATTGCTCCTAGCCCCGGAAAAGGAAGCAATGTCACTCCAAGTATTTGTCCTTTAATATTTCCAGCACTCTCCTACTTGTTTCATTGCTCTGTAGTTTGTGCATTTGCAATTCGTCGTATAGTTCGAATGTTTCTAACCGTTGGATATGCATCTGGATTTGGTGGTGATGGTTGGTCAAACAATATAGTCTTGTGAATTTTTGACATGTTGAAAAGTCGACGTGGAGACAATATAGGACGCTCTTACAAGCGGAAGCCCGCATGTTGCAGCAACAAAGTTTCCTCTCGATTAAGGTTGGTCCTAATCAAAATAGGCCAAACCTCTGGCACTTCTGGCCAATCGATGATCCACTTCCGTTTTGTACTTTTCACACATCGTTCTATTTCGTCCCAACAAAACCAAAAATCTACCACCACCTCTCGTTTACTCCCATAATCTTCTTTTCTACCTCTATAGGTAGGAGCTACGGTTCCCTTCTTTCCCTTTGCAATTTTGGCGATGCACTTGATATTTGATCCCCGTTGTTGAGCTTGACATTTAGCATTTGATTTGTGACTGATCCTTGCAATGTGCCACTTTGATGTGTCACAATCACTTTCACATGGAATTGTAACATATGGAGAAGTGTTTACCTCATACTGTTTACCTTCGCCATCTAAAGAATCTATAGATGTAGTGGTAGATCTTGTTCGAACACGAGGTTGAGAGAAGTTGACTTTGTCCGATTGGTGTGAGTCTCCTTCAGCACCAATAGGTACATCCAATTTCCTTTTCGTGCTTCCGAAGATCTCTTCTCCTTTTAAATGCAGTATACGAGTTCCTACACCCTCAGCTCCAAGTAATGTGTTAAGTGCTTCTGCTATTTTCTTTGGATCTCCGCTTCACTTGGCAGCTCTCAACTTCAACTTGCTTTTAGATGGACTAGATCCACATGCATGACCTCTAAGGTATGCACGATAGTTTGTCATTTGCATCCAAGCACGAATATTGTCGTCACAAGTGGCGTCAAATAAATTGTTCCCTCGATTTCCAGACATTTGAAGCCACTTGTTATGAATTGTTTCAAATAAATTGCATGAAGGTAGGTCCATCATCTCCTCCAAATTCAATTTCTAGAAATCCACAGAAGTTTACAAAGGAGTTAGCCCTTCAAATTCGTAGGATTTAGGGTTCCACAAAAAATAAGTATTAAACTCTCAAGTCTCTAGGGGTAGTACATTAAATACATTTTAATATAAAAATATATTACTCTCAGAATGACTACTATACTAATTATCCAAGTCATTGGGTAAGGTAAATAATGACAACCATGATTTCAGCCCACCAATATTTTTAAGGAAGTTATCAAAAATGGGGGGTCCTGGATATATACTACAAATGCATCAGTCAGATCCGACTGATGCATTTAAAATGTCTACAGGACCCTCCCCTTTTGGATTGTTTTTTAAATAATTGTCAGAACTACCCTAAACCAAAATAAGTTGCTTGAATTCACAAATTCATCCGTTGGAAATAACACATAAAGATATTCAACAAATTCGGTACAACATTCTATAACAAAGCATACCTTGTGAAACGAAAACCTTTATATCAATTCAAATTACAAATGCACTCACCATGTCCATAAAGCCTCCCCACTGTCGGTAGCGGAAATGCCAAAATGCTAGCCAATGATCTAAGTGATGAAGCGCTTCTTCATTGGTAGCTCTAGATGACAGCCACCATGACCGTATTGCAAGATAACGAGTCTTTGCTTGCTCCATAGTCTTCGAATCCTTGTATTGCTTACACAAAGTAATATGTTGTTGCTAAAATGCTTCTTTTATATGTTTCTGTGTGTGTTTATGAAGAGAACCACTCCAATGCAACAAACAGGTCCTTTCACAATTCTCCATTTTTTCATCTGTAGAACCAGTACCGTAGACAATACGGACTGCATTCCAATTGGCTATAGCACTATCTACCATGAACCCTTTAAAGTTAGGATCGGCCACTCTGTGACGCACCATGACTGCGTTCAAGCTCCTCCAAAATTGTACTTGAATCTCCGTGTCTTCAGACTGCATATCGCATATTGAAATGGTCATCACCTTTTTGTACTCAGTATCATATATGTGGCAGGCCATTGTGGTCCACTCCTTCACACGCTTCATGTGGTCAAACATCAACCACGCATTTTGTAGATCACCTCCTACTTGCATGCGCTTAACAAGGTCTACTCCACTTCCGAGTCCTTTAGTGAGCATTTTGAAAATGTACATTTTCTCCTTGCCTTGGCTTGGGAAGACACTATCGTGTATGAATTCGAATTTAGACTCTTTCTTCATGGTCATAATATGGTCGATGACACCTCCTCGATTGTTTGAGCGGAAAGAAGAGATAACATTTCATATATTTGGATTGCTCAAATATTGGAAACGATCCATGACCTCCTCCATTTCCTTTCCCTTTAGCATCTCCTTCTCTCCTTCTCCATTGTGAAAAAGATAGTTAGTTAAGAAGTCTTTACTAGCGGAGAGAGCAATTACTGAATTTGTGGTTGTTGGTATTTTGGCCACCTGTTCTACAATGAGTCCGCAAATAGTTTCCGCGGAATCTCTATACATTCTCTTAGCGACAAGGTGAGCATGCTCACCAAAATGAATAGCATCCCTACTCATTGTTGGATTGTTTGAATAAGAGTAGTACATCCTAGCATCACATGTGCTCAGGCATGAAGGTGGTTTCTTGCAAACCTTACAAACTAGAGTACAATCTTTTGGAGGACTATCCCCAACTACAAAAGGAAATGATGTGTAGCCACTCCACTGTGTTTCATTCTTCTTAGAAGCTCTTTTCATGTAATCACAATCTGGATTCTCACAAGCAAGATGGCCGGCACAGTAGGACTTACGGAACTTCAGGTTGTCCGAGTTGTTGATGTTTGTGGTCACTAATTTGCACCATGGGTGTCGATCATATCGCTTGTCCATTCCCTCCAAATTCCGAGCTATTGATGAAGATGAAGATGAACGGCATGGAGGCAATTCGAAGATGGCATCCCCATCAAATACTGCTGGAAGAGATGGGACACGATGGTACTTCACTGTATTCAAATCCATTGTAGACAATTCATTTCGAGATCGATGCATAGTGGCTAGTCCCCTCAAACAATCTATGATGCTTACTCTTGCAATTGGATATGGATGCAATGGAGGACGATTGAAGAAGGACGAAGAAGGACTTTGTGATTGAGTTCCGGATACAGAGATGAGAAGATCCACCTCCCTTGACGAAGTCAGGACAGGACATGTTTGTTTTCGAAGAGTCAAATTAGGAGATTCTCCTTCCGATTCACTAGACAATTCTATGATTGGATCTAATTTTTCTACCTTCACCGTACGAAGTACTTCAAGTTTTGGAAGGACCATCTTCACTACATGAGGGGTCCTAGGTGAAACATCGTGTGCAATATATAGCATATCCATAGTTGAATTATCTGATTGGTGGCTAAGAATCTTAGTTGACGCTGCTAGCATAAACAAGGGAAGCCCGTATACTCTATAGTTCCTTGGAGAAAGAAACCAACACTGCCCTCCATCTTCCATAGACCTCATAACAGGGATAGACTGTTGTACTTCACCCGATTCCGACATCTTTTCTTCTTCTACATAGATGGAAGATTCTACAAATCTAAAACGGACATGGAGAAGGTGGCTGAGTACTCTAGCATGACCTCCATCATTTTAAACTAAGTAGGAACATAGCCAAGTTTAAGTAGTGGCTTCCATATTCAATGGCCATTGAAAACCATTATAACAACATCCATTTATGGACCATCATCCGCTGCCACCAACTTCTAGTTTTGCAGTTTAGGGTACTGCCATCCAGATTCCCTATACCTTGGTCATTTGCCGCTATTGATGTTCCTTGTAGCCTTGTCAGATGGTGCCATAAACGTCCTTAACGGCCTAGTCATCCATTGCCATTGAAGACCCTTGTAGCTTGGTGATCCGCCGCTACTGACATCCTTGAAGTCGCCGCAATGTACGTCCCTTGCAGTCCTATCATCTATTGCCATTGAAGTCTTTAATGGCACTGTCATATAGAAGAGTTATGACCTCCAATAGGTGGCACTGTCAAAGTCCAATTGCTTTGAAGAACTTCATTACCGCCGGTTTAGGATTTAGTTTAATACATTGATCTAGTACATTGTGGGAGTAATTTCAAGTAAAGTGTCAGGCCCATTTTGGGATTCACATGACTTGAAACTTAGGTGTTGACGGCAATTACGGCACAAGAAATTAATTGACACGTACAAGACTATGAATGCCAACATAGAGTTCTACGAGTATTCTATTGTGTGCTGTGACATTCCAAGTTTTCAACCTTTCAACTACATAAGTACAGGCTACTTCTGTAGACAAGAGCCATTTCCATGCTTTAGGTGGAAAACATAGTTTGCTATAGAGAGTGATAGGTTTTACATAGTTTTGATCAACCTCATGTTTGTAGAGAATTCGGGTACTCTCATTTTTAGTCCAGAGCATAGAAAGAGAAAGAAGAGGCAAAGTTCATTCTATTTCTCATCTTCAAAGGCACTATTAAGGTCTAGGATGACTCGTGGAAAGGGAGTGGTATCCAAAACAGGACAATCCACGCCTAGCGACCTTCAGAAAGTCCTTCATTTTGGAATTAGGGGGGATGGTGAGGACGAGGATGCTACAGTCCACAACACGGATGCAGTGCAAGAGACATCTAATGACACTAGTGGCGCCCAAATTGGAGGAAGAAAAGTTTGTGTTGGAAATGTAAGAATCAAAGAGCAACATTCTCCTTCTTTGAATTAGTCCTTTTCTTTTGCTATTCATCAGAGGACAACGTCATTTTGGATATGGGAATGAAAGAATATATTAGTTTTTCATTTGAACTATTCTTGAGGGAGTATGATTATATAGACAGCAAAATGAGAATGTCATTTATCTCTCCACATAATAAGAGTCATGCCTTACAAATTCTTGCAAATTGCACTTTACCAATCCATTTAGGATCTTAAGAACATAGGCTTAGAACAATACATAGGTGTATCAACCCTTAGATGGAAACAAGTTCTGTAAGGTACTTAGGTTTACTTCCCAAAATCTTTTTGTGTACATTCATGTACACACCACAAGGAATACCAAGGCCATTAGCAATAGAAAGGAAAACTTCATATTTGCTATGAGATTTTTTATACACTATTAACAATCAGTAGCAAACTTTAGGCAAATTATTTTCAAAATTCTCTCTTTTTTAGGATGCTTTTTGCATACAACAAACTCAAAATCTATGAACATTCTTAGATGTAGACAATAGCTAGGTAGGTCAAGGTCATTCTAGTTATATGAGTTCAAATAAAGGGACCTAATTTGATAGTGATTTATTTAACTTTAAAACCTCTCTGGACAAACCCTTTAGCTCCCTAAAGTCCAATTTTGGAGAGTGATCAAATTTCTTTCTCATCATTGCCTGGGTGAAAATCCTACTCATTTAGGGAAATATTTAATGAAGTTTTTTATTTCTATTTAATGGTTGGATTTGGTGTTTGTAGAGTACATATTTTTCTAATATTATGAAGGTGCAATTATGTCAAGTAACTCAAGTTGTTGACTATCTCAAAATTGCATTGACTATAGTATATATCAGATTTTGCAAAAGTAAGTTCATATATTAAAAGAACACAAAAAATTCAAATTCTCACAGTATGAAGAAAAACCTAAACCCAAAACCAATTCAACAAATTTTAATCTGAAAATGATTATATTATCCTTGTTATTAAAATTTGAAGTAATTTCAAAATTTCCCTTTCAAACTTTATAATCAAATATTAGTGAAAGTATAGTTGGATCTAACTGTGTAAATGGAATGTACAACTCACAGTCTCCATCTTCTATTCGAATGTCAATTCAACAATATTCTTTAGAAGTGGACTTTGTTTTGATTTCTTTGACATTAAGAATTGTGGAGAGTCTCTACACTCAAAGGAGTTCAAAGCTTGTAACTAAATAAGGTAGACCGGCCCATTTTTTCCAGCTTCTTATAATCACCATCCTATTTTTGGCCCCATCTCCACTATAAAACTCACCCAAATCCATTCACTATTTTGATAGTGCATTAATTCCAACTTGGGTAAAGTGTCAGCCTTTGATTGGTGGATACTCTAGTGCTAATAGGTACATGTAATGGCGGTTATAAGGGTTTAGGATAGGACATTTATGACTCTAAACTAGTGGCAGTTTTGTAATTTAGGACAGACCACTTCAGAAATTCATAGAAATTACAATTTTTAACGAAAAATTATAATTCCACTTGGGTTTGATTCTTCAATCATGCACACACCTCTGAAAAATATGTGACCCTCCTACAATTGGTCCTAATATACTCAGATGGCGAATCAAGATGGTAATTACTTGGGCTACCCTATAAGAATCCAATTTTAGGCAAGTCAGTTAATATGGGGTAAGGCCGGTCAATCATGACTGAAATGCTTAATCATGCATGGGTCCACGCTGCCCGAGATGGAGGCCCAGTCAACCAGGACTGAGAGTCATGTTCGAGACCCAAGTCTGAGCCCGATTTAGAGCCTGATTGAAACTAAATCCAAACTCGAGGATATTGAATCTGGTTCATCTAGAGAAAAGTGAATCCGGTGGATATGGATTTATTCAAATCCTTACAACTACTCCGATAAGGATTGTAAAGGTGATTTTCAAATTTGAGAAAGTAGCATCCAAAACTTTCAATGGCCCTAAAATTGGTCGGCCTGGGTTCATGCACTAGCAACGCCCACTTTCTCAAGCATGAGTTACAAGGAGGCGGCTTTTTCAAGATAATTTTAGAATTTCTAATACCATCAGGAATGGAAAATGGTGCATTGCAGCGGATTATGTGGCGGCGCCTATCTCCTACTACGAGTGCAGGGGGTTTCTTCAAGAGCTATAGACGAACATTCTTGAATGGGGTTGCTTATTCACAATCTTGACCTCGACACAATCTTCTACTGAATTATCTTTGTCTTCGGCTTGCAACAAGGGAGGATGACTCGTAATACAAGGAGCTGTTCGAAAGATGGTGGAAACTTACAGGAACAGCATGGACAGGAGACTCCAGGTCGTTAAGCATAGCAGGTATGAAATCTTTTCAAAAGTGTTTTCTCATGTGAGCTTGAATGAGAGACCATTCGCTGCCGCAAGTAGTCTTCAAATCCATGCATGAGCTGGGTTAGCAAGGCTCTTGGGAATTCATTTGAATCGTTTGAATTTTTATTACTGTGATTTCAATGGAAGAGCTCACCTTCATTGACAAAGTGCACATTCCTGCAAATCCCCGATGCTCCTAATCTTCAGTTGAAAATGGAAAAAAAAGACCCTAGTACCGAATCTCGGGGGTCCAGCCAAGTTAGTCCCGGGATCAGTCAGATCCAACTGTTCTCCAAACAGACTCAACTAGACCCCCTAGATTCGGTACAGTTCCTGGTTCCTTAAAGATTTTTAAAAAAACATTTCAATTCCTTAGCCTAGCGCGTAGAGATTCATAGGAACTCTATCGTTCCCTGCCGCAAGTAATCTTCAAACCCATGCATGAGCTGGACTAGTGGGGCTCTTGGGAATTCGTTTGAATCATCTGAATTTTTATTACTATGATTTCAATGGAAGAGCTCACCTTCATTGACGAAGTGCACATTCCTGCAAATCCCCAATGCTCCTAATCTTCAATTGAAAACGGAAAAAAAAGGACCCTGGTACCAAATCCTGGGGGTCCAACCAAGTCAGTCCTGAGATTAGTTGGATCTGACTGTTCTCCGGACAGACTCAGTTGGACCCCCTAGATCCGGTACACTTCTTGGTTCCTCAAAGATTTTTAAAAAAACATTTCAATTCCTTAGCCTGCGCCCTATTCATATTAAGTTTCTTCTCTGAAGCTTTGGGTACGTTGGCATTTGGTGTTTGCTAGTATCATCTGTAGAACAGTACAGGAGTAAGCAAACAACAACTGCTGCTAAAGCTGCCATGTTGAATAGGTAGCCCGAGACGCTATTCATGGAGAGGCGTTATATTACATTCATGTTTACATATGCATGTGCTGGTGCTTAGTGTGCAAAAGCATTGGCTGTGTTGTCTCTGAACACCAGTCGTGGATTTTGTCGATTATCTTGTGGAGTTTGTATCCATGGCGAGGGTGTCCGCTGAATCGATTGATTACACAGACTAATTTATCAATTTAGCACCGTTTTATTTTAATTGCCACTTCGAGGCCTCTTTAACTAATAGAGTTGTTAATCGTCTCAAATCTACGTTTTGGTCCGTTGCTGTTGCTAAAATAATTTGACAGTTAGCTTTCCTTCACTTTAAGGCCCGAATTGTGAACCTCAATATTTGAAAATTTATTGTGAGACGAATTTCCAAGTCAAATTCTTTGACATTTCTAGACCTATGACCTTGTTGATTTGGTCCATCTACTTGAGGTTGCGGGTTTTGGAGAATTGGTTGAGATTAGTATTGTTATTCAAATTCTGGTTTTCTAATCCCACCTCAAAGAGATGGTTCCATTGTCTACAAATTTTGAAGGAAATTGTTAAAAATATTGGACCCATGGCCAGTAATTCAAAATCATCGTTTATCTAGTACGAATGCATATTTAGTTACATCTTAATATATTAATTAGTTGTAAAGTACAATTTAGAGTCTTTGCTTCTAAACATTTTGTACATTTTGTACTCGAGATTTCATTTTATACTGAACATTTAAACTATCGATTTTAGAAGCCTTATGTATATGAAATGTGATCAAGACAATTAGGAAGCTTTATGTAGGAGAGAAATGGAGTGCATGTTCATTATTTATGAAATCTCATTTGCCATTTTATTAAAAATATTTGAATTTTGAGTTCTAAGTTGTTAGAATTTTATAGATTTTTCCCAATCCTACTAATTTCTGCTATGAAAAAAAAATGGAATATCACAAACTAGATTTTTTTGGATCGGTACCAATTTTGGGGGGTCAAGCAAAATGTCCTCAACCATTAGTCGGATCCAACTAAGGTTTGGGAACACTCTCCTGGACCCCCCAAAATTGGTACATCTTAAAACATTTCCAACTTTATTTGCTTGTTCTCTTGAAATTAAACAAAGGAGACTTTATTTAAATTGATGTTTGTTGTTTATACAATAAGGAGTGCTAAGAGAAAGGGTTTTGGAATTCAGCTTTAAAATTCTTCTTAGGAAAGACTCATAAGCCTTTTGTTCTTTGTAGTAGAGAGTTACTTTGAAATAGTGTCATTTACTAATTGACGTTTTGTAAGCAATTTGTGAGTGAGAATGAATTAATTCTTGAGTAGTACCAATTCTAGGGGGTCAAGGAGATTCTCTTCCAACCTCAGTCGGATTCGACTGAGGTTGGAAGAGAATCTCCTTGACCCCCTAGAATTGGTACTACTCAAGAATCAATTGAAAATCATGCCTTTGTTGCTTTACATATTCACAATTGATTTGATTTTTTTCTTTCCATACAAGCGTCTTGTTTTGATGAAATCCATTGATCCAAGAAAATTAATAGATCATTATTTTGAAGCCTTCCATTTATTTAGAGTTTTAAGATCCCTTGTTGCTTGCTCACGGTGGAGGGTTTGTGCTCTTTTTAGTTTGTTCTTATAGTGTTTCGTGAAAATCTTACAAATCAAATCTTCTTAATTAGTTTAGAACCCTAAACACTCTATAATTCTTTATAGGTTTTGAAGACATGCTAAAACTATTTTTGAGGCCCACTTTCGGGAGTATCTTTAGGTTCTCCATGGACTCTATTAAGATGTGACTAAGGTCTATGGGGGACCTAGAGATACTCCTGAAAGTGGGCCCCAAAGTTTTGAAATGTCCACAAACTTATAGACTTCTTTGAACGATGGTTATAAAGCAATTTTTAGTTGATGTAGTAATCCCTTGACATTAATTTTGTGAAATTTGGTGGTTCAACAATAGGGTGGAGATAGAGGGATTGCCTCTTCATCCATTCTTTTGACTACCAATGTCCCTCCGACTCAAGCGGCAGGACCTTCTGAGCCCATGACTCCTATAAATCCCAACTTCTAGGTCTCCTATGTCTCTATCGCTGAGGAAGGTGGAGAAGAAGACTTGGTAAGTTTTAATGATATTATGGATGCATGTGATCGTGCAGCACATGAACTTGAGCATTCTAAGCTTAGTCGGATTAGTATTCCAAAGCCACGCAAAGGCAGACAATCCGTGTTCTTTCCAGAGAGTTCCAAGACAAAGTATAGCTCGAAACCACAGACCTCAATTTCCATTTGTAGTCCAATGTTTGAGGACACATCAGATTGTGCATGTAGTACTAGTTAGAGTAGGCACGAAGTGGTGCTCATTCATTTGAGTTCTGACTCAAATGAAAGTGTAGACATTGATACCATTTGATTGGAGTTAAGGAGTTGGGTTTTTATTATCATTACAAAGGTTTTGGCATGCCTAATTTGCCTATGTAGAGGATTATGTTTTTGAATCTTCATATGTTCAAGGACAATAACTCTTATATTAAAGTTTTGGTTTTCATTTTTGACTTAATACTTTGGATTTTGGATTTGAGTCATATGTAAATATTCCATAAATCTTGAACCATTTCTCGGTTGTACTTCATAGATGGATGTGTCTCTGGTGAATTTATCACAAGAGGAAAGAATTCTTGAGACTCTAGGGACCGATGACACTACACAACTAGAGATTGGAATTGAAGATCAAGGAGATTTCATGGAGGACGATGTGGTTGAGGACGAAGAAAAGGAGCTGCTTGAGGATGAGCTCCGAAGACTTCAAAAAGTGGACTCCGTTGCTACCATCTCCTCTCTAAGAATGAAGCCGGATCAACTCTTTCGCCTACAAATTCCTTTATGTAGGCTTGTGGCAATGCCCATGGTGAGACCAACCCTATCTTGTGATCTTGTGAAGCTTGAGAAGGAATTTGTTAATGGCTATCAAGATGGAGCAGCAGTTTTTTATGTGACTGCAATGAATGAAGCCGGAGAGAGCTCTGAGTTTTCCAAGGAAGAGATTGATGAGTGGGGTCCATTGTGGAAGATGAAGAATGAGATCTTCGAAAAGCACGTTGACTCAATTGCTCAACTGAAGTTCTTGAAGAACCTGAAATTTTGGGTTTGTGATGGAAATCACCGCCGCCTAGCATGGATGAACCACATTTTGAGGCTTCATTCCACTGACCCAAATTGGCACTATGCAGTAGACTGCATAGTATTGGACACAAAGGGAAAAATTGAGTTGGTCATGCACGTGATGCATGACATAAACAAGTGAGTATTCATCTTGCGCTCATCTAACTTGTTGTATTTTAGTTCATTTATATATATTTGCATATATTTCACTTGTTATACCAAAAATGTTCTAAGGGTCATTGTATAAATTGCAAATCGACGGAAGACTCCCATGTGAAGACAAATTTGGTCCATACGTTGTACCGGGTTCAAAAATATGGCCTTTTACCGATGGACAGGTTCAACGAGATGTTGCAACCATTGGAGGTCAAACGATGTGGAGCTGAAAAAGTGAAAAAGACTTGGTATTCAATGCCAGCTGAGGTCTTTACTTCATTCATTTTTCAGGTAAGAAATATATTATCTTTTCCTATTTTGGACACTTATTTTATTGTATTCTTTGTTTCCATTATTGAAAATGTATTGTCATTCATAAATCATTTGACTTGTACAGCAAGAGATTGCCCTTGTAGTAGATGCTACTGTGCGAAGGTATAATGAGGCTACTCCATTTGAAGAGAAAAGTCATGAAGGTGTAGCAAATGCTATGAGAATTGGAGCAAAAGAAAAAAATGCAAAGCTATATGTGAAGATGATCAAATTGCTCATGGTGGCTAATCCTGCTCATGGTCTTGGATTTCTAGAAGAAGTAAGTTCCTAAACCCGAAATGAATTTATGTTTTATGTTGGAAGTCATTATTGGAAAGAACTATAAATTTTTGCTTGTGTAGGTTGAGAAGCACTGGAGCACAAATGAGGTTCCCGAGATGACTTTGGAGAAACTCCAAATGGTTGCAACGTGCAACACCACTTCCATTCACAAGATCAAGTTCAAGTGGTGGAATTCATCTATGCCCTCACGTGACGCCAGGAGGTTTCCACCTAGGCCCGTGTCTAAAATTCTTCTTGGGCCATTTCTAAATAGATGCGTATGGTATGTAGGGGTAAGTGCAAATGTGTGTGGAATTGTATAAATTTCATAACTTTAGATTACCTATAAAATGGTATGTTTGGCTATTGAAATTCATGCATTTGACTATAATCATTGCAATGGGCTAATTAGTATAGTCTTTCTATAGATCGAAGATGCTACTGTGGAGTACTATGAGGATGTAGTGAGGCAGGACAACATTATGGTTAATATGAAGGTCCCGCAACAGCCAGAGTATTTAACAGATTACATAGAAGGATGGTGGAGGAAAATTTGGGATCAAGGCTTCTTAGCTGTTTTGAGAGGAGCAAACTATTTCAAAAAAAGTGATTCTTTCATGAATTTTGAAGGATCCAAACAAGCAGTTCAAAGAGTTCTTTTCCAGTAAAGTTTTAGCAATTCTAAATATTCTCATTTAATATATGTTGAGAAGCCTTGAGATTGTTTGCCCTTGAACTAACGTTGGTGACTTTTTAAAAAAAATCAACAATGTGGCAAGGGACCTAATTTTGGGGGTCCTAGAGGTACCTTTAAAACCTCAGTCAGATCTGACTAAGGTTCTACAGATGCCTCTAGGACCCCCAAAATATGAGTCTTCATATCTTCTAACTTGTTCCATCATCCATTTGATGACAAAGATGTTAAAATTCATTGATTTCCTTTGTGTATAAGAGATTGCAACACCCTTTTTGCCTTATATTTTTATTTAAATTTCTTGTCAATAATGATTTGGTTTCTTCTTCTGCAGTTTCTTCAAGCACAAACTTGAAGCAAAAGGTGCAATCGCGTGGAAGGACCTCCCTCCATTCCTTTCTACTTGGTTGGATCATAGTTCTACGGACTGCATGTACACTACAAACCAACTCTGCACCTATACAACGGCTCATCTTAGCGGTGGAGGGTGGTATTTGGATTGCTCCATTTCCTACACTCATCCGTCAGAGGTACAATTACGAAACTCTTTAGAGGGCATCGGCACTATCGACATGGAGGTAGATGAGTTTGTAGGACTCACTGAAAGGCAAAAGAAGAGGGCCATTGCAAGGAGGGAAGTTAATGATAGGAAGAAAGAAGCTCAGCTCCAAGTTATTTTGGAAACAAAAGAGAAGAAGGAAGTGGAGCGTTTGGCCAAGTTGGCGGAGAAGGAGAAGGAGAAGGAAGAAAAGGCTAAGGCCAAAGGCAAGAAAAAGGCCGAAAGTGGTGGCCTTGTTCCAACATCATCGATAGTGGACCAAGGCTCTCAAATGGAAGGCGTATCTCAAAGCGAGCAGAAGAGGAAGGCGGCACTCACGCAACTAACAGAGGATGTCATCACTCATGGGACACAGATGATCATCCTTGCTGATGATGACTTGGATAAGATTGAGGATTTAATCCTAAACATTGCTATTGAGGACCTCGTGGAGGACATGGAGAGTCAGACGCCAACTTGGTATAGAGAAGTCATGGATTTCTTGCAAAAGGTAATTTTGTTTATTTGAATTTGCAATTTCATATATGAGTTGAAATAAATTCACATCGTATACATCAATAATTGATTTTCTAATGTACTCTATATTTGTAGCTATCCGTGGGGAAGCCTTGTTTGTACTATGGTGTGCAAACGCCAAGCCAGGAGTCGACCTTGTGTTCTTTGACTGCCTAGAGAACTTGCCTGTGCTGGGGGTGTCTTCTCCACCAACGAAGGTGTTAGATTGGAACGCAGATGAGCAAGATGAAGCTCTTCAATTAGCATTTCATTTTGTATACAAGCATCTGCAAGACCACGCCTGCATGATATTGTTTTATTCATGGAGTGTAGATGCAAGGAGAAGTATTGCAGGATTGTGTGAGACTTACCGAATGGTGAAGAAAAAAGAGTGGATGGGCATGAACCGCCTACACTTGACCTCAGCGTTAGACCCTACAATTACGGTAAATTCTATCCTTTGGTTCTTTAAGATGTCAATGCCATTTGGTTCGGCATTAAGTTTTGTTCATTTCTAATGTGTAACTTGTTTTGATGATTGTAGACATAGAGGTTCGAATTAGCCTTCTAGTTAAGGACTTTGCCGAGAAAGGGAAATCCAAATTCTCTTTCAAACACACATCGTTGATGAAGAGTGCAAGTGTGGACATTGGACAAGATGACATGTTGATGAACTATACCAAGGAAGATGACATGGCAATGAATGGCGGGGGGCTCTTGAAAAAGACCCCCGTTTTTTCCAACTCCTCATCGAAGCAACAACTGTCGAAGGAGATTTGGTTCTAGATTGCACCGCATCTACAAGTGAATAATCCATTTCATTACTATCCATTCCAAAACTAATTTTGAAAACCAATCATTCAATTAATATATTGTTTTATGTTGACTTTAGGTGCATCAATTACTGCTTGTCGCGGCACGGGACGCCACACAGTGGCTATGGAGGAGAACCAAGACATTTTTGATGCCTTCTTAAAACCCATGCAAAAGCCTACTTTAGGCGTGGAAAAGGGACCAGCTAAACCACCGGTAGTTCAAGCATCACAGGATTTGGATGAAATGCCCATAGTACCTTAGAAATTTCCTCAGAAGGGAACATTCAGTAAGTAAGTTTGAATTTTTATAATTCTTTGTTTGCATGGAAATATTTATGTTGCAAGAATTTAACATTGTGTCATTTGTATTTGTAGCCATTGAGGATTGATGTCATCGGATGCAATGATGAAACGAAGCCCTCTCTTCAGTCTGGAGAGGCCTTTTGATCTTCCAGTTTATGCAGAGCAGATGGCATTAGCCTTTGCGGATTTTGGTTGCTCTAAACCAAAACATCATAGAGATACATATGCTCTAAATGTTTTAGAGTTTATAGATGGATCAACATCCGAAGGGAGAGACACTTTAGATTCCTCTACCAATGAGGACTCTGCGACAGAGTCAACTATGACTTAGATTCATGAGATTGACATATCTCATGAGTCAAACTATTATGTTTTCATTTTCATTATTATTGGATTTGTGAGTTTTATGGCTACATGTGGTGTGTCATTTATTCTCCTTTACATTTTTACATTGCTTCATTTGATTCACAATCCCATACTAATGCTTGTTGCAATTGAAGGTATAAGAAAAACATTACAAAACCACAGTCTTGAAGAAAAAAAATAGGGAGTGAAAAAAAGAAGTACAACAACAATAATCTTGTTGGAAAAATGTGGTGTGTGAAAAATTATGAACATGATAATAATCCAAGATTCATGATAAAAAAAATAGGGTGTGAACAAAAACATTAGAACACCATAGTCCTCATTAAAAAAGTAGGGTGTGGCAAGAAAATTAGAATAAGCAATGGGGTGAAAAAAATTAGAATAAGCAAAAAGAATAGTATAAGTAAACAAAGACCCTTACCAAAACTAAAATGCTATTAGCAAGTTACAAATAGGTGCATATAAACAATCCCCTAAACCAAATGCAAATGTCAAAGCATGTTTTTTTCCTTAAATTCACGAGTCACTCCAAAATTGAGAAAACAATGAATTAACTATTCGGGAAATCAATATTTTGTGCATTCATGGTCATAGGTATATCCACGATTATGGGTACTGTGAGCCCTTATTTCGTCACCAGGGACTCACTTATCTTTTTTTTAATTTTTTTGTGAAAATAAGTGTGGAAAATAGTACAAAAAACCCCAAAAGAGTGTAAAACCAAAATAGGTGTGTTACATGCCAATGTAGTATTTGGTCATATTTTGAGAGTTTTTACTAATTAGATTCAAATTTCACTTGTAAATAGGTTAGAACCTAACCAATCGTGGTAATTACGAGTTATGAGCATACTAGGCTCAAAATCCCACATAGAAAGGACATCGCTTGGCTAATATTGGTTGAGGGAACCTTGGTGAGGCACATAGGTTAGTTCCCGGAGATAGGTTCTAGTTTCCCCATTTCATCGACGAAATAGCAGAACCCCAATTATTGGCTTGCAGATGTTGAAAATACCAAGATGGGACCATGGAGGAATCTTTGGTCCAAGGAAGGTGACTTAGGGTTAAAACCATGCCCGGGAAACAATGGCGAAATTGGTTTGCCAAGATTCCCACCGATGTGGAAGATTCCCTAGCCATTGATAATTAAATAAGGAGATGGATTTTGTTCCCCTAGGACGATGTGTAGAGTAAAAATATGAGCCTACACATGTGTTGTGGGATTCCATGGGAGGTTCCACAAAAAATTTCGGAATTTTCTGATAGTCAGAAGATGCCTTTCCGGACGGTCAACTACCCAAACCTACGACGAGAAATTCCTAAAAATTCTCCAGGTGGTGGTAAAATCTCACTAAAAATTAGGATAGCTTCTTTTATGTTAATAAGACGCTCCAACAAGTTTCAAGACATTCTGATAGTCAGAAGAACCCGAACTTGCAAGATTCCTCAACAATTGACAAAATTTAAAGATTACGGTGGAGTTGACCAATGAATCAGGAGCATACAAAAGCGGAATGGGGTCAAAGATAGGTCTTTTCTTACTCCCCCACACCTACTTAAGAACCTAGGCTAGTTACTTTTTTCAAAAAAGTCAAACTCCAAAAGTTGGGTTTTTAACCCTTTTGGATGTTAAGTTGGCGTTAGGTTTCGTTGAAATTTTGAAGTTAGAAAAAGGGGTGGGGGGTTTCCGAAGACTAAAAATGGCCTTCTGAAGCCAATGGTGCAATCCGTTTATAATTTGGAGTTAATCTCCAAAAGTTAGAAATTAGACCAGCGTAGAAAGTCAAAATTGGTAAATTAGGGTGAAAATCCTAATTGATAAGATTACGATGTTGAAATGAGAGGAGGTGGGTGCCCTTGAAAGAGTATATAAGGGCACTCATTCTTCTCTCAAATCACCCCTTCTAGCCATTATTTTGGCTTTGTAAACACGTTGGTCCATTAATTGTGGACTTTTGGCATTTTTGAGCCAAAGTTGTAAACGTGGTGTTTTTGGAGCATTTCAAGCTCCTTTTGTTGCTATTTTGTAAGCATTGAAGGACATTGGGGTCCCTTCAAGTCTTATGTATTGTCTTTGTACTTGTTTTTGAAGATTTTGGTTGAAATTTGGTAGTATTTTGGTTGTATTAACTCTTTCTTTAGTATATTTGTTATTTATTTAAGTCCTTGTTTAGGACTTGAGTATTGTACACTAACTCTAGAGGATCCTTCCCTTATGACTGGCGATGCCGCTTAGGGAAAACCTCTAGCTTGTTATGTTTATAGTTTTTGTACTAATTTTTGTACTAACACTTTTGATTCATCTTCCTTTAAGTTCTTTTGTCAAAATCTTTGTGTGTGTTATTTTCCGTGCTTACTATAACACGGCGAAGCTTTGAATTTAGTTTGTAGAATTAGATAGAAATTTAGTAGGCTTTGAAGGAACACGGCAAAGCTTTGAATTTAGTTTGTAGAATTAGATAGAAATTTAGTAGGCTTTGAAGGAACACGGTGAAGCTTTGACTTTGGTTTTTAAAATTGGATAGAAGTTTAGTGAGCTTTGGAGGAATACAGCGAAACTTTGAACTTTAGAGTCCTAAAATTTTCTCTCAAAAACAAGATTGTAGAAGTTCATCAAGTTAGCATAGAAAAACAAAAACAAAATCTCATCACATTCTCTTTCTCACAAATCTTTTAGTTCCATAGAAGTTAGAAGGACTAATTTTCATAGAAAGTAGAGAGACTGATTTTCATAGAAGGTAGAGGAATAAAAACAAAAAAAAACGAAACAAAAAAAAACAAAAAAAACAAAAACAACAAAACGGCTTGCCAAGGCCAGGGAAGTCCCGGCCCAGGCAGGAGCCCCGCCAGGCAGCGGCAGGAGCTCCCTTGATCAGCCAAGGAGCCCCGCAGCAGAGGTAGGGAGCCCCCTCCCCGGCCAGGTGGCGACAGGAAGAGCCCCGGCAGTGGGGGAGCCCCCGGCCAGCCGCTGGGAGCTCGGCCAAGGGAGCCCCAGGGCCGGAGCAGGAGTAGGGGGGGAGTTAATCACCTCCCCACTCAAAATTTTTTCTGATTTTGGTTCATTTTTTTTATGTTAGATTAGGGGAGAGAGGAAGATAGACTCAATCTAGGGAAAATAGAAGAGAGGAAGAATAGAGAGATACAAACAAACAAACAAGTTTCAAGTAGAATTAAAATAGGTTAGTCATAGGAATAGGTTGAGAAGAAACACTATCATAGTTTGGAGAAAAAATAGCAACCAACACTAATCTCACCACTCTTTCTTTCTTAGAAGTTGTAGCAAGTGCACAACAAGATTAGAAGTCACAAACTCAAAGTTGCATGATAGAATGAAGGAGGAGTACAAAAGCTTGAGTTTAGATAGAAATTAGGTAGAAATCAAGAAAATCTTAAAGAATCGATTAAAACCATAGAAAATAGGATAGATTAGAAAGTTGCCTTGAATTAGTGAAATCTTATCGAAAACCATATCCTTCCAAATCAACTTGTAGAATAGAATAAGTTTAAATAGTGAAGGGATAGAAAAAATCTCCGTTAGCCATATTCCGCTAACTTGTAATTAAAATCCACTCTTTAAGCTGTAAGCAAAAAAATGGCAAATGAAGGAGAACTTGATGATTTATACAACAACGAGCAAAATAACTTCCAGTATGAGGTAAGTTACTAAATAATCTAAATTATATTAATTTTAAAAGTAGGTCAATTAATACAAATTTAGTAGAAAACTTTTTATGTTATTTAGAACTCAACTTTGTGAATATGTTTGTTTTCAATGATTTTTTTTTGCTTAGGATTTAGGAAAAGAGTCCATTGCTTGGAAGGCTCAGTGGACAACGCTTAGACACCTGTTAGTGAATAAAATTAAGACAAAACAAAAAGAACCTGTTGTGGAAGTTGTTTACCATGGGTGGGTAAATAAACACTCACAGGTACCTCTTTGGTTTTTTCCACTTTTTTTTTTCCGCTCACAAGCTCACATGCTAGCAACCCTGATTTGAAAGTCAACCTTATTAGATGGACAAGGGGCTCTACTAGACGTGTTGGATGTCGTGTTTGTCGTGTTATCAAGTTGTTCGGCCGAACAACCATGTTCAATACTTTCACCCAACATTGAGGAATCAAGATGTTCAAGACTTCTATACTGGATGGGACAATGAAAGAGGTTTACATTGGAAGGTTGATATAGCTGATCCACCTATTTGGGAAGAAACCAATGCTCTCTTAACAGCATAGAAGTCTCAAATTAGAAGGGATACTTGTCAATGTTTGCCCAAGATCCCGGCTGCTCAAATTGAAATCATCAACTAGAATTTGGCTTCGTATACTTTATTTGAAGTGTAGCATTGGTTGAGTTGGGTCAAGTCCAAATATGTTCTTAGCTACATGTGGTAGAGCGTTATTTGTTTTTCATATGTCTACAATATGCTTTTACATTACTGTGAAGGATATTATTTTGTTTTCTTATAAATGGGGGGTTGGGGATTTAGATTCATGAATGTTTAACTATAGCTTACCATAAATAGGATTCAGAGCTTTGGTTTCTTTGTGGGGAGTACATGTTTGGGTGTTACACTTGCAACATTCAGGTTGCAAGTGCAATATGTATACCGTAATAATATATTTCATATGGCATTTTATGTGTACTTGTTTGCAAAAGACTTGCAATTTTTGACCATATTCAATACAATCTTCTTTTCAAAACATTATATTGATTACATGACTCTCATTTTAATAGAAATTACTATTTTGATTTAATTAAGTAAGTAATCATCAAGCTAAATTATAGCTCACTCAATTCACTAATTGTACCTTTGAAGGCCAAATACTATTTTGAGAGGGCCACACTCTCCCATTTTAATGAATATGATGTTATTGGACTAGAAGTAAAACTCTACAAGCAAGTTGCTATAGGGCTCTAGGACTCTTGTTGTGCAATTGTGTAAGGCCAACTTCTTTGAACATCATCTATTGTAAGTATTGTACATAAGTTCTTTTGTGTAAGCCTTTTGGCCTATATCCAGCTTAGTTGCCCATCTATATATAATATTTTCAATAATCCCAAGACTAAGACTTTAAAATGGATATCCTAGAGAGTCCTTCATTTAACCTCCAATTTTTTAGGCTAGCTCTTTAAGTGCAAGGTCACATTTATATCAATCCTTCATGATTGCAAGGTCAATTTGTTTTCATTTCTTCATTTGAAAGATACCAATTTTTTGCCTTCCTTCATTTAGATTCTTCTGCAATGTTAAGGGCAATGCAAACTTCAAAATTTTACGCTACACAAAATTATTTTATTTTTTATCAATCCATATTAACTACTTATTCAAGGCTATAATTTTTTTATGAAAGAGGATTATTTTTACCAAGAGTATAGAAGATCTATGTAGTTGGTAAAGATATTTATCAAGAGTAAAAG